>JAVKLA010000008.1:30951219-30965829 GCA_034782735.1 Sagittarius serpentarius
GCCTGCAAATATTTGAATATTATAAGCAGTGAAGCTGGTGAAGGTGTTTAAAAAAGACATACTTAGTAACAAAGGCATGGAATTATAAGTCAGAAATGCGATGGGTGATTTTTTTCTTTTTTTTAAAAAAAGAAACTGTTTTTGTCAGGCAAAAGTTTCCATCAGTTAGATCTGTGAGAGGGGAGTAATCTCACAATATAAATTCTGTTAGTGCATCACTTAAAATAGCTGCAACAATTCTACATCTGCTAGTAGAGAGAAAAATGTGGTAATAATAACATTTTTATGGTGACAGGGGTATTGATTAAATGACACAATAGGTTTTCTGACTGTAATGAAGTTTGTAGACAAAATTAAATTAAACAGAACTCTGTGGCACCATCGCTAACAAGAAGTTAGAAAAAAAAGTCAGAAAGCAAAAAATCCACATCAGTTCACAGATATTTCATGTCTGTTTTATGGGGGAAAAAACCTGATCAGCATTACAAGGCCACAAAAACAAAGGAAAAAGCATATCACGGTTGCATGTGCAATCCCTGCTCTCTCCCCTCTGCAAGGAATATCATCACACCGTGTGGGATGACTTGGATCACAACGGAGGAAAAAATAGCAAGGAGGAATAGAAGTAGACTGTATCATGATGGATATGGAGAATTAATCAGAGAACTAAGATTATTCAGGCCGTTATAAATTTAACTTTTTTATTTTAAAGAAAAAGCTTCAAAGAAATCTGCGTCTCTATGACTTTCATAATCGCCTCCTCAGGAGCAGGTTATCGTGGCGGACTTACAGCCTTGCTGGCCCAGTGCTCGAGCTGCTGTATCAGCTCTTGCCCAGAGCAGGCTGTCATCCCAGACAGGAGATGGACGGCTGGTCTCCGATGCCATACCTTTAGAGGTTGGTTAAAGGTGCCTGACCCTGGTGGACTGAGCAGATTTTGCTTTATGTGCCGAGATCCGATGGGACTATGTATAGGTGTAAGGGGAGGTATGGCCAGATCATCCAGGCCTGGCTCAGTCTCCCATTCTCTAGGATCTTCCAGAAGTGACTGGTGCTGCCCGGCAGTGCAATAAACCAACGCGTAAATCCTCCTCCCTCTTTTAAAACTGGTTTTGGCACTTTGCCAGCAATATTTTTCCTTTGAGGATTTCAAGCTTTAGTGGGGAGTTTGTGGTTTTTAACAGTTTATAACTCAGCCAAATTTAAAGGGAATTTGATGGGACAAAGCCTTTCTTTAGCCTGAGGGCTTTCTCCCTGCTGAATTTTGAAGGTTTTTCTGTGAACTGCAGGGATGAATTAGAGCAGCTTTAAAAAGCAATGAGAGTCTAGCTAGAATGGGATGTGTTACCCTCTCTTATAGGGGTCGCTTCCAGTTCCCTTGCAAAGGGACCTGTGGTCATTTTAAGGGCCTCCTGTGGTCTATGGGCATTGCTACGCAGCCTCGTATGTGGAATACCAAAGTAAAAAGAGCAGGAAAACCTGTGTTCCCAGCCTCTGTATGCACCTCCCAGAAATTGTCTCACAGACCAGAAAAGCATATCAGCTGTATGGGCCACAACGAAAGCAAGGAGATGTTGTTCCGGAGCCCGGTGGTTGGGGAGGGAGGTGAGGTGGGCTTTTTGCCTCACTTTAAAAAAAAAAAAATCTTCCTTGCTTCATCAAGGGTTAATACGGCAATAGATTTGTCCCATCCGCATTTTAGCTTCTGCTGGATGTGTAGGGTGAGTCATCTCACATGATCAGTATGTCTGAGCACTCTGGGTTCTCCTTCCAGTCAATGGAGAGAAACAGGCACTTCTAGGGCACAGTACATCTTAGAATGCGTCTGCGTGCACTACGATGAGATGAATCACACCACAGGAATGCTGTTTCTCTCTTTAATTATGAAGAAGGAGGTTGTTTTGAGGTGATCATCTGCAAATTAAACATCATCACTAGGTCAGAGAACTTCCCCCAGGGTATGAACCACTGAATTAAGGTGAGGAGGTTCCTGGGGATGTCCCTCGGCTTTAGTCGAGATGGCTTGCCCTGCCCAGGGCCTGGAGGCGGCAAATCTGTTGGACTCCCACGGAGGTGGGGTACCTGAGGGATTCCAGTTGCCCCAGCTCCTTGGCAAGATGAAGGCCTGGGACCATCTTCCCCCCTCCCTGCTGAAACTGCTTCAGGGCTTCTTTGGACAGTCCGTCTGCTACTTGCAAGGCTGACTGGGGGCCTAGGAAATGTTTTGAAAAGATAGAAACCCTGACAGAACTTAAACATTTCGGGGTGTGTGTTTCTTGGGGATATTTAAAAATTTCAGTTATGTGACTCTTCTTCAAGAGGCTTGTCTAATGTCCCAGGGTATTCTACAGAACAGAAATCCGAGCTGTTGGCTGTCTGTTAAGTGTATTTTTTTCATGGAGAAGAGAAGGCTTGATAAATACCCTGATTCTTGGGCTCAGTTCTCAGTAAAGTGACCCATTTCGTTGTCTTTCCTTGCTCTCAAGCAAAGGGCTGTCCCACTTGTACAAGGATGAAGCTCAGGGCTTGCCAACAAAAGGCAGGTAGGGCAGGTGTCTCCTTGTGTTGCAGTTGTATCTGCGGAAGTCTGAAGTACCTGCCTCATCTGCTGCTCACCTCTTCCGTTTCCCATTGCCGCCTCACACGTGGCAGCAGAATTGCTGGCATGGATATGCCGAAAGAGTCTGATGGGCAAATGACGAAATTATAAAACCTTTGTTAAACGCGGGGGAACGAGCTGGGAGCAGCTCTGCTGGCAGATGTGGTGCAGCAGGAGGAGGGTTGTGAACAGTTGGAGGAAAGATCCTGAGCAGTCTTCCATGCTGCTGGCACAGCTGTTTGCTGAATGCACATCTGTCTCTGTCTCACTGACACAGAAATACTGGCAAAATCGTATCGCTATTGCTCCAAGACAGAGCAGTTTGATTTCAGAGTATACAGTTGGAGATTTACATTAGTGACTTATTTTTATAGAACTTCTAAAATTCTTGTACAATGAATTAAATATGCCACACATTGACAGGTGCTGGAAAATAATAGTTCAAAACGCACGTTGTGCCCTATGCCCAGTCTCTTTCCTTTACTGGGCAGGACAAGAGCAGCGTGTCCTTTTAGGAAGCATCTGACCAGCTCTGCTTTCTCATACATTACATACTATTATTGACCGAACCATCTGTAATTTCATAATACTCTCTATGAAATAATTTTTCTTTATCCACTGTTTCCACTAGCAGTTTCACAATTCATCTTGCATGGTATTTCTTCCACATAATTATAATATATCTGACAGTGCTTAATTGAAGGTTTAATAATTTCTCATTTTGTTTACTTAGAGGATATTAATGACACTAGATCTCCAACAATGAACAGGCTTGGCTAAGACAGCCTTCGTTTACCTTTGAATGCCCTTTTCTGAACAAGCGTGTATGAAAGGCTTTTCAGTATTAAAAGTGTGCTATAATGCCTCATGTCTCTTAGTATTTCAAAGATACGGCTAGTAGCTTCTTTTAGGGACATTGCAGTTACTTAAATCACCACCATTATGCCCATTCCACACGGTCATTTCATCTGCTTGCTCTTTTATCTTAGGATTAAAATGAGTGACACAATTTTATACTGGTAAGCTGAGGCTCCCTCCTAGGGAAATTCCAGGCGCTGCTCAGGAATCTCTCAATTGTTGGTCCCTACCTATCTACCTTCTGTTTTAAGCTCCGCAATGACATATAATGTTGGAAGGATCTCTGTAACCTCTCATTAGCAGAAAGCTAACTAGGAATATGCCTGAGTCTTCCTCAGCTACATCAGTAGACTGCATTGCTTGAAGATGTGAGCTGCCTGCTACTATATAGTGGCTCAGGAAAACTGCACTCGGTGCTAATGTGGAGATTAGTATCTATCTTCCTGCGGTTTACAGTGCTACGAAGTGTACCTCCTTTATCTGGCCAGTAATCTGAACCCTCTACTCTTCTGACCTGGTGAAAACTGGTGAAATCTGATGTCTCTTCTTGCCTTTTGATCAAGATTAAAGTGCTAAGTACATTGATCTACTCCTGGCTAAAAAGAAACCCTCTTGACACTAGTTTCCCAGCTTTCTGGTACTTACGGTGTTGCTTTCAGTACATCATGATCCTTTACTGTAGACAAACACTTACTGGAATTATTTTGTTCCATAGTACAGAAAGATCATGAACTTCCGTCCTAAATTCTTGCCCTGTGGTGTCAAAAGTATTATACCTGCCAAAAAAGAAACAATACCTAAGGATTTGGGAGGATCTATGTCTGTGTGCTAGATTTTGTAGAATACAGAAGACTGAATGTTTTTGGCGGTACTGTTGGTAACAGGATGTAAATTGTCAGGGACCATCTGCTGTGAAACTGATTGACCGTGATTCAGACAAATATCATTTTGAGATTTAGCAACATTTAGGAGATCATGTAGAAGTTTTGCTCTCCTTTTTTCTCTGCTTTCCCTTCCCAGCGGTCACCTTTTGTACTAAATTTTAGGTGGATTTATATTTAAATTTATATTTAAATTAAATTAAATTATATAAAAATGCAAAAAGGAAGGCAATGCAATACTGAGCTTTCAGTTTCGCAGTAATAATATCATGGTATTCAGTATAAGGTTTCCTTCTGACATAAATAACCTTAAAGTATTTATTCCAAACATATAGTGTTGCAAAATCAATTTAATAATGTATAACTATAAATACAGGGTTTAGATGTTTATTAAAACATCTCCTATTTTTGTGAACTGCAGAGATATTTTGATGAACCATATTTTTAAGATGGTTCTGCCACTTGCTACATCTGTGATACCCTCTACTCAGCACTGGTGAGACACATCTGAATTGCTGGGTCTGGTCCTGGGCTCCCCAGTGCAAGACAGGCTTGAACATACCAGAGTCCAGTGCAGGGCCACAAATTTGCTTAAGGGAATCTTACCCATGTGGACAAATACCTGATGGGAGGGGATGAAGAATACAGAGCCAGGCTCTTCTCAGGGATAACCACTGAACATGAGGCAATGAGCACATACGGAAAATTCAATTTAAACATAGGAAAAAGCTTTTCAATCATGAGAGTGGTTGAACACTGGAAGAGGCTGACCAGAGAGGCTGTGAAGTCTCCATCGTTGGAGATACTCAAAACGCAACTGGACAGCCATGAGCTCACCCTGCTTTGACCAGGGGATTGCACTCAACAATCCCCAGAGGTGCCTTCCAACCTCAGCTGTTCTGTGACTATGCAATACTTAAATTTCTCTATTTCTTAGGTTCTCTCCAATCGTCCTAATATTACCACCCCTGGAAATAAATTATTAGAACAAGCTCTCTGAAAAATGTCAGTTCCTCTGTCTAATTATTTGGAGAGAATCTGCGAGAGCATTTTCCAAGTAATCTCCATTTTGGAGCTGCCTTTGGTAAACTCAGCCACGCTCAGTAGCCTGTGAGCATAGTTGAGGCTTTCCACTCCACATGTTGATGTGTAGTTGCAGAGGTACCAAAAAGGCACACACAACTTGACAACTAAGGGTTTGCAGCTGATCCTATCTGATGCCTGTGCAAAATTTCTAGGAGGCTCTAGGGAATCTCAGAGGATTTCCCATACACAAACTTGCACACCGTGTTCAAGGGCCAGACACATTTGCTAGCTGTCCCAGAGACAGCAAGTGGGTCTGAGCTCCAAAGAGGTCCAGCCCTGTGTCTGCGCTGGTTCCGCAAGCTGGTGTCCTGTCCGTACCTTTAGAAAGTTAAGCCCTGGTTCCCTTGGCATCTCCAGTAGATACCCATTGAAAACCTAAATCTCACTTGTTTGTGACTTGGCTTCTCCACCTTGAGAGCGACACTACTGGCCATGTAAAACTTGCGTTTGTAATTAAAATGTTACGAAGACAAATATGGGAAGATCTTTTATCAAATCGCAGTTTAATTTCTGTGATCATGTCCCAGACTGGTGTGATTCACCATTGTGGTACTTTCTTTAAATCCTTACTTCCTATTTTTTCAAAATGCAAGAACAGTCCTTTGAATTAAAATATATATATAAATTGATTCATTATTCTTGCTGTCATGTTACAAATGGCTTTATATTTGTTTTACCTAATGAGACAAGTACAAGGAATTTGTGTCTAATAGTAAGGTGAGTAACTATCACACTGGCAGAGAATAGGTTTCCTATATGATTTTGTGTTTGTGCACTAGACTGCAGCCCAGGTCCTGCTCAGCTTGGCTGAGTGCTCAGTTTTAGTCAAGAGCCTATTTATGCAGCACAGCAGTACTGAGGTATGTTGGGTTGAACATATACTTCTTTCTGTGTTATCTTTGGTACTTTCCTCCTTCAGATATGCACTGACGTGAAACATATGAGAATGTAATACAATCTGATGTGTAGGCTGAAGCAAAGTAATCAATAAATCTGTATGCAGTGATAACCTAATTTTCTCAGAAAGATTCAGCAGTAGTAAATAAATCTTAATAGTTCCTTGAGCTAATATAGGAGAGCTGAGGGGTAAACCTATTTTCACAACCATGTTTTAGGGACTAGTCATCTTAATAAGTGTCAGTTCTTCAGCTTGTAGAAATCTTGCTTGTAAGCCAGAAACCCATAGGCCTGGGTTTAACACAGAGATTAAGGTTCCGCTACCGAACAGTAGTGATGCAGAGCATCCTTAGAAAAACCACTACAGTGTAAATGGTAGTGCAGTATATGCCTAATGTCCCAGCTGTAGGAGCTGCCTGAGCCTTCCAGGGAAGGAAAAACAGGAGTCACATTAGGGATTGGATCTTCCCCCTACTCTCCTCCCATCATTTATTTTCCCCTGTTATTGGGCATTCAGCCTTCACAAGGGCTGAAAGGGGAACTCCTTGCTTGGACAGAAGCTACCGTCTCTTGTGTGCCCCCAAGTCCGTTTAGATGTCCTCCTCTGACCAGCAATCCTATTCTGACGAGGGAAGGAGAGCCCCTCTTCGTTCCCGGGGTTAGAATAGAATCAGGCTCAGAGACCTGTAGGTGAGCTCATGGTAATCATCAGCCATCCAGACTGGTCTCAGATAGTCCATGTACTGAGGGCCAGACTGTAGGCCATCCTCGACTCCCATGCCATCCTTTGGCAGGTGTGTTGAACTTACCTTCCTGCGGTAGGGTTTAGCACAAGGAGACTGCCAGCGTCACCTTTCCAACCCCCTCTTGGTTCCTCTCCTGTCCAGAAGGAGAGAAAAGGCATCTGTGATAAAGCCGTATTACAGCTCCACTTTGATAAGGAGTACTGTGTAGATAGCTCTAATGTGGGTAAAAGGTTTTATAAGTACCTGAGAGTCCTTGCAGATAACTTCAAAGCTGACCCTAATAATCAGCATAGATATATGTCCAACGATCCCTCTGTGAGTTGTTGTTGTTGGGTTTTTTTAAATCAAGGAGCAAAAAGAAGCGGAAGCCAAATTCAGATCACACAATTTTAAGCTGCGTGTATTCCTGTCGGCACAATTTATATGTGTTGAGATGTGAGCAGGCAGCTATGTCCAATCTGAATGAAACTGGAATCCATAAGAATTGAAAACATCATTTATATTCCTTATCACAGTGGTATGGCTACCTCTAAATGCAAATGCATATGCAAATGTTTTAAAGCAGGGCTTAGGTATATGGTTGAAATCTGTGTCTAAGCAAGAATGCAGACAGTTACGTAACTTGTCCACAAAATCAAGTTACGCACCTGAAGTTTTTGCAAATATATGTGCATTTCAATATGGGCTCCTTAAAACAATTTTCTGCAAGTCTCCCCATCAGCTTCCCCTGTGCATAGGGAAATGACCAGACAAGGTCATATTAAAAGGTTTACCTGAGAACCTTTGTGCTTGCCTTTTAGAAACAGCCATTTCGTGACTCTATTGAGAACCATGGCTGTAGTGACAATACCAGACAGAGCTGCCTACTCCCAAGCCTAATCCCAAGAGACCTATTAAGCCATTTTTTCCTAGGGCTGCAAAACCGGGGCCTCTGATAGTGCAGGACTGGAGAGAAGTCGGTGGTGTTATGTTATTGTGTTCAAATCTTTGTTTTGTGGGTCTCGCTTTGGTGCCGCAGCAGCCATCCCTCACCGACTGTGTAGGGAGACCAGATTCTGGACAGAAATTGCTCTGAAGCTTTTTTCCTGGATTAACGTGCTGGGGTATGTGGTGTCTATAAAGCCCTGTGTGCCATGTGAAAGAGGATGAGGGGACAGGACCTTATAGACCTAGAGGAGGAGCCATGAGTGCTCTCCTGTGACAGACATACACGTTCACGCCTCCCCGCCCAGCAGATATGGCGTGACAACACTGCAAAATAGTTTTCCCTCCAGAGATACTAACACTTAAAGCAATTTCTGCTGATGATTTAGCACTATTTGGGTATGAAGTGAAGTCAGCTGAAGGTGGGGGAAATCAGATCAACTTTTCATTAGTTTTGGTGACATAGTTTAAAGAAAGAGCAGCTGAAGGCTCTCAGTGAATGCAACTTAGTGTATTCTTCCTTATTATGAGCCCTGCCAGGCGAATTCATTTAAAGCATGTGGAAATACCATTCTGCCTGGACTAGCCTGGACTGTAGGAAGTGCTTAGATTATGCATGAGACCAGCGGGAAGGAAGATGAGCACTTATCAGTGAAAGGAGATTTGTCTGATTGAAAAGTGTATCACTACCTTTCTGATGGCAAGAAGAGTGGGCTTCTGCATGCTGAGATCAGGATGTTTCTGGTTCACGTTGGTGGTGCAGTGGGACTAGCCACACTGCGCGGAAAAAGAGGAAAGCCCAGGACATGTCCTGACAGACAGGGTTATAGTGCTGTTGGGACCAGAATGCAAGAATGAGTAAATGAAAAGCTGTGCCCATGCTAGAGAGTTGTGTATACCTAGGCTCCTCTCATCCCGACGGAAGAACTTGGGAATCCAAGTCTGTTTTAACAGTTTCCTCTATTTTTGCAAGCCCTTACTTTGCATGGTTGGTGAGACAGCGGTTCTGAACAAACAGGCACAAACACTCAGTTGTAATAGTCTGTTTGCCCAACTATGTCAAAACCCCCATGCAGTATAATGAACTAGAGCGTGTGCAGATATGTCACTACTGCCAGGGAAAGAAGCCAAAGTGGGCAGGAAGAAAAGCTGCTCTCTATTGACGGACCAGCTAGTTTCAGTGTGTCCTTAACAGTAATGGAATCAGCTATTTGACATCAGCTCTAGAGATGTACACGTTCTCAGTGTGTCACGAGCTCTAATGCTAATGCAAATTTCCACTTCAGCTAGATGTGGAGATCCAGGAGGAGAGGTCTTTCCACTAATTGAACATCACTGCTGTGTGCGATGAAATGAGTCACTGGTCTAGTGGATCAGGCTTTTCCACTGTGTTCCCAGGCTAGAATGAGGATGGAACAAGGGGAGGACTCAAGGGGACCATTTTCCAAGATGAGCGATGCCTCTCCTGCCTTTGGCCACAGCAGCCCACCCTACTTTCTGGTACTTCAGACCGAAGCTCCTTGTTCTTCCCACTCACACGTCTTTGAACGGCTGCTACTTCATACCTACCTTCTCCCTTCTCTCATGTTTGCCTCAGTTTCCTCTCCTCTGACGCTGATGCCTATTTTGAAGCTGCAGTATCTGGCTGCTTTTTTCCCCAGAGCTGCTTGCCTTTTCACACAAATTCCCTCCTTCCCTCAACTTACGTTTCTTCTACTTTTTTTCCCTTCAAATCCTGCCCTGGGAGCCAGTTCTCCCGGAATGGCTACACCGCATCAAATGATCGCGTTCATCGGAAGAGTGGCAGCCACTGGGAGGTACAGTAGCCAAGCAGTGCTCTGTAATTTCATGATGTTTTTCATCTGCTGCTGCTGGCAGTCATAGTTTTCTGATGCACATGAGACAATAAAATAAGAAAGGTCAAAATTATAAGCCTGCTGGTATTGGTAGTAAATGCTGTAGACCTGCATTTAGGCAACTGTTGTGACTTAAAGGGTTGCCATGACACTGGGTTTGCATGATTTCATAATATCCAAGGACACGGAAGCTTTATTTTCTAAATATCTTTATTACTGATTACTGCAAATTATTATTAGTAAAGCAAGTATACTTATGATTAATAAGGCAAATATAAAGTTATTACAAAATTAGTGCCAGAAAAGCGAGTCTGTATATATATATATATACCTTTCAATAGCAATGGTAATCAATAGTAGCAGCTAATATATATTTAAGTACTACAGGTTACTAGGAAATTATAGCTAGTAAAGCAGCAAATACAGTTATGATTAAATATTTATATGCACACCTATATATATATATTATTCAAAATAGTACCAGTACTGCACTCACCACACTGCTCCCAGGAGTAGGACCTTGAAATCAATGACGATCGAAGTCTCATTTCAAAAATGATCCATGTCATGGAGTCGGGAGTAAGTCAGGTGTCCCCAGTGATGGTCCAACTTTCCCAGGAGATCTCACAAAAAAGTTTGTTCAAGGGGAGTTCTTAGAGAAAAAGGCTCCATTTTGGGTAGAAAGCAAGTTAAATTTCTGTCACAGGGATATAAGGGGATGTAGGACACCACTACCTGGAGCAGCCAATAGACGCTGCTAACTTCTATTTTTCACCTGGGGCAGCCAATAGACAATGATGTTTTCTGTTATTGCAGACCAATTTTTATTGTTGCAGACCGTTTTCCTGTTATTTCAGCCAGAACAGCCAATAGCAGTTGCCGATTCCTACTTCCTCAGAATCTTTTCCCTCTTTTCCAGACTATTTTTCACCTTTCCAGATGATAAGTTGCTGCTACAGTTTCTTGGTTGTGCACTTATCAGTAGTATCTCAGGATATCTCTGGTTTTTAGCACTGCAAAGGTGCCAGCTGTGCTGCTCAAGTGTGCTCGCACCGGCCCAGCTCCCAGGCTGGCAAGAATTTCCTCTATCACTATTTTCCCCCTTGTAACCAGGTCGCCTTTATGGCTGCTCCCATCAGCAACCCAAGCTCTTTGATCTAGAAAGGCAACAGCACTTCAGTAATTTTCTGGGGTGCCTTAATGCTCACCCTGAAGAAGAAGAGGTAGAAAAGATGTCCTAAAGTTTGCCTCCCTTCTTATGCCAGACAAGATCAGCCATTACCACAAGCAAAAGTAAGTGCTGACCAGCCCAGTCACTGGCGCTTTTGGAATATCTGTGAACTCACGGACAATCCAGGAGAAGTGGACAAAATAAAGAACAGCACTAATCACGAGGGTGCAAACCTGCCAGGGAATCAGTAAAGCTGTGATCCCTAAAAGTCGCCTGAAGAAGGAGGAAATGCATTTTGGGTTTGTCTTTTTCTGCTGAGAGTGTGGGGCTGTGATTCTTCAGCTTGCGCTGAGGAATACTGGCTTCGCAGTGAGAAAATGAACCTGTAAACAGTGAGTGGAAGGGTTCTGGAATTGGACTGTTGCCTCTTGGTACTTAAAACGTAGTCATCAATCAAAAAAATGGAAAAGCTTGAGAACATTTTTGGCTTCGTTATCTGGTGCATAATAACAACATTCAGATACTATGTGCAGCCATCAACATGCCCAGAGAATGCCCCCTGTAAGCACAGAATAGGTCCAGAAAGAAATTTTACGTGGGGTCAGAATTCTATCACACAATGGGAGGAATACCCACCACCAGTAGGCACTGGCAGGGCCGTGCGTTGCAGCTGGGGAGACTCGCAGTCATTTTCCGAGTCACGTACGTCGCTCAGTTTTCCAACCCAAATTCCAGTCTGCAAAAAGATATAATGCTTTTCTCCCTCATAGGGTGGGGCAATTTAAAGACAGGTACTGAAAGTATAAAACACAGCAAAAGCTCCGAGTTGCTGAAATACCACAGCAATGAGGTCTGTGCAAGTATTTGCACCTTTCCAGTAAAGAGCTGTTTTTCCAGAGGTTTCTCGCTCTCTGTGCTGCCTCCAAAATCATAACTCATTGCTGATGAACTAGAACAATGAGATGTACATTTTATACAGCCTCAGAGTTGATGGAAGCCACATTCCCAAGGCTACCCAGCAACAAAGTCTTATTCAACAGTGCGGAAAACTTTTGACAAGAACATGCCCTTTTTTCTGAGGCCACTTTCGGATCTGCAAAAGAATTCTGCAGGATGGGCATCAGAGAGTGCGTGGCAAGTATGTGCAGCTTGTGGGAGGAGAAGGGAGTTAGTCTGAATTAATCAGCTCCCAGAAATACGTAATGTGTCCTGGGGCTGATGCAGGATGTTGGTGCGAGGTGTCAAACGAAGAAGGATTTAAATAGAGCCAGTAGAATTGATCTGAGCAGGGCTTTCTGGCATTATTTCTTTGCCCTCTGGCCCTCAGCTTTAATTGCTTCATTCACACTGCTCTCACACAATGATCCACAAAACTGACTAAGGGATTTCAGAGAGGATTAGCAAGATAACTCCTTAGAACATACTGGGTTGAGTCCGACTCATTGTAGTCTGGAAGGGTAGAGGAGGGATCGCTAAAGATATCACGCAGTCCATCCATCTGCACTGGGGAAGAATCAGATCTTCTTAAATCTTCTTCAGTAGCTGTTTGGTGGAGACATAGCAAACAGTACAGTGAATCATCACCGTCCCTACAGCAATCTTTTGCATAATCAAAGATTCCTACAACAAACCCAGTTCTTTCCTCCTAAATCATGTTTTCTAAGTGTCTTATCCCTCTTGTAAGCTCCAATAATTTTACATTTCTTCAGTGTATAAGGATCACTAGTGGACCCACTATTCCAGCTGTGGCTTCCTCCGTACCAAATAGAGCAGAATAATTACTTCCTGTGTCTTACGTGTAACTCCCCTGTTAATAAGGATCTAGAGCTGTCTTTTTTACCCTGCAGGTTCACATAGTTGATTCTTACTTTCTTACTGATCCATTATACCCTGTAGTACTGCTGCCTGCTACATCACTTCCCATTTTGGACTCGTTCATTGTCTCCCTTAATAGAGCCCTTTGCTGTCCTCTTCACAAAATTCTGCCTTTCAGGTTTCATACTGGTTTTTTCAGTTTATCAAGATTAATTTTCATTTTGAACCTGTCCTCCAGAGTGCTTACATACTCTTCTGCTTCATGTCATCTGCAAATTTATGTATACTTTCAGTTCATTAAGAGTCCATAAAAAATACATGATCAGTGGGGCCAGGGCAGGTTTCTGCAGGACTCCATCCTCTTCAGTGCGACAAAAAGACACTGATAACTACTCTTTCAACTCAGTTTAAAAGTGTATTCTTCCAGCTTGCTGTTGCAGCTACTTTCTTTTTACAACCCTCACAGTCATTTTATTTTCCATTCTCCTCTAGATTGCTCTGTCTCATATACAGGTCTAAGGGACGGTGGGAAGGGAACTGAATTAACACTGAAGTTCAAGAGATGTTTTTGCTAAACAAGCAGATCTGCAGCAGGAAGAAAGCAGTCGCACATCCTCACTGAAGTAAAGTCACCACAGCACTGGGCAAAGAAAAGATCACCGCTGAAATCTAAAAGGACACAGCGGTCCGGTGAGATCACTGTTCTTTGCTTGAAAGGATTAGCCCAGTGTTGTGAGGTTTGGATGGGCAACATACGATGAGTAGTTGAGTAGCTCCAATTCCATTACAAACAAAAGGGTGGAAAAATGAGATGTTGGCAACTTACGGGACACTTAAGGTACATTTCACAGAATCATGGAAACATTGGAAGGGACCTCAGGAGGTCATATAGCTCTGCGTCCCACTCAAAACAGGACCTACACCAATGCAGAATTAGCACTTCCAGCTTCATCCAGCCAAATCCTGAAAACCAGCAAGGGTGGAGATCGCACAATTGTTTCAGGGATCTGTTCCAGCACTGTAACATCTTCCTAGTAATCGAGTACTTCCTGATGTCTGCTCCCATTTGCTTGCTCCCGTGATGTTGGTATCTCCACTTCAGATAGAGAGCACATGGAAACCATGATGGAGGTGGGTGTTGGTCTCTGTGAACAAAACCAGCGTATTCACAGAAGGCAAAAGCTTCTAGGGTCAAAGGTGTAACAGCAGCTGTTACAGCAAAGGCAAGTTGCTTCATAGGTGATGAAAGGTGGTGATGGAGCACAGCTCCATCCTGTCTGTCATCTCTATAGCCCCTGAGCTGACTCATCTAGACGTGCTATCACCCCGTTATCTTTGACTGCAGGAAGCTCATGACTCTATGAAGATGAGATCTGGTAGTTGTCTGACGGGTGGAAACACATGGCAACATCTTACAAGAGATGGCTGCAGTGAAGGTGGCTGTAATGTGCTCGGGACAGTGACAAACCTGTTGGCCTGCTGATTTGAGAGTATCTGTTTTCCAGAAGCAAAATTCTCCTTAAAGACAGAGTGGCTTAAAAACCAAGATATATTTGTGTGTCTGCCCTCCAGCAGTATTTGACATTTCTCCATCATATCGTACAGTGGCATCATTGATCTTCATGGTATTGACAGTACTGTTGAGGTCTTTGCTCTGGAATTCCCATAATCTTTTACTGCAAGTTCACCCTGAGATTAAATGGTTGATCAGCCTCTTTTATCACACACACCCCCACACCCCCACACACCCCCTCCCCCCCACACACACCCACTCACC
>JAVKLA010000008.1:30968750-31015131 GCA_034782735.1 Sagittarius serpentarius
GAGCAGAGGGGCAGGACCCCCTCCCTCGACCTGCCGGCCACGCTGCTTTGGGTGCAGCCCAGGACGCCGTTGGCTTTCCGGGCTGCGAGCGCACATTGCCGGGTCATGTCCAGCTTTTCACCCACCAGCACCCCCAAGCCCTTCTCCTCAGGGCTGCTCTCAATCTACTCATCGCTCAGCCTGTGTTTGTGCTTGGGATTGCCCCAGCCCAGGTACAGGACCTTGCACTTGGCCTTGTTGAACTGCATAGGGTTCGCACAGGCCCACCTCTCAAGCCTGTCAAGGTCCCTCTGGATGGCGTCCCTTCCCTCCAGCGTGTCAACCGCACCACACGGATTGGTGTCGTTGGCAAACTTGCTGAGGGTGCACTCAATCCCACTGTCCATGTGGACGTATATATGTAGGCATTTGTGTAAAATGATTCAGATTCTGTGCGAGAAGGAAGTATATCAAAGACCAGCTGATTATTTAACAAGGAGAAGTTTCATCTTGCACCCATTAGCTGCAGCTAAGCTTATAACAAATTAGCCAGTGAGTTAATTACTGGCATTGTGGATGACAATGCAAATTGAATGTTTGCTTTATAAGCATTGTGGTCCTTCCCCACATGATCAAAAGGGAAGAGAACTACCGTACAGTTTTTTCAGCTTAGGCTCTGTGCTCAATCTGTCTAGTCACTGTTACATTTCAGAGGCATAACAGATGCCCAGAAGGATGGAGAGAAGATTTTTTCACTCTGTGGCAAAGATTAGCCATTTCAGACCTTCGCTGTGCTCTGAGAGGTGTTGAGGAGGATGCAGCTCACTGGAGAAGAGCTAGATAAACTTTAAATTAAAAAATGTGAGTCACTGAAGTGTTTTAAAGGTAGTCTTTCCATGCTGGACCAGGGAAAAGGATCCTTAGTGCCCAGCTCAGCTCTTCAGAGGGGTGTGGGCAGCTGCTACTATTGATCCAAGCCACGAGTGAAGGGATAACACAAAATGGCTCATGGGCCATTGTCTCGTAGACACCCTTAGGAGAGAGGAGAAAGGCTGCACGGACTTCTGCTAAGCCTTCTCAAAGGATCAGGTTATAATTGCTGTTTACGCAGCACGTTCCATTGCATTTTCCTTGGTTTCCGGCTGTGCTGTCTTTCACTTGTTTTGCAGAAAGCTTCAAATGTTTGTGAGTGGAGGGACTCTGCCTGCTAAGGGTGCCCAGAGATAATGCATTTCATTTGCTCAGATGCTGAGAGATGGGACAGGCACCCTCTGGGATGGCTGTGGTGTTTGTCAGGGGAGATCCTGGACGCTCATTTCTCAGTCCTTTTTGTTGCTGTCAGACACAGCAGAAGGTTTCAGCGTGATTTATTCACTGGCTGCAGTTTAGATTGATGAAAGTTACGGCGAGCACCCTCACAGCACTTTCGTCTCTCTGGTAAGCATCGTGGTTCTTTCCTTTCACCTTTGGAAAGAGCTCTCCTCGCTTGGAGAGCTCATGGCTTGCTTTTTGGTTGTGGGGCGTCCCTCAGATTCTTTCAACAGCTCAGGGATTTCCCTGAGAAAGTTTAGCAGGTTTTCACACATTATATTTACCACCACAGGAGAAGCTAATCACTCAGCAGTTCAGGGAAGCAGTAGGAAAGCCAAACTTCTAGATTTTTTTTCTTGTTGCCAAATGTGTCCTATTTATAATAGATTTTAATTTTGCATGAGAAAACCCAAAATAATGAGAGCACAGTGCACAGGTTTCGTCCCATCCAACAGGATCAGCTATTTGTTTATAAAAAGTTGTGGCTTGTCACAGCGCTCCACTCTGTTCAGAGGGTTATATTACAAAGAAGTTAGAGAACAGTGCTGGTAAGAACACAGTCCTATGTCAATGTGGTGCCTGAAGGTGCTGGGACAGGATTTACGACTGAAATATTTAACTTACAGTGTAAATTGTTTCATACATAGACTATAAACTCTTGCAGGTTAGAGCCTGGCACTATGTGTCCCTGATCACGATACAGGCCAGAACTGCAGTATAAATTAAAAAAAAAAAAAAAAAAAAATGCGTCAGCAGCATGAGGAAGCCTAAGAATAGGTTGAAAATTTTGCAACATTGCAAGGGCCTATGACAAACTGCTTACATCTGTCGTAGTTTATAACCGTACGATGATTAACCCAATATCATTATGGAGTAAGAGATGCTTTGTCAATATTTCCACCTGCAAGGGTCTGGAGAGGGAAGGTCTTCTATCCATGGGTCGCTGGGGAGGGAATGCCATACGGAAATCGTCTCAAGCAGGATGACAGAGATGCTGTTGGAGGTATCTTTTTCCAAATTTCTCTTTTACTGGAGTTTACTTAAAAGAGAGGATCTATCTGACTGCTTTCTTATAAACATCCTGCTGGCTCTTGGCCAGGCCTTGAAATGTGGCTTGAATCATTTATATGCTGGAAGGACTGAAAAAAAGTTTATTTTGGCAAAGTCATCCCCATGAACAAACCCAACAGTCTGGGTAATTTGTCTTCCTAATTTTTAAATATAAGGTAGTATAGATAGAAAGGAGAAATTCAAGAGAGGGAGCTAAAGAGAGGAGAAAGAACCTGCATGAGCAATGAAAAGATAAGAAAAGAAGAAATGTAATTAGTTTACTTAGCTCTTTTTCACTTGAAAAAGAGCTTTTGTTTTGATTTTCTGTTGTTTAAAAACGGTGCTGAAAGGTGCGAAACAGCATGAATCCATTTTTCACAATTTCATGTTGCCTGAGAAGCGTTACAGCAGCAGGTCTGGATGAAGGGTGGAAAGAGAGAAGTAAGTGCAAACAGCAAAAAACGAGCGGGGGGTGACCTGAAGAGGAACAACTGCCAACAGTTTTACAGCAGAGAAGAAAAGAAGGAAGGGCGAAGAACGGGCAGGACGTAAGGATGTGTCCCTTCCTTCTCCCAGGCACCATGGCCAGGGCGTAAGAAATCATGATTGTTACATTTGAACCATTCATTATTAACCTTAAATCTGTGAAAAATACTTGTGATGAGGATCACTGGTAGACATGTATCAACACTAGCAATCAGAATTTCCTTCATTTTTTAACATGCTCAAAGAACGCTATGACTCAAGTGAGAGAAATTCGGCATTATTCTCAAGCTCTGTGAGAAATACAGAGAAAAAGTCTGCTTTTCCCCCTGGAAAGTAAAGGGAAAACCAGAGTCCTGCAAATATGAATAAAAGATTAAAAAGCGCTTGGCAGAGAGTTTGTGTTAATCAGTGTCTTCTCATGTGGTCATGCTTCCTCCAGCAAGCCTGTAAACTTTGATTTTGTGTAATTGGGAGGTTAAAAGTTCTCCTAATTAGCATCCACTTCTATGGGGAATGTAGCGCGTAGTTTGCAATCATAAAGGTGAGGGTTTTTTGAAGTGCTGCTAATTATGAAGTAAATTTGCCATTTGAAGCAAAATTCAAGTGTGGAGCCAAATGAAGCCTCAGAATCACCATTTTTGTCGATGCGAAAGGGAAGGTTAGATGGCTACATTTTATAACCTTTTCTTTTATGACTATGGAGGTAGTAAAATGGAAATGAAGAATGAGTGGTCAAATGTGTCTAGTTAACAAATCATTTAATGATTGTGAGCAAATTTTTTCCTGGTGTGGTATTAGTTGCTTTAGTTGCCATACAAAGCCATTAGAGAAACCCTTAAAATCAAATTGTTTGCCTTAAAATGTAGAGGAATAAAGGTGAAACTGCAGTTGCTTCTGGAAAAGCCAGCTAGAACACTGATAAAATGTGTGATTTGAGATGACTGCCTGAAACACATTTTCTGACTTGTACTCTGACTCTGGCTTCTAGGGACAGGGAAACAGAGTCTTCTCCATGGGACTCCAGAAGACCAACCTGCTGAATAAATATCAGGGTTAGTGAGGTTCACTAGAAGTAGCCCTCAACAGAGGTTTACCAGCTTTTATTGCATATATTCAGCACATCACTAGAGAGCTCTATCTTCTGCACATTAAAATTGATCATACTGGGCTTTTTCCTTTTCGCCTATTTCTCCTGTCAGGAGTACAGATGTAGGTGAAGGTGTTATACTTGTAAATCAATGAGAGACATAATTGTTTTCCCTTTTATGTACTATATGGACTTCTTCTCTGGAGTCATACATCATACAGAAGAGCAATTCATTGCAGAGTAACATACACCAGTACTGTGGTTTACCTACAGAGTTACTTGACTTGATGGATCTGGCATGGAATTAAAATATAATTTCAGGGCTGCACAGCTGAAATCTGAACACAAAATTATGGAGTAAACTCTGCCAATCACTAGTCCTATTGATTCTGAGGGATGCAAGGTTAGCCAATTGCAATACCTTCATTTTTTTGTTCAAGACCAAAGTAGAAGTTATATTGCCAAATCATCTTTTCTAGGGGTAGAGAGTTTGGGAGAAAGAACTAGAAACTGGTGCCATCTTGCAGTCACAGGGCCTTATCCTGAAATTTCTTTCATGTCCACGTGACAAGTTCAATGTAAATGACCAGTCCATCTGCCTGTAAAAGAAAAGTTAGTCTTACAACTTGTTTTATGAAAACAGGTAACAGGCTCCACTTTTCATTAGAGTGGCGACCGCGCCGCTTTTATACATGACTGTATTACATGTGATCCCAGTATAGCGACATGTTTTGGTTGATCACAAAACCTTCAGCTCTCAATAGCAACAGTTATACTAAATGCAAAAAACTCTTCTTGCCTGCAACACAGGCTATCACGCTCCCACCAGACTTACTCTCTGTCCCATTATATTCAAAGTCTCACATCCTGAACTTCCAGGAGCTCAGTCCCCTGAGCTGAGGGAGGCCTAAACACAACGTGCCCCCAAATGGGTACTATGTGATTGGTATCTCCATTCTCATAGCTCAGTGGAGGTGTCGAGCAAGATACTCCGTCATACAGAAGACATGACTTGTGAGGGAGTGCGTAAAGGCAGTCTCAAGGCATTGGGATCCAAGTCTGCAGGAAATAAGAGCAACTGCACAGGACACCTCACTCCATTTCAAGTGCAAAGCTCGATTCTTTGTTCTTGTCTTGCTAATGGGAACAAACACCACGCGAAAAGGAGGACTGGCAAGCGAAAAAGAAAAACTGCACTGTCTAATGGGTTATTAGTAGACCATCACACAGGAGACTGATGCCTGGTGTAAGAAACTGAAAAGATACTTCCAGCATCAAGAAGATCAAATGGACTTAGATTTAACCCTTCTCCAGTGCATTGTTGTTACAGGAGACAATTTGAAAATTATGGTTTGACAATTGAAGAATTGTCAAAGACTGTGTTGGAGAAAGCTTCATTAAATCAGTGGTCTTATGGACTGAAGACAAACTTCTCTTTTAATGACAGCTGTCTTTTTGAGCTACATCTGCTGCCACGGTACAAAGACGAAACTGAATTTTTAAAGTCACTGGACTTTGCCTCAATCTCTTAAGTGCTACTGCAAGACTGCGTAGAGCTGGAGAAGGGTAAAATTAACACTGCTTTAATCTTGGCGGTAAAAGTAAGTAGCTAAAATACTCAAAGCGTATTGGGAATGAAAGGTTTTATTGAAAGCAAAAAACATACCGTCACTGTGAGACTGAAGAATTTCAAGGGACTACAGAGGTATGTCAACCAAAGTTTCTAAATCCTGCCTACATAGCTAAAAAGCATCACTTTTGCCTCAGAGGACTAGCTCATCTTGGTAATTAACTCAGTGTGAGAGGGCAAGATTCTAACATAAATATAAGAAAATAAAAAGCCTCAGTTCTTGGCCATCGTGAAGGAACCAGAAGGGTGGGATTCAGTTCAAAATCATAGAATCATCGAATGGCTCAGGTTGGAAGGGACCATCAAAGGTCATCTGGTCCAACCGCCCTGCGGTGAGCAGGGACACCTTCAACTCGATCAGGTTGCTGACACTTTAATTTAGCTGTCCACGTCCAAAACACCTTAATTCAGACGTCTGTGCCTAAGTTGGTTGTTCAAGCTCCTGTTACAGTCAGTGCAAAGCTTCACAGTTGGTGAAGCCTGGAGAGTGACTCCTCTGACCAGCTACCTGGGATGATTCAATTGCCTGAACTACTGCCATCTGAGATGGCCCGGGGTATCCAAGATGACCCTGTGGGGCTGGCAGATATCACACGGGACCTATGGGAGGCCTTTGGGACTGGTAGGTGGATACCAGGCAGGACAGACAAGAGCATTTCAAATGGCACTAGACAGCCCCGTTGAGACACCTGAGTCGGTCCAGGAGAGATGTCCTGCCTTGCGAGGTGGGTCTCGTCCTCATCGCTGCTGGCGGTACGGAACAGAGGTGCCCCACAGGCAGTTACCTGAACAGAGGCACCCAGTGCCTTTTGGGATGGCTGGAGTGAACTGGCAGCCTCTGGCTGCTGGTGTGGGAAGGCTGAGCCTCCCTACGGTCCTGTGTCATGTCTGTGGAGGTGTCTCAGCTACGGCATGTGAAATGGCACTGGATGTTAATGCCCTGGCAGCCCCCGTTGTGCTGGGAGCTTTGATGCCTCGCTCACATTCAGGCACTTCCACGTGGACACGTGCCGTGGAGTATCATGCTTGCCAACTGAATTCCTCCCTGGCTGTGAGTTCCGTTCAGGCCCTTGATCAAATTATCGTGGTGTAATGAGTAAGCTAAAACTTCCGTGTGGCAATGTGTTGCAGGTTAGCCAACGTCTCTGTCACGAGGTGGCAAACTAAGTTAAATACCCAGCGTTTGCTGTGGTCCCTTGCACAACACATACACAGGCAGCACATTTCAGGGCTTGTCTGATAACATTAGTATGCATCTGAAGCTGACGTGCCGTCAGTCATCACCTTGTTGAAGAAACAGCCAATTATGAGGTTCTGTGGGCTCCTGAAATTTGCTGTCGTGTCTGCCACTGATAAACTATGCAATATGTGGCAAGAATAGGCAACCAGTAGAAAGCGGTAGGCATTGGGGAAAGTCTGTATCTGTCTGAGTTAGAGGATAGTATAATGGAAGTAATATTTCTGGAAGAAAAGAAGCCCTGGCGCTGGTATAGATTACATACCAGATGGGAATTTTAGTAGTGGTGCTGAAAATGCAAAGAAGCTACAAAAATTCTACAGACTGTTCAGAAGGAGCAGAGGGAGGTCTTTGAATTATGTAGTTCATGTTGCTGAAGTGTATCGCATTCCCTTATTTAAGGGATCATAGATGACAAATATTTCTATAACTGTCAGTCCTGCACTACTTGCAGTCAAGAGATGGTAACTGTACTTTACGTTTGTCAGCAGTGTAATTTCCCACTAAATCTTGCAGTATCAGTTGGAATATGCAAGATCCTGAAAGTGCTTCCTCCGTGCCAATAATCAAAAGTGCAACCAGCTGACCTGAAACTTGTACAGCCATTTAAGTACATCTGCTACAGGCAAAGTAATGGACCAGCTAACCTAGGAATAAGTACACAGAGAATTAAGATATAGGAATGTAAGTAATTAATGACAGTCAATATATGTTAAGGATCTAGCTGTTATCAGACAACTCTGATTTCATCTTTTTATGAGATTACAAGTTCTGCTGGCAATGGTAATTGCAATTATTCAGACCTCTACAAAGTGTTTGGTTTAGTGTCACACTATATGGTGATTAACAAAGAAGCTCTCTAGGGTATCAGTAAAGTACGTATTGAGTAGCTTAATGCCTGACTGTCTCAAAGATCTCCAAAAAAATCTTTATCAGACCATGTTACTTCTAGGAGCTTCTGTAGAGTTTGGTGAGAAATTTCATGATGTTCAATAGTCTCACCTCTTTAGGAAGCTAACACAAACTCCCTAGTGATGCAATCCTAAATACTGTCGAGAATAAGAGGACTGCCAAAACCAGAGAGAGCATCATCTCACGGCATGGTAGACTAAAACCTAGCCAAACCGGATTATCCATTTAGAAGCAGGCAATGCAGACTGTTCTTGCAGAAGGGAGTTCTGTACCCTGGAAAGCACTGACAGAAAATAGCATTGGCTTCTAAGGGAAAATGAACTAGCATGAGCTCCTGTGTGACACAGAGGCAAGAAGTGCTAATTCGGTTCGTGTCAGTACAAACAACAGAACAGTGAGCAGGAGAAGGAAATTGACTTTTCTTTCTCTGTGACTTTATTAGGACTGATGTAGGATAATGTATACAGTCCTGATGTCAACATTTTTAAAGGGTTGTTGAAATACTACAGAGGATATAGAAATAAGCCACAGATAGGTTTTGATGGCTGGAAGCAGGGGGGGAAAAAAGAAAGAACAGTGAGAGCTCAATCTGTTTATCTTATCAAACAGATCAAAAGACAGCTTGATCATAACATGTAAGAACCTTCATGGGGAGTAAATACCAGTTAGTGAATGGCTCTTTAATCTAGCAGAGAAAAGCACATCAAGAACTAGTGGCTGGAAGTGAAGTCAAATTCAATTGAGACATTAGACACAAACTTCTACAGAGGTGGGGGGGGGGGGCAGTGATTAGCCACTGCGTGCAAAGGAGCTGATAAATTCTCTGTCACCTCGTTTTCTGCAGTCAAGGAGAGATGCTCTTCTCAAAGCGTATGATTAATCAGACCCAAGTGATCCAGCTTAGCATGGAGGTAATGGTGTTAAACTGGCTCGGGAAACAGATCATGGTAGAAGATCAGATGGTCTCTTCCAACCTTGATCGCTGTAAATCTCAGGAGTACACCTTCCAGTACTGAGTCCAACCCTACTCTTAATTCTTCTATGATTTCCTCTATAAACCATGGCGAGGTTCATTCTAATACGGTTAACAGATACCTGGGGTTAACACATCCTCCTAGCAAAACAGCAGGGAGGTGATGCAGAAGGAAAGACGGAGCAACAATTCACCTAGGTGTTCCTCCTGGCGAAAGAGGAGACCAAGCAGACGTGGCGTGACGGAGGTCTGACCACTTCTCAGTGCTCACCAGTACAATAGTCGCAGCACAGAAAGGCAGTTAACAGTCTGTTCGTTTCCTTATGCCCCAGGACACAGCTTTTGCAAGCCCAAAGTGAGGAATATAAACATGTCGATTTGACAAATCAGCATGAGTAAAACGAACATGTTAATTGTATTGTCACAGTTATCTAACATTTCATCACAAGAGAATTCCAGAGCTCTTTATATTGTCTCGTGACCAATAATAGAGACATTAAATCTAGGACAGGTTCTGACATTTTTACCAACTTTCAGTGTACTTTCCTCTGTACATAGTTCAACCAAATGAAAGGGAGTATTTGCATAATGTGATCGCTTCCATGCAGTTATAGCAACACCAGGCTTTAAAATCCATTGCTTGCGCTGTCTTGGGCTATTTTTGTACCCTGTAAGTGTTGAAGAAGGTAAAAGGTTGACAAGAAAGCAACTTTTAGAGTAACTTTCATAGCCCTGAAATCCCTTCCTGCTCAGCATAAGAGCTCTTCCACTCCACTTAATGGGGTGCCTGAATTCTTGGGTAGAAGGAGAGAAAGCAGAGATGAGTCATAGGCATAGTTTCCCCCCTTGAAACAAACAAAGATATCCTTCCTCCGAGAAAGAAAACCCTTATGAATATGGCTGTGTGATGCCCTTCAACACATAATCTCAATCTGGAACATGTATCACCGAAAGAGCAAACTGTTTTGATTCCCTGGGGCAATTTGTAATCTGTTCATTCAGAATAAAAACTTCCTAAATTAACATCCGACAGATGTTACTCTCAAAAATGTTTTATTAAGTCCCAGCACCTCAAAAATATCCCCACTGAGTCTTCCTCACAGGAACACAATCTTTGACACCTTGTTGGATAAAATGCCTACAGCAAGAGGAACGCAGATGTGCCAAGTCAGCTAAAGCTCAACGCGCAAAGCGAAAGGGCAACGGTTGGCAAGTACGCAAGTACGGTACCTGTTAAATACACCCTCTTAGACTTGCTCATATGCAAGGTGACACATCCTCAGGACTGCCTTCACGATTAGAAGCCCTTACCAGCATTGCTTCAGACTACAAAATCTCTTTCTTGTGCAACACTGAATCTTAATGTGGTGGCTTTGTGTTTTTAACACCTGTGGATCTTTATGACTAACATACAGTGCAAAAGCAGATTACTCACCTCAGGGCACTTCTAAAAGATTTCCTGCTAATATGGTCTGAATCGATAGGGTAGCACAAATTAGCGTGAATCTCAAAATAGTAAAAAAACCCCACACTTACAATATTGCAAGTGTTATTTAGTATTAGTGAAGAGAAGCAGGATAGATTGTGGTACTTTCTTGGGCTCAATACTGAATATTCATCAAATCAGATAGGCACATATCCAACACAGCTTTTAGCCATGTGCTTAATTTACAAGTATTTTACTGGACAAAAGTATCATAGGATTTATGGATTAAAAGGATTTACTAGATTATCATGTTCACACAGTTCCCTTTTCTTTGGGAGAGCGAGGACAAGGAACTCACAATTACTGTCTTCATTTTTCCGATGTTCTATCTAAGCAATTTCTATATTTCTAAACAATAAAACTTACACTACTTTCTCTAGGACGTTATTCCTCAGCCTAATGAACTTTGTCATCAAAGCATTCTTTCCCCACTTGTCCCAAATTCTTTTTTTCAAGTTTCATAGTACCAAGTGCTGAACGCCAACAAAATAATAATGAAAGCCATACAAAAATTAATGAGGATTAAGTTGCAATACTTCTGCAATGCATGTGGTTCCATTTTAACTACCAGTTGTTAGCAACACCGTTACAAATTGTGGAATTATATTTCTGCCCACTTAGTTTAAAGTTTCCTCCGCTGCAGTCTAGCTGACATGCAGATTTATTGATGGTTGAAAGAGAGAATAACCCAACCAGGTCAGCTAGTGTGTTCCAGTGGGAGAAGGTCAGTAGAACATCTGCTTTGCGATTTGCAGTTGTCTACTTATTCATGTGCAGAGTTCTGTTCTCCTAGGAATAGCTTAATCGTATAATATCCGGGCTTCTAATAAAAAGAAAAAAATCTGGCATTTACTGACTTCTCAGAAAGTTATTTTTTGCTTCACTTAAGCTGAGAATTCTTAATTTTCCTCCACAATATGGAAGTTTGTCATGTCAGGTTTACTGATAAGATTCTTCTGTGCCTAAAGAATTGTCTCCTGTTATTGCATGAGTACAGATTTTTTTTTTTCTGTTTCTTTTCTGTTAATTACTCGTTGAAATTAATTGGCTGACAGCTGTTACTCAAGTTGTGGCTATGAATGGGCCTGAATCAAAACCTAGATCAGAGCATCCTCAAATGGCAAGAAATCTTGGATGCACACGTGAGCTCACAAACAGCCTTTCTCTGTATAGTAAGGTAATGCAATAAACAACTGCTCGTTCTTTCCCAGCTCCAAAAGCCTCCAAATGCCTGAGCAAGCCCTGTCTGAACTTGCATTTTCCAGTTCATGACCCTTTGCAGCTCTAATAATAGGATGTAGACATCTATCATAGCTGTAGTAATAGGGCTGTACAAGATAACATTTGACGTTCTGAATGAGGCAAATCAGCTGTCTCATTCTGGACACCGTCTGTGGCACCGACAAATATTAGATGCTTGTGCAAAAGGAGGGGAAAAAAGAACAGTACATCAGAGAAAATTCATTCTTTGTTAAATGCTTTTTTACGCCTTGGATACTGAGAGTTTATTTCCTGACCTCAGTTGTGCTTTATAAAAGTAAATTCAAATTGAACTCCCAGGTGCAGCGAGAGGGGCTGAGTGTGAGAACGGCACCTACACGGAGGTGCCTACGCACGTGGCCAGCTCTGTGTCTAAGCTCTGTTACGGCCTGTGAAGGTGTGAGTGCAAGTCTGCTGTTTAAATTTAGGCACCTGAGTGGTATCGCAGGTAGCTGAGGTACCCACAACCATTTGATATGCCCTAGGAGGTATTTCAGGTACCTGAAGTATTCCCAGGGGGGCTGACACGGATCACGCGGGACCTATGGGAGACCTTTGGGACTGGCAGAGGGATGTCCGGCAGGACACATAAGGACGTTTCAAATGGCACTAGGCCCCTGTGTTAGGAAAACAGTCCCTCCAGGAGGGATCTCCTGCTGCGTGAGCTGGGTCTCTCCCTTGGCTCTGCCGATGGTACTGAACGGAGGCGGTGTGCAGTTGCCCGATCAGGGGGTGGTTGAACGCTGGCACAGGTTGCCCAGGGAGGTTGTCCCATCTTCAGCTTTGCGGCTACTCAGAATCTGACATCCACAGCCCTGAGCAACCTGCTGTAGCTGGCCCTGCTCTGAGCAGGGGGTTGGCCTGGATGATCTCCAGAGGTGCCTGCCAGCCTCAGCAGTGCCGTGATTCTGTAATTCTGTGAGCTAGGCGTTTACGCTCCTGTTAGCGTCAACGGAGATCTAGGTAACAATTCAGTTGCCTAAAACCCAGGAGTCTGTAGGCTTTGACATGCTCTAGGGTACCCCGCCTGGCCTCCAGCTGCCTGTTTTGAAGGCTGTGGGTCTTCTGAAGGTCTTCTGCCATATCTGCCACAGGGAGGCAGGTCCAGCTAGGTGTCTCAAATACCTGAGAGCATCCCAAGCGGCACTGAAAATGCCTAGGTTTAGTCTCATGAATTGAGCCCATAGTCAGTGAATTCAAGAGGATGGTTTGGCTTAATCAAAGTAGGTCAGCTGCGTGGAAGCCTTGCTCTCCACTGACTCTTGGATATCTGCCTATCAAAACCACAGTTGGGTGTCTTAGTCTTGAGCTGAGTCCCAAGCGAAGTTACAAACTAAAAACTGAGCGGAACAGGGGAGGCAAAGAGCTGCCTATGTGTCCCCCAGTATCCAGCAAGTTTTGTCCTGTGAAGAGCTTTGGCCCTCTTGAGCACTTCATGCTTCTTTCCCTATCGTATTTACTTCCACGGACACTGAGCAGCTTCTCTGCTGGTGGAAACGGTTGCGGCTCCATTGAGCGTGAATCACCAGCACCAGCACGTGCCTTACGTAAAGCTAGCGGGTTGGTTGCCTGGGCTCTCAGATAAGAGGGAATTCTATAGGACCCCTCTTCCTGTAGGTTTTCTGTGTTTTATGAGGGCACAGGCAGGATTAGGGGATCAGATAACAGCACATCCTGCAGTAAAATGGACTCTGATAACTTGCCTAAAAACATTCAGCTTTTCATCTCTTGGCTCTCTGTGTCACCCTGAACTTGAAATTAATTACAGCTATCTCCTCTGGCTGGCTGCCCACGTATTATTATCCCGTATATCATCCACTATTTGACATTTATTTGTTCAAAATTAAAATGACCTTTGCTCCTGGAAGATAATAAATTATTTTTAGAATTATAGTAATTCCCTGTCACTTGAAATAATGCTCACGCAGAAAGACATGTTAGCACCAAAGGCAGGACAAGTAAAAGCAAGAGCTTCAGATATGTGAGCAATCAAGATGGATAGATGATGTGCGTTGGTGGCTTGCCATTAGTTCTTTTACTGTGTAAATATATTTAATATTTACAATATCTTTTAGTAAAAAGATTCATATTTATTATATATGAAAGCTCTCCTCATGAATCTTCAGGAGCAGAATAACACAGGGCTCACAGCTTTATCCTAACAAAGAGTGTTTACTAACTTGAAAGACTTTCCTTTTAGAGAGACCTGGTCCCTTTCTTTTCTTCCAGCAGCTCTGTAGCTCACTTTTTGCAAGTGTGTCTTTGGACAGGAGATGGGGCCAGGAGGAAGCCTTATTTTGCTTACTCACATGATGCATTTGCTGAGAGTCTCTACCTCATTTCAATACTGAATACCAGAGCCAGCCTACACAGAAACAGGAGCTTTGCAGACGTTTTTCCTTCCCTGTTTGAGAAGCAAAATTCCCCTAATGCTCCACAAACTTCTTTAATATTTAATATCTGCCCAGTTCCCACTGTTGTTCTTTTACGAGCTGTGTCACAGACGGCCGTACGTGACCTGCAGACCAGTTGGCCAGCTTGCAGAAATTTGGGTGGACTGAGAAGACTTGCTAAGGCGGACAACCAAGTGCCCTTAACTGTCGTCGTTTTATGGCAAAATAATGCATGTCAGCGTAAGTGGGACATTTCACTGTAATGAACGCTCTTCAAACATGCCTGAGGTGACTAGAAATATGAAAAGTAACCCAAATCAGAGATGGATTATTAAAGACTCTCATTTCCTATTCATCGCTAAGTATAGGCACGCAGCCTTTAAGACCAGCTTTCCTGTGTCCCTGACTGGGAATCAGTCTTTTCACGATGGTCTGCCTGAGCAGCGAAGTACTTGCATCCCACCAGTTAAAGTGGCGTAATGCCAGCACAAAATGTATTTATCACATTGAATGCAAATTCTAGTTTAGAAGAACATCCAAATTTTCTTCTCCTGTCTAAGTGGGGAAACCAAGCCTCAAAAATGTTTGATTTTCAAAGCGCTGAAAAACTTACAAGGTAGATGACTGGTGATAGATCCTCTCTTTACATGCTCTAAGGAGTCCCATGATAAATAGTAAATGCTGAAGCCAAGTGGCTCAGCTGTTTCTGAGCCTGTCTGGATCATGCTCAGAGGCAAATCAGGAAGAAGTGAGCAGGGAAAAACTGCGTATAGAAAGTCTTAAAAAATGCAGGCTTAATATTACATGCCATTGAAGGGGTTTAAGCACATCTTCCTAAGCACTTACTGCAGGACATATATAAGATGAATATTTGGAGACTTACTCAGAATATCCCTGGGGTAACAAGGAAAGCTTTTTCTTGATGGAGTGAAAATAAGTCAGATGGGGCTGAGTTGTGGGTGTTGGTCTCTTTTCTCAAGTAACTAGTGATAGGACGAGAGGAAACGGCCGCGAGTTGCGCCAGGGGAGCTTTAGACTGGGTGTTAGGAAAAATTTCTTTACTGAAAGGCTGGTCAAACACTGGAACAGGCTGCCTAGGGAAGTGGCGGAGTCACCGTCCCTGGAGGTGTTCAAAAACCATGTAGACATGGCACTTCAGGGCATGGTTTAGTGGGCATGGTGGTGCTGACGGTTGGACTTGATGATCGTAGAGGTCTTTTCCAACCTTAACGATTCTATGATTCTGTAAAATAGAAGTGGGCGAGGAAGCTCAGCATTCCATGAACCTCAGGCGGAACAGAGCTGAGGCTAGCTTTCCACCTGCATAAAATCTGGAGTGGAATAGGGTCCAGCAGCAGCATCAGGCAGCTTTAACTTTCCGTTCCAGCTTTGGCACAGCGCAGGTCATTTTGGCTTATGTACAAACCAGAGACGGTACGGATGGAGAGATTATTCTCCTAATGCCATGCAACAAGTATTTTTCCTTTCATCCAGAAGATGTTTCTGACCACTCCCAAGACACTTTGAGCTGTGTGTGCAGGTGACAGAGAAATGGAGCACTCTGGTTGAACTTTCCTGGTGCTGAGGAGCAGCACAAAGCTTTTATTCCGCCCAAGTCCCACTTCAACATGCAAAATAGGATTTACACAGTGCTCAAGAGCTACCTGCAATTAACAGGTTTTTTTCCTCTTCTCTGTTTCAGTACCAACTGGCGTATCCAGCTCTTCTCTTTTTAATTGAGAATAAAGGCAGTAGCTTTAACAAAAAAGGTAGAAAATGAACGCCATGGCTCCCACAGAAGCAAGGGCTAGCAGTCTCAGTGAGGTACAGCGGACTAAAAGGTTGCCTGATGTCAGGCTCGCAGGTCCCCTAAGGTCAGATGGGGCCAGATCCAGGGGCTCTGAGGTAGACAGAGCTCTGGGGAATGGCAAAGGCAGACCCTGGGAGAGCGGAGGAGCACGCAGAAAACAGCGGAAGCCTGGAGAAAAACCCCCAAATGCCGTTTTCTTTAGTCTGGTCCCAAGTGCAGCAGTGTAGGGCTGAGAGCCCTCTCTGTTTTCTCAGCCTGTCAGGAAAACTGGGGTAGGCTCACAGATAGCCAAATCCTTCTTTTAGAGTTGGGGGTGACAGTTTTAGGAAGGCAGCTCCGGAGCAGTTTTTTCCCAGGCTGCAGGGAATGAGCTGGGATCATTCCAGCCTTGCCTCAAAATTCCCCAAGGGCACTGGAGAATAAACATCCCACAGAAACCCCTGAGAAGTAAAGGGTGTATTTCTTATAAGTGTGTTTCCTTCAAATTTTATTTCTTTGAAGCAACTTTGGATGAGAATAATCTAAAGGTCTAGCTATGAGAAGCCAGCTCTAGGTTGTTGCCTGCGAGCAGGTTCAGCCAGTCCATTTTTACCCCCCTGTGAAGAGGACTCGCTTTCTGCGCCTACCCTTTACTCCTCCTCTTTCAGTATGTCTCTAGAAGCTGTATTTTTGTTCCCGCTGCTACCAATGAACAGATTGTCAATACGAGATCCCGGAGAAACTAAACTTACAATTAGATGACAGAATTACGTGGATCCATGTAAAGAGTTTGTTTGGGAGAAACAAACTTATTCGGGAATAGTGATTATATTACTAAAAGGGCAGCAAAGACATCTAATAATTCATGTGACAGATTACAGTTAATCTAAATTATTATTTCTGTATTTTATGTTTACTCATTATGTTTTCTATACACTGTCTATTTCTACTAAATCTTTCTAATAGTCTTCTGAGCCTGTCTGGTTCAGAACCTTTTCTGGGAAGTTTTTTATTTCCTAAGTCAATAGTATTTAAAAAATCTGACATGCATCTGTTTTTTAAAATGGCACTGTATCCCCATCACTCAGAATACCTAAAAAGCTTCTGACGTGTTACACTGGGAACAGTTCATGCTTGCATAAATTGCTAGTTTTATGCAGAGAACTTCCTTGGAGAATCTCACAAGCAAGGACTAGCCTGGCTGTAATTTTGCATTATACTTCCACAATATGCTCTCTCCTTTCTCTTGAAAATATTTCCACGCTTGCTTCTTGGTATATTGATAGGTGTTAACGATAACAGCGTAAATTACTGCTTTATTGACTGGCAAGCACAAAATCCAACCAAGCACTACTTTCCTCATGAAAATGATCAGCTGCACCCACAGTGGTGTGAAGGAGTGGACAGCAGGTAGCTTAAGCTCCAGAAGTAGTACCTGAATACCAGTCACAAAACTGACAGTCGTAAAACGGCCATGAAGCAAATCAGACGACTGTCAAGGTGAAAATCACTGCCTGCAAAATAAACCTGACTGTTATTAATGTAGAAACACCACATCAAAATATATATATATACTTTTTTTTACTATCTTCTTGGTCCTTTAGAACATCATTGTTTTAAATACAGATTAGAAATATCAGACATTTATTAGGAGTATCATCACTGAGTTCAGTGGCTATATGTGGCCGCTTGTGAGTTTTATTGTTCAGATCTATTGTGGGTTTTTTTATGGCTGTCTGCTGTGTATCAGAAAACACTTCTGCCAATGCAGAGCAGCAGATTTGCTTCTACTTGTGCAAAGTTTGTGTCGAAAGGAAAGCAAGTTACCTCTTCACACGGCTTCTCTGCCTGAAAAACTGCATGGAAAGAGAGGAAGTAATGTATTGCAGGGGTGAAGCCATAAACCGTGGATGTGAGTTATATTAAGAGCTCACAGACTACCGTTCGTTATTTTACATCACACATTCTCCGTTACAGCCAGGGGCATAAGGAGACCTGAGCATACCCTCCTTTCAAGATATATAATGCCATGACTTCACATAATTAGCCCCAGCAGGTATCTACCAAAGTAGTGGAGAATCAAATCTCAAGGCAGCAACTTTATTTCATGTCTAATGACAGAAAAGCACAAAGAAAAGTACTTAGCAGAAAATCTGTGCTGGTCTTCAGTGTCATCCTGGCTTTGCTTTGGAAGGGTTGCTTTGTGCCGGAGGGATGAGTCAGGCACCTAGCAGAGACATTTTTGGGAATTGTTCGTATGTGTTAGGATCAGAAAATCCACCTGGAAGTTGGTTGTGCTGTTCAGAGTGGAGAATTGTGCATGCCAGGGTATGTTTCCTCCTAGGCGCCTGCATGTATTTCTCAGCTTTGTCATGGGAATTGCAGGAAACATTTGTAGATGCAGGAGCCTTGAGAGAAAATGAACAAGGACAAGACACTGAGGGGGGAAAATGGCACAGATGCTCCGAAATCATTAAAGCTCCCCTGCTTTGTACTAGCTGAAGGCCTTACTTGGAGATGTACAACACATTTAAACAGCACCAAAAGAGCAAAATTCCAACCTCGGCTAAACTAAGGACTGAAACTTTGGCCTGTTCATGTTGCGTGGATTTCAAGGAATTAATAGTAGTATTCAATGCTGCTGAAACGTAGTATATCTGCAGTTGTCAAAATATTGATGGTAATAAAATATGTGGTTAGGAAGATAGGAAAAGCTCCCTGGCCACCTCCTCACCACTCAATACATTTCACTTCCAAAATGAAATAAAGAATTAGTTAAAATTAACTGAGTGCAAACACAAAGTGTACTTTGCAGGGGATCTGACTCGGCTTGCTCTATTGAGGCTGAATAGAAGAGGGCTCATGGAGGGAACTAGTATGTCCTGCTGCCTCCTTTAAAACAACTTTAAGGAACTTCAGGTGCTGTTCACAGCTGTGGCGATACCTGACTACCCGTTCCAGGCAGGCGATAAAGAGCCACGAGGGGCATTTTTTGGCTCTCCACCTCCGAGGGCCGAGCAGCACCGAGGTCCTCTGTGCGTTCTGCTCTGAGAAAGCAAAAGAAACTTTGGGTGGCTGCCCGTGACGCTGCAAGGGGTGGCGTTAGCCCCACTTACTTGTTACTACGGAGATCCGTTCTGTCATCCCACTAGAATCATTTTGTCAACGACGTCTTCTTCTTTGCTTATGAGCCTGCTGTTAGGAGAAAGCATTTTTGTCAGAGATTGAGAAGAGCTGTTCGAGACTCCGGCTTTGCACGTCACGCAGAAGAGGGCTGACCCGGTGGGTGCGGGAGAAGTGCATCAGCAGTGACCTGCCTCTGCTAGAGCTGAGCAGGGCTGCGGCGGGGCTGACCGGGAAGGTCCCGTACAGAAGGTGTGGGTGCTTTTACAAGTGACTACGACGGCACTCACAGAATTAACCAAGGGCAAACTAGCTGAAGAGCCGTACCCACGTTAAAATCGAATAACGTCTTATGCGAGATCAAAGGCATGGGATCCTTCTTTGTTTTTTGCTCGTTTTTTATTTTTTTAAAATTATAGAAAAAAAAAAAAAAAAAAAAAAAAAAAAAAAGCAGTGGCTTTCTGCCCTGTTCTTACCACACAAATTTGGTATTCCTGGGAGGACAGTAATGAATTGCCCATTCTAATCTCCCAAGGCAGGAGTGACCCCCACTGCAGAAATTTGTAATAGGAATATGAAGATCGGTATTAAAGGAGCAAGAATGAAAATATGTGTGCAAAAGCACTGGAGGAAGCAGCAGAGCAAAGGGTGAAAGGAGAGGCATGTGTTAATTGCCACAGAGTTCAGTATCTGTGATTTCATTCTAATAAAAAGGAGGAACAAACTGAGCTAAAGTTGTCAAGTGGATGAAGAACAGAACTAGAGCTTATCAGGCAAGGAAAATAAAAGTTGTGAAATACAGGAATTTTGCCTAACATTTACAAGGGCTGAGTCAAAATCACAAGGCGAGCAATCCAAACCAGCATCCGCTCCTAAAAGGTACAAAAGGCAAGTCCAAACCCCAAGATACACGTTGAGGCCTCAGCTGCTGATGTCCTTTGTCCTCCACGTTGCATACAAGTGGTCCAAGACTGCTTAGGCACGTGCGTCTTGGTACTCGTGAGTATACGGGTCAGAGGGAAGTGTGTGAATGAAACCTGTGAGAGACTGAGAAGGAGCAGGTAAAAGTGACTTGCTTAGAGGTTTTTGTATTGCAAAATCACCGTTCTTTCCGTAAGATCTCTTGCAGAGTTCTGTTACAGTAAGTTCTTACAAAGCCCATAGAGTGATATGAGTACGAAGGCCTGAAACAAGCTTAAAGATTTTCTAAAGATTAGGATTCCTGGGATGTTTTCATAACTCTGTCACTTTTCTATTGAGCAGGAGGAGCTTTTATTAGACTAAGCAGTATAATTGGGAAAAAACATACAAGCTTTTCTGCAGAGTACGTCTTTTCTTAGGATTAGAAAAGGAAAAAAGCAAGCAGTTAAGCCCTTTGCAGGTAGGGAACTACTGCTCTGAATTTATCTTAATTATGTTAATTGCTTAGACAACTTCAAGGTACGGTTACACGAATACTTGCCCGCTGGCAAATTTATTTGATGTAGGTCCGACCCCAACCCCTGCTGTGAGCAGTATTGTATGAGGGCTGTGCTGTAAACCGGATCAGCAAGAGGAGCCGGGGTTAAAACAGCAACTAGCAAAAAAACCCCAACCCTTCCTCTTTTTTAATCTTTTTATTTGCCAGAACGTTTCCTTGGTTTGACTTAGAGCACCCAGGCCCTCAGAGAATCGGTGTGGGCAATGGAGGAGACAGGGAAGAGGAGCATGAGGAGGAATGATGGGGTCATCGAAGGGCACCGAGAACTACCTCGCTTTCCCTTGCTGCCTTTGAAGCACAGCCATCCTGGTCAGCAGTTTATGCCTTGCTTCTCTTTCCCCTTGGGCTTGTCTTTATTTAGGGGTGCTAGAGAAAAGAAAGGAGAGGTCAGAGGACCAGGAACAGCTAATTTGGGGCATGAAGCTGGTGGATTTGCTGCCCGTGGTCTACCAGGCACAGATGAGCACCAAACACTGCAGGCAGGAATCAAGCACAGCTGAACTGCTTTGGAGACCAAATGGTCAGGGACTGGCTCAAGGGCGACCTTAAAGCTGGCCTAAGTACTGCCACGATGGAACTGCGTTTGCCACGTGGCAAATTACAAACCTACTGGGGGTACGGTCTCCCACAGTGGACCTTCTTCACAGGGATATTAGCAGGCCTAATAATCAGCGGTCTTGACTTACTCTCCTGGACTTTGATGAAAAGGTAGCAAGTATCATATTCCTTCTTAATTTGGCATATACCTTTGAAAATCCTCAGAATGGCAAAGAATCAAAGAGCAGCCTAAGAAACTGCACACCAGGGAAGGAAACCAGGGCTATGCAAATTCTGCCTGGCTGACATGGCATGCTCTTCATTTTGTGGGTTTTTTAGGACAGCCACAGCTTTTCCCTTGGAGTAATTGATTTTTTAAATGATAGACTTGTATCGAGGGACTTAACAGAACTGGAATTATTTCTCTGTACAATCACTGGCAACTACACAAGGACGTTTTAACAGCTGCAAAGTGAAAGCAGACAGGCTGCGAGAAGGACTGCATGGCATGACAAAGGCATGACTTTTGCTCCAACTATTTTCTAGGTGACAGTTGAGTCAAATTACTCTCTTCTGGTCGCTGAAGATCCTCTAAGATTTACTGGTAGGTTAAAAAGTCTGGCCGGTCTCAGCTCTCCCTTTACATTTAAGTTTCCTCTTTTGTAAAGGGAAATAGCCTTTATTTTGTCAAACTAAGCATGCCAGACTTTTTCAGACTTAGAAACACTGCTTGAAGTACAGCTGCCATCAGGTATGTTCCTTGCCCTAAGCTTTGCACGCTCACGTCCTAAGCTTTGCACACTCACTGTGACAATGTAGGATGTATGTAGGTCAGCTTCACGTGAAACCTGCAGCACTTTGTGGCACGGAAGATCACCACCTTCTGGGAAGGAGCCTGTTGGTTTACGTACCTGATGTCAGCCATGGCATGACTGACCAATTCCTTCTGCAGGTTAGGACATACTGAGGTCTATGTTAAGCAGTGCAGTGGGACCAAAGTCCAAGTAAGTGCAGCGCCCATCCTCTGTGAACTATAGCTCATATAAACCCTGCATTTGTATGGATGTGACGATACAGATGCTTTAATTGTAAAGCACCTTTAGCACCATCCCAGCCTGCCAGTTCCCCTGAAAAGTCTGGAAGTGGACAATTTCCAGCACCTGCTCTGCTTTGGTTGTCTTAAGCATAGAGGTTCTGATTGCATACAAGATTCAAGAGGGGTGTCACTGCTGCCTAAAACTGTGGAACGGATACTACCCTATCCTTTTTCTGGAGACATCTCCCTTGAACCCAGCTTAGTTTTGAAGTTGTCTTTCAGTGGCTGCCTCACAAAGGGCCTGAGAGTCACCCTGGGGCTGGGCACAGTGCTCTGATCGCTGTTGTTTCTGGCTGGTTCTTGAGGAGCTCCGTCAGTAACGCCATCCAGCCAAAATTTCCTCTTACCGTGTACCTCCCACCGTGTCCCACGTAGCTCTTTCCTGTCAATCCGTGAATTAATCTGCAGTCTTCGGTTTAACTACCCTATCCAATGCTTTGCAGAAGTTCAGATGCATGCGAGGTATTGCTTGTCCTTTTTTAAACTGAATTAGGGATTAAGGCAACATTTCACAGGAAAAATTTTCCTTTAGAGTGCCTTTGTTACATCAGCAGCATCAAATGTTTTACTGCTTAAATTTACAGCTAAACAGTGGTTGCCAAAGCTTTGCATTGGAAAATTAGTTTTGGTGTAAATGAATTTTAGAAAACCCAGATGTCTACACTTAATGATTCTTGAAAGATTTTAATTTCCCACTATGTTTCTTTGCTCACACTTTGCATCAGGCTCATTAACTTTCAGTCCGAATACAGAAATTACTTCCCTCTAATTGTAGCCTCTGGTTTGTTGAAAACATTTTTTTTCCGTGTCAGCTCTATCGTACAAACCACGTGATTTTCTGTTAGTACACCATTTGCATGGTTTGTAATCAGGCGTGATTTTCTGACTTCATTGCAGTCCCATTAGCTGCTGCATGAGCGTATGTAACGCAGGAAGAGACTGCACGACCAGCTAACACGAACCTGCCAGCGTATTCTGTAGCTATTCAGAGCGTGGCCCACTGCTGTACGTGTCCAGCTTTATGATGCTGTACTATAGGGGAGTAATAGCCTTACACCAGTAAAAAACCTGCAGGAAGGCAGCGCTAACGAGTGCTTGTAGGGAAGGAGCACTTACCCGTCACTCCAGGATCCCAGAGAAGAGTCTCCGCTTCGTCAAAGCGAGAAAGCTTTCAGGTGAGACCGTGTGAAGTTACCGAGGTCGGGGTTCGCAGAGAGACATGTGCAGCGCCTGCGGCCAGGCGCCTCTCCGCCGGTGGGATGGCTGCTGGTTCGATTTAGGACCCTTCGCTCCCCACCCAGGGCTGGGAGACCTGAGCTCCTTGGGACGGGACCTGCAGCGAGGTACGAGCGGAGCAGCTCAAACCCACCGGCAGCAGGGTCTGTCTGCAGTGGGGGTGTCATCAGCCCTGCCTGGTTGGTGTGTCACGCAGGACGGCTGCACCGGGGTCCTCCCTGGGGTTAAAGACAGCCCGGACCGTGAGGCTGCTGCATGGGAGCGGAAGGCTGCATGGAAGGACCCCAAAAAAAGCATGGCCAAGCCTTGCACCCTCAGGGTGCACGCCACCAGCGGGGGTCTCCTGAAGGCCAGGGCATGGGGAGGCCCCCGCAAGCCCCCACCCTGGGCACGACTTTTCGAGGGGAAAGGCAAAGATCGTGTGCATGGGATTGAGCGCTTAAATCCCTTCGGATTCTTCTCAGCTTGTGGTTAATCTGAGCTTCGGTCTCGCTGCCTCTACCCTGCAGTCTAATGAAATTTGCCTTTTATAAAACAGAAAAGAGTTTGGAAACTCAGATGCAGAAAATCATTTTACGTCCAGACTTGCAAGCTGCAGGGTATCCCTCACCGGCAAGCGACAGCCGTCAGTGGAGAGTCCTTAACACTGTGGACATCATTTTTAAAGAAGAATCTCATACACTTCGCTGTGCTGCGTAGCGTATTGCAGAGCCGACACCTGTTGCAGGCAGTTGGGTACCCCCCTAGACACCAAAGGTTTGAACAGGAACTGTAGCTGCACGGTGTATTTTTATTTCAATACGAAAAATAATGGAAAGAGCAGGAGTCTGTTAACAGAAAAAGTTGCCTTCTCCGTTGTGCTGCTCACACTGTCCCTGTGTCTTTCTAAGAATAATCCAGTCTCTACGTTATGAACTTTTCATGCAGAGAAGAGATTCTGTGTGCTTCAAAAGTCACTGTGTGGACTGATGCTCATGAGAGGTTGCCAAAAAATGTCAAGAAAAAAGAAATATTTTTAACCTTAATATTTTTGCAAAATATTGTTTGCGTATTCAGCATTGCAGTCCTGCCAAAAAAAGCAGATTAACTTTCTTCAGTGTTATTAAGATTGTTTACTTGCTAGAGATAGAGCTTTGTTCACTTCGCTAACTCTTTTTATGAAGTTCTGGATACCGATTTCATCAAAAATTGTGAAATTACTTATGAAAACATCCTCGGACCTTAGAAACAAACAAACAGTCAAACAACGTACTTCTGGAAAAATACACACAGTTTTTTTTTTTATATATCTTAGTTGGCTGTTCACTGTAATATTTGTGAAGTTATGACCCTTATCTTTTTTTATTGAAGATCCCAGATTATTTTCCCATCACCTTTTCCCCTTTGATCCTTTCACAGTTTATTAAGTTCCCATGTCCTGAGATAAGCGGTAAATGCTCTGTGCGGATGACTTCTATAGATTTCATAGATGAGTTAAATGAGTCTTAAGGAAACAATAACTTTCCCAAAGTCACAAAACAAGGTCAGAGTAAAGCAGTAGAAGTGTGATGGCTTGCCTCCGTGGAGAAGATTGTCACAGTAATTGTTTGAAAGATTAATCTTTGTCACAAATGATTGTCACACAGATTAATCTAGAGCAGAAGGAATTAATCAGAGATCTGCTCCTTGTGACAAGAGTTGTCACTCATGAGCCTCAAAATGCGTTCCTTGCAATAGTAAAATTAGTAAAAATGAGTGCAGGAAACACAACATATAATTAATTATTGGCAATTTGATGGCAACTTCGTGTCAAACTTTCTGCTGAGAAGCTGGGAGGAGGGGCATGGCACCCATGGGAAAAGTTTGGGAGCATAAACCTTCCTCGAGCTAGGAAAAGCTGCTCTGATAGCTCCAAACCCCGGGTTGTCCCTGCCTCTGGCTGATGGAAGAGTATTTGTTTAGGTTGAACCAGGTCATGTAAGAGAAGTATTTATTCCTTGCCTGGTGTGCATTGCGGCGCTGTGCGTCTTTTACAGGGGCAGGGGACTACTGGGGGTGCGGGATGGCTGCGGCCGGCCAGGCGCAATGCTCCCCTGACACGGACCTGCGGGCAGGTCTCACTGCATCTCCATCTTCGACGGGGATACACAGCTTTATGGTTCTTCCTACCCGTCGGCCGCTCCGCAGGGCTGAGGGAGGAGGGTCTCTTGGCCTCTTCTGAGCCCTCAGTGGCATATCCCGTTTCCTTCCCGGCACCTCCTCCTCTCAAAGCATGACCAAGAAGGGAGGTACCTGGTTTTCTTGGAGTGAGAACTAAAAACTTCAAAACTTCCTCATATGCGATAAAGCCAATTCGAGCTATGATTCTCGGTCCCCTCACTTCTAGTGGCGGTAACAAGACTGAATGAACGGCTAACGCTCCCTCCCTGTGGAAGCGCACAGAAGAGTATCTGAGACGAAAATTAGAGCTTCAAATTCCAGACCCCAACCACCGTTAAGCAAAACCCTGCAAATCTTACTCTGGCAAGATTTCCTTCCAGATACCTGTGGATGTAGCTGAGTAACGGTCAATAATTTACTGGAAGAGACTGAAGGTCCTTGAGGTCTCCTGCTACGCCAGGTAGCCACGTCACAAGATCCCCTGGGCATGCACATCATGCTTCTTCATGAAGGGGCTGCGTTGCCTGCGCCGGTGTTACCTGGTACTCTGCCCTAGGAGCTTCCCTTGCAGGGAGTGCCTTAGAGCCTTTTTTTTGCCAAGGGCAGCAGAGAGAGATCTTTTGCAAGTCTCTTCAGCGTCTTATTATCTTTGAACTTTACTCATTTCCAGCCTGAATTTCCATGTCCCTTTTTTACCTCTTTCTTCTTTGGCCAACGAGGTCTTTCTGTTTAGATCCTCTTATCCCACCGATACTTGTAGTGAGTGACCATATAGAGTAGAAGTGGCTGGGTTTGTGTTGTACTCCAGGTATAATCCTCTGTGATTTACTGTTCTCATCTGTCCCTGTCTACTGGAAATACCATTCCTGGTACATCCCACAACTGCGTCAACTTTTGTGTGGCTGAATCGTGTTGATGACTCATGGCCATGCTGTGAATGATTATTTCCAGTCTGGGCTTTCTCCTCTCCTCGCGTTATCACAGTTCAGCCCCCAGCTTACAGCAAATCTTTATGTTAGTCTCTATGTGCCTGACCTGGCACTTCAGGCTGTTAAATTTAATCTGATTTTTATTGCTTCATTGCTTAAGATTATCAGGTTCCTCCTATATGATATTCTAACCTTCCTCTCTATTAACATTGTCTCCCAAATTTGTGTCATTAACTATTTTTATTAGTTATTTTTGTGCCCTGGTATCGTGAACAGCTGACATAATGGCTGATCCTGGACATGTTCCACTTAGAACCTGCCTTTTGCTGGCTTCGCCTTCCTTCAGTGTTAGCTGTTGTTACCTAACCTGGAGCCAGACCTTTTCCTAAAACTAACTGTAATTATCCCCCTTGTCTTTGCCTTAAGCATTAATAATTTGTCCTTGGAATGTATGTGAGGCTTAGCAGAAAGTCAGCGGGTTGTGTTTATCACATTCTTTCATCTAAACATAGACTAATACATCACGGAAAGGTACCAAGTTTATCTGTCAAAATCCATTGCTGTAGATTCAGGTTGTATTGCATCCCTTTTTCTGCTTATCTCCATTTTCTTAGGCAGTCTTTGTTTTGAAATTTTTTCCAACACCTTGCATACACTGGAAACCAGGCTAACAGTCCCGTAACCGCATAGGTCATTTTTCTCTTTTCAAAATACAAGTGCTGTGTTGGGTGCTTCCAAATGCTAATGCACTAGCCAGAAATGAAGAGGTTCATTTAGGAAAGCTTTGCTGTAGCACTCGCGATTTCACATACTAGTACTTCCTGGCTAAAGATTAACTTGCTCCAGAAGTTTCAGCACACTGAACGTAGATATTTTTTTCATTTTTGTCTGTTGGAATTTTCCTTTGTGACTATTCATTCCTACTAAGCCTCCTCTCATCTTTCCCATTATTAAAGACAAGGCTAAATAAGCCATATAAATAAGCCTAGTTATCTTCTGTCTCAAACATATGCTTTCTGTATGAATCCTCCCAGCTTTTTTCCGTAGGCTGATTTAGCAGTAGATTTGTATTGCTACAAATTTAGATTTATAGCCATAAAATTCTAGATATTTATCTTAGACTCTAGCAAAATTTTCATGTAGAACTTATGCCCTCCATTTGTATGACCTAGTCCACAAAGCTTTAGGCAGATATCACAGTGGCACTGGGATCCATCAGGAAGCATCCATACTGATCCACCTTGCAATGGACCAGTAATGCCTAGTTCTTGATTCACCTAATATTTCTCCTAAATCCTGTATGTTGATGTGTTTGCATTTTTGTTCTGATCAAGTTTTCAATCAACTGTTCAGGAGGAAAACCCGTAATCTTCTACTTAATTAAGTCTGTAATCTTAAATTGTTCCTTATCATTCAGTTCAGCTTAATTTTTGTCTTACCCATTAACAGATACAGATCTAAGTTTGTAAGATTGGTTTGCGTAACAGATGTCATTACGCAGTCAAATGTATCTCTGCATCTGGACACTTTACCCCTAAGGTGAACTACATTTTGGAAGTTTTCAGTGCCAGATGTTGTGTCTGATCCAGTTAAACTGGAGGCCTCTTTTCTGTATAGAGTTGCTATTCCTTTAAAACTTCCTTGAAAAGATAGTTGGAAAAATTTTCAATGTCCATTTTTTGTCAGAAAATTCTCATTTGGCAAAAGCAACATTGTTCATGAAAGAAGGTCAATATCTATTAATTTCCCTTTTGAAAGAAGATTTTACATAGTCCCAATGTCAAATATTTCTGCTACAAAAATGAAAAAAAACCCCTTATTTTTCTCACAAGTTCAACTAATTGCAATAATGATATAAGTAATAAAGTCAATTTTATCTGAAAATTAATGTCATGAATTCTCAATTTTTTGTCAGGGCTTTTCTTCTTTATTTTGATTTATTTTTTAATGTCGGTTTCTGACAGAAGGGAGAAAGCATTTCCAACCCAATCCTGTTTCCTAAAAAAATATATTCATATTCATGCAAAAACCTCCTCAAGTTCCCTCTGCTCGAGCTCGTACAAGGAGTCAGAAGTGCTTTGGACAAGCAGCTTGCAGTGCTCCGCATAGATCCTGCACTGCATCAGCGCTGCCTTGCTGCTGACACTAACGCAGTCTGCTATTGTAGGCTGTCATGGCAAGTGGCCTGGATGTTGTGACTTGTCATTTCTGTATACTCCTGGCACCTGCTGAGCCCCTCCCAAGGGCCATTTTGTAACCAAAGCCATAAGAATTCCGCATCTTATCGTTAACTTTTCCCAGAATTTACTCAGTTTCAACCAGTAATAGCAGGTAGCTTCTCTCTGAGATGGTTTTTGGTGCCACTGCTTTAGTCCTGTTACCGAAGTAGTCCTTTGAGTGGATCTGGTTAGAAAAGGTAAACAAATAGGAAGAGTAAATAAACTGCTTATAGTAAACTTCAGGATGCTAAAGAGAGGATACAAGCACACATAAAATACTTTCAGGCATGAAAGCATAACCTGTAGTTTTGGTGGAGAAACCAAAATGATTTTTTTGTATTCCTGTATCATACATATGTGTAGGAGGGAAAATTCTTTGAAGCTCAGGCTCTCCCCCAGAGCTCGTTGACTTTTTCTTGTCCTTTTCTTCGCTCTTGTACAGCTCAGTGCCCGGCTTTCTAAGCAGATAGCATATACCATGACAGCTGTGAACTGGACGTTTCTGACAGGTACCATCACAGGGACATACCATGCAGTCTCATAACATACATCAGAGCACTGTGGATAACTAGGCATGATCAATATATAACGAAATAATGAAAACATAGCGGCTTTCAGCGGGATCTTTATGCCAAAGGAGCCCTGATGTGCTGTAGGCATGTAGAGTCAAATGCAGGAGTCTCATCCCTTTTTCTGAACAAGGGCTAAAGTGGTGAGTGGCACATGAAATAGAAAAGAGCTACTTAGGCTAGGAATTAATGCAATTACTGCATCTGCGTGAAACTGCAGAATGACTTGACACTGGGCAGAGCATCATTGCTGTGATAAAAATTTACCTAGAGCACTGGAGTTGACTTTGGCAGACGGCCTCCAAGGCATGGAGATGACGCCAAACACTCAGGATGGGAGCTTCCTGCTTCACTTGAACAAATCTACCTTTAGCACCCAGTGTTTTCCTGATGTCCAGCATGCCAACCGGTCCAATCCAGGTTCAGAGGGAAACACGCATTTTTTTTTTTGCCAAGCCTCCTTGCCTCTCCTTTATTTCCTTTACTCATTTTGTCTCTGCTGGTGATGTGGGAAATCTGAGTTGCTGGCATTTTCTTCCATCAGGCCAGATACTGGTCCCTCCACCCTCAACTCTCTCCAAAATGTGTGGTCAGAGCAACAAAAAAAGCAGTTTTGTGTCTACAGTGCTGGGATCTCACCGAACCACCCTCAGGTCTGGACTAATGCCCTCATTTCAAGAGGAAGGAATATATTGCAGACATCAAGTATACTAGGCAGGTAGGTGCATGTTAAAGACAGTAGATTCCCAAAGATGGTCCATAGACACCACAGAGAAGAGTTTTGGCTGGACTGCATCACATTAGGGCACCAGGTCAGTTACTGGATTAGAGACTGTTTTTACTGGATCTCAGTGGCCCCCTTCCAAATGGAGACCAGCAGGGCTGCTTTTGCTTAGTTCAGGGTGACAGTGAGCTAACAGCCCAGAGTAGTACGGCAGTAGTAGTACAAAAAGAATGATTACGAAAAATGAGTAATTATAGTGCATAAACTCCTGAGAACTGTAGCAGAGGAACTATACGACTCATTCCTCTCTGCTATTTGGGTGTGAAGTTGTCGCCCACAGGTTGGCTGATGGCATGATTTGATGGGGGAAGAAAGGGCTTCAGAGCCCACATGAGTCCAACTGTAATTTCACTGACTTGCTATCGGCATCTCTGTCACACATAGTCCCTCAGCTCCAGTTCTGCTCCTGACAACTGCATCCTCAGAGCACTTGATGTAATTAATGGAGGAACGGCCTCATTAGTGAAATGACTTGATCTTTTCCAACCCAATTCTCCCTTTCTTTACACTTAGGTCTTTGTGCGTTGTCTCTGTGTTTGCGTGTGCAACTGAAGGCAAGAGTGTTGTCCCTTATGTTTAACTCATTGGGTGAGGTGCCTTCTTTGGCCAGTGGCTTGTGCTAAATGAAGGAATTCAAGGCTAAAGGCAGTTGTGGAGCTGAGGATGTTGTTTACCATGGTTGCACATATGCTGTGTGCAGTTTCTGGCGTTCGCACTACTGCCCTCGACTCTGCATTACCATATGCACGGGGATTCATCTGACCCAACTTCAGACATCCAGAACCCATCTAAAACAGTCGTTTAGTCTCCCTCTCCAGCTGGTGAGAGAATGGGCACCTGCTGGCAGCAGCTCATCCCGTTCCTCTCTGGGCACAATTCATTAGACACAGGGGACTGGTGCAATTTGGGATTTCCTGGAGTACCTCTGAGTAGCCGGTTGACACTCCAAGAGGATACAGGTCTTCTGTGGTATCTTCCAGCCCTCTGAGGATGTAGGCTTACACTGGGGCATCTCAAGTAGCACTGGATATCTGTGTTCATGCACCTGACTCGTGCCTCGGACACCTGCTCTACCAGGGGATTACTCCCACATCAGAGACGTCTGTCTTGCTTCATTGACTGGAGGGACCGTGGGGATGGGATGCACCATATCTGCACAGGGCTGGCAGGTCTGATCCCACAGATGATTCACATTCCCTAGAAGTGGCTGCAGGAGGTCAGGCAGGATACCTTAGGGCGTCTAACATAGCATTTATGTCTGTATGTAGGCAAATGAATCATGCCACAGATGATTACCCAAGCCTAAACACTGCACTGTTAATTGCTTAAAATTAAACAAGGTAAAGTCCACCCTAAAATTCCCCTGCCTTCACCTTGGGACTTCTGTCCTTTCCAGCTCAGGCTGGTTGGCCAATGTTTTAAGCCCTATGGTTTATAACTGCCAAGAACCCATATTGACTCCACTGCAAGGCCTTGTAGATAGATCACAGTGGCTTTATACTACCACTTGGGTCTCCTTTCCACTGCTTTGAACTTAACTCACACTTCAGAGAGGGAAACTGGGTTATTGATGGCTTCTTGTTTTCACTGAGCTCTTTGCAGTGGTGCGGGACTGCTGCCTGAACTGGGTCGTATGACTCGAGCTCAAGTACCTCCGTGCTCCGCAGCAGTTGCTGGCATTGCAGACACATCCACTGTGATTTCCTGTGACATGAGAATGAATGTAAATGTGTTTGACCGATGTTAGTAATCATTTTATAAAATGCCAGCTTTGTACAGTGAAATGTTTAGAAATGCTTGTTATTGACGTGCTGAAACGAAAACACAATTACTCCGTACTTGGTGCTATCGCAGTTTATGTATTCCTGGAAAAAGCAGATCGGGTGTGGAAATGGGGTATTTCCCAGATGAAGAATGAAGGGAAACATGCTCAAAGGTCTTTCTCACTCCCTTTCCCCCACGACTTGCTGCCCACATATTCTCCCTTTCCCATTAATTTTGGGTCTTGCCAGTAACTTTCTGAGGTTGTATTTCCCACTGGACTAATAACTCATTGAGTCATGCTCACTGTCTCTCACCAACTCTTCTTGCCATGTGTTGGCCTAATATATATATATAAGCAAGATCATAGTCTAGAGTATGCATACTACTGCGCACACAGTACGAACCGCATTTCTAATAGGGAATGGCATCCTCACTGAGACGTAATGAAACAGGCTTGAACTTTACTCCAAACACTCATTGAACTTTTGTGGAAACTCCTGTTTGTGTGTTCGGAGACAAAGGAGAAGTCCCAAAAGATGCAACTTCTTAGAATACAGGAACCAAAATACTGTTGTTTAAACCCAGACAGGTCTTTAGGGTGGACATGAGAGTCTTACCGGTTTTCTCTGCCCTATTGAGTAATGATGGGTTCTAAGGGGAGGAGTTAGCTTCTTGTTACTGGATATGATTGAGAAGTTTATTCCTGGAATAAACTCTTGGAAGTCTTTATTCTTGGAATAAGTTCTCAGCCAGTTCTTAGAAGAAGGAATTTCTCCAAAATACCCCAATGATATTTTAGCTCACAGAGATTTATGAAACTAAGTATGCTCCAGCCAGGCCTCCTGGTATGTTGTGAGGCTTTTCATTATCAGAAATCTTCCACGCAGAAAGAATCGCTACCAATGCTCGAAAGTAAGCATATGCCAGTTCTTCTGTTTCTACATCACTAGTCCAGCTCTGAACAGAATCAGGAAAGATATGGGCCATTCATAAGCTACGTGGGAGTGTAAAACCGTGCAGGGCACTGTAAAAACCAGATAAGTCATACTAACCGCAGTCAAGTGTGGGGAAGGTCAGTGTTCGGGTTTCACGCTTGCTGTGTAGGGTAAGAGCAAGAGTGTGTTCTCCGTGGGCAGTACAAAGGGAGTAGGTGTGAGCAGTGGCAGAGATCTGTGAGGTGGATAAGGGGCCTAGAGAGGTGCTGTAGTCCCTCCATGAGCACTGCCTTTTGTGGGACAGACACACACACACTTCAAAGCTGGTGTATCAAGCTTTTGAAAAACTTTCACACCCCTTTGCACACCCTTGTCTTTGGGCAAGAGGAGAACTTTGAAATGCCATGGGCCAGATTTCCTATAGGAAAATATCCAACTGTCATGAAGAGCAATTTATTTTTAGCCCAATTTCCTTGGAAAACGTGGCATACATAATAGTGTCCTCAACATACGTCTGCCTTTTCCAGGGTAATATGTTTTGAAGGAATCGGCTAATTTCAGCCACATGGGAAAGAGGAGTGGAGTTCCTAAGGATATCACATTTCCCCATATCTCATGGAAACAGGCAGCTAAGCGAAGGGGTGCTTGTAAGGCTTTCAGAATGAGAAGGACTGCTGGGTGAGTTCAGCTCTGATTAGAAACCAGAGCATCCACACAGGAATACTTTCCTCAAAATGTAAATCCTCAGTAAGCTCAGTTTTAATTTGTTCTGCTGCTCGCAGGACTGCGTGTTTTGCTCTAGTTGCGCAAACCTTATCTCACTTCCCTCAGCTTCTTCCTTTCTTTACCTAACTGCCCTTCCTCTGCAAGGGAGTGGGGGCCTGCTCTTTATTTTGCTCAGGCTCCAAATCGGAAATGTGGCACGCGAATACGAACCACACACACCCTGGGGCAAGACAGCGGCAGCACCAGTGATGAGGGAGAGTGTCAGGAGCTGCTAGAAAGCTTTGAGTTTGGGAACTTCATAGTGACAGACCCTGGGGAGATGGGATGTGGGTATCTCCGGACGTGGACAAGCGAAGGCAGGTGGTGTTGATGTACCGCGGCGTGTGCTTGGAGACAATCCGGAACTAGCAAAGTGGTCCAGGTGTAGCATGAAGCAGATGGTACTTCCCCAGTATTAAGACAAAGTGGCGGAGCCTGTGTAATCCCAGAGAGCAGAGGTGAGCCTTTAGGAAAACAGCTCTGCAAGGCCAAGGGGCTGGCGCGCTGCAGCTGCAGCAGTGCTTTGAATAAACAGCAACGCTGCAAAAGACCCGTTTGTTGAACAAACCTAGTGAAGCCATAACTGCAAGGATAAGAATGACATTTCTATCAGTTCGTAGCAGTCCCTTTTCCCGCCCACGCTTTCGGTGATAACAATGACTAGACCTGTACTTAAATTGCTGTACCTGCAGGGGAGTCAGGAGAGATTAACATACTGTAGGAGTTCCATTTTCTAGGTCTTTTTCTTCCAGTATTCTTTAAAAGTTGCTGCTTTCTCCAAAGGTTAGAAAAGTTTGAAGGAAAAATTTCAAAGTTTGTGCTTGATTATTTCTTATGGCCTTATAATTATTTTGTTTACATGTTCATCAGTCAGAGAAAAGAGAGTTGTACCAAATTTGGCGTACCAGAGTTTTACCTGCTGAGTTTCAAAGACAGATAACATCTGGCCAGAGGCCCCTGTTGCTTTGGGCAGCCTCGACTACCAGCTCACAAAAATGATCAAGTTGAAAAAAAAGCAAATCTTACAGCTTGTTATGTCTGCAGCTTTCCAAGCATCCAGTTATCTGCACTCTTCATTAGAAGTGCTCTACAGTGAATCTCCCGTGGCTCTCCTGAACTTCAGCCCAAACTTCAGCATCTCCTGAACTTATCCATTTCCCATTAACTTTTGCTGCCATCCCCTCTGCGGGCTTCTCATTCTCACAGGAGGAACTCCCGCTCTTCCAGCTTGGATGAGAAAAAACGAACTCGGCTTGTCCTGCAGATGCCGCAAGGCACCGCATGCCTTTGGCTATTGAGGGATGTTGGTTATCCATCAAACCTGAAAGCTTGCAAGGGCAAGGTGGAGGCGAAGAGGTGCTCCAGTTCCTCAAGGCTATTTCTGGTGCTCTCAAGACCTCTCCCCGGCGCTCATATTAACCTTCCCACCTTGACAAGAAAGTTTTTAGATGGGACTATTTGAAGGTTATGTTTTATCAGTTCCCTAGCCAAGGTATCACCTTTGTTCCTGAAGGAAATTACCCTAAGTACTTGTATGCCTTTGTGCCTTCCAGAAATGCTGCCAGTTCTTCTTTTACTCTTTGGCTGGTAAGGTGTGATAATATCTCAGACCAGCCAACAGAGCTGCAAAAACCAGAATGGCTTTTGGCCATACAAGATTTGCACAGCTTGCTTGAATAAAAGCCTGTACACCTGAAAGACTGCCTTTTCCAGCCTGCTTAGCTGGTGTAATATAAGGCATTGCCTCTCTCCAAAATTTTTTCCTCTTGTATTTGGAAGCCATGATGGCTGCAGTGTTGCAATCTCCATAATTTTTAAATGTAAATGCATATAAATAACCTAAATCACTGGCAAACACCGGTAACCTGAATGAATTAGGTTCTGCCTTTCTTGAGGAACCCCCAAAATATGGGTAGAGTTTAATAAATGGGCAATTACCTTGTTCTTATGGTGTCACTTACCTATACCTTGTGTACCATTTGGTGCAGTGCTACAAAGCGGACCTTCTCTTCTTTAGCTGACTTCACTTTACTAAATTGCAGATAAGTGAAGCAGATATTATATACCCTTAAAAAACCTGTGATGAGAAGCTGTTTACCTGGCAATTTCCCTTCAGGATCAGAGACAGCAAAGACAAGTAATCAAACTCTTTTTTTAATTCAAGTATACAAACTCAGGAGCTTTTTGCATTATATAGTCTAGTGATTCAATATCGATGTAGGGAGGAAATGTGAGATTTGCAATGAATGCATGTTAGGATATAGTCGTTACAAAAAAAGGGGCATGTTGAAAGGTCTTGGGCTACACTGTAGCTTTAGCCAAGTGCTCTGTGCTCCAGGGGAACGCACCACCGTTGTGCTAAAGGTACCCACTGCTCTGTTTACTTACAACTTCACTAATGAAAGCAATGAAAGCAGCCTACAAGAACATTTTAGCGAAATGTCTGCAAATATTCTTCCACCAGGGAGAAAGGAAATGCTCCTTGCAAATAAAGAGGAGCAGGAAGGCTTATGTACACCTGCCTGGGCAGTACTTTTAATCCTGTGCCATTCATTTTTCTAGCACAGAGCTTTTCCTCTTAGGTCACTGACGTGTCCCCAGAAGCCCCACCAACTGCTTGTGCACCAATAACCACTTTCACATGAGCCTATTTAAAAAAGGTCTACTTGGATCCTTAATTTCATGGCTATTGGAAGTTAAAAAATAAAAAATTCTGCTAAAATGGAATGATGTTGCTGAGGGACAAGTGTATAGGGATAACTTAGGTGGGTTGTTTGGAGCTTTTTTCCTTCAGTCTCATACTTGCCCTGGTGACAGGGGAGTCATCTGTCATCTCTTCTTTTCCCATGGTAACCCTTACGCTCTTCTTTCTCTCTTCGATGTTCTTTAGGAACTAAAATGAGAGCTGAAAGTCATGTTTGTCTTCTCCAAAGCAGCCATTGAACTGGAAAAGCCCCTTTCTCTCTGAGTTTTCTTCTAATGTAATGAAACAAAGGCTCAGGGAAGCCAGCTGCAACATCCGCCGAGCCTCTCCTCCCGGGCAGTTTCCAAAAGTTTTCCTAGTTGTACCTACGGACCCTTCCTGCCACCTTCCTCTCCGTCACTCCCAAAACTCTTTGAAGGATAAATAAAGCTTAATATCATTCACTACAGTTATTCACAGCAGACTGCAACAATGTGGATGTTATGTTACGTCCTCTGCAGCGCAGTCACACCATCTCCAGTAGCTGGGCTAACTAACCCAGGGCAGCGAGGGTACCCTGCCGCAGCACCGCAGTCTGCAGTGCACCCTGGAAAGGTCCGCAGTGAAGTCTGCACGTTTTGCTGCTTAGACGTTAAGTAGTTTAGGAGAGAAAGAGGGAAGGTTAGAGGAACAGGGCTAGGAGTCAACGACAGGTTTGGGAAGGGGAGGCTAAACAAACCGCAGCTTACTTTGTTAACACTTGGACCATTATTTTTAAAATAATGAGAAAAATGGAAAATGAAAAATGAGAATAACAACATTAACTGCATTTGGAATTTCAGATTTTGTTTAAGCTCTATAGTTCTATATGTATAATAGTTCTATATATAATAGTTCTAACTATGATGAAAGCAAACTTGGTCATTTTAACATTTTTCCACATAGAAAAGTCCTCAGAGAGAAAGCTTACCACCCAAAACCTCAGAGCTGGAGGCAAACAAAACAAAATAAAGCAAAAATCTCAGAATAAAGCTCTTCTGCCTCTTAGTAATAATTTCCCGTCATGCCTGTCTCCAAATCAGAGATCTCAGTTTACCAAGAAGCACACTTCCACTGCAATTGAACCCTTTTAGCTGGAGTTTCCGTAGTGTTGTGGTTGTCACATTCGCCTAGCACATGAAAGCTCACCAGTCTGAAACTGGATGGAAACGCCATGTTTAATGGTTGGACTCAATGATCTTAAGGGTCTTTCCCAACCTAAATGATTCTATGACTCTGGGCTACTGTCCACCCATTTTGCCAGCCTCTCCCTTTGCTCCCTGTCCCCATCCTCTCCCAAGCACCAGGACTAGTAGTCCTGCAGTTCATGGCGTAGCGAGCAGTTTCGGGAAGGCATGCTTACAGACCCACATTTAGGTTGGCCTAATCTGCCATGAGATCACCCCACGAGGGTGCGGTTTAATTTAGCAGTTGCCAAACCAAAACCGCCTCCCCTTTGCAGCTGAAAGCGAGCCCTTGCCCTTGCCCTGCTCCCAAGCACGGACAGTGACCCGCTGCAGGGGACTGAACCAGCTGGAAACAAAGCAGGCTTTCTGCTAAGTGTGGACTTGAGGAAATTAATCTGAAATCTCTGATTGTTAGATACAGGTAATGGCGTGTAAAAATGCTACGAAGAAATAGCGAGAAGCACCAAAAGCTTTTCCCGATTGGCTTGGCTTATCTCAAAGTGGAAAGAGCTCAGCGGTGGGTTTTTTTTATCTCATAGTTAGTGACTCCCTTTTAAACACACTGCCACTAAATCCAGCAGCAAAAATTATAAAGTAATTAAGTAGGAGTCACTTACTATAATTTAACTATAGAGATATACCACTAAGAGCATGCACTTTACTTCAAATTGCTTCAATTAATGAGCTGTTCCCTGGACAGTTCCATGACAAATGCTCTCTAAAATCTCTGCTTTTCCCAAAGTGCTTCCTTGTGCTCCAGACAAGTCCTTTCATACAAGGCTGCTCTTGTTTTCCAACTGTGAGAAGACCTACAATTAAATAAGCAGAAAAGACACAGAAAGGAGACCCAGATCAATACCTGTGTCCCATGTGAGGCAGAGATCTCCTAAGTCTGGCTTAAATTCTCTGTTTCAGGCTTAGGTCTTGAAAGTTTAATGGGTTCATCACTTTCTCCAGCTTGCATCCGCTGGCAGCTGGAGTTGTTAATTTTGCCTTGTAGGCACAAATGGTAATTGATTTAAGAAAAAACCAGCGAAGGATGATCACTGCTGCTGCCATGCTGGAGGTTCCTGCCCCTCAGCAGCTACACAGACGACAGAGCCAGGGTTACTGAAAAGGCGTCGGTATCTCCAGCGCAGCCGGTGGGAGGGGAAGGAACTGGGGACAGACCAAGAGTCTCCTCGAGCGGGTCTGTCACAGCCAGCAGATCTGCGTTAGGAAACGCCTGTTTCCTTTCTCCTCTCTCCCAAGCCAGAGACTTTCCATTACCCCGCTGTCCCAGGCGCGCTAAATGCCACCCGTGGGGGGACAGCACTTCCCATTCGGCTAGTAAGAACTACTGGCCAGGCTGCGGGACTGAACGGTGAGCATCCTGCAAAGGTTAAGCAAAGCCTTTGTGATCAGGGAGGTGGGCACCGTTTACTTCCCTGCAGCAGCTGTCCCTGGCTGCAGACACTGTCCCCTCTGCCCACCCATCTCCCCTCTTCCGAGCCAGACCAGCCATAGGGAGGCACGGAGGGAAGCCTGAGAAGTTAGCTACGCCCAGCCACGGGGAGGGACGTATATGTGATCACTGTGCCCTTTAGACCAGGCAGGCTGTGGGAGCAGAGCAGATCTTGCCAGTGACCTAATGAATCTCTGACATCTGGCTGCAGGGTAAATTTATTTACACATTTAAAGGGTGGTACTTCAAGATATCCAGAATACAGGCATTTACATCTAAGCTTGTGTCCTGGTTTCGGCTGGGAGAGAGTTAATTGTCTTCCTAGCAGCTGGTACAGCGCTGAGTTTTGGATTTAGGATGAGAAAAATGTGGATAACACCCTGATGGTTTCAGTTGTTGCTAAGTAGCGCTTATCCTAAGTTAAGGATTTTTCAGCTTCTCAGGCCCAGCCAGCAAGAAAGCTGGAGGGGCACCGGAAAGTTGGGAGGAGGGGACACAGCCAGGACAGTTGACCCAAACTGGTATTCCATACCATGGGAAGTCATGCCTGGTATATAAACAGGGGGAGCTGGCTGGGGGAGGAGCGCTGCTCAGGCATTGATCAGCGAGTGGTGAGCAATTGCATTGTGCATCACTTGTTTTGTGTATTCCAATCCTTCTGTTATTGTTGTCATTTTGTTGTTGTAATTAGTGTCATTGCTAGTTTCTTCCTTTCTGTTCTATTAAACTTTGAGCTTTACTTTTTTCCCCGATTCTCTCCCCCATCCCATTCGGTGGTGGGGAAGTGAGTGAGCAGCTGCTGGTGCTGAGTTGCTGGCCGGGGTTAAACCACGACAACTTGTCACCATAAGCTCCCTTAATAGGCACCTCTAGGACACAGTTTATCTTATTCAAATGAGATTAGACCAAGAGAGGTCAAATGAATTGTGTCCTTATTTCTCCACAGTGAGCGCAAAGGGAGTCTAATGTAATTAATTCAGAAATAAAGATCTCTGCCATAGGTATCTACGGATAGAAAAAAGGGAACCCACCCATGGATTTAATTCTCCTGCTCGAACGTAAGCACCTATAAGATGGGTGTCTATGTATGCTCCTCTTATGATCGAATGACAGGAACAGGCACTACCAGAGAGCTACCTAGTGAATGGGCCTGTCTGAGGGGGAGATAACTCACACTCCAGAAGCGCCAATTAGGTGTCTAAACTTTGAGAAGAACAATCCTGTGCTGAAATGGCAAGCATCATATTCTGGTTTAGCCCTTAGCTCTGTAGCCTGATGACCATTTTAGTTCAGGGTAAACCAGCACAGTCTGTGAAAGGAGCAATCTCCAATTTCTTTCTAGCAAAGGACAGAGAAAATGAATAGAGAAAAAAATGATAATTTCAAAATGCAGAATGTTTTCCAAAATGAAAGATCCAGATTCCCCTCCTCCTACAGATAGAAGGGGCTCTGCTCAGTCGCCCACACATAGGCCCGAGAGACTTTTGAGGCATCACAGAGTATCAGGGACCTTCATCAGAGCTGGCAGATGTGACACCAAACCTAAGGGAGCCCCATGCCCCCACTACCAATAGCTAAGTGACAGAGGGATACATTAGGGCATCTCAAATGACAACACTTGTCCATGTTTAGGTAAGGGACTCACACCCACAAGGTGGGATATATCTGCTTTAATTCAGACATCTGAAAGCTTGACCTTGTCTAGTATTTCCTCTTGCAACTCCCCTTTGGATGTGCCTGTTTCTTAGAACAATATAGTTCTATATTGACTATAAAGGAAAAGTCAAGGTGGCAGGTGTAAATTTAGAGTCAGAGTGGCAGGTTTAGGTTTAGATACGGATATGTGTTTAAGATGCTCTAGATCTTGACAAGAGAAACCCCACAGCCCCAAACTAATGTGTTCTGTTACCTGCCTGGTTCCGGCTCCCCGTATGTCCTGCCTTGTCTGGCTTTGCTCTTGCATCTTGCAGTTTGACTGCACGCACCCCATTCCCACAGTCTCACTTTCTTTCAGACACTAGTTGCCTCTCTCAAAGTCCTAACAGTTGCATTTACAAAGCAGCTCCAATGAATCCTTATATATATATATATATCTATCTCTCTGCTTTCTCTAGCTACCGCTTAGCAAATGAAATATACCTCCAACTGGTGTTTGTCTCATTATTCTACTCATCCCTCCTTCTGAGCTTGGATTTCTTTCCCTCCAATTCAGCCGACTTCCCTCCGATCTTCTTCCAGTCCCTCACAAGACAGCCCGTGTCTCTAACCAGCCCTCCTCTATTGATACACCCTAAGACCTCAGCCTGTTTCTCTGACACCTCCTCGTGGATGTCCAGCTATCACCTATAGTTACCAGAGTGCTTTGTCACTCCCTTCTCCTTTTGGTATTCGTTCCTCCAGGGAATACCCATTCCTGGGTCCTCAGCCTGGTCATCAACGTCATCTGTAGCTTTTCTCTGTCTCCTGACATCCTGAACTTCACCCTGAACAGCACTGCATGAAAGCCATGCTTGCAGTCCATCCACACAGCTAAATCTCTTTTCCAGCTCTCATCATCAGCTCAGCTTAGTTGATGCAACATATTTTCCTCTGGCTTTGATCAACACCTTTTTCCCCTTATCTGTTCAGAGTGCTACCACTTACCTATTATTTTCCATGTCTTTGCATCCTGCTTCTCTATCTCACTAAATTTAAGTGACATCTCTATTTTCAAAGCGAGTCCCTACTCTGCCTGTCACCTGTCATTCAGTCCTTCAAAGACCACTGCCATCTTTGATTACTCTATGGTTTCCAACCTCCTGCTTGCTAAATTCCAAACACATTTGTGATGACTCTCTTCCATTCTCACCCATGCTGGGGAGATGATGCCATAAACATCTTCGACTCTATCTTATTGTCATTCAGAATATCCCTTCTAACTTTTTTTACATAATATCTACAAAAAAATTTGGAAAAGCTTGTTCACTTTGGCAACCTGGTATCCCCTCCCATCTTGCCAATTAGCACTTGTTTCCTTGAAGGTCTCTCTTCACCTCTCTGGTGTTATTAATATTCTCCTGTCTTAAATTTAAGTTGTGACCTTCTGTGGGGCAAGAGACATCTTTTATTCTGTGACAACACCTATATGTCACAGTCGCAAAGATAATGGTGATAACAATGATAATGAGAAGAAATGTTCTGAATTCAAACTCAACAGAAAAGATGTAGTGGCTTTAAAAACGTCCTTCACCTGTTGCTTTGGCACACATTTTACAGCTTCATCACTGCCGTAGCTGGCCGCAGAACATTGTTTATGGAGCCATGTCAGCCGTGCTGTATAAGCACTTAGATGAATTACAACAAAGCATCACTAGTAAAGAAGGTTTACTCTTATTTTATCACATGACAGGCTCAAATAAATGTGAAGGCATATTTTAAAAATACCTTGTAAATTCTCCTCCTGTAACACATTTGATGACTGGATGGCATTGCCCTTGCACTGCCTGAGCCATCTGCTCTGCTCTCAGCAAGCTCTGGTCCTCTGTCCTCTCCTCCTTTTCAGCTGTGTTTTCCTGGAAGATGATATGTGTCCGTGGTGACTGACTGATGTTCCCTCCTACTTCCAATCCATTCATTGTGAGCCAGCTTTCCTTTCCTGAGCTCTTTATGTGAAAATTACCTTTTAACGGCTCCATTGTGTGCCATTTCTCTCTTGTCCGAAGTGGCATATGATGAGACGTCCTCAGCTCCTTCAGCCTGGCAGCTCTGATAGCACGCTGCCCTGCCTGCCATTTTGTGCATCGGACTGATAAGAAATTTCCATCTGCAGAAAGAGGAAAATATGGAGTGCAATAGCCACTGACATCCAATATTCCTGGGCAGTCGAATTTTATAAACTGCGTGTACAGAAAAAGAACGGCGAAGAGCCAAGTACTCGGCAGCTCGAGGGAGGAGGGGGTGCCCTGGGCACGGCTTGCCTCACACCAGCCCCTTCCCGTCCCTGCCGAGGAAAAGGGTCTACCTTGGGATGCACCAGAGTTCAGCGGGACTGGAGCGCAGGGAGTCTCGCCGAGCTTCGACAAAGACGCGATTGCGACACCACCTCATCAACATTATATTTAGGCTGCGCTAAAAGTTATGTTTGGGGTATTTCGTCCTCTTTCTTGGAGACCCAAGGTGAGGAGGGTGGAAAAGTGGCAGAGTTTTTTGGCCCCAGGTTTCCTTTCCAAGAACAATCCAGCTGCTGTTTCGCTAAGATGTTCAATGTTTTACCAAACAGCACGAGGCAGAGGCCAGCTCGCTCTGAGATAGCTCACCCGGGCACTTGTGCAATCTGATGTCACTCACCGACTGCCGTTGGGAGGCAGGGCCACCTGCGGTTCCCATTTCCACTTGAGCACTGCAATTATTGGGGGCATAAAGGTGTAAGCAGGGAGAAAAAATTAACTCATTATACTTACAAATTATATTCACAAGTACTTAGATGGCTGATTAAGCTCTCAGTTCATAATTCTTCAAGTTGTGGTATCATCTTTCACGAATGAAATACACCTACTAGTAGATCTGTAATTGAATATATATATATAGAAAAAGTAACAGGGATAACTCAGGCAGTTAATTTATTTAATAGAGAACATTTTCTAGTAGTCATCTCTGTTGTATTCCAGCCAGAATCAAGAAGAAAAACATTTTCAAAACTCCCTGAAAGGGATATTACAATGTGAGACCTCCTTTTGCTGGTCGTCATTTTGTTTATTTTTCACATTTAGAAGTCCAAAGATCATAGGAGGCCATCTGGCTGTCAGCTGGTGGCTGGTTTCTTTCCTAAAGCACATACATAATCACACAAGAATCAGTTCATTGCAATGCATCCTGGAGATGTGTAGAGCTGAATGTGATTTACAAGAAAAAAAAAAATCTCCGTTTTTAGTTTGAAAATGCCAATTTGTCAAAAGTAGATTTTTTTAATGACAAAGGATTGCTCTCAGTATTTTCTTCCAAGTCAAAAAGATTTGACATTTGTTTAATATCTTGTTCCAGTATCTTCAAAATGAAATGCTCTGCTTTTTCAGTACTTCTGAAATGTAACAACAGTGAAAAGCAAGATTTTTAATGAAGAAGATCAACATATAAAAGTCAGCGTTTCCCCTGCTTTAAAGCTATATTTGTTAGGGAGGGGGATTGTCTGTGTTTCATTTTGGTCTCTCTGAGGTTCTTGGGTTTTGTCCCAGTTCAGCAGAGGAATTTAAAATATTCCAAAACCGAGACAATGAGAAAATAGCTTCTTGCCCTATTCTAACATCGAGTCCATGTCTGCATTCAAATATGGTGACAAGTGAGTGTTGTGTGATGAGCTGCTTCACTTGGTGATCTCCTGGCCTCTCTGTAATCATACTGTTGGGATTTACGTCTGGATAGCTTCATGTGAAATCCAGTTACGTTACTGGCCTTTTTTCCGTACGCACTACATCACAAATGTTTGGTTTATTAACTTGATTGTACTTTTTCTTCTTAAAGTCCTTCTGTGAAATGGTATTAAATTTCAAGCAAGAGCCACCTCAGGCGTGCAAGCCCACTAGATGTATTTTGACTGAAGAGTCAGTGTAAGGATTCAGCAGAGACACACATGGAACTGGAAAGTTTTGTAGCTCAGATTATTATTTTTTGTCAGTCCATTTCTGGACATTTCCAATCCCAGCATTTCATTTCCTGAAAAACTTCAGGGGAAATATTGTCCATAAATAACAGGAGATTAGATATAAGGTGCATGAACAAATTGTCTCTAACCGGGTAATCACATTTATTAAAAGCACTACGAGAATTTAATGAATAATGAAGAATGTGTTTAATATGCGTTTTTTCAGTTCATCTACCAATTCACCTTAAATAACACATCCAGAATTTATAAGGTTGGTGTACTTTAAATGTTAATCCTGTGTAGAATTCCCCTACAGAAGGTTAACCCACATACAATTATTAATGCCACTTTGACCTTAGGGAATTTTTCTTTTTAGATAAGTATTACCAATGTTGAAAAACAGCATTTGGATCCAATTTGTCTTTTCACAGTAGTGCATAAGTAGATAATTCTAAAGTTGAAGAACATAGTGTCTTTAGTCATATTAGACTACTTAACTGCAATTATTATTCAATGCAACCTCTATCAGTCATTTATTTTTAAGTCAGTTTTCTGGTAGAAGAAAGCTTTTCTCAGCCTCTTTGACATTTTCATTGTTGCTACAATTCAGAATTGTAAGAAGTGAGTCTTCTTGAGCTACCTGCTGTATTTGAGGTTATCGATCATAAATTTCTTGTTCAACAGCTGCCTTGATATTTGCATACAAGAGAGTTTGATTTTTATCAATTTATTTCACACTTTCCCCTGTTTGGGGCACCGGATAATAAGAACCGTAACTGAGCAACTGCATTACTCAGTGTATAGCATCAGTTCTTTTTGCCTGCTGTTAATAAACTGCTTGCACAGGTCAGATCTTTTGGTTGACAAAGTTCAGATTAGGCAAGTGCGCATATGCGTGCTTGGACTCAGAATTCAGAAGATTGTGGGTTTGGGATTTATCACATTTGGGCCTTCAGGTCAGTTTTCCATATTTATTTTCTCCAACTCCATCTTTCTGTTCTTCCGCCCTGCATAATGGGGTGCAGTGTTTTTTGAGGAGTATGTTATCTTTAGCGTTAACCTGTCCCCTGTCCTTCGGAATGAAACCAGATAGTCAACCTCCTTTCCCTTTGGGGAAGAGGGTCTGTACTGCTGTGGAGAGTCTGAGCCTGGTGAGTGGACGTAAACATTCTGTCTTCCCTAGTATTTAAGAGAGCAAAGTCATGGGCTTTTAGCAACAGCAGCATTATTTCTTTCATATTAAACCAGCTGGAACTAAAATTCCTTTAGAAGGGGTTTTATCTTCTTAATACCAATGTTTGAATTTCATTACTGTTAAAGCTTCTGCTGATGAGCATATTAAACTTTTTTCCATGCAGATTCACTCTTCACTTGGACGCCTTTCTGAGAGTTAGGTAAGGCACAACTCTTGCTGCAAGGCTCCATCAATCCAAACCACAAAAACAATATCATAAAATGGTGACGGGTGTAATGGCAAGCACACTGCACGAAGAAAATACCAGACTTATGACTGTCTATGCAACCTTGCATGTACGTATTGTGATGCAGACTTTAACTCGCTGCTAACTACTCCCCTGCTGTACTGTAATGCAAATGCACAAACTGTTGAATTGTTATTTTTTGCACTCCATGGCTATTGTATCACAGCACAACAGTGCCAGAAATTAAGGACAGCATTGTCTATTTATGGTTATCTGGGAGTTACAGATCCTGTCCAACGTCTCCTGACTCCAACCACAAGCATACATCCCCAGACGCTGTCTCTGCTTCTGCTATCTCCTTCCTTTCTCCCTGCCGTACCCGCCATACTTAGTCCAGCCCCTTCTTTTGTTTCCGTTTCATCCTGCATCTTGCCACCCTCCTTTTCTTATCCTTCTGTAAATCATCTTCACCCTTGTCTGACAGGTTCCAAAAAAGCCAAGGCTGATGATCTTGCTCCTCTGACTGTGGCTGACCTACAGCAGTACCAGTAAGAATAGAATAGAATAGAATAGAATAGAATAGAATAGAATAGAATAGAATAGAATAGAACAGAACAGAACAGCACAGAACGGACTGTTTTGGTTGGAAGGGACCTACAGCGATCACCTAGTCCAACTGCCCGAGCACTTCAGGGCTGACCAAAAGCTAAAGCCCGTTGTTAGGGGCATTGTCCAAACGCCCCCTAAACGCAGGCAGGCTTGGGGCATCGGCCGCCTCTCCGGGAAGCCCGTCCCAGCGTTCGACCACCCTCCCGGTAAAG
>JAVKLA010000008.1:31015231-31025646 GCA_034782735.1 Sagittarius serpentarius
TGCCCAGAGAGGCTGTGGGTGCCCCCTCCCTGGCAGTGCCCAAGGCCAGGCTGGACGGGGCTTTGAGCAACCTGGTCTAGTAGAAGTGTCCCTGCCCATGGCGGGGGGCGAGGTTGGAACCAGATGATCTTTAAGGTCACTTCCAACCCAAAACATTCTATGATTCTGTGATTCTATGACTCTGTGACTGATTCTATGATAATCACCTCTTTTGACCGGCTGGGTATACTGTGCACAAACACAAACAGTCCTTTTGGGCTGTTGCAGTGAAAGTCCCGGAGTGCGACGTGCACATTTGATCCGTTAGGGAATGCTCACGTGGTCAGGCTCAGTTTGTGTCAGTAAAGGTGAGATTCAGCTCAAGATTAACACACCAATATCTAGGTGCCTCAGGCAGACATCCACGTGGCTGCTAGGAGCCTTCTAGTTCACATTATAGTCAATAGACATCTTGCCAATATGGCTGGTGGAGTCTTAGGGTGACTGAGTGGACTGAATGCCCGTGTCTACTTTAGGGTGATCACAGAACAGTATCACAGGATAACTCAGGTTGGAAAGGCCCTCAGTCTCAAGTTCAACCTCCTGTTCACGGCAGGGCCAGCTCTGTGGTCAGAGCAGATTGCTCAGGGCTTTATCCAGTCAGGTCTTTAAAACCTCCAAGGCTGGAGACGATACCATCTGGGTACCTGGCTCTGTCTTCTCAGTAACCTCCCCGTAGGAACTGGGAAGCTGCTGTGAGGTCCCGCCGAAGCCATCTCTTCTCCAGGCTTAAAAGTCCCATTCCCTCAACCTCTCCCCACAGGGCAAGCGCTCCATCCCCTGATCAGCTTGGTGGCCTCCTCTGAACTCACTCCAGTTTGTTGTTGCCTTTCTCGTCCTGAGTGGACTAAACGGAACGCAGTATCCTGACGCGGTCCAAGAGGTGGTTAAAAGGGGATGATCCATTCTCTCAGCCTCCCATCTCTGCTCCTCTTAATAGAGCCCGGGAGGTTATCGCTCATCTTTGCTGCCTGGCCACGCTGTTGGCTCCTGTGCAACTCAGCGCCCAGCCTGGCCCCCAGGTCCCTTCCGCAGCGCCGCTCCCCAGGCACCCCCCAGCCTGCACCACTGCAGGGGCTTCTTCCTTCACAGGTGCGGGACTTTGCATTTGTCTTCACTGCATTCCGTAAGTTTCCTGCTGCCCCATTCCTGCAGCCTGTCTAGGCCCTTCTGGATGGCAGCCCTGCTTTTGAGCATATCATTTGGTCTCCCCAGCCTGCTGTCATCATGCAGGACCCCTGCATTATCTCATTTGTCACAGGCACCCAGGTGGAGTACAACCCATTAATTGGGGCCCTCCGATCCTGATCATCCAACCATCCCATCTAGCTGCCCACTCACCCAAAACATATGCCTCGACTGGAAACAAAAATATTGTGGGAGACTGTCAAAAGCCTTGCTAAAATCAAGGTAAATGATATCCATTCCTCTCCTCTCCTCTTATCCACAAATCCAGCCATTTTATCACAGAAAACTATCAGGCTGGTCCGGAGTGATTATGCATGATTTATGCATGGTAAGTGTATGCTGACTATATTCCCTGTGACATTTTTCTCACTCTTGTGACCAGAAATGTGCTCCAAGAGGATTTGCTCCATGATTTTCCCATGGACTGCTGTGAGGCTGATCAGCTTGTATTTCCTTTTGGTTGTTTTTTAAAGATGATTGCCGTTCTTCAGGTGTCGGAGACATCCCCCAGTTTGCACAATCTTTCAAATATGATGGAGAAAAGCCTTGCAAGGACATTAGACATCTCTCTCATCATCCTTGGATGCAGCTTATCAGCCACAGGGACTTCTATTGCTCATGTTCTCTCAAGTAGTCCCTGACTCATCTGCACTGCTCTTCCTTCTCCTCCTTTAACCCTTTCACTAAGCACAGAGGTCTGGGAGACATATGTAGTGAAGACTGAGGCAAAGAAGACGTTGAACACATCAGCCTTAGCTGAAACTGAAGCTGGGATGGCAATAAACTTGCGCAGGGACTGCACAAAGAACGGCTTTGACACCAAGTCTACAGAGACGAATGTCATCTTGGCTGTGTCACATGGAGGTGCTAGAACTTTGTAATCGAAAGGCATTGTAAGGCTTGTGATAAGCAAAAGAATACATATTTTTCCTTAATCCCTCTCTCAAAATAGGCTGAACAGTGTTAGGGAGAGAGCTCAAACAAACATGTCCAAACTAAGGCATTTGCTTCTTGTGGAAACTGTTGGCCCAAAACACTCAAGTTTGGCAAAGAACTGAAAATAGCAGAAGTCATAATCTGTGACATGAAGAGTTTATTTGTATCTTAGTAAAGAAGTATCTGTCAGCTTGATGGTATTTAATAATAATGTTGTCCTTTTATTTTTAGCTACCACTTTTGAAACAGCTCTCTCTAGAAACCAGTAGAGAAAATTACTTGTACCTCCAGTCTCAAAAATATCTCCATTACAGTCTATCAGCAACGCCCCCCAACCACCTACACAACTTCAACTATTTGTAATTATTTTTTGCATTGCCAGGATAATGGCCTTGTTTATTAGTGAGGGTTACTCAGTGTAAAAGTCATTCTTCTACTTGTACTTCTACTGCACGCTGAGCAATGCCAGGAGTAAATGATTGCTCAGCTCTCATGGTTTACCACATAGAAATGTTGTGCAATTTGTAATGGATAAATTTAATGGACTGATCACATAAAATATTTGCATTAACTTAATTTGTCGGGCTGTTTTTGTGGGGGCCTTACATTTCTATACAGCTTTCAGTGTTTTTAACATTCTACTCTTTTTGTTTTCTGTTGTTAAGGATCTTTGTATAGAAGAGTTCTCCTGATTGTCTGTTACAAACATTGTTAAAATTCTAAATTATTCTTCTTTCTCTGTCAAACCTTGGCCTTTACACAAAGGAGAGGAAATGAAAGGAATGTATTTCCTCGTTTCCTTTCCATTAGCCATGGAGCTGAAGAAGGTTCAGCTATTTTTAAGATCTTTATGGGACAAAAAGGTATGTTGTTGCTGGAGTTTTTTGCCAGAGCTCTAACAGATGCTTCAACATTAATTGCTCCAAAATTTAAAATTATCAGGCAGAGAGGACTAAGATCTTACATAATTACATAGAGTTGTTGCTAGAAAAACTTGATCTTCAATTCTTTGCTTATGATTTAGTTGGCATTAATACTGCTATGTCCACATTTTTGTCAAGCAAACCAGGAACTGCCAGTCCCCTTTTAAAATAAAATGTTATCAAAATGTTTCAAAGTAATGTTGCATTTTTCATTCATTTCAATTAAAAAATTCAGTTTAAAAAGTTAGTAAATATTAGTTGGGAAACACTGCTGAAAATGGGTCTGTTTTGAACACTGCCAAATGTTTGCCATTTTAAAAACAATTTCAGTTATTATTTTCTCAGTACCAAAAGATCTTATTCTTCCTGTAATCTGCGGCTGACCCTTTAGATCTAGAACAGTTTTGCTATAAGATGTTTTCTGCAGTTTAACATCTTATGGCCTTTTAAATCCCTTTGAATTGGATGAGGGTCATTCAAATCTACTTCTCTACTGAAAACGGAGTATTATCTGAAGAGAAGTTTTAGCGTGGGGTCCTTCAGAATTTATTTTTTCTGGCAGGTTGATTTTTATGGACTCAGACTGGCAAATAATGGCTTTTACTGAGAGGGTATTTTTCAGAGGCGTTCAGCACCTACCATAACCCAAGGACGTGTCTGGGTAATTGACTTGATATTAAAAAGAGGGCAATGAGAACAGCAAGGAACTCCCCACCTTGGAAATGTGGTTCAACAGAGGTGCTACTACCCAGTGCCTGTTCACTCAAAAGTGCAGACAACGGAGCTTGATATTTGATTTTACTTCTTTTTTACCCTATCCAGCTACAGGGCAGCTGGTGCAAATGCCTAACTGTTGTTTTCAAATCAAATGTTAACATTTCCAGTTTAAGGTTAATTGAACACCCAGTCCAAGGCATGCTACGTGACTTTTTTCTGGTTTAATTTCCTATGGCTTAGCGTTGTGGATGGTAGGAACATTAGCCAAGCGAGCTCCCTCTGTTTATATGTCTTGTCATTAGTTTAATGAGAAGCTATTGCAGTGACTCATTCCCTCTTTCGCTCTAAGGCTCTCGCCTTTAAAAAACTGGCAAAAAAAAAGGTAAGGATCTAATAAAACCAAAATTGAACTGTGTCTCTCTGTCTTTCTTTTTCTCCATGCTTGTAATCATGGGGTGAGAGCAGGTTCTTAGAGTCACTTAACCCTCCGCTCCTGCTGAAGTGCCTGAAGCCCAGCAACTTTTCTGGGAGAGGGGTGCCCAGGCATCTCCCAGAAATTGTTCATCCTTTTTTGGGGGATGTCTCTGGGAAGGTGTGCCCTGTGAGCAGGAATGGTGCGGGTGAGCCGGGGAGCCATGCTTTGCTCTCCCTGGTCCCTGGCAGGGGTGACGAGCCCACCCCCACCGCACGGTGAAGGAGCCCATAGCCCACCTCAGGGAGGTCAGAGCGCAGGCAGTCTGCGGCCTTCCTGGGGATGCGGAGCAGCTGGGTGGTGTGCACGGAGGCTGGTGCCGGGGCCGCGGCCGTGACTGACAGCCCTTTTCATTCTAGCCCGCTTGCCCCTTTGGAATTTTTGCAGAGGGAAAACTCACCGCTCGTGTGCCGTTGCCGCTGGGCAGAAGTCAGAGCAGATCAGCTCCAGGGGCTCAGATGTCTCGGACACGGGACGCTTCTGGAGGAAGGAGCTACTCTAGGCTGTCTCATTTAGGCACATGGAGTTAAGGGAGAAATATTTGTATTCTGGAACAAGAAGGTCCACACGTAGGATTAACTGAGCATATTTAGCGTGCTCTATTTCACAGAATCAGAGAAAGGCTGAGGCTGGCAGGCGCCTCCGGAGATCACCACTCCAACCCCCTGCTCAGAGATGGGCCAGCTAGAGAAGGTTGCCCACGACTGTGTCCAGTGGGGATTTGCATATCTCCAAGGATGGGAACTCCATAGCCTCTCTGGGCAACCTAATCCTGTCCTTGACCGCCCTCACAGTAAAAAGATTTTTCCTACGTTTAAATGGAATTTCCTGTATTTTAGTCTGTGCCCATTGCCTCTTGGCCTTTCACAGGACACCGCTGAGAAGAGTTTGGCTCCATCTTCTTTAGTCCCCCATCAGGTATTTATACACGTGAGCCTTCTCTCCTCCACTCTAAACAGTCCCAGCCTCTTCTTTTATGAGGAACGCTACAGTCCCTTCACCGTCTTTGTGGCCCTTTGCTGGACTTGCTCCCGTACGTCCACGTCCTTCTTGCGCTTGGGAGCCCAGGGCTGGACCCAGCACTCCACAAACTACTTGCTCCAGAGGAAGGTTTCTGGGCAGACACGACTTTCACTGGCACTTCCAGTCGTACTCCTGTGCGCGGCCGGGCAGTGCCCTGGCCTCTCCTCTGTGACACCTCTACCCTGATTCATCCAGACACAAGATATGACAGAGCTGGAGCTTTCCTTCATTACTTTTGTCAGAAACATTTTATTCTTCCAGCAGAAGCAGGTGCTGTTGCCGGTTTGGGCGAGTGACTGTAAGCAGGGACAGATGTGTTTAATTGCTGGTTTGAATTGCTGAAGGTTTGTCTGCTGGGAGAACATGAACTGAACTGGCAAAGAAAGCCAAGGCTGCCTAGCTTCTAAACCGGGACTAAAGGCTCCAAAACATGTGAAATATTTGACAGGAAAAAAATAGTTTGGATAGTTTCACTTGATCCATGTCGTAAGATCACAAAAGACTGCGCTGACAAAAAGCAGTTCCTTCTCTCAAGGCCTGTTTGCAGCAGCCACAGCAGATCCTTCCATATGTGATACCACGCAGCATCCAAGCTATATGCCAGTTCAGATACCAGCATGCAGCTTGGATTATAACCACTGTCAGCTGTAATGCCACTGGCAGCTTTTTTTCACTCGGTTTCCCCTCAGATTCCCTCGTTGCCCCAGGTGAAAGATTACCGGCAGCCCTCACATGGTATTTGTTCCACGGGGACAAAAATTTTTGTTGGGTATGATGCAGAATGTGCAGATGGAGTAGAGTATTTGTTGGAGTCCTGTATCCCTACTACAAATATCTTCCATTTCCCTGTGTGACTGTTCTTTCACCAGTCTCAAGACAAGGGCATCAGAAACCATGTTCTCAGCTCAGAATTAAACCCAGGGTAAAACTCTGCCCTCACGTCGCACCATTAACCCTCATGACGTAACGTATGTAAATAAAAGCAGTATTTCACCGCACTGTTTTGGAGTTTTACTTGGTCACTTTCTAATAATTATTATTTTTCTCTGTCTTTTCCTCTACATGAGATCTTCCTGAAGCAGCTGAAAGTTACACAGGACTGGGTGAACAAAAGCTAGTTAAACAATGAGGAATATGTATTTATCTGAAATAAAGAACAAAAGATAGTAAAATAATAAAATACCTAAACAGGGAGGATCCCAGGAGGCCCGTATCCCAGCGTGCTCCTTGCAGTGACACAAGTATTGTCCCATCGAGCTTCCTTCTTTAAAAATGTGACAGGTTGCAAGCACGGTGACAACTGAACTCCTCCTTCCTCTCCCAGATAGTAGTTTAGCCAGGATGCTGCTTTGGTGAACGAGAAAGATGCAGGACTATTGCAGTGGTAACAGCCGTATGGATCCGGTTGTCAGAGAACCCGACAAGAAATGTCTCCCAGCGCATTTTTCTCCTTAATCCGCCTTAAACTTCTTAAGCAGGGTACAAATCAGCGTTACTGCTTAGCATTTATAACGCCATTGCTGCACCCTGTGACAGCAGGTCTTGCCTACATGGACTTTTCTGCTTTTAACAATTGACCTTGTCTGTCAGGCTGCCTGGCACGGGCGGCCACGCAGACAGGCGTTTCAGTCCAGCCGTGTCCTCCTGCCTGCAACTGAGCCAGCACCAGCCTTGTGGGCTGTTCATTGAAACGCAGCTGAAAAACTGGAAATCCGAGTAACGTCTCCTCCCCATCAACACCACCAGGGGATAGCTAGGCCAGGGAGAAGCCTTTAATGCTCCAAAGAGGAAGGTACAAGAAGGGAAAGCAAGGTAAATTCACCCAGACTGGAACAAAGGGGGCTTTGATCCCACAAGCATGCACATGAAAACCCTCATTTTCCCAGAACAGGACCCCTCTCTAGATTGCAATCCGTGTTTCAGAGGGGATTTAAGGAAACAGACTGGCATTTACAGGGATCGGTTTGGGAAGAGGCAGAGGAAACGTGTCTCCGTGCCGCTGTCCTATTCACTGTGTGACCACACAAGTGACAAAGCGCCTCTTTGAAGCGCTGGCTTGATGTGTCAGCAATGACAAGCCAAGTCCTACCACTGCTTCCAGCTGTTGATGGTTGTACACTTCTACAACGGGATTAAAGCTAAAATGAATGCATTCTGTAGGTGAAAACAAGTAAGACTATTTGATGAGTAAGACTGAGAATATTCCAGCTGGTACTGTGGTTGTCTTCCCACTCTCCTTTCCTTGGTGGCAAAGAGGTTTTCTGACAGGAGCATTTTCTGAAACAATTACTTTGTCACTGCACCTGGTATCAGCAAAGTCTCATTTATTTTCTCTTGTTTCCTTGTTCTCTGTTTTTTTAACACACTTCTCCTCCTCGTTGTTGCTTTGGTCTTTTATTTTCACTTTCTTCTTCCAAAGCTGCAACCATAAATGTGGAGAAGGCATGGTGGAAACAAATAGCAGGTACAGAGGCAATGAAACACCAGCCATCATTTCTGGGGGCTGTTTTCTCAACATCTCCCCAGAGAGCTGAAGGTACATGTACCTCTTCTTTTTCCAGACTACATTGCTAGGAAGTATTTCAAACACGCAATAGCCTTCATAGCCTTTTGTTCTAAAATTAAAAAGTTATTTTGTGGGCCACTTAATAAAGAATACTTTTAGTTGATTGGATTTTAATGAGAGAAAAGGACATTAGGAAGTTTGTGCCGAGGGGTGCTATATAAAAATAAATGACTGGTGTGAGCTATATTTTCCCTCTAATTAGTACTCTTGATGGGTGGGTAGTGTCAAAGCAGTGGGAAATGCGAAGACTTCAGGAGCGCAATATGAATTCAGTATTACTAATCGAGCAAGCATCTGACATAGCGCTATATAATCAAAGCATCCTCCAACTCTGCAGAGTAATAAGCAAGACATGGAAAGGTCTAAATAACACATAAACATCACTGACATAGCATTTACACTATTTCTGAAACGTAGAATTCCTCCTTTTCGGAAATTACAGCAAATCTTCCTGAGGATACCCTGGAACGGCTGCAGCTGCCCAGCTCTCGGCTCCCCACTGGCCCCCAGTACTGCCACATTTTGGAGCCTTTTCTCTGAGGAGCCCTCTGCAGTTCATAGAGCCCAGGCAGGACGTTCCAGGTTTGATTTTTCACTGATGGGAAGAAATTGCTGGATGATGGTGACCAGGACAGGACAAAGTACCTTTTTGCCCTTTGGAGTGATCTTTGGTATCGGCTCCAGCTGCTCCTGCAGAATGGCACAGGTCTCCAATGGCATTTGTCATATGTCCCAGACCCATCCGAATGTCATGCACACCCTGGAGTATCTCAAATGACAGCTCCTCTGGGTTTAGGGAACCTCAGTGCTTCTGTTGTGTTGAAATGACTTCTGTTGAAGTTTGCCTTAAAGGGTTCCCCCCCCACACCTTGTATTTGAAATATAATACATGACAATATGACCAGTTTGCAGAAGGCTGCAGTATTGCTGCATATTCCCTTCCTTGTCCAAGAAGAAATATTCCTAAAGTCTGCTCTGACCTTCTTTTAGGTCCTAAAATAAACAAATAGTGATGGAGCACGTAGAAACCGCTGCTCACAGCATCCATGAGAGAGTATCACAGGCCAGCCTAACCTTTGTCTTCCACCCAGTCGAGAAAGAAAAAGAAGGAACACTACATACAGTACTGGGAGATGTACATTGTAGGCCAAATTTTCAGCCTTCCAGGCGGTCACCAAACTCTTCATTGGCCTCCGTGTTGCAATGAATAGAATTAATATTCCGAAGTTATCAAAAGCCTTCCTATACTCATTTTTAACTCTCCTTGTTGAAGAGCAAAACTGAAATGAGCAATTATTTGGTGTTGGTATGGCTGTACCTCAGGAGCCTCAAACCAAGCTCAGACCCCTGCTGAATTTGACAGCCTCAAAAACTGAACTGAGACAACTTCCCGTAAGAAGAGATCCCGGTACAAGCTGCCCGTCACTGCTCGCCCAGCCACTGAGCACAACCCATGTTAGCGGGTGCCATTTGTTCCCGACTTAGGACCTTGGTGCGTACCCAAATTACAGGGGAGCTTTTTATTCTTGAAGTCAATACCTACTTTATCGATTGCATCCATGGCAGGTGATCCTGAAGGCCTTGAAAGGGAAGGCTTATGTGTTCATTTTTGACATATATTTGGAGGGCCACAGAAGTGCTACGTCTGTCTTCTGTCTATGCAAACAACTGGCTGTTGCTTTAAATGTGCTCCACTGTGTAGCTGAATTTTAGAGATAGGTTAAGTGCCTAAATTTTGCAGTGATACTTAAAAACATGCCTGCAAACAGTCCTCGGTAACACTGGAACCTAAAAAAGTGCAATGCATATTTCATCAAAGAAGTAATGTCTTGGTTTTACAGGGGGAAATGACGACCCTGGGTTGAAACACACATTTGAGTTGTCAGCAACTTAGTCAAGACAAATTGAGCCTCATTTGTGAAAACAGAAATCGGCAAACAGCTACCATTAACTAGCTTTAACTGAAAGCAGAGGTAGGTCAAACCACCCTCCAGAGCTATCCCTGTTTTGGGCAGTGTCCCAACAGTACACAGGAGTCCAAAGGAAATGCATCCAGCTTTTCTGGATCTTAGTCTTGTATCTTCAAACAGTTTGGATGTCTGTTAGAAGAACCAGGAATGCTTTTTTCTGATGTTCGTGTGCCTGCACACACCAGCGCAAACACTCAGCTTTGGAGTCTGAGCTCACACCTTCCTTTTGCTATATTAAAATAAAAATATGATAGAATATTAAATGCAAATTGCACAGCGATAAAACTATCTGTAAGTAGGCTGTAACGTTCACAGACTCCAGTGTGTAGAGGGTAATTGCAGGACACCAGCTGCTACTAGGTTAAGAAGCAGATTGCTTCATTTTTTCCTTTTTAAAACATAGAATTACAGAATCATAGAATGCTTTGGGTTGGAAGGGACATTAAAGACCATCTAGTTCCAACCCCCCCGCCGTGGGCAGGGACACCTTCCACCGGACCAGGCTGCTCAAAGCCCCGTCCAGCCTGGCCTTGGGCACTGCCAGGGAGGGGGCACCCACAGCCTCTCTGGGCAGCCTGGGC
>JAVKLA010000008.1:31026228-31050356 GCA_034782735.1 Sagittarius serpentarius
ACTGCATAGGGTTCGCACAGGCCCACCTCTCAAGCCTGTCAAGGTCCCTCTGGATGGCGTCCCTTCCCTCCAGCGTGCCGACCGCACCACACGGATTGGTGTCGTTGGCAAACTTGCTGAGGGTACATTCAATTCCACTGTCCATGTCGCCGACAAAGATGTTAAACAGCGCTGGTCCCAACACTGACCCCTGAGGAATGCCACTCGTCGGTGGTCTCTGTTCTGTTTATAGAACTCTTCACTTCGGAGATTTTGAATTCCTTTCACGTATATAAAATAATTATACCTGTCAGTTTCTGTTTGATTTACTTGCAAAATTCTGGATACTTTTCTTTTTTATCATTTCAAATCCCAATAATAAAAGTAATCAGTCATTTGCTGGGTTATGTAAGAAATAATTTTGTCATGTTGTTCCCCACTACTGTAATGATGCAGTGTTTCATCAGGTTGAACATGGTATATCCTATTGAAAATTGTATGAAAATGTTAATGGCAACTCCTGATTTCTTTGAAATCTCTGAATCTGAAGAGACCCAGGAGAACAGGACAGATTCTTTCATAATTATATCAAGCTGAATCAAGAGCAATTTCTGTGATTAGAAAGGAGTTATTTGTATTAACACCAGTGAGAACAAAATTTGGCTAGCTGTCCAACAGGGAGACAACCTACTGTGTTTCTGCAGTTATTTGTTTATTCTCGTTCATTGTTATGTCTACAGTAGCATAAATTTACCAGCAACATGTACAAAGGCTTTAAGTCTGCATGCAAACCTCTGGTCATCTGTTCTAGTGAGATACCGCACTGACGCAGGATGCTGTTTGGAGCAGCTAGAAGCATGGGCACCTGAAATCTAAATTCCCTCCTCTAACGTAAGACACCTAACTGAGGGTACTAGATCCCAGACTTTGATGCTGCCCGTGATGAATTGTAGGCATGTCCAAGAGTAATTCAGATTTTAGGAGGAGATCAGTCGCTCTGGGAAGGTACTTGCCATGTTCCAGTGCCTAAAGAGAGAGCTGAGGATGAATATGCTTCAGGAAAGAAGGTCCTAGAGTTTGACGCAGTAGAACTGAGCCTACATTGTTTTCCCTACAGTCACTGTTTTGACTAAATAGCTTGTGGTATCATTATGTTACACTGTGCAAAAAACGTATGTAGTCTATAAAGAAGGATCCATCATGCAGTAGTGGAATCTGTAAGATTTCTTATATATAAGGAGAAAACGCAGTATTTGTAATTTTAAGCTGTTGCACAGGGAAGATTAAGGCAAGAAAAAATTCAAGCAGAAAGAACAGCATGAAAGTAGCAGTGAGAGACATCTGTGCAGTATCTCTCCACAACAGTCTCCAGTGTTTTGGGAACAAAATAACAGCTGTCTTTCCATCTCCTGCATGTACAGATCTTAAACAGAGCGACCAAAGATGCAGAAAAAGGGATAAGATTTCATGGGTCACAGTTACTAGATCTGCGGTACTGAGAAGCAGGGAGACCTGAGGAAGGATTTGAAATGGGAAGTCAAAACTTTCAGAGTGCCAAGAAATACAGATATATATATTTTTTGCATGCTATATATATAGATATAGTTTAAAAAACTTTAAAATGGAGAAATGCCAGCTGTCATTGTATTTAGGATACCAGAGTCACAAAAGGACTTAGGAACATGGAATATGCCTAATCTGGATGCTAATTAGACTTCTAACACTTCCATTTCTTTAGTTATTGCCCAGACTTTCTCATTTGTAAAGGTCCTATGACATTTACATTTCTCTCCTTGGGCATGACCAGACTATTCCCCACTACACTAGCGCTAAGCAGCTACACGATTGTGTCCCTGATGAGGGCACACACGTATTCCTACACGTATTCTGCCTTCAGGACTTACATCAGTTGGTGTCTTCAGAGCGCAGGTATGAGGATGTTTGCTCTAGAAGAAGCAAGGCTTTCTCCTTTCTCGCTTGCTGCTATTGTATCTCATAATCTCCTGTGTGTGCTTAGAATGAGTATCGCTTGTTTCTGGGCTGAGGAGGAGGAGGAGGAGGAAAGGGAAGAAAGTCCTCTTTAGCCTGGTCTCTAGGGCCACTGCGCGAGATGGATGATTTGGTGGGGGTTCAGTTGGGAATTTTACTACACTAAATAATGGTATTTAGAAACTCGGTCTTGTGCTTTGTGAAACTATCAATTCAGTGCTAAAAAAACGAAAGAGACAAGCACCTCCTTCCAGCGGGTTCTTTAGCACCTCTGATCCCGAGAGGCAACAGTGACATTCCTCCCATAGCATTTCTTGCCAGCTTAGATGTCCTCTCTGCATGGCTCCTGTGCACTGTACAGGCAGCCAACACCCCCTAATTCAGCAGTGTAGGTGCCACGAGGCAGCCAGCTTCAACAGTCACCAAGGGAAATCTCAGAGTTATAACGTTAGATGTCTTTTAAAGAGATAGCTTTTACTAGTAACAAGCTTTTACTTTCCTTTTTATTGCAAGGGATAGACTTACATTACCTATCAGCTATCAGATATTTGGTAATGGAAATAGCATAGACGAGGCACAGTGAGTTTTGGAGACATCAGGGGAAGACCATAGAATAATATAAATATCTTTTTTTTTTTTTTTTGGACATTACTTTTCTGTACAGGACAAGAATACCAAAATAAGGCAGAGGAACCTAGCTCAGCTCCAGGTAGGATTTCATCCCATGATTTACTGCAGAGCTTATCATTAGCAACATCAGTTCACACCCTACCACAGCACTGCTTTTCATTACAGACCGGTACAGGTGAGTATGCATTCAGGATTTATTTTTTATTGCCATCCTTTCCACTACCCGCTAACTCCTCAAAATGACAGCGTCATTACTGTTACTGTTGTTCAATTGTCTTGCACAGTTTTCTTACTACTTTGCCTGGGCAGGCAGGAGGAATAGGAACATTTAAAACCAGACACACTGGAGAATCTCCCCACTGTTGAGTACTTCACGCGAATTGCTGCAGGGAGGAAGCTGAATGCAGTACAAGACATTTTACTGATCCTACTAAAGATGAAACTAGCCTATGGATTCTTAAATGCTTAAATGTCTATTAAAGTATTATTTGCCCCTGTATTGATGCTGAGTGCTCTACTAACAAAAAATTTTACACACTGCCAAAGAACATTCAGACTAACTTAATTTCACAGCCAGCCACTTTTACTATTTTTGTCCTGCCTTGTAGATTACATTTAATGTACTCAATGCTAATACGATTGATAATCTGCCAGCAGTACCTTGTGTTATCACCAGAGTCCTTTAAAACTCAAGGCAGTTGGGGCTGGAGATGTCACTGTCCCAATTTCTCCTTTCATAGATTGATCTTAATTTGGAGGAAGCAGGCTGGGAAGGAAGAGGAGAAACTTGTTCTCAGCAACAGAGGACCAAGGACTCCATATTGTTGCTTACACCCAAAAGGGTCTGGACACCCACATCATCCAGCAAACCTCTGCAACAGCCTAGGGCTGAAGCCAAAGCACATGCTTCAGACAAAGATTTCCTTGTCAGCTTCCCAATAAGCCAAGTCCCCTGACAAACCTTCACGTGTCTCAAATGCTCAACTTCTTTGGCCACTGACTGACAGAGCTATCATATAACTGGGTGCCGGGAGGGCGCTCACTCTCTGGAGATGTCTATCCTTCCACTGAGTGTAAAGGCAGCCTACAGTGATTTCATGTCCCTGTCTGCAAATAAAACCCCTGAAGTTAGTCCCTCCAGTCCCTATAACCAGGGCAGGTCTCTGCTGCCGTTAGTCTGTATTCTTGACACTGAGAGCCCTTTTGCAATCCCATCTCCGTGCAAATGCCAATCATGTCCCAGCCGCATAGCAGAGTGAGATCCGGGTGACAACCAGCCCTACCTTCTTATGCCCTGGTTTCCTCGGAAAGGGAACTTGTGTACACATCCCAGGCAGAAATTGCAGTGCGGTAGAACTGTCCCTGCTTCCCTACAGGTCCTTTCTCTAGATAACTGGATGACTCCCAAGTCCACCATCTTCTGTGGCATTGCCTGATCTGCATGCTAGCCACTGGGAAACCCATTCCTGAACCCCTAATTTTCCTCATGCACAGGGAAGGAAGCATCTACAAGTAGCTCTCATTGGTGAGTGGTACTGCAGGACCTGGGACCAGGGACAAACAAACGTACAGCCTGAGATGATCCAGCTCTTCTTTTATGTCCCTGTTTCAGTGGGGATGTTTAATCAGGTCTAAAGGTAAAAAATACCTGTGCCTTTAGCAAAGGGGACAGATGATGGGTTCCAATATCTCTAACTTGCATGTGAGTGTCAGGTGGCTAACGAAACAATCTGCCTAAAAAAAGTGCAACTGTATTATATACGCAGGCAATGCAGAGAGGGAGGTACCTTTGGAAATATCCAGAGGGAGATCCTGTCCCAGTGAAGTGAAGTTCCTAAACTGAGGATTCCTTCAATAAAATTTAGATAGTAGTTCTGTCCTTAGCTAGGCAGACTGGACATTCTTCCAACACCCTGAAATAACGTAGGCTTATTGTCAGCATTACCTCTGCACACCTTTCTTTATCTTTCTTTCCTTCCTTGAGAATTTAACAAACCTGTTGGATATCTGATTACAACAATTATTCTTTCCCTGCAAGCACCTAGTTGTTGACTGACTTCTTTGGTTTTGGGTCCTGTCACAAAACACTTTTCCCGAAGAGAGAAAAATCATAGGAAAGGCTTTTCCAGGGTGGATCCAAAGCTGATCCAAGATGAGAGCTCTGCTGTTCCTGTGTACAAGTCATAGTTACGCAACTAATTCAATTAGTTGCAATAGCTTAATTTCTTTGGAAATCCAAAGTGTCTCCTCATCTAAATTTGCACTGTCGTGCATACCCAGCGGCTGAGTCACACAGTGCCAACTGCTTTTGTCACGTATCCTTAGTCCATTCTGCAGATGAGAATCCAAAGAGCTCTTTTGCCTCTGCCTATATGGAGACCCTAATTTTCTGCTTGAAATTGGCCTACTGCCTTCAATAAATATATCGCTGCATATTGCTGCTCAGCTCCAAGACAGTGTAGGTGAGAAAGGGTTAATGCTGGAGTTTTGGCCAGTATTGTTCATACAATAAAATCATCCCAAGATCCAAACTAAGTTGGAAAAGCTATTAAAGCATTGCCATTTTAAAATACAGAGACAAACTAATCCCTAATGTGTTCTCAATGGAATTCTTTAGGGACAGGTTTGGACTGGTTTGTGGGGGTTTGGCCAAATACATTCCATCAGCCTGTGTCAGTCTCACAAATAAATATTGTTGTAGGCTTTGTAAATGTATTGATGATATTCCTGTAAAGTTCCTACACAGGCAATATTTCATGATGAACACGGTAGGATGGCTAACATAGAGAATATTCTGAATAAAATTCATTCTCTTAGTTGTAGCACCACAGCTGTGGATAAAATTCACTGAAGGATGAGCAATGATACAGCTCAGAAATAATTATTGCATCAAGAGGATAGTACTTTGAGGTATATACCACAGGAAAATGGCTAATGTGTGTCAGAGTTTGTCATAATTTTAAATACAGCCTGATGCTTTAGGAATAAATCAGCATAATTCCCCTCATTTGGCATCACCAGGGCTTTGCTGGTCTCCAACAGTCAAGAATTAGGTCCACAACACAGTAATATTAACTGTAATTATTGTCATTTATGTGCCTAAATGATTTTGCATGCACACTTTGCCAGCCCAGTTGGATCATAGCTTGAACAGTGAGGAAACATATTACTGTATTTGGGCACAATGGATCCATAAAGGCATCTGACTGCACAGGGCACCGAACACAATGATCCCACGTATTCATGACTACAATTTGCTTTCTCCAGGTTCTGCTACTTTTTGCAAGCTTAGGGCTTATGTAGGAGATGATTAACACAAGTATAAATATGGGTGTATTGTTAAAGAAAGATCTACAGCCCCAAATTGAGCAAACTCCTTATATAGGGCAACTAGCAAAATCCCGTATTAGACCCACTCACCTATGGACAGCCTTACTTCCAGACAAGGGTCTTTCACTTCTAGATATTCTGAAGTTTGGAAGACAGCACCAAGGGGGTGGGGGAGGGATTGTTGGGGTTTTTTTTTAAATGTATTTTTTTATCACTAGGGCAACCGTATAGCAGATGATCTGGTCCCTTTCTCAGTTTAAAAGTTTGAGACCACTGGTGTTCAGCTGTGGGGTTTTAACCAGCACCCAACATGTGGTGAACTGGAGCGTAAAAGCAGCCCCTAAAACCTACATCGTGAGGGAGTTTGGACTGATAAGCCACAGAAAATTTTCAGAAACACACGTTTTCTTCATTCTGGACCTGGACTTCCAGTGGGTTGATGGGGATCCCACAACAGGGATCTGGCCCCAGTGTAGGGCAGAGGACTCAGATCATTTCGGGAGCCCTGGGAGCCCACGTTGCCAAATGGGGAGCTCAAGAGGAGACTGAGGAGACTGCTTGCAGGTGATCTGGCTGCTCCCACGCCCGGGCAGCTCACACACTGGTACGGTCTGGGGCAGGGAGGCAGGACAGCAGGTAGAAGACAGCCCAGAAAGCGGCTGCTCAGCAGAAGTACTGGGGAAATTCCAGCAGAAAACCATCCCACTGAGAAATTTTTTGCTGCCCTACACGTGCCAAAGCAAAGTTCATTTCGGCCCCATGAGATTTAAGGTGTCTGTGTTGGACCACGAACTGAAAACCAGAAGGGAAAAGAAGAGATTAAGAAATCAGAAACAGCACTTGTCCGTATGGCAGGAAAAAGACATCTAATGAAAAGAGCTTGTAATTTAGCAACGGCAGTTTGTCCAGTTAACAAATAATATGAAATGTCAGCTCTGAACCAGACTGTACTCCTTGACTCCAGCAACACTTCTAAGAGCACAGAGTAATGCTTCCCTCTGCTCCGTTTCCCAGGACCTGGCTGAGTAAGATTCCTGTCTTCACAGCATCCTTCCTGTGTAAGCAAAGATAAAAGACTGACCGGAATTTATTGTTTTGAAGAAGGTTGTAGCTGAGTGCTGCTTCCTTCACACGCTCTGGTTGACTCCTCACAAAGCTCTTTGCCTTACCTCCTGCCTGTTTCATAGGGGTCTGAGCTTTACCGCAAGTAAGACACATACGGCTCACTTTGGAAATAACGAGATGAGCATTCTCGACTCCGCTGTTTCCAGCCTTCTGTATAATTGCTGTTATTAACCCGATTCCTTTCTTTTGCCTGAGAACTGTGCTCTGCCCTGCTGAAAATAGTAGAGGATAGTGTAAAGAACAGCAGAACACTTCAGAAGCACCTCAAAAAAGCTTTCACTTGGTCAAACCTCTTTTTTTTTAATCCCCTCTATTTTACTTTTTGCATCGTGTTTAGCTATAAAATACACTTTTTCAAGGACACTCAGGATCCATTTGGACCCCTTAGGATATTATTGATTTTAACCTCTTTTTCCTTTTTTTAAAGAAAATTTTGGTCTTGGTTTTGCAGATGTGCAACACATTAAGATGCACATTAAAACTGAAGTCTGTTTTAAAGGTTTCCAAAGCAAAGAGATCCCCGTTTTTATTCCCATGTTCCTTTTTACAAGGGAAGCCATGTATTTCTTGGCTGTTATTGAAGCCTTTATATTCAATAAAGGATCCAAACATCTTCAGCGTCTCCAGGTTTAAAGGGTTTGTTAGAGTTTCAAGTTCTACCCTGCGTGATGGAAGTAGTTTTTCTGTCCTGTATTTCCAGTGAATTCTGTAAGAAATTAACTTAGAAGTTGCAGCTCTGGAAGAAATATCCAAATACCACATATTCCAGTTCTGGTACATTTCCTCCGACATTTTGTCAAACAGTACGCTGCTTTCAACCTCATTTAGAAGAATCCAGTAGAACGTTGCATGCGGTATTTGCTCTGTTCTTGGCAGAATCCATGCTCCACATCTACCCCTCTTTCTGGAAAGGATGGCCTCCATGGATCCACTCCTCTTTCTGCTGTGCTTCTGCTCTCTTTTATTGTGGGAAACAAACACTGAATTGTTAACAGCGCCTACCATTTAATATAGACTTGCTTGCAAAAGCAAGGAAAAACCCTCAAATTATTTTTTTTAAGGGAAAAGGTAATTTTTGGCAAGCCAGCAAAAGAATTCTGGCAAGAAGTTCTGGATTTGCAGCCCTAGAGACTACACAGTCACTGTTGTCTAGTTAACAAAATTAAATGGCTGTCTACCCAAAGTCACCTACAAAAAGTAATAGATCCTCCTCTAGTGGAAACATGCGCAGCTCTGTTATCGCCAGCAACCTCAGACTCATCTATATTAGCTACAATTTTAGTTCAGGCTTCTTCCAGTTGTCTGAGCAACTTTTTGCTCCCAGTATTTTTTGTAATGTTCTTTTCTGATGTTGCTGTCCAGGTAAAATTACCCCTCCGTTGTGCCACTCCTAATTTTGGAACATTAACCTCTTCACATAAAGCATTATGGAAGCCCCCCCCCCCCCCCAAATAAATAAAAAAAAATCCACTCTTGCTGCAAATCAGTAATCACAGGAAGGGTATTTTTTGCACAGGAAGGATAAAACTGAGAAGGCAGTGGGTTTTAAAAGTAGGGTAGTAGGATAGTCTAAGAAGACACACTAAAGAGCTTAGTGTAACCCACCATTAAGGAAAAGTTCCAAAAAGTAACCCCCAAAGCCCCCACTCTTCCTACCTGTCTGGCAAATGGAGGATTCATTGATGAGATGAGAATAGCATGTGGAGCTTGAGTCTAATGTGGGACCTTTTGGGATTCCCACTTTTCTTCACATTAAGACATACTTTGTTGTTCTTGTCTTCTCAAAGGCAGCAGCAGAAAAAGTAGTTGCCTTTGTTTGTGCAGATCTTTTACTTGAATGATTCTGCCAGATCTTCTGGGAAGAACGAGTTAAAGGTAGGACTAACAGGAAGAACAACTTAAGGACAGGTAAAAGGACAAGTGCTGTGCCAGACTGGTGACAGCCAGAGAGCAAAAGAACAGCATGGAAAGGAAAAGAAGGAGGACATGCAGAGGCAAAGCAAATGGAGGAATGAGATATGGGGGAAGCAGTAAGACATTTCATAAAAGTGAGCTGAAAAAAAAAGTAAGAGGCAGAGAAATGGTAAGGGAACGAATGGAGAGGCTAGAAGAATGGGAGAACATGGGGACTGTACCTTGATGGTCATTTAAGTATCTCCTGCAAGGGCAGAACCGGGGCAAAATCCATGATCTGGGGCTGAGAAAACAGAAGCGCTACAAAGCACAATACTCATTGCTCTTGTCCTTGCAGTCAAGCTGAGCAGCTGACCATCAAAACACAGATAATTTTGCATGTCAGGTGACTTGAACATGTCCAAACCATCAAGAGAGATCTACAATGGAAGCCAAACTCGCTTCTTGCACAAGCTTTGCAATGAAGCCCCGGGGGCTAGTAGTGCGCTCTCCCATACCAGCCCTGCACAGGTGTGCACACACCGGGTGAATATGCAGTTCATCCTCCATTAGCACTGGTTCATTCTACTCGGAAAACTGGGCTGTTTCCCTTGTCTTGATAATGTGGCCTGTGGTTGATGCTTGCTAATACTTTTTTCTTAAAATATTCTAATTTGATAGTTCTTTCTCTGCCAGCACCTAGTCGTAAGTTAAAACCATTTTAAAATGACTTTTGGTTGAATGAACAACATGAATATTGCAAAGTAACTCTTGTTTAGGATGTTTGAAGGGCTGTAGTGATCTCAGGACTGAGATGGTTATTGCAACTTGAACAATGAATAAAAACATGAGATTAGGAGCAAGATGCAGATGTAGTGAGATTTTTTTCATCACATTTTGAATCATTTTCACATGTGTCTGTTACGTGGGTGCTCTAGAAGCTGAGAAAAAGCCCAGAACAAAACTTCCTCTTCATTATCACTAGGCTGTGAAGAGGAGTGGGAGGCATTAGGAAATGCAAGTCTTAAAGTTATTTCCAGTACGGTTTTCATAACAAGAATTGAGTAGGAGGGATAAAAAGTTCCTACAGAGAACACAGGATGTATATGTGTAAAAGAAGAAATAATTTGTGCAGCTATGTCTAGACTAGTGTTCATGTAGTCTCGTAAATTAACTTGGTATATTGCCAACTAATTCTACTTAACACTCACCTTGGAAGATTATGGTCCAGGCATTTCATAAAGCCATGTGTTTAAATCTTCAGGCTTTGGATGCAAGGGACACATAGAAGAAGCTCTCACAGACTCTTGCTCCAAAGCACAGGCTTAATCTAAGCTGAAGACTCTGAACCCATCACAATCAGCAGGCCTACAACCATGGATATAACTATGCACTTTGTGGAACTGGGACGAAAATTGCCCTTTTCTCATTCCAGCTCCTATTACCCTTTCTTACAAAAAAAGTCTACAGTAATGAACATGTCCAGAGTGTGAAACTGGGAAGACTGAAGTAACCATGATTCTTCTTGTCGGGTCTAGAGCACAAAGCCTTTCTGGGTGAATTCTCCCAGTCAGTTGTCAGTGGATTTCTGGGACATATATATCGTGAAAATTAGCATTAAAAAAAAGTCAAACAAAGAATAAAACATTTCTGCACATTTTATTTGCTGTAATGAACAAATGTGGAATTGGACATCCTGGAGCATTTTATGTGGTAATTGCTACATTTACAGGAGAAGGTTCAGTTTGGGCTGAAAACGTTAAGTAGGGAGAGAATTATGATTTGGCTCGTGCTGCCTCTCTCCTGCCGCCTTGGCGCTGGAGGGTTTCAGGTGAACACTACGATGCTACTTCAGCCAAAGCACACGTTTTCCTTCACTGTTGAGAAGCTGTTCCCCAGCTTAAAGAGAATTGATATTTTTCATACATTGCTCTGTGTTGTCATGAAAGACTTGAAGGAGAAGCAATCTAAGGCTTTGCTGAGAGCAAAATAATATCATTTTATCTCCCAAAGTAGGAGGATTCCTGGGGACAATGCCCAGCTTAGCCATCAGCTACAGGCCATTGAAAGCAACGGAGCGGGTACTGTTTGACATCCTTGTGACTTCAAACCTTTGTTAAAGTGCTCACTGTATTAGTACATGGGATGTCTTTCTTCGTATTTACACACACGCAAGAGAAGCCCTGAACACCCGTGTGCCAATATTTACAGTTCTGCCAAGGGACCCCTTGAAAACGTCTCTTCTTGTGGCCTGACACCCTGCAAGTCCCGCTCCTAAACCTGGCAACCAAATTAACTTTTGTTCAGTTAAGATCGTTCTCAACTTTGCTCTGACCGTTGTCTTACTCCCAGCTGAAAACCGCTGCCTGCCACACAGCACAAGCCAGCATGACAGTTATCTGCAGTAACACTTCAGCCATCAGGGGAATGCACCCATGCCACAGGGCCCTGACATGCTGGGAAGCGGGGGCGGGACTGCTCATTCATCCCCAGCATCACTGGGCGCTTTCATTTTGAAAGGTTTTGGCTTAGTATCCGATAAAACAGGCAAGCGAAGTAAAACCCATCAGAGGGTCCAGGACGCTCCTGTGTAATGCTGACCAGTGCCACCCTGAACCAGCACAGGATGACAACTGGTGCTGGGGGCAGCCAGCTAGGGAAAGGCTCTGGGGTGTGACTGTTCATGTAAGTAAAAGGGTCATACGTATAATTTTGGGTCATCGTCTAAATGTGGATATACTCCAGTCTGGTGGGAGTTCATTACAAGTGAACATCCACGGGCAGTTCTTTGTAGTGTAATGACTCAATAGAAGAGCAAACAAGCCCCCGAAATTGGTAGCTTTTTTCTACTAACAAATAAAGTTAGCTGACAGAGAGCAAAGAAACCTTCCCAGCTTGCCCTTCAGCCCAGGAAATTAGAGGAAAGATTATTTCCCTCTAACTTTGGCTGCCTAACTGCGGTCCCTGCATAGGCACCTCGGGAAGGTGCTGGAGACCTGAAAAGAGTTCAAATGCCTCCTGAAGCTGGTAATCCCTCAGGGACAAGGACAGAACCTCATCTCCACCCCCCAGCTCCTTCCCAGCCCTGCATGGTGGGAGAGGGAAAGAAGAATAAAAATGGAGCCCACTCCCTTTGAAGGTGAAGTCTTGGCTCTGTATGGAGTTGCACCAGTGGCAAAAGGGATATCTTCCTCAGGTTTTTACAGGACTTTATCTTGTTAAGGGAAAAATGGGACTCAGTTACTGTGTAACAGACCTGTCATGACATCTGCAGAGACCAGCTCAAAGATATCTGCAGAGTTTATTAAGTTTTTGAAGATATTCTGGAATCTAAAGTGGTATTCCATCAGTAGTTATGCAATTCTAAGATGTTTAAGAATCTTAGTTGACTTTTAAGTCAGAAGATCATACTTAGTGAATACCTGAAAAACTCATTACAGGGTACAGTTCAAATTGTGTTTTACCTAAGATCATATTATAGAGCCTCAAAAAAACTTTTTATGACAGGCCACATTGCAAAAGCAGCTACACCATTTGTCGAACCAGTAAAGTGCACGCAGAAAGTTCATGTGTTGGGGCTGGATGTCCAAGCTGCGTTTTAAACTACTTTTCATAGTGTCCTCCTGGAATCTGTACACTCTGGTAATGACCTTAGTGACAATATATATGTGAACTTTGGTATAATCACTGATGTTTTATGCATAACGTATTCCTCTTTTTTTTGCCAGAGGGGTCAGAGAGACACCACAGAAAAACTTGCGTATGTAATACAGACTCACAGAATAAGGCAGTTTGGAAGGAGCCTCTAAAGTCATCTAGTCCGCTGCCCGGATCAAAGCAGGGCAAATCGCAAAGTTAAATCAGGCTGCTCAGGACCTTGTCCAGTAAAGTTTTGAATGCTACCAAGGATGCAGATTTCCACAGCCTCCTTGTGTCCCTCTTGCAGTGCTTCATCGTTCTCACTGTGAGGGATTTCATCCCTGTGCCCAGCTGGAATAAACATTTCACAGTAAGGAAAACAGCATAGGCTTTACCAGAGAGCTGCTAAGCCACCTGCAGGTTACTAATTCAGTCTCTGAACTGCACCTAAGTAAGGCCATGGTGATTTGAAGGGAAAATGCAGGTTACATAGCATCAGGCATTGTTTCTGGGCATGTTCTACGAAAAACTAAAATTAGATTTTAAAGTTTAAGATAAAAAAGATGCTCTGGGTGATTTTAGCAATCATTATGTAGATCTGCATGGAAAATGCTTTGCAAACAATATCAAGGTGATGGAAAAGAGGTGGATAAATACTGTCATCTATCTTTCTGGAAATAGCTTTCAGCTAACTTTCCTCAAAAGATATTTTAGTCTGTCAGATCACATAACCAAAAAAGGCCAAATGCAAGAACTGATATTTTAAACGAGTAGTCTTAGCTTCCATTTCTTGACTCCTGAGTAGTTCTTGGAAAGGAGGCATTCATATGGAATTGCTAGTGCAATATTTCAATGAACTATACATGTGAGAGTCTTTAGGAAACAGCTCTGCAACCAATCTGTATTTCCTTTATTGTAGTGCTATGGTGGTGCACTGTAGAGGTACAAAGGGAAAACCTTTGGAGTGGAAGTTATTGTTTATCACATGATTATGATGCCAAGGCTTGATTTTGCAGGACCATAGAGAAGCCATCATGCAAATTTATGTTGATCCTTATATCTCAGAAATGCAAACAATGTAGTTCAGTCTATTTGTCACATCCCATCGTTTGTAGTAGCAAAACTGTCCTGAGGAGGAGAGTCGAAATCACGCAGGACCTAACAACAGAAGGATGACATGAATTTCTATCCCCTCATTAGTCTGCAACTCTCCAACTCATGTTTTCTCTGGCAGATGTGAATGAAGACAAGGTGTCCCAACACGACCAGTGGTTTTCAGTGCCTGCATTTTGTGGTAACTTCAGAAGGGCTGGCAGGAAAGCCTCCACTGCAAGGGGAGTTGGCAAAAGGTTGTTCTTCACCATGGCAAAGCTCCTGATTAATTTTCCCCTTGTAACGAAGCCTTGGACAACTACCTTGTGCTTAGCCACATACTGTGGCCTGAGGTCTGACTCTTTTATGTAGCCATAAAAGAGTAGGCACTCTTTTATGTAGCCATGTTCACAGAGTCTCAAAGGAGCCCCTTTTCATCTGATTCACATCAATAGGCACAAAATTGCAGCAGGCTTTATTGCCTCTAAAGAGAAGACTACAGATTGCCAAGTTTGGGACCCCATCTTCCTCTTAATCCTCTTTAAAACTGTGTAAAACTTGAAACTTTCCCATCCATTCTGAAGAAGTCTTGGGTCTCAGTGGGGATAGAAGGGCTGGCAGGAAAGCCTCCACTGCAAGGGGAGCTGGCAAAAGGTTGTTCTTCACCATGGCAATCCTCCTGATTCATTTTCCCCTTGTAACAAAGCCTTGGACAACTACCTTGTGCTTAGCCACATACTGTGGCCTGATCTCCGACTCCTCACATGGCATTCAGGTGGCATGGATGAAAGCCTGGGCTGTTCCGCACTAGAAGACAGGCTTAAGTGACTTTTGGGTATGATCCTGAGAGTCTGCAGTTAAGTTTTGACTTGTGCTCCACCACCGACGGAAATATACCTCTAATGGCCTGAGTTTCAAAAACGGCACCTCCAACAGTTTTGAAAACCAGCATCTCTTAAGGAGCCTGAGGTTAGTTACCTCATGGCGTTAGTCACATTAACGGCCTGAGCAAGCCAAGAACAACTTGTTTTCTACCTGTCCTAATATTCCTTCCTTCCTCCCCACATGGCTCTTTGCGGCAAATACCTACATTGCGATGGCCTCCTTGCGCCACACTCAAACACACTGAATCTCTTGCTGAGTTAAATGGCCAACATCATGTCAATTCCTCCATTTTTCAACTTCATATTTTAAGCAGCGGTACACCTACAATCCTGAAATTTGGCTCAAGATCTGTTTTTATTTCCAAATCCTGAACTCTTGAGTTGAAAATCTTGTTCCAAGCAGGTGTCAGATTCCCACATCTTTTATTTCTGTTCTTTGCATTCACTTGAATTGTTGGCAGTCTGATCACATTGGCAAAGTGCATTACATTCAGGTCATATCTTAGAAGGAAACAAAAAACATCCAGACAAAAACAATAACAAAATCCATTATCTTACTGGTTCTGGAAAAAGATACATAACTGCAGCTGTTCAGGCTCAATAAAGAACTTTATGTGGGTTGTTTTTTTTTAAAATACCAACTACTTAATGAGTTCTTAATTTTCCCCAAGCTATTTGTAACCGGTGTGCATTATGTACAGCGCATTCAGGCAGTGGCTAATGCCTTTGCCTCCAACATTTCTGTTCAACAGTAATAAGGGCTTCAGCAAAGCACCAAGTTGCTGTAAGTAAGTGGATAAGCAAAATCTATTCCGATTCCCAGTACTATTTCCAAGTGGTAAAGGGAAAGGAAGTTTCTTTAATTTTTTCCACTCAAATAACTTGTTCAGGCAAAGTAAGGAAGGTAAGACTATTTTTGCTTGCACATGACTATATTTGGCCACACCTGGCACTATTTCCAAGCCAAGCAAATTCAGGATGGGTTGAACGCCTTCTGTGGTTTATGTTCCTGTCACTTTTGTTTCTACCAGGACTAATTAAGCATATTGCAAGCAATTTTTGAAATTAAAGAGGAATCCTAATGTTCTCTGTTTCTCAGTATCTCCAGAGTAGAGGAAACCACAGACATGAAGTTGTTCGTCTTCATTATAACCAGAGAAACACCCTCTGGTGACAGACAAGGGAAAATAGATTCAAAACATGCCTTTCTAATAATAACTTCATTTCAAATTATCACACATGCTCTGACATTGGCATTCCTGGGTGATATGGGATGGCCTGTGTTACTGATGGAAGGCACCACTGTGTTGTGTTGTACACAAAAGAGAGATTTTTTTGCCTCCTATCTGGACAGATCTTCAACTAATGTAGGTTTATACCTGCGTTACATTAAAGTTTATTCCCTCCATTGGGCTATAGCATTAGAGAAGGTAGTAGTTAGAGGCATCCAAGGTGGATCATGGCTTGGTTGCTCGTGCTGAAAGGCAGATGTGGACACTGGTCAGACCCTGTCCGGCCCCACTGCCGGCACCCTGGGGTGCAGCATGGACCATGCCCAGAGCACCCCAGTGCAGTGGTAGGGGCAGCGCAGAGCCTTCTCCTGGAGTTTACCTCACAAACTCCCACCTCTTCACTAAAGTCAGTATTTCATCTCTGACAGCAGATGACACTTCGAAGCCCTGGAATAAAAGGCATTGTCTTTTTGTCCTTAATCTCCTCACTGTCTCATTTGGAAGTAATTGTCTGGCATCGGATGTTCCCAAATAAATCACCCTAATATCCTAAAATGTTTAATAAATAGCACAAGCTTGATTTAAAACCGGAACACATAAGAACACTCTGAAACACTGAGAATAATTTCTTACCCTGGGATCCTTTTTCTCTGGAATCCTTTCACCATCTGATTTATGTTAACATCCCTGATATTTGAATTTCATGAGGAAAAAGCCCCAGAGTTTGACAACTACAGCTAGCTCCTCAGTCTGCAGTGCTGGGATTTGCTTGTTGCCTGCTGGTCAAAGCTGTACAGCTCATCCTTCATTAGCATTTCTTGTAACATCAGCAGAGTGGGATAAGTAGAGCGTAAGGCTGCACTGGGTGCACCTTAGCTCTTCAAACCCTGTGGTTCTTCCAAACCCCTGCTCAGCAGCCTACCAGTGCTGAAGTAGTTAAAATTCTGGTTGGCTGGCATAAGTGAAACCAGCAAAATCTTTACATCAGTTTTCCGGCTCACAAGAAAATAAACTTCATGCCTTTTATTCTCTTAATATTTAATGATTAGACAAAAGATGGCACAGGTTCAGCAGAAGAGCTTGAGAAAGGCTAAGCCTGGAAGACCCTAGACCTTGGTGATTACTGCTCTCTGATGGGATGGCAGCTGGATTTGGCAGCTTTCTTTAAACTACCACCCAGAGTGGGATTTCTGAACAGATCCTGGGAGTGCCATTGCCACCAGATTGCCAGCTATAACGCACTTGCCCTTGGTTTCTGTGAGACAAGGTTGACTGGGTTTACCTGCAAACTCAGAGAGGTAGATCCCAGCTGAGAAGCCCAAAAGGTGACAAGCTCCTGTGACACGCAGATCAAACTCTACAACTCGGAGAGAGTTATAAAGCAGGTACGTTTACTCAGCGCTGGGTGCGTGGGGGATCGCTCCTCCAAAGGCATGCACACCATCCCAGCAAACAGCCAGCTATTTATTGTACCAGAACATACATATTCATGGAGTTACACAATACAAAACATACATAAGTATAAGCTGGGGCGGAGTTAGTCTTAAAAGCCCAGGTCAGCAATTCTAAAAAGTTTATGTCATCTTGCGCAGGCTCAGATCTGTCTCTGGTGGTTGTTTACTTCTTCAGGGGTCTTTTCTTCTTCTTCCTCTTCTGTCCTTTAGATGAACTTTAGTCATTTGCCCATGCTTTCTTCTTACTTGTTGATTTCAGCAGTTCCTAACGAGTCCTAACCAGTTTTGTGGTCAGGCTAAGGGTGCAGTTCCCATTATCACCTCCTTTGTTTGGGATATTAGTCCTTGACAAATACCAGTCAGCCCCTCACAGGCACCAGTCAGGCCCTCACAGATAGTGAGTTCCAAACTAGTCAAGGTTAGCAGTGTCATTAAGAAGGGGCAAGTGGTTCGTCATTAGCAAAGTAGATAATTGTTTTTCTGTTTTTCTGTCTCACCTGTATCTACAACAGATAGAGGTGACTGGTTGACTGTGAGAGCTGGGGGGGGATGAGGCAAGGTCCTTGTTTCCCAGGCTATCTTGAAGGCTTCTTACTCATCTGTGCTGAATTTAGGAGTCCTAGGCAAAGGTGTACAACCCTTTGCATAGGTCCTTTAGCCTACCATGAACCGCAAGCAGCAGGGCAGCCCGTTGTTGGGTAGGAAACGCTCAGTGTGATGCCAAGGTTCCCTCGTGGACCTGATTCAGAGACAGTCTTTTTCTCTGCAGCAATGGCTGTGGTTTTTCCATGCCAAACGACAGCTGAATATGCCAGGCAGTATTTCTTTGCTCATGAAAGCCTGTGCCATGTTCAGCTCAGCACTGCTGAGTCATCTTAGTAGCATTGGCTTGGGCATTTGAAACCAGCTGGCAGAAACCATGCTCATATTTGGGAAGAAAAGGTCAAGTGAGATTGGTTGTTTTGAGGGGAGAAATGGAGCCACTTGTAGGTGCCTGTCTCTGGTGCTGGGGCTCACTAGTCCAAATTCTGTATTACAAGATATGAAGAGATGGAGGGTCCTTAAACTGAGCCACATAACACCCAACCCAATTGTTCTGGGATGGAGACAAGCAAGCAGAGCACAGCACAAACCAGAAGTACAGAAAAAAGAAAAATAAATGCTGAGAGCAGGGACAATGCTTCAAATGTACCTTTCAAGGCTTTGGGGAATACCCTCTACACATCTGGGACTGAGAGGACTGAAAATAGTTGACTGTTGTCTTCTTACAACTTGGTCAAGATTCACTGTTTTCTTCAACGTGTATTTGAAGGAGCTACTCCTGTTTTTTCTGATAATGGATGTGTCAGGCAGCCATCAAAGGAACACTGAAAAACAGTTTAACCCCCTCTTCTACTGTGAAAGGACTCAAATACAGTTCTCACTTGTGGGCTAATCACTGGGCTGTGAAGATATTCCCCCATCTATGGATTTTCATGGCCTGATGACTATCGATTTTTTTTCCACCCAAGGGCACAGTTTCAATAACTAAGCGTAGAGGCTGCACCTCTAGGTGTGAGACCAAGTCTCACATTTATTGTGTATTTGATGCCTGAGATGTTGCAAAGTTCCAGTCCAGATCTGCACTGTTCCTTCCTACTACGTCTTGAGCAAGCCTAGGAGCCCAAAACCACCTTTGTGAGTTAAGTACACTTGGAGGAAATGTGCTAGAATTATTTGAGTGCTTTGAAGTGGTGGGTAAGTTTACCTAAAATAATCAAAAGAGCCACACAGATGGCTCTTTTTAATGTCATAAAAATATAGGCAGTGGAGTAGACATAAAGAGGCATGAAATACAGGAAACATCTGCATCCATTTTCTCACTGTTTTTGAACAAACTGTATCATCTCAAGAGTTTGCTTAAGAGGCTTGTGCTCAATTGTAACATTCCGCCTGGAATATTCTTGCCTAAACTGACCTGGATTCATCTCACTTTACAGCCAGTGCTGAAAAGGCAGGTGCCCTCTACAGTCCATGGAGATAAAGGGCTGTGTCCAGAGGGTATTTCATCCCATTTTCCTCGGACACAAGCTTTAGGATGGAATATGTTGGGCATGGGAGATGCTTGCCTCTTTACTGTCTGACGAGAGTATGGTTGCCTTAGACTAGATGTGCAATTTTTAGACACTTGAATTTAACTTAAATGCCACCCTTAGCGTTAGCAGTGAGACAGCTTCTTCTTCCCCCAAAAGGAAGGACTTTTTGTCCTTAAGTATCTGTTAACCAGTCAGAGAATCTCTGCTTCCTCCAGAGCCTCCATCTGTTCTTCCTCCCAGTCCTTCCAGTCTTCCCAGCCCACATGACAGTGCAGATGAGTGGGGCTAGGATGTGGAAGCACAGCTACTTGCTTCAGCGGTAAGATCAAGCTTCTTCCTCCGTTGGTCTGCTTTTGCAGGATCGACTCAGTTGTTCATAGCACTTAACAGATGACTTTTTATTAAATGGATGCCCAAGTGAAAAAGGGAGGTAAGAATACAGTAAAAGACAACTGTGAGGCTTGGGGTACACCTACACTACACAGTTCCACAGAAATATTTGAACTTCCTCCGAACTCAGCGACACTTCAGTGCTGTTTCAACACTGCAGCTGTTTATTCCAGTCATGTCTGCTATGCTATTTCCAAAACCCAAGCACCATGCTCCACGGAATAGTGCGAGCCGCTCTGTTAGTAGTACAAGGAACTACATGGTGAAGTGGTATCCAAAGATACAGACAACTCATGACAGTTAAGTGAAATGCAGAAGTTGTACACAGATGACTCCCTAAATGGTCGCCATCCTCCAGAACCCACATCCAAATCATCTGCAATGTGATTTCACTCAAGTCAATAGAGACCCTGTTGAAGTCAATGGAGTTACAACAGAGATTAATTTGTCCCTTAAAGCTTTAATAACAGGAAATAACCATCTGGCTCTACACGCCTGCTTTATTTAATTTTTATAAGACACAGAGTGACAGTCTTTATAGAAAGAAGGATTATTATTATGCACTATCCAAGCATCTTTTCTCAAAACCAGGCTTTATTCAGCAGGAAGAGCACATGCATAGTTGTTTCACTTACTGATGTCTTTCTTCTTTTACAAATATAGATGGTTTATATTATTGTGGTTGATGCTGGTAAAATCTCAGTTCCCATAATCCCTGTTCCAAGCAAGTGATGCAATGCTTGAAGCCTGCAACTCTGTTAAAATTATATAAATAAAATAAATAAGTATTCCTTCAAGGATCACATGCCCAGAGCAGTGGACTTAGCTTATTGTCTTTCTGCGTCATTGCCTTCTCCATTTTGTGGAAATGAAATTGATTTGCCAAGTCTTGGCATAAGAAAGATGCATATTTGTTCACAGGGATTTAGCTACGTGGGTTCATCCCAATATTAATGGAAGATATATAGCCAAATGCCCACACAAAACACAGGAAATTTACCCTTTCCCAGAAAATATGATTTTTTTACTAGCAACCTAAAGTATGAAAGCAATAGTTTTAAGTCAAGAAAAGAGGTGGTATCAAATAAATTTGTAGTAGTGGTGTTCTGTCCCTCCCCAGCAGAAAGCAAAATGTATTCAAAGAGCTTAAAGTACACACTCTTATGTAGCCATGTTCACAGAGTCTCAAAGGAGCCCCTTTTCATCTGATTCACACCAATAGGCACAAAATTGCAGCAGGCTTTATTGCCTCTAAAGAGAAGACTATAGGCTGCCAAATTTTGGACCCCATCTTCCTCCGAAGCCCCTTTAAAACTGTGTAAAACTTGAAACTTTCCCATCCATTGTGAAGATGTCTTGGGTCTCAGTGGGGATAAATTTACATGCATGTAAGGCCAAAAGCAGAGGTTGAAGACAACTTAAATTTCTTTAAGAGAAATTATAAAGGCTGTTTCTTACAGCTAATATGAATGTTTTTCATGGGAAAACTAATGGCAGAGCTGATTTCCTCTGTGTCTTTGTATATAAACCCCATCTGAGAGCATGATTCAGTAGGCAGGAAACCGAGCCACTAAAATAAAACCCTTGGAAAATACAAACTGTATTAGAAAGGCTAACAATTGCTATTTTCCTTTTAATGGTCTAACTTTGTAACACGATTGTGATGGGGTTTACCAGTATTAATTCCATGCATACAGGAAGCAGCCCATTCCCCATTTCACCATCTGCGGCATCATGCTGGGTTTTTAATAGAATTCTGTGGGCATGATATAATTACAAATCTAGTAAGGAGTTTGTGTCTGCAATATTTGTCATAATACAGTGTGTAAAGTTTTACTAGTGTCTCTTCAGAAAGCTCCAAGAGATACAAGCAGCCAGAAGCCAGAAATGTGCTAATTAAGGTATACAACAAAATATTAATCAAGAGATCTGGAGGAGGAGGAGGGAAAGAAACAACTTCAATTAGTCACACTATTATGTGGCATCCAGCATAGCCTGAAAGAAAAAGCTAGCTGAACTAATGAAACAGTCAGGGAAAATAGCCAGGAGACCTGTATGGCATGCAGTACGAGGGTGGGGACCACGCATGGGTTCTGTAGATCCACATGAGCTTCTGACAAAGACCATTTGCAGAACAAACCAGTCAGCGCTGAGGGCACTGTGCATGAGCTTTTCCAAGAGCACTACCCCACATTTGCTTTCCCAAGCCTCATGTTTGAGTACGAATCATAATAGGGAAGTTAAACACGCCGTATAAAGAGAGCAATGATTAATTACTCTGCAAGCCTCCCTTCACTGCTGGGTAGACCAGCGTGCTTCCCTCTGGGGTACCACTACCACTGTTAAAGGCAGCACGGGAAATGTCCCTGGCTGAGCAACAAGGGCTCAGTTGCCTCAGTTTTTCTGTGCATACTGTTTGTCTGAGAGCCTCAAACAAACCAATACATTGTCGATTCTTATCTCCATTCCGTTTAAAGTTTGATGATGGGAGCCACCTACATGTTCTGTAATGCGTGTGCTCCTTCAATTTGTCTTACGACCCCAGGCAGACCTCCTGTGCCGTGCTCTTTGCAACCATTATTTGTCATTAGACATAGGCACAACACCGTTTTCATAAGACTAGAGCACACAGAGTTTTTTCGGTTTGCTTTATCTGAGACCTGCCAGCTTTCAAGGCATTGTGGTTCTGTCCCTTCCAGACCGGTCATATTTTGGTTTAATATTCTGCTGAGCAAGTCACAGCCTTGTAACTATGTGGTCCTTGTTCATCTTAACATTGGGGTGGATCAGACCCTGCCTCTGCAGTCTTTGTACTGCTTTGGTGTTGTTTTAACATCATTTTCTACCATTTCCTACCAGACCAAGAATGATGTAATGTGGTTCCGCATCCACACCCACCGCATTCCTCGAAGTGCAGTGGAGTTATATCAAAGACAACCTATAGAGCAGAACTAAGAAATACGATAGACAGGACAATAGTTATGAAACCATTCTTGAAAAGAGACTGTAGGGAGCAAAGTTCAGCTACTGTACCCCTTGCACAAAAGAAGCTGGAAGCTGACAGCTGCTCAAGGCTGACGGCATGAAGGTCTGTAGGTAAAGAAGCATAAATTGGCCCTTCGGAGGGGGAGAGAACACCCAGACTCAGCACACATTCACCAAGAAGCTTGCAGAAAGTCAAAAGGTGACATTAGACAGAACTTGCACTGATTTCCTCTTGCAAGTTCATCTTGCCGTGTTCCTTTTTGACAAATAAACTGTGCTCGGTTTTGAGTAAGTCCGCTGCCGTTCGTGCTGACAGACTCCTGGAGGAAAACTCAGCGCAGACAGGCTCCCAGCTTCTTCCGCCTGGTATGCAACACGGTTACAGCCTGAGATCTTGTCAAAAAGGGAGGATTGCAGAGCTCCACTCGAGACGCCATGGTCAGCATAGTCAGGCATTGGAAAGCACTCTCCTTTGGAGGCTGGAAGAGGATGTGGAAGAGGGAGCTCAGCCAGGTCCTGTGAAAGCACCACTGGGAAAGTGCATTCCTGCTTGTGACCAAAGGTACAGCAGTGGCAGCAGCCGGTGACCATCGATGTACTTTGAGGCCCTGGTATGAACGTCCTCCTCCCCATCGACTGAGGCTGAGGCAGTTTTCATCAGTCTCCTTAAGTGCAGGGATCTTCCTCATGTTTGCTGACTCAGAAATCTACGGCTTTGCTTCAAAGAGTATCCTCGTCTACATTCAGATTTTAATTACAGAATCTGAACCGTTGGTATTTGTGATGGGTTGAACCCAGATGGACCCCAGGTGCCCACCAAAGCCGCTCTGTCACTCCCCTCCTCAGCTGGACAGGGGAGAGAAAATATGACGAAAGGCTCGTGGGTTGAGATAAGAACAGGGAGAGATCACTCACCAGTTACCGTCACGGGCAAAACACACTCGACTTGGGGAAATTAGTTTCATTTATTAACAATCAAAATCAGAGTACAATAATGAGAAATAAAAACTAAATCTTAAAACACCTTCTCTCCAGTCCTCCCTCCTTCCCAGGCACAACTTCACTCCCGATTTTCTCTCCCTCCTCCCCCTCCAGCGGCGCAGGGGGACGGGGAATGGGGGTTGGGGTCAGTCCCTCACGCCTTCTCTCTGCTGCTCCTTCCTCCCCAGGGGCAGGACCCCTCACTCTGCCCCTGCTCCGGCCGGGGGTCCCTCCCACGGGAGACAGTTCCCCACAAACTGCTCCAATGTGGGTCCCTCCCACGGGCTGCAGTCCCTCAGGCACAGACGGCTCCAGCGCGGGACCCCCACGGGGTCACAGCCTCCTTCGGGCACCCCCTGCTCCGGTGTGGGGCCCTCCCCGGGCTGCGGGGGCACAGCCTGCCTCACCGGGGTCTGCCCCAGGGGCTGCGGGGGAATCTCTGCTCCGGCG
>JAVKLA010000008.1:31056346-31067643 GCA_034782735.1 Sagittarius serpentarius
CCTGCTCACCGCAGGGGGGTTGGACTAGGTGGCCTTCGATGGTCCCTTCCCGCCCGAGCCATTCCATGGTTCTATGATTCTATGATAATGATGCAGTTGGTGTCAGGCGTTTCTGAGAATACCAACAAAATGACTGAGAAAGCAGAGGATGAGCTGGGAAATCGGGTGGTGTAAAAATAGCTGTCTAGTACCAGTTCTGGGGAGCCTGGAGGAAAAAAAATGCTCCATTCTATTTTAAGGCATGGATGTTTCGACTCCCAAAATGTTCCTCTCAAGACAGCAATAAGGTCTCTGTGAGTCAGGTATGAAGAATAAAGAGCTGGTGAAAAAATCAGAGCAAGCCTGTTTTACAGGTTTTTTACAAATGACCATATTTGAACCCTCCACATTATTTTAAATTCTGATTTCTTTTGGGACATTTATGTTTCTGAAGGCAACAAACAACTGTATCTTTGAATTTGTATCTTAACTTTATCTTTGAATTTGGGCAATGGTGTAATACCTACCCTTTCCACTAAAACCTTTTTTTGCCCTGAAACTAAACCATTTGTTGTACTAACGTAAAAGCAAGCAAACAAACAAACAGCAAGAACACACATACGAAGAAGACAAAGTATTTCAGTTTTACTGTGCTGTAGTTTTGCTGGGTTTGGTCTATGTCTTTGCCTCGGGTTATTCTGACAAAATATTGATTATTTGGTTACATCTGGTGAAGAAGAAAGAGGATTGATGGGAGAAAAGGGAGCTGAGAGGCATAAGGATTGAGAAATGTCATTTCAACAAAATCTTAACTCTGTTTCATTCCATTGTTTCTGAGAAGAAAAACCCACTGCTGTCCCAGGTGGAATGTCTTTAACAGTTTGTATAACAAATTCAGTAGCAGACGAGGGAAAAAAATGAATCTGTGTTTCTTGCAGGCCGGGCAAGTCCCCGGCCTGCTGGATTATACAGCCAGCTAAGCAATATGGGAGAGAGGGAGTATTGTTTGCCTTTTTTTTATTATTTTTTTGTGCAGAGCAGAACAGCTAATAAGATGGGCAGAATGGACAAATTTGCTTCCTCCTGAGAAGAACCAATAAACCAGTGGGTTGGCACTCACTTGACAAGCGGAGTATGGCTTCGTTTGCTATTTACACAAGCACAGCAAATTTCAACTACCTTTATCTACAGTCTCAGAGATGCCATAACCACTAGGCTGTTATCTGTTTAGCATGACATCTTCTCTCTCTCTCTCTGCCTTTTCAGGAGACCTTGTGAAAAATGTGAATTTTCTCCTGTGGCAGAAAGGGAGCAGCTTTAACATCTTGAATGTGCATGAGGAATGGGAAATCCAGCTGTGCTCAGGACAGCTGTGCACGTTCATTAACCCAAGACAAGAAGAGCTGTATCTTGGTCAGGCCCAAAGAGAGTTCTTTAAAAAACATGACATATAATATTCCCAGCCAACCCAAAAATCACCTTTCAGGTGTTTGACTGCTCTTGAGAAAGCCAAAGACTTCTAGTGAGTTTTCATGCTAAATTTTTTCAGTATCAAATCGAGTGTTGCTCGGCCTGAACCAATATCTGCTGAAATCAATATCTTCAATAGACATTGGGTCCTTTTTTTGTCTGGCTAGTGTACAGCACAAGGTCTGAATTTGTCTTAGTCTCTTGCCCCATTCTACCCTTCTGCTCAGCTTCTCCTACCCTATATATTAAAATCTGTTGATTTTCCTTTATGTTTTTATTTGTGTTTTCCACACGAGTAAACATTTACATTCCAGACATGCAGTAGCTGAAAAATGAAAGTGAACAAGCAAACAAATACATTTCACAGAAACTGCAAGTTATCATTAATATTTTCAAACCCAGTTAATTTTATATTCATTTTCATAGTATCTCAGAATAGTTGTGTCTGTTTCTCATGACTAAAGAACGCAAGGGAATATAGACTTTTGACACATACTAAAACTAATATTTTTCCACATATTTCAACCTAAAACCTTCCCTTAATGTAAGATAAATTCTTAAAGATCCAGAATTCCTGAACATCTAAGGGTTTTAACAAAATCTTTAATTAAAAGCCTGTCCCAAGTGTCAGCACTATTAATTTGTAGAAAAAAATAATCAGCTGGACTACCACAACTTTTCTGTGTTCTGCAGATGAAACATTGTTCCAGTATCACGATTTTATTAGAAACCAAGTCAGATGTGGGCTCAAAGGACTGCTGCTGGGAGCCTGTGCTGAAGAGTGATCTCCAACAGTATGTTGGGAACAAAAGAAGTGTGCATGGCCTGTAGCTTCAGGAGCTGATGGAGTAAGCTGCACTTTTTTGCTGAAGACCTACGTGGTCACCTAAAAACTCACAAAAATCTTAAAGTAGATCTTGTAAGGGTCATAACAAACGTTGACTGGACTTTAGCAGGGTTCAATCTCTAGAGCAGATGTTACTGCAGAGGCCACAGAGAAGAGAAATACGTGCCCTGTGTCGGCAGTATCACTATAAGTGACAACCAGACAACACATCCATCGGTCCTCACGTTTCTCATTCACGCATTCTTTTGAGGAGCATAGGAGAAGGAAGCCTGGAGAAACAGACTCCCTCTCTACATGCTTCCAACTATAGTTATCTTCTCAGAAAATAATCAAGAAAATTAGAAATGGGTGTCCCAGGTCCTAAACCAGATAGGTCCCGCCAGATGGTCAGTTACAGTCTCGATAAGAACATCTGCAATCTGTCGATAGTGGCTGTAACAGGAATAAGAGGAGCCCATTCTTCATCTTCATCCTTTGGCTGACTGCCGTGTGCCACGGGAACTCCACAGGGCAAGGACGTCCGCCAGCGGGGTTCCTGCAGGGAAGACCCTGCCCAGCGAGACCCCCTGCTTCTCTGCGCGCACCCAACAAATGGCCTTGTAGCATATCCACTGATATTCTGATTCATTCAGCTCAGGGGAGGAGTCTGAAAGGAGGTAAAGAAATAGGAAGGATATTTTTGACTGAACCATCCGTTACCCAGTAATGTAAATTAAAGAACAATATGCTTGGGGCTATTCACTCTCCGAGTCCAGTACAAAGTTCTACTTTTGCTTTTCTATTGTTCTTCATGACACATTCTTCTACGTCCCATAAGCCTTCTTTTTTGCTGAAGAATCATTATTTTATTCCCAAGACCTTGTTAAAAGCACTAACTGTATTGATTCCCTCATGAGGCTTGTCATCAGTTCCTGTAGTTTACAACATGAATTAATGGTGTGTTTTGATTTATAAAATATTGCACAGAACTCCAAGTCAGGCTGATCATCCTCTTCTGTTGTTTTTCTCACAATTTAATAAAAAATATTTTATGTCTTTAAAAACAATGTAAATAAAATCTTGCCTGTTTTCTTGTCACTTCTTATCATAGTTCAAGTGATGATATGTTTTCTAACCTAGCAGACACTGCCAAACACCTCACAAAGTGTCACTTGTGCCATATGAGGATAAGCTACTTGATGAGACATTTATAAATGGTTTGAAATGAAGGCAAGAGCTCAGTGAAAAGGAATAGCATTCGTCTGTTGTGTTCTTGAGAGAAGTAGGGGCTTAAGTCCTCCACCAATATAAATGCCTCTGATCCCTACCAGCTGAGAATCCACTCCTGAGCTGGTAACTGATGCCCTTCCCCAAGTCTGAGCAGACTTGTTCATCAAGCCTTCTCTACAGAGCTGTCAACTGGAATTACATTTGGAAAACATGCCTTTCTCCCACCAAAATCTTGCTGGCTTCCCTTTCCTTTCCGTACTTAACCCACACAAAAGGTTGCCTTTGCAGGTCACCTCTTGGCAGAGGAGCCCTTGTTTTGGCATTTTTTTCTCTGTTATTCCATTGTTTTGCTTGGATTGTTGAAATTTAACTGTTACAAACTCCTTCAGAGCTTTTGGGATCCACGTATTCTGCCCACCACCCTTGCATATGCCACAGAGATTTTCTCTGCTCACTAGAAAATGCTTTGGCCCTCGTGACACCAACTCTGAAGTGAGGCCATGCAATATCTGTCGATACACACTCTCTCAGACTTTGCGTACCGTGATACTGACCGTGCCCTCTCTGCACTTTTGCGTAGTGCAAAAGGAAAAGCCCCACTGCTCTGCCATGCCACTCTATGGCTTTCTTGATTTCCCACGCCATAAGGCTTCTTTTCTTGAACCTTGTAAGGGGGATGGGATACTTCGTGCCTCACCTCCTCATTGATTTCTACAGTATTAGTCATCCAGATTTCTTTTACTGACTGAGTGAAACAAGAACTTATAAGGAGAAAGTTGTGTTAACAAAATATGAAATACAGAATCTTCTAACTAGATATATAATTTTGTCACCTGTTACCATGTGAGCGTGACATAAGGAGTATGATACCACAGATGGGAAAACTGGGAACGAGAAGTAAAAGTAGGGTAACACCACCCTACTCACAAATGTACTTTTCTGTGCACTGAGTTTTACATGGTCTCTTCTGGGGGACAAAAGCTAATAAATGCCTGAAAACTGCCTGTGTTCATTTCATTCCTCAGCTTTCATATTATTTCGTTATTTTTGTATCTGGGTTTCATGTTTCCCCTCTTCCTCACATCTTTCTAACCTGCTTTCCAAACAGCAGTGTTGTTCCGTCCCACTGTTGCCTCCGTTCTCGGCTTCCCCCCTTCTGTACTTTCCCATTTCCACTCAATCCCCTCCCAGCTATTTCCCCTCCCTCGGGCTCTCTCATTATCTTTCCCTCCTCACACTCTCCTATGTGCTGTTTTCTGTTATGCTTATCCCTTCAATCTTTTTTTTTTTTCCTCTTCCCAGGACTTTCCCCCCCTCAGACACTTTCTGCCTGTCTCTCTGACCCATGGTGATCTGCACACACTGACATGCCACCATTTTTTGCCCCAGCCCTGTGTTCATCCATAGCCTTGGTACCACGCTCCCTAGCGCAGGCAGAGAGCAAGGAGAGTGACTAAGAGACCTCGTGTTGGCAGAGGAGGATGTTGAGGGCTGGGGAAGACATACAGGGAGAGAGAATAGGGAAATCCTTCTGCCAAACTGCAACCACCCTGCACCCCACTGCAACTGGTAGTTTCCCTTTCTTGTCATTCTGAACTCTTCAACAAGCCTGCTTTTCTCCCTTGGGTTTCACTCATGACGGTCAGTGCAATAATTTCTCCCTCCATTTCTCCTGCAAGTCCTTCCTGAAGAAGAAATACCTTTCCACACCAGTGCTCCAGGCTTAGGATTTATTCCAGCTAGTCTGTATGGCTGTACCCTGCCGGCACATCCAGGGTCCTATCCACCAGTCAAGTGCATTACTCTATGCTAAAACATACACTGATCCTGTTCATTCCTCATGATCTTAGCCAAATATGCCTAATGTTTAGTACTTCACCAGTTTTAGACTTAACCGCAGTGGTAGACTACTGTTTTAAGGTTCTGGCCTTGCTTGCGTGTCTACCCAACTCCAGACCTAACTCAAAGTCTTTTTCGTAGCCATATTTTGCTCTTTTGTAAGAGTCTTTTCATTCACCTTGGCTGTACCCTGATGAAAAATTATTTCTTGAGCAGCACCCCACACTGAGCTTTGGCAATCCTCTTACTGCCTGCCAGAGCCATCACTCAGGCCGGAAGGAAGCCCTTGCAGAATAATCTTTGCCTTCTCTTTTTCAGCTGTCGGGTCATATGGTTCCACTCTCATGGCTGCTCTTGACCTAAGCAGACAGGGGACATCGACACCCCTCATTGCTGGCAGCCCTTTCACCGCTAACTCACCATGCAGCAGCTCAGTAAGCTCCCCCTGAATTCAGTCCCAGTGTCCTTGGTCGATTTGCACCTGGACCAACTTCCCCTGCCACTGCACAGAGGAGCCCCCCAACCTTTTGCACCGTGATGCGCACCCTGCACACCTTCCTCCGATGGGACTGCGCTTGCCGTAGCCTCAGCAAACCAAGACCAGGGCTTTAGCAGATGCTCCCAGCCAGGGATCCTCCTCTGGACGGGTTCCCCACAGCTGCGGGCATGCAGGGAGGGAGCTAATGGCAGCGGTAGCACCAGGACATTTTCCAGGCTCTCTAGACGCTTCTCTCTGAAGTCTTTCCTAGCAGCAGGCACACTTTCTGTCCCTCTGTTTTCCTCCATTAATGAGCTCGGCTGATTAGCCCCCTTGCTGCTTCAGTTTCTCCAAGCCGCAGTAACCCAAGCGTTGCTCCCACACACTTTCTTGAAGCCTAAACAATGATTGCCCTTTTCTCTGTCTTGACCTTTTCCCTGTCCTCTTTCAGCTGTCTTTTATCAGTAAGCCACAACAGGATCTGACTGCTTTGATTCCAAAGCATGGTAGTAGTTTGTATCCTTCCAATTAATTCACATTTAGTGAACCAACCTGCAGGGTCCTCTCAGCAAACAGCCTAGCAGCCAAACCAACCCCGGATCTCCATCTGCACATGTCTTTTACCACCTAAAATACAGAATGAAGGAGCAGAAAACCTTTTCGTGCTTTGTGTTTTGACCCGCTGATAAGCCAGCAAGATCCAAGAATGGAGTTAAAGGCTGTCTAAGGCAGATTGCAAACATGCCAGAGAAATTGAAGAGAGTGCACTGGAGCTGAAGGAACACCCCTCCAAAAAAAAAAAAAACAACACCGACTTTAAGATCTTCAGATTCACTTTGTGGGGTTTGAACACAGCAGCCTGAGCAGTGTCTCCATGCCTGCTGCTCACGACAGGCCCAGTTCTTTTATTGGCACTTTTCGCAGAGCTGATGAGATACTCTCGTTGAAGGCCACAAAAAAGGTCCGTCACATCCAACTGATCCTGCCTGACTCATAGCTTAGCACTTCTCTGTGTGCCCCCAGGCAGTATTCACAGGTCTTAAGAAAGAGAAGGAACTTCTCTGAGCTTCTTCTGTGACCCTGATGGGGCATTATCTTGCTTTTCTATTAACATTTCTTTTCTGATTGAATAGCTATAGCTATATTTTCCCTTGTGCAGATCTTGTCTCTTCTTTCAGTTCTTTGGCTGTTTTTTTGTTTTTGCCAATCTGTTTCTTGTTTGTCTCTCCTAAATTTCGTTGTCCATATTCCGCATCCTACTTCCCCAATACAAACCAGAATATTATGTTGCCTGCTATTGACTTTGTGACCCGCTTGGGTGTAAAAGGAACAGGCATGGGGGTTCTCAGTGGGTCATTGCTGGGAGCAGAAACTCAGAAAGGTAGAAACCAGTCCTTTGGGCACAACATTAATGTCTCTGCTATTCCGACTGTCTCCTCATGCCTGCAAAGCACAGGAGAAAAATTTCTGAGATCACTGGGAGCTCTCGTCCACTGGTGCAGGGACAGTAAACAAGAGTGATGTGACTGGTTAGAGAAAGGGGAGCCAGTTCAGCAGGGACACACATCATGCCTCTTAGGTCTTACAGAACACGAGGAATGAAAACATCCACACAGATGAGAGGAAGAAATCAAGAAAGCAAGGTTATGCAAGCAAAGCCTGCAACTCAGAACTAGAAAATGCCTCCCTGAACACAACTGTATTGTTGTTCTAATTTTTTACAAGTCAAATGTGCATTGAAAGCTTTTAAAACAAAACTGTGTGTAACTTCCGAAACCAGTAGTGCGATTATATGCATTTAAAAGCATGGGTAGATTTGAAAAGACAACAGTTTAGAGATAAGTCGAATTCTAGCACATTCTCTGCTTTATGGGAATCTTTCTCCCCAGGAATATTTGATTTCTGCTGGCTTTAGTAATTTATGATTGAAAATAATGACTTGGAGATTGAAAAATGTGACCCAGGTTCAGAAAAGCCCTAAAAATGTGCTTCAGCAAGTTTTGAGCTGTTCTTCAGTATTGACCTGAATGGCCGCAACAAATTATACAAGACTATCTTCTAGGGTGTTATCTGGTATGTCGCATTCATCTAATGAGTCAAACAATTCTTTGGTGCTTGTAGGGACAGATCTGAGATTTATGCATCGTGAAAATCTTTAATAATGCGTAGGATGTGGAAAAAAATGATAAACGAGATACTGAGATGAAAGACTCAGGACACTGTATGAAGTCATGAATAGGGGCACCCGACACAGTCAGGATAATACAGAATTATAAATGCATTTATTTAGTGGAACTAGATTGCTCCTTGGCATGCAGGACTGCCTTCCTGCCTCCGTGACAAGCATGCAGAATGGGAATGCAATCTTTCTGGAGAAACTGTGAGACTTTTAATTTGCTGGAGTAGCAAAGGGACTGAAGGATGACAATTCAAACTGTACGTGATGTGGCTATTGCAAAGGCTTATTTATTCTGTTTAGCCCTGGGTCGGGAGATTGGGTGATGCTGGAGGAGCTGAGAATCCCTTATCTTGTTAATTCGGTGGTGATCTCCCTGAAGTTTGAAAAACTGCAGCTTTATGTCCTGGGCTTTAAAGACAGTTTGGAGACACAGCTTCAGATCTGGGAATAATCCTGCTCCTTTTGCCTCTTGGGAATAATCCTGTTCCTTTTGTCTGTTGAACTCATTCAGCCATGCAGCTGACTTTTTGCAAAGTCCAAAACACAGACTCTGTTTTGATCCTCATCAATTCTGCCCTTACTGCCAAACGTTTGCAGTTTGCCTGTTCACTGAGTTTGCTGATCTTTCCTTCTTCTGCTCCACCCTCCCTGCCCCCAGTTTGCTCCAGTGCTGAGGCTCCACAGCCTCCGACAGGGTGTCATCACCCTTTCAAACTGGGTCCCCTGTTTGTAAACTAGGCACCATTAATTTTCACGTATTTCAGCCTGTGATTCTGTTCCTTGGTGTTTCACTGGGTCCTATCCCAACCGTCTCTCAAGGTCTCTTGTTTACTAAATTTAAAGTCCCACTGCTGACTTCTGCAGTAAGGAGGTGGCCAAGACCACATTTAACTTCTCCGCTCAACCTTTTGCTCTCTCTTTGCCTTCCTATCCACCATTTTCTCCTCATTCCATCGACGGCTCAGAAGACGTCTCTCTCCAGGTGCTTCTTTTACCCTCTGGTGCTGAATCTACACAGTATTCCTCTCCTGAGCCTAAACCTTATTTTATTTTTGATGCTTAATTTCCAGCTTGTCAGGTACCTCTGGTCTTGAATGCCGGGAAAAACTGGAAGGATTCTTTGATGTGAAGTCCACAGAGATGTTGAGTCTTTTTCTGTGAGTGTCAGTCAGAGGGTGACTCTGCTCTCACAACCTGTCATGTCCGTGTCTGAGCTAGTCACCCTAAATTGCCTTCATAGCCATCATCAGCATTTTAAATGTGGGATTTCTCCAATACATTGTAGATATCTTCAACAGGTTTATGTGATTGGCAGCCTAAATCAATCAATTTCTTTCCCACAATGGAACTTTGGCTACTCGAAGTGGATCCTACTCTTAGAAACAGAAATGTTGGGCAAGTTTAGCACGGTACCGACAATTCCTCAAATCAAAGATCTCATCTATTCTACCGTGGATTTTCCATCTCCTGCCTAATTTACAATATGTGAAAACATTCTGCAAAAACGATTCCTTCAGAAATGGCAAAGCCGGAGCTCAAAGCCGGAGCTCAGAAAGGTGGAGTGACTTGTTGAAGTTTACCAGTCAACCTGTATTCAGCACGGGGTTACTATAGCAGTAGTCAGTGATACTCAGGTTGGGAGAGCTGGAACCAAAGCACCCTGGTCTCGCAGCTGTATGCCTTTAAATAGCAGTACCTGCAGAGAGATCACAAAGAGGATGGCCCCATTTTCTTTTCCTTTGCAACCCGAATTTGCCCATACACCCCAGCTACAGAGACATTTTGGGGACTTGCATAGCTGGTGACATCATTACAATGTGATTTATGCGATGAGAGAAAATAACACTTGGATTTACAACTAATATTTTAATCTGTAGATGCAAAACTGTGGATGCAATTTACCATTGCAAAAAGTGGACCTTAGGGTCTTGGGCCTTCTAAAACATTTACTCCTTGACAATTCCTGTGTCTCCAGTTTCCCTCTCTAGAGAGAAAAATAATAATTTTTCTATAGGCATGCTCGTGCAATAGGTGAACATCAACTGCTGGCATTAACCGTAATGCAAGCACAAATTTTAACGTTATGGCTGCCCCTCATGCCCTCCAGGAGCCACAGCTGTCCATTTTCTGCAATGCCTGGTAGAGCTGTACAACCTTCACCTGACGGCTGTAATAAAATAAAGTAGACATAGTCTGACAAGAAAGCACTTGTTTTGGACACTATTTCTGGCTTCCCTACAGAGGATAACCCTGGGGTGTGCCAGGGGCTTTCGTCTTTGGAGGTCTAATACATCAGTGCCTGTGGACACTCATTCAAGTCTGACTGCTGTTAGACAATCCTAAAATCCTAATGTCATCTGGACAAATGTGTTGTAGACACCGTAGTTGGCTGGGATGAACTCTAGATCTAGACTTGCTACCTTGATTAGATGTCGGTAAGCTGAACTTGCCCTATACTCATTGAAAGCTTAAATGTCACAGCAAGTATTTTTTTTCCTCCTAACCATCAGGTCCATACTTAGACTAGTTTAAGTAACCTTTCAAACCGCACGCTCTAAAAGCGTATGCTCCTTTTCCTTCATTTCTTTGTTCAGAGCCAACCAAGAACTTGATAAAAGACATCACATAGGCATCTGTCTTACTACCTTGTCCTAATTCTCCTCATCTGACCTTTGTTATTGTCTGAATCATCTTCTGTTGCATTGAAGTGTAACTTCCTTCCTTGTCATTGGGTATTTTGCATTGCATTAAAAATAATAGTCCCACAAACATATCCTCCAGCTCTGTTTGCTCCAGTTCACATACCTCACCCTGTCACAGTGCAGCTGAAATCTCTGCAACTACCATTCTGCCCCTTTCGCTTAGCTCGGTGTGCTCCGTTGTTTCATGGCTCATCTGCCTTTTGTCACTGGTCTAGTAACATATTTCTGCAGTCAGTGGGCATGCAACCTCATTTACTGTGATGCTGGGTAATTGCCAGTTTCTTCTGAATATCCACTTAAAAAAAAAGTAGAAAAATTTTCTTACAAATAAGAGCATGCATCAACTTCCATCAATTCACAAGCTCAAGAAATGGGCCCATGTGAAACTCATGAGGTTCAGCAAGGCCAAGTCCAAGGCCCTGCACCTGCGATGGGTCAATCCCAAGCACAAACACAGGCTGGGGGCTGAAGGGATCGAGAGCAGCCCTGCCGAGAAGGACTTGGGGGTACTGGTGGATGAAAAGCTGGACATGACCCGGCAATGTGCGCTCGCAGCCCGGAAAGCCAACGGCGTCCTGGGCTGCACCCAAAGCA
>JAVKLA010000008.1:31086268-31116996 GCA_034782735.1 Sagittarius serpentarius
TTCCTTTCCTTTCCTTTCCTTTCCTTTCCTTTCCTTTCCTTTCCTTTCCTTTCCTTTCCTTTCCTTTTCTTTTCTTTCCATCCAAGACACTTGTTGTCCCCTTTCCAGAATTTAGTTTTGCCGGTACAGAACTATACAGTCAATGAAAAAATGGGTTTTCATCACCTTTTTTCTTGCTTAATTAAATTCATCTGGGAACATTACTTCTTTTTCAATCCACTCAAGCCCAGATCTGCCAGAAGCAATGAGTCTACAGGTTAAACAAGCTGACCTAGAGCTGCTGCAATAACTACAAGTCCCCATGGGGGCAGCTTGGGGAGCTAAGAGAACTCCACCTGGAAAGGATGCAAGTCTGACAAGGCTGAGCTGCTCCCCTGGCACACTTTGTCACTCCAAATGGCCCAAGGACACACAGCCTGGGAACCTGAACGACAGCCTCAAAATAATGTCCATTGACTCAACTCAAACACATGTTCCAAACAGCGAGGCTGTTTTGGGGGGAACGTCCCCAGCTCTTGGATCACATGGTGTAGAGAGGAGGAATATAAGCTCCCCCATTCTGTATCACTGAGGCATGAGGAATGCAATTCCTTTAGTTTAACTTTCAGTGAATGCTGCTCCTGTGACTTGTCTTCAATATCTGTCCCTGGACAAGAAAATATTCCTCTGGAGGTACCTTCTCCTTTCTACTGACCATAGGGGAACACCAGCGTGACAGATTCAGATATAGATGTACCGAAGTGAGAGCTGATACACACAGAGCATGGTGCACATACAGGACAGTGTAAGGGGACGGGGATTTTGTTACTGAAGAATGATTTTTTTCCTGTTGACCAAAGTGAAACTTCAGGGGATGTTACTTTCATGCGGTCACCCTCACACCCTCACACTCTCACCCTTCCCTTCCCTGCAATCTGATCTCCCGGGGAAAAGCGGAGCTGACACGGGGGAGAGTTGGATGGGCTTCCAGAGTGGACGAGGCAGCGACACCCCATGCGCAAATCCCTTCCCTTCTGATTGCCATTTGATTTCAGCACACGGAGGTGAAGCCTTCAATGCCTATCATCTCCTGTCTCTTCCTCTCCCGAGACAGCCTCCTTTTCTACTCCCTAAGAAGTACTCTGGGCCCTTCTCAAATAATTTCCTTGCTGTGCAAAGACTAACACAGCACATGAAGAACATCTTTGAACCACAACTGATCTACAAAACATATCTGAAGACTGTGAATTCCTACAGGCTAGCATGAGTCTCCGGGGCAATCACAAGCACGCCGTGAAAATCACTACTCTGAATGACAACCTGCTGCTGCCTGTCCCACTCCTGCCACTTCGGTCCCCGCAAGAATATTTGGGTTCCAGCATACGCTTCAAAGTCATTGCTCCTTCTGTTTTGTTTGGCACAGCAGCGCTCATTTTCAGAGGGGAAAAAAGGCAAGAGGTTAGCTGTAGAAACACACGGCCTGGCGACAGCCACAGCACAGCAAGATGCTGACGGGGAGCCACCGAGCATTTGGGGGAGCCGGTCCTGCTGTCAGCAGCACGGCCAAGTCCCGCCAGCCCCGTGCAGCAGCCACCGAGTAGAGCGCCGCAAGTCAGAGGGTGTACTGGTTATTGGTCTCACAACTCATTTAGGCTGTAAAAGCACAAATGGGCTTGATTTTTGCCATTACTTTTGACATCAGCAGATGTCTTGTGGGCAGTAGCTGTGTCCTTAATATTCCGGTGGAACAGCTTTCTGCTACACTGTACTGGGAGAAAAAGATAATTGCATCTGAGGCAATCCTCTTCCTTCACAGAACAATTTCCCCAACCTGCACCACGTTCATGTTTAATTACGGCATATATTTGTGGTATTTGAGAACTGATAGCTCATTAAAATAGCATCCTAGCCATCAGCCATGACATTCCATCTGGGAAATAAAGGAAGTATAAATTTTAAGCCAGCCAATAAATAAATCAAGCAAAGTTCTAAACTTTTAGACCTGTAAAACAAACAAGAAAGAAAAAAAAAATATGAGCGACACATTAGCCAAAATTATCCCTTCCTCAGGCTCAAAATGAGGCCATGCAAAGGGTAGGCCCTGCCACGCTTTTTTCCTGGGAAAGGGGACGAATCTTCCGGACAGCCGGAGGAGCTTGGTGTCTCTGCCTTCCACCTACCTGTCATCTGTAATTTGGGAGCATGTGGAATATTTCTGGGCAGATTCAGCTTCTGTACTCTCCCTGGATGCTATCTGTTGCACTACGGAAACAACTGCAGCAAGGATGGTGGATACCAACTTCTGGATTTTAAACTTTAGCCAGACGATCAACTCACAGCTCCCAGCTGGCACCAGGGCTCAGACTCCAGTCACCATCAGACGTGTTGCTCCAGTTAAAACCTGGCGTACCAAAACTTAGTGGTACTTAAGCATCACTTTCAATTTAAGAGGATTTAGGCTACATATGGGTGCTAGGAACCTCACCATCAGAGGCTTTCCCACAGTCTCAAGAACAAGAGAGAGTCTCACGGAATAAGCCCGCAATGTGAGCAAGCCTTCCTGAAAAGGCTGGTGATGCTGGAGGCTCCATCTGTCACTCATTCGCAGCACATATTGTCAGGAGACCGGGAATGCCACTCTCCCACCTTTTCATACTCTCGCGCTGCTTTGCATCGGTAAGATTTCAGAAGCACATTTGTGGCTCTGCTCAGAGAGGAATATGACAACGCTCTTGTCATGCTTTCCCTCTGCCGACATGCCTTCTCCGCAGACAGCAAACTGGGCTGCCGCTGACCTTATTGTTTGGAAAGACAGAACCCCGTGGGAATATTTTCTCTCTGTTGTTTTCAGAAGTAGGGGTTTCTTTCCTCTGCTTCTTCTTCCTCAGTACTTAAGTCCCTTGCCTTTAATCAACACTGTGCCTTGACTTCCCTGACTGTGCCATAATTTACTCTGCCTTTCCATTTTAGCTTTATGTCGTTTCCATCTCTCCCTGCTCTGCTTGGACATGATCCTGCCAAGCAGGGCACGTGAAGCACCGAGTGCCACTGGCTGCGTCAGATCACGGTAGAAGTGGGGAAGGCAGAGCATAAGTCCAGAGGCATGTGGGACAAAAAGTTCAGAAGTCCTCAAGGACGTTCAACATTTCCACTTTGGAGCGCCCAGCCTGCGATGATCACGGCTGGCTGTCCACAGTACAAAACCCCTACTACTCTTTTAAATCCTTGATTAGCCTTTAGGGGATAGCAAGGGATGTCACTTACTGCAGGGTGAAGTTGCATTGTGGAGTGGTGTCGGTGCGAACATGCTTGTAATTTGCACACTCCAAGGTGGCTGGGTGACTTTTGTTTAATTTGAGGTTTGTGGATAAATTGGCATCAATTCACGGTATCAATTCATGGTCCAGAGCACCAGAAACTCGAAATTTAAATGGAGTGAATTGGACCGCTGTTCTTGCCCCCTTGCTCTGCAGGACGTGGATTTGTGAATTTCACCCCAACATACACACGCGTGAGTGGATGCCATGATGTAAATGAGAGGAGCAGATTGAGTTCCCCTGTGACCTTAAAACATGCTGAGAGCAAGAGGCAGCTTGAAACATCTTTAAGCCAGCCCCCCCATACAGCATTCATCTTCCCAGCTCTGAGTCACGCCTTTTCTCCACCCTGCTACGTTTGGTACTTAGGGACACGGAGGGAGAGACAAGTCACGGCTCTGAGACAGGGGTGGCACAGAAACTCTGCAAGACAGTGGCAGAGGAAGGAGGTAACAGGAATGTCACAACCTGATACTAGATTGAGCTGACGCTGGATATTATTCCAAGTTTTTTTCACAGAAAACTGTTGTCAGTTGTTGGAGAGCCGATAGAAATTAAACGAGTAGTGAAAGGAAATCCAAATCATTGAGCGAGCATCACTGCTGAGTATTTGTTTAATGGAATTAAGCAAAAGAGAATTCGAAATGTGAAGCAAGCTTTAGTCCTGAATACCAGAAGCTCAAGAAAACAAAGGAAAATGGAATTTATTCAGAAACAGCATCTGTAGGCAAAGGATGCAGATTTGTTCTTGAAATGACTGCAAGTAATTGTCAAAGAGAACTAAATTCCTGTTTGGCTGACTATCTGTTTTGCATAAATATTCTGGAAGGGCCCTAGGGCATTACTAATTTATCACAAAATAAAAAATGACTACTGATAGACAAACTTCTGAAGTTTATTTAAAGGGGCAATGTGACTTTTCAAGTGTTGCGTATTTGCTTTTGCATGTGCAAAAGTAACAAGAAGAAACACAGTCTTTGCAAGTGCATCCTTTCTTAACAGAGAAATCCATGGTGATGACGTTCTTAATAAATTCAGTTCACATTACTGCAAAGATGTTTGTCTAGCAATACCTTAGGAATTACAGTTAGCTTTAGCATTAATTAATTTGGTGCAATTTTCATGCATTATCGACATATTTTACATCCTCTGCTGGATCCGAATTACCCCAGGATAATGGAAAATTTTTCTATGCATGAATTTTTAAAATGCCTTTCAAATACAATAAAGCATACAACAAAGAAAAGCAATCTCTTGGGAGCATCAGCATGCAAGATGGAATTTCTAGTTCATGATCTGCACCTATGTTTCCTGACTAGTAATGTGAAAACTTAAAATAAATTGAATGCCACAATAGCCAGATCCTTGACTCATGGCTATAGCAAATCATTAAGAGCTAGGTTTTAAAGTTCATACCCTAGAAAAAGGCTGTCTGGGAGAGGAAAGGAAGGTTGTGATCAATTTTCAATAACTGTCAGAGAAACTTCTGTTCAACTTTACTAGTACAATGATCTTTTGAAGCTCGGTAGTTTTGTGTAGCTAACGTCAGCCCAAATACCTTGGGTTTAGCTATCAGAGAGGGGAAAGCATTACTTCAGCCACACAGGAGGTAAAAGTTAGAAGTTAGGAGAAGAAATTAAGCAATGGAAAATAATATATAAATATCAGGGATAAAGCAGCTGACTGTGAAGTCTCTAAGAATAAGCTGCCAAAATTTCCACAAACAAAATATGAGCAAAGGCAAAATCTCACAGGCAGCTACGCTGCACTGCTTGGCAGCAGGGGTGGGTTATCTCTCTTTCTTAATTCGGCTTATTCCAGACCTGAGTCTGCAGCAGTTTACCCATTCATACTTAAACCATGTTCCCTTTACTGCTTGCAGTTCCTGCAGCCCGAGACAGCCACGGCAGCAAGTGGGAGAAAGAGGAGTTTCACGCGAGAGGCGAGGTGTCCACGCTGCAGAGCCCATGGAGGAAGGGCTGCTGGTTTGGGGTCTCACCATGCTGGGGATGCTGGATGCTGACCCTGCCCTGGGTGGGATAGAAGAAGGACAATCTGGCAGAGGTAACCTCCACCAAGAGGGCAGAAACACCCTGTGAGAAAACAGGTGGTGGAATCGGCTCTAACAATAGAGTTGTGATTATTTAAAACAAACTCCCTTTTCACGCTTGTCTGCAGAAGGGGGAAAAAAGAAGGAGACGGTGAAGCTGAGTAAATACCTGGTTAGACATGCCCATGTGGAAGGAGTCTCATAAGGGCAGTTACATTTAATAACCAGAGGCACACCGTCACTTCATCTGGATAACAAACAGGCAGGCCTTGAAAGAAAAATCTCGCTGTCCCTTTGTTGCCATGACAGCCTTATGAAAAATATAACAGAAGACAACACAACCGTCAAACTCGGGATGTGAAATTCCAATGAAGTCAGGCTATTGTCTGACAGACTAGCTCGGTAATTCAGTAAGAGCCACTGCCTTCAAAAATCGTACATACCTAGATCAATGCTGGTGTGAAGGAAATGCAGCGGCGAGAGCGGCTCCTGTTCAGTCCGCCTGGAGAACAGTGAGACACAGGGATTAGCAGCAAGGCTTTTTGATGTGGTCTTTCTTTTCGTGACCACAGAAATATTCAGAGTTCATCCTGACTGTGTCATTCTGTCACCCTAGCTAGATTTCGGTCTGATCTCTCACGCTGGAACACCCTTAGCGCTGAACAGACTTCGCCCTCACTCAAAATGACCAGTTATTAAGCATCAATTTTTCACTGCAAGCGAGTAGCCTGAGATGTGCTCAGGACAACAGCCCAATGAAAGGTAAGCCCATAGGTCAAATACTTTTCTCTCTACAGAAAATCAGTACAGACAAGTGGTTACTTAGGGCCGAGACCCAAGGGGACTTCTGTGCTTGAAGTACTTACATGGAGACGGAGTATTCCACTGCCAGATCGAAGGTCATCTGCCACCTAACTTCCAACTGTGTCTTATTTTCAATAAAGTTCGTAGCACCTACAGCTTTAATTCACATTTGGAGTGAGCCCAGGCCTGCACAACCCAGGAACTGAGCCGGACCAAGACCGCCTTGCGTGGCATGTGTCCCACAAGGCCACCGCTCTCAAAACCCGCCTGCCAGCCAGCACCAGGTTTCTTAACGAAATCAATTAGCTGCTGCTTTCCCTCTATCAAAAGCCAGAAGGTAGTGGGATTGGTTTGGGCAATTTCTACCTGCTACCTACCCATCGCTTACCGTTAGGGCCAGCCTTGAAAACCTGAGGGGGTTTGAAGCCATATCTTATAGAAGGTTTTCGCTTGAATATGGGATTATGGGCTAACGGGGTGTCCTGGTTCAGCTGGGATAGAGTTAATTTTCTTCATAGTAGCCGGTATGGGGCTGTGTTTTGGATTTGTGGTGGAAACAGTGTTGATAACACAGGGGTGTTTTCCTTACTGCTGAGCAGGGCTCGCACAGAGTCAAGGCCTTTGCTGCTCCTCACCCCACCCCACCAGCGAGGAAGCTGGGGGGGGGGGCACAAGGAGCTGGGAGGGGACACAGCCGGGACAGCTGACCCCGACTGACCCAAGGGACATCCCAGACCGTAAAGCGTCACACTCAGCGTATAAAGCTGGGGGAAGAAGAAAGAAAGGAGGGATGTTTGGAGTGATGGCATTTGTCTTCCCAAGTCACGGTTATGCGTGATGGAGCCCGGCTTTCCTGCAGATGGCTGAGCACCTGCCTGCCCGTGGGCAGCGGTGAATTAATTCCTTGGATTGCTTTGCTTTGCTTGCGTGCGCGGCTTTCGCTTTACCTATTCAACTTTATCTTCACTCATGAGTTTTCTCACTTTTACTCTTCCGATTCTCTCCGGGGCAGGGGTGGGAGCGAGCGAGCGGCTGTGCAGGGCTTAGTTACTGGCTGGGGTGAAACCACGACGGTCCTCTTTGGCACCCAACGTGGGGCTCAAGGTGTTCAAGATAGCAACAGATTTGATTGGAACGTGCTAGATCGAATTTATAGCTGTTATTGCTGTTTGGCTATTAATTGACAGGCTTCTGTGCTTGCCATGGGGCTCGCTTGTCTCACTGTACGTTAAAGTCTAGTGCTCATTAGTGGCTGCTTTTTGGTTTTGCTGCTTGCTGTAGTGCTGTACTGCTTATCGTCTTGCTCTGCCGTGCCTGGGAACATTTTGATAACAGCAATGGCCCTGCGCCTGGGCTGGCAGATGGCCAGGGCATCGCTGCTGCTTCTGTGCTGCCGCCCTGGACAGGCTGGAACTCCAGCGTGAGCTCGAGTCGAAGGGACTGCGACCTGTGGATGAGCCCACGTGGGAGCAGGAGACCTCGGAGTGTCTGTAGCCGTGGTTATGTCTGCGCCGCAGCAGGCTCACCTCTGAAGGGACTGTGGCCCAAGGAGAAGTCCACGCTGCAGAAGGTACACCTCGAGGCATCTGTGGCTGTGGGTAAGTCCATGCCACGGCAGGTACACCTTGAAGCACCAGTGACTGCGCGTGAGGTCATGCTGGAGCACCCCAAAGCGTGTGGCCGTGGATAAGCCCACGACAGAGCAGGTACACCCCTGGAGGGACTGCAGCCGGGGGTAAGGCCATGCTGGACCAGGTTTCCTTCTGAAGGGACTGTGGCTGTGGGTAAGGCCCCGCTGGAGGAGGTGCACCTCAAAGCGACTGTGGCTGTGGATAAGTCTTTGCCGCAGCAGGTATCCCCCTGAAGAGACTGTGGGTCGCAGGTAAGGCTCCACTTGGAGCAGGCACCACCCTAAGGGACTGCAGTCTGTGGGTAAGGCCAAGGCGGAGCAGGGGCAAGGGGAGGAGTTCACTGCAGTGTTAAACCTGATGGTCTGGTCCAAAGGGACCAGGGGTGGAGACTGTAATGGAAATACCTTTAAATTGTTGTAACCCATGATTTGAGTTACATGTTATGGGAAGTACTATAGGAGAAACCCCTTGTTGCTAGCCAGGCTAGAAGCAAGGGGAGGAGTTGCTGGATTTCATTTGTAGGATCTGGCACGGTAAAGTTAGATGACACAGCACCCCGCTTTCGGCCAAAGCAATCTTTCACATCCTTTACAGCCCTACAGGCACTCTGAATCCTAGTGGGAGAATACTCAGTAACTTTGAGAAACGTGACACTTTTGGTAGTGTACTTTTGTAGGCTGATTTTGCAACTGAAGTTTTGGCAGCTAGCTCTTACCACTTTGGCCAAAGCCTGTAAATAATTGGGACAACAGCTATTACTTTTGCAAGTGCATGTGCTTCAAGCTGCTGCAAACACCTGATTTTTTTTTTCTCAGTTCCCATAAATCTGCTAATTATAAGAGACATGAACTCTAGAGCACACGGAGGAGTGTGGAATTTCTCTTTTCAGTTTGATGTCTACTGGTGGCCGTCCAGGAGTGTAAATCTTGGAGGATAAATTAGAGGCAAGACCAGGAAATGTGAAAGAAAAATGATACCAAAATGAAAGTGTCTATAGCATGGCAGCAAAAAAATAAGGACATGAAGCAACATCACCTTATAGTTGTTGTCCCTCTATGGTTCAGCAAGGCCTGATCCAGGCCTTGATTAACACATGTATTTATTTTACTGCCACAGATGAAATATGACCCTTTCCAGCGTAGAAAACAGCAGGAGGTCACAATGGTCTTAAAAAAGAGATTGTAAACAAAAACACCTACTGGGATCTGGCCTGCATGAATAACAAATTCAGAGACATAAACAATCCACGCCAGTGCAACTGTACACGTGCTACTTGTAGCCCTGACACACAAACATGTAGTAAGGTATAGTCAGGGTATGACACAATTTATTTCAAATTTATTGAGCATTTCATAGCCATGAAAAAAAATCCAACTGATTACATTTCCCAGCTGCTAGGAAAAGAAAATGATGAATTTGATCTTCCTAACTGCCTTCTTCCTCACACACAAACTCTGCCACATCGTTTTTCTCCCATGCAAAACATATGCTGATTTTGCAGAAGGTCTCATATATTCTAAAGCCAGCCCCACAGCAAAATCACACAGCTTCAGCGCTGAATTGGTGCTGTACCAATGGTCTCTGTCAAAGGCAAGGACCAAGCCAGCAGCATGAAACCTTCTCAGCTTCAGATGACTGGAGGGGGAAGAGAAGTCAGAGGTAGCCCTTGTCCTCCTGAGAAAGCTAGTCTTTTAGCCTAGACTTTATTTTCTGCAAGTAGGATAAATGAACGGAAAAGACTGTCTCTTCATGTAGCCCATTCTTCTATCGTATGTCGTCTAATTCCACTCGGTTATCCTTGTACTGAACCCAGTAACTTGGTTTTGACTACAGCAAATCTTCCAGAAAAACCTCAAGTGCTAATTTGCAAACACAAATGAAAAGCTTGTTGCTTCCAAGGCTAGTTCCTTCCCAGCGATGAATCACCCTCCCTGTTAAGAGTGTATATCTTACATCTCCTCTGATTTTTAATTGAAATTCTCCTGTGAATGTTGCTTCTGGTTCCAGTAGCATTAAGCCAATGAATCACCACAGCTCTGATCCAGCGTGACAGCTCCTACACGTAGCAAAGAAATCCACAGCCTTATGAAACGCAGAAAGCTAAATGGACAAATGCTTCTTGTATATCAAATCTACTGGCACACGAACCCCTGCACACTGCACTGAGCTAACAGCATTCCAGGTACAGGCAAGCATCAATTAGATTTTTTTTTTTTAATCTATCACAATCAGATATTCAGGAAGGCAAATGCCAGTAGAGTTCAATCACAAACAGAGAACTTCCAGTAAGAGTACAAAATCAGCCGTCTACAGGAAAAGAGACAAAGACAATGTCACATAAATGTCTGAGCTTCAGGCCAAAGCCATGAGGACAAAATGATAGCGTCAGCTGTCTCCTTATCTCGGATGGTTTGAAAACTGTGTTGGGAACTACCCAGTGCTTGCATAGAGTACTAGCCTTGAACACTGCAGTTCATCTTCCTCATCTGCCTGCTCGTCAATTTGTCTGCAAACATCAAGGGAGACTATCATTAATTCCTCAGCTCTCTAGGCTGCTTTCTTGGTTAGTTATGATAACTCCTTCTGCGGAGGCAAAAATTGTCAAAAACATGTTTTCCCACAAAGTTTTGACTCATAAGAGCTTTGCTTGCTTCACTTTGAAGTCTGTCTGCCTGGCTCAGCTTGAAGAAAATCAAGGTCCTGGTGGTCTCCAGGGGTGTGAACGTAGAGAAGAACCGCTGAATTCTACAGAAAACAAACACACACGAAATTGGTGTCTGCAACCTCTCAAAACACTGAGCGTGAGATTGTAATTAAAAACCTTCCTTCCAACAAAGTCTTGTATTGCTCCAGCAAAGAGTCAGCTTCCCAGTGCTTTGCTTCAGGATGGTTTGAGTGCCCTGAAATGTCCTTGCATATTAATTTTGTTCACAGGGAGGTCCCGCATTTTTGGAACAGTTTATATCTAAGCATCTGCTTAAGCCCCACTGAAACCAAATTACTGTTAAGAAAATATTGTGAAAAACAGGGCCGCATTGCACAAACAGCTGTAAACAATATCATTAATACAAAACACTAATATAAGTAAAGTGATAAGCTTAGGCACTTTCATTAATGGTCCTCATCAGTTCACTTATTCAAAGCACAGTGCAATTAGCTTTTTTCAGAATAGCTTTGTGTGCAGTGCCAGCAAGCAACGCCACCTCCGTTTACTACAGAACTGAGTTTTTCAGAAATGTGCGTGCGCGTTTCGCGATGACTTCCTAATTGGAAGTACCAGTGCACACATGTCCCCGGAGCAATGTCTGATTAGCTATTAGTACTCACAAGTAACTGTGAATGAATGCCAGGTAATTTCATGCACTAATTATGCATTTATGTGTTCTGTTGCGTTTCTGAGAACCAGGTCCGTGAAAATAATCCAACACGTCAGCCACAGGATATACCCATGGCAGGACCCAGGAGTTCCTAGCTCTTAAACCAGGTTTTGCTACGCCGAAGTCCGTTATGTGCTGCTTCTCTTTGCAGGGGCCGTGGTGCCAACAGAAAAGAGATTGTCAAACCCAGTGAGTGTATCTGAGTCACTGAATGAGCATAAAACGATTAAATTATGCTATCAGTGCAAAGACCGGGGAAGGGACCCGTGGGACTGCTTTGCAGCAGGGCATCAGACTGCTGCTGGCCTGCTGGGAAAAGCTTGAGTCTCGTCAACTAACACATGTTATAAACTGAAATTCAAGCCCAAGTGCTTAGGAAAACTTAAGATACCTACATGTATCAAAACATTTTAGAAGTGCACATAATAATGAGTTTAGGATGCAGTTTATGTACTGTCACATAGTTTAGTCGTGTATCTGTCTTAGGATTTTCCCCTTCACAGCTCCAGGGAACACCTTGTTACCATCCAACATACTGTTATTGTTGAAATACAGAATGATAGACTCTAAGATGCCTGGAAATCTCCCCACTTAACAGTGAAGCAAGAGCTGTAAATAAATCTTTCTTCACTCCTTAAACCAGCTGGAAAAGAAACTTAATGACAGGTTGACAAAAGTAAAGGGAATCAGGATTTAACCACAAATGGCCAAAAGGCTGAACTAACAAACTGAAGAAGCAAGTCAGAGCACTCTTACACGGCAAGGAAAGTGTAGCCATCTTATACAGACATACATGAGGTTTAACTACAGAAACTCTCATGATCAAGCACACGTCGGATTAGAGGTGGGGAATAAAAGACCCCCATCACCGCCACTGCACACTCCGATACAGGAATCAATCTAGAAAAGCTACTGCACTAATTCAAGGTCAATAAAGTTGAACTGCTTGCTTGTAAATCAGGGAAATTTAAGCTGTATTTGTTTTGCCGCATCTTGGTCACTTAAAAGTTGTATTTAATTATGAGCTGATCACCCTTGGGTCCCCTCACAGCTGGGGAAGAGTCACTATGCTGGTGGCTCTAATGCTTTCTAGCTGGTGATGATCTCTACAGAAATTTTTTTCAGTAGGTCTTTGTATTCACATGTGTACCTGTACACACACATGTAACACACGGAGTTTTAAAGAGAATAATATTGTACATAACAAAAAATAGTATGCTTTATTAATTATCAAGGTAATTAAGAAGATAAAACCAGTTTGTTGTTATACATTGGAACAAAACAAAAAAAAATCACCTTCACCTTGTATTGCTCCCCTGAACTCCCAGTTTCATCTTTGGCCTGAGTTGCCACACGCCTAGCTCTGCAAGCTTGGGGAGTAAGCACAGAATTCCCCACCAAAGACTACAGTAGAGAGGCACAAATTCACCAGTACTCTGGAATAAATTTAAACATTAGTATATATACTTTAAAAAAAACCCTATGGAAACTTGTTACCTATTGCTACATGTTGTAGCAAGCTTGTGCAAGGTCAGTAGTTGCTCCCCTTGCATTATGCCACCACTAAATACCATTATTAAGAAAGAATGACAAAGATTTTGGGGAGGTTAATAAGTTTCTACGGGGTATGGATCCCACCATCCGCCAGAAAGGAGCTGTCTGTCTCAGTCTCACCAGAAGACCAGCATCTCCAGCCGTAAGACAAACCACATCCAGCTGTGCCCCCTCTCTGCATCAGAGACAAAGGACGTTTCCGGGACTAGCTCAGACACCGATATCTAAATTTTAGACATCTGAAGTTAGTGCATGTGAATGACAGTAAGAGCATTTTCACTCACGAAGAAAGACCTGAATAACAGATATTTTTATATCAACCATAAACTTCTTTTTTTCCTCCTTAGTTAGAGAAAGAATGACCTTGGTTATGGCAGAAAAAATGTAGTGCAATTTGGTAAGTATGGGGAACGAAGTAGCACCACGGTACCCTGAGTCTATCACCGGCAGAGAATAATCCATTGCTTTTCCCACCCCTGATCTGGATGGTTCAAGACGGCCCAGCTACACCCTCCCGTCCCAGTACAGTGCACTGGAAACAGAAGTAGCTTGTCTGAAGCTTTTTAGTTTCCAACCAGCTGCAATGCTGCCTTGCCAGCAGTCAACGCCAGCAACTTTTGATTATTTGTTCACTGTACCCCGAGCAGTATTTAAAGCACTTACTCTTCCAAAAAGAAAGCTGGGTGCAAGTCTTCTACAGGGACGTTGGCCTGAATCTCAGGGCTGGTTGACTCGTATTCTTTGACAGAGCACTTGCAGGACAAAACAGCTTTAAGAGTCTACATGGACCCTTTTCCATCACCTCCACTGCTGTCACTTGCTCCTTAAAGTCCCTTCAGCCACGTTTGGTGAGCTGAGCAAGTGAGAGAAGTACAAACAAGTCACATACCCCTCTCCTGTTGTGGCATCGGTCCACTGGCTCCCCAAACACGCAATGTTACTGGTGCACCTAAATAACACCTCTCACCCAGCTACAGTGGGTAACAGTGCCTAAAATGGGGAACAAAATGTCAATACATCACTTTAGTATTCTGCAGGAGTGCTATCTTAAGAGAGTTATTTTGGAGTTTTTTGTTCATGATTCCAGCTCCAGGTTTGCAAACTCACCTTCATGTCTTCTGCTCATGACCTCTCTCCACTCCCTCAGTGGGGACTGCTGCTTTAGGGTGGGTCTTTGCCGCAGAGTTAGTCTGGGTTCTTGCTCAGAGGTTGGCTTCCACTGCCACGCAAACAGGCGAGAAATCCTGTATCAAGTGGCTGCAGCAAAAACAGCTGAGGATTCCGGAGTTTCTTTGGATGTGGCCTGGACTGGCAGATGTCTGCCTTGGAAATGAACCCAAAAACTGTCGCTTCTGCCACTCTGTCCTGTAGATTCATAGAAGGGCCTTATTTTCTTGCCCCCTTAACTCTTCCTTTCAGCACTGGAAGTTGCCTAGGTTGTTGTAGCAATTAAAGACCAATTCCTTCCCATTGCTGTGTTCTGTTTCTGTCATCCTTGCACCACGTTTGAACAGGAACTGTGTGCCTGGACCCGACCTTGCCTGCGGCAGGCTTCTGGTAAGAGTTCAGTAAAAGCCGTCACTTGGGAAGACGCCAGAAATCAGAAACTCTGAAATCTCTAAGTAGACACCAACAAAAGGACTCCCAAAAGAGAAGCCAAAGCATAGGAAATAAATAGAATACTGAAGAATGTGTTCAGGATGAGCAAAGAAAGCACATCAGCGTGTGACAGATCAGTAGCGTCTGTTTGATACTGCTTCTGTTGAATTACTGATGATTATTCTCAATTTACTGTGTGGTACTGCCAGTCTGGGCTCAAGGCTGCCTTGCAAAATGACAGCTGACCACCTCAGGGGGATTTTGTTGATTGTCTTCACTGCCTGCATTCCCACAACACGACATGCTTCTGCATCTATGCAAGACGCCATCAGCATCCTTTTTTCCTGAAACATGACTTTCCTTCACTGCCACAACAGCATATCCCTTCCAGTTGTTGGCTTAGCTTACTAAACCAGAAGAGTAATGGCACTTCCAGACAGGTTTTCCTACAACACCAGTTTGGATTGGCACAGCTTGTGATCAGAGGCAGGAGTTCAACCTAAGACGTGGGTTTATGCAGCACTGAAGTGAACAAAGCAGCACAACTAGGATTTCTTGTGTGCTTGCTCTTCGGTGAAGACATGCCCTTAATACAAATGACTGTCATTTTATAAGCAACAATTTTCAACAGTACTAAGAAAAGCTATATTTGTGTTGAATGTTGGTAGGTTGAGGGCTAAATTAAATAATCTGGATAAATGACATTTCTGGGAAGATTAACTTCCACTGATGTGGCTGTTGCACAAAAGGGATTTTGCTACGGTTTATCACATGGCGTTTAAGACAATCATGTAACTTTTGTTAATACTTCCCTATTGAATTCCAAACTGTTATTGCGGGACACCTTCAGGTTCAGTCTACCAGGTTTCATGCTTTTGTTGCACAGCAAAGACTGAGAAAAGCAGATCTGAGAATGTTTGGGAGGAACGAGCTTCAGGGAGGCAGTCACGGAAGGAGGATGCAGCTTGCTGAATGAAATCCTGAACTCCCACAAAAGAGGGTTGGCATGGCTCATAGAAAGGACTTCAGAGGACAAAAAAAAATGAAGGGGGAAACTGGGCATGGCTTTAGTTCTCAGGAATAACAAATGAGGTAACCAAAAATATGTCAACAACTGATGGAGCATGAGGAAGGAAACTCATACTGACAGGAAGCAAAGTCACGTAGCTGATAGCGCTTCTAAGAGACTGTTTCTCTCCCAGCTGGGCTACTGAGCGTGGCTGGTAAGAACTGCTTCCCCCTCGCACACTAACGCAGGACGCCTGGCAAGCAGACCGGGCAAGGTCAAACTATTGGAACAGGATGTGAAATCAGGCACTATAAGGGATAACAGCATGGGGTAAAATAGCAGACACATTTAGAGCAGATGTATTGAGGGAAAGCAGTCTGCAGAAAGACAGAGACGAAGCGAAAGGCAGTGGGGTGCGTCGACGAAGGAACTGAGCGTAGAAGTGTAAAGGTAGAAACAATGGCATAGGCAAAACGGTATCTATCTCAATCTCACGGGGACAAAAAAGGAAAAAAGAAGTTTTACTGAGCTGAGAAACCATTATATAATTTCATGATGAGGCCTGGCTGTTATAGACATTTCAGTAATGTTTGTTATTAGAAAGAGAGCTTTACTAATAGTCGCATTGTTAAGGGACACTTCAATGTCCTAGGTAAAGAACGTAGAATAAGTGTGACGAGTAATAGCAGGATAAGTTACTTCTAGATGGGATGGGCGGCAGATTTCTCCACAAAACAGCCAAAAAATCCAACAGACTGCACGCTATTTTTATAGGTCTTGTAATTGCTGAAACCATTTTAGAAGATTTGATCATTAAAAATAAAATCCCAAAGACTAAGAAGCTGAATTTATATTAAATGGAAGAGCATGTGAAAGTAGGTCTGCAAATTCTTCACAGAAGACAGAGCATTATTAGAAATGAAGGAAATTAGTTAAATCACCTGATGCTGAGATCTATGTAGTGACTAATTGCAAATATTTCTGCTGTTTGCTTGGAGCTAACTACTTCTTAATGGAGAAGGACATAAAAAGATGCTAGGAGTATTGTACAAAAGACTGGAGAACTGGGTAAAATTCTGGTCCTCAATATTCAAGAATTTGACTTGAGATTTAAACAGATGCAGAGCAGCACTGTTTAGGTGACCAAAGCAATAAGTAGTTTATCTTGGGGAGAAAAAGGAAAACAACTTGATTTGTGTATCTATCTTTTCAGAGAAGTAGGTTAAAACCAGGCATGGTAGAGAAAAGATCTGTGTGTGTATATACATACATATATATACATAATGCATTGGTTTAAGAGCAAGTGTGTTAAACAGTACATTAAAATGACTGACTGTGCACACGTTTAGGATGGAAATGGGAAGGTCTCTTACCTTTAGAGGAGGAAGGTGATGGAACAATGTTTTGCTCAGAGCAGGGGCACAAAACCTAACGAAAGCGAAGACAGAGCTAGGCGAGTTGATGCGTGATGGCCGCAGCAAGCGAGCGGCTCGGCGGCTCAGGGCAGCCCTTCCGCCCTGTTGTCTGCTCCAGCTATTCTAACGCCACTGTCAGAAGCGCAGTGCTGCTTATTAAAAACTGCTGAGAAGTGGGGCAAAGCGGACATCTTCCTTGCTGCCTCCTGACTAAAAGAAACAATACGGGAAATAATAACAGAGGGAACTGGAGACAACATAAGTTCAAAGGTGCAATATTCAGCCAGCACTAATGTTCCAATATTGGACTCCATGATTTTGCTTTTGATGCAGTGCAGGATGCTGGCTATTGGGCTGGAACTGCTGATAATTACACGGCATTGATTTTTTTTTCTGTCTTTCATAGTACCAGAGTCGATTTCCCTCTTTGCTGATGCACAGAGCTTGCCAGAGTGCGTGGGCTGAAGGGGAAGAGCTTGGACGTGATAAAATACCCCCTTCCATTGCGAGCAACGTCTTCAACGACGAAGAAATGAGGGCTCAGCCCTGCAGAAGGCAACCTGTGTTACTGCCCACAGTGCTGGTGACTGCCACTAGCATCAAAGAATTTGGCTGTAAGGACCCCTGTTGCCTAAGACATTTACCCTTAGAGTGTATCTACATGCGGCCACCCTCCAACAACCACCCTGCAGACGTAACCCAAACCTTCTGTTCGCGAGGTGGGATACTGATAACAACGCGTCTGTAGCAGCTGAGAACTCAGGAACAGGTTCAAAATCTTGCTGGGAAGATGGGTAAATATTCAAGCAGCCAGTTGTTGCTGAGCTCTGCCGCAGCTACTCCTGCTGTTCTGAGGGAAGCTCAGGTTTAAGACCAATTGTCCCAAACAGAGCACAAGGAAACATGCTGAAATCACGCCTGGTAAACAAGAGGAGCGGTAAACTGAAAAATAATGAACCAGAACAGCTGTGGCAGAAACTAGACCTAGACAGTGAGCAAAAAAATGAGGGAATAGTCTAATGTCATTTTCCTCCTCTTTTGAGGGCCTTAAAAATAGCACAAACGAGGGAAAATCGAGACAAAGCATAGAGGGACTGAAGCACTGATTTATACTACCCCCATGGCTGCTAGCCCATAGTCTCCCGGGGCCCTCCTCCTTGGCTATTTCCCACCTATAGCACAAAGAGGAAACCCATTATATAGCCACTGCCATCAGCTTCACCTACATACTGAAGAGCACCTGGATACAAGACCTTATTTCTTCTTGACATTGTGATTTTCTTTCTGCACCCTCTTGGCTTCCCTTTTTGCTTTGCTGCCTGTTTAAGAATAACCTGGGTTAGAGAACCAGGACAGCGTCACCACGTGCTCTGAGCCTCTGACCAAAGAGGCAACTCGCAGCAGTGCCCGAAGCAGCCCGATGCTTGGAGGAGCTTGCCAGCTCCCGGAGTTGTTGCAAGATCGTTTGCTGTGCCTGACCAACTGCAAATGAGGAGGACATTCACTTCTTACCCTTCCCTGTAAGTTGTGGTATGCACAAGCCCAGCTCTGGAGCACAGCACAGCTGCCACTTTTTACCACTTCCAAACTACATTCCATTATTTAAATCTATAGTTACCGGATTAGCTCATTTTTCTTAATACTAGAGTATCAGGGTTATTTGTGGGGAAGGGGAACAAAGGATACTTACTGTGTGCTTCCCGGGCTAGCAGTTGATTCTGACATGCCCTCTAGTAACTCCCTCTCATTTTCACCTGCTTTATATATAGCAGTGGTTTTGTGCTCCACTCTGGCAGCGCCACAGAAGACAGCTACCTTTGTCTGACAAGCACAGCACAATTTAACATTCAAGCATTATGTCGCCATTCTTACCATTTAAAGACTCAGCAGACAAACCCAGACAACGGAAAATATTAGCAGCACCTACAAGGAGGACGCCTTTGGTTGGTGACGGCAAGACCAGGTCTGCAAAGAAGGGGGGAATCCCCACCTCGTTCATTGACAGACCTGGGATTCTGGCACTCAGACTTCTACCTGCTTCACACCTCTCTGAGCTCAAGATTTCACCTAAGTATTAGCCTAAGTACGGCAGAAAATTGTTTTAGTTCAATCTGCACCGTGTGCTACAGCCCCAGCGTTCCCCAGAGGAGCCATGAAGGCTTCTACAACGACTAGCATGCCAAAAACACGTGGCTAACAATAACATCTGGCACCAGTGAGTGCCTGATGTCACTTCCATGGCAGTGGAAAACCAAGAGGTTAATCGTCTTGATTATTATTTTTTAAGCCTCAACAGTCTAAAAACAGGTTTGTTTTTTGTTTTGGTTTTTTTTTGAACCGAAATAGAGGACAGTTTGTGACAGCTCGAACAGCAGGCGGCCGGCGATCAATTCATTTTAAAAGAAGATGACTAATTCTCTCCTGTCACACATGAAAGCTATTTCAATATCAAACAAAGAGTCTAATTTTGAGAGACTGCATTATCCTCCAAGCGCTTGAACCCTGAGATCTTCCTTCTCTATCTCACACAAAGTTCTCCTTCCGTCTCTTGTGCGATATCTGTGACATGCTTAAGAGATTCTGAAACGAACTGCTCCCTTGTACCAGGGAGAGTCATCTGCCTGCAAACGTAGATGTATAATATCTCTTTTATTCTATTGAGGAAAATGTAGTGGTGGTCACAGTGTGAGCTTCAGTTAGAGAGAGGCAAGATGAACATGTCAGAGGCAGAGAGCGGGGGGAAAGGAGACATTTATAATTTGGTTAATTTTGTGGAAGTAGAGGTTTTCAAATAAAGTTTTGTAATATTTGAAGGAAAATGAATAGATACGTTGGGGTTTTTTTCTCTTCATGAGGATAGATCACAGTGCTGTTCAGTAACGTAATGGCAGAGAGCAATCCTAAAGCCTCTTGCATGGACTTTTGAAGGGTTTTGGCAGTAGAGCTCCTCTCACAGATCCTTTTCCCACCTTTTCTTAGAAAAAAAGAAATTGGCCACGTGCCTAGGAGCTGCTTCCACCCAGCTACTCTGACCACCAGAAAGACATCAAAGAGATTGTAAAGGACTGTTTGAGTTAGAACAGCCCATAGATTTGCGATAGGAACTGAGCTCACTGGAGCCTTAAAAGTGAGACTACATTGTTGCCCCATCCTTTACCCTTGCATGCAGCATAGGGTGGGAAGATCTGCAAATTTGGCTAAGATTGCCTCCGTGGTTCAGAAGGAGCAATGAAGACAAAAGCTCTGGTCCCATCTACACTGTGCTAGAGGTCCTTGACCACTTTACGCATCATTTAAGTCCATTTAAAAGCACCGATGACACAGAGTCCGCCTTAGAGACTCTCAAGTGTCCACTCTTAAAAACAGCAAGACAGGGAAAATCAAACTGTACTGTGTCCCTCTTGAGTACATACAAGCTTGTTTTTCAACAAGTTGTAAGTGGGAAAACTTGAACAGATTTTCACCAGAGGAAGAAACGGCATATTCTTAACGCAAATTGTAAGTCAATTGAAAGGAGAAACAAAACTTCTTTGTAAATCCACCTGAGTAGACATGACAGGCAAAGCTTTGCTTCAGATTAATTGCTGGCAACATAAGAAACAACTGAAAATGGGGTCTAAGCATGAGACACATCAGACACTTTTATTAACCTGCACAGCAGTCACCCCTGTCTAAAATTCTGCATTTGGTGCATGCCCAATTTGACTGCGACCTTTCAAAACGTACGGAAGAATGATCACTTCTAATCCTTCTCCCTCCAACAGACAAATTATAAAGTACTTACGTGTTTCATCCATAGCTCGTTCTGAATGTTTTTTAACACCATTTTCTCTAATCCCTCATAGGACCACAGTCCTTGATAAGCAATTCACAGAGTGCTGAATATTAAAACTTAACGAACTCTCACCAGGGCCCTGCTTAGCTTGCTGGCTTCCTGGCTTGCTTTGGTGCCCAGCAGCACACAAGGAAATCCGAAGACTGAAACTGCGTTTGGAGGAAGTTACCTGTGTAAGGAAATTATGTATACTCAGAGCTACGTCATTCGTAATATCTTTTAAAAAAACGGGAGGCGATAGAACAATAAATAATTAACAGAAACCAAGCAATAATCTCAGCTCAGGGGAAAAACTATTTCTGCAGATTAACAGCGTGATGCTTGTAATAAGACTGGAGCAACAGAAGAGTCGGGAGTGCCTGCAAGTTCAAGAGAAGATAAGCATTGTTCCAGTGGCAGAAAAGCGTCGTCTTTGTGCCACAAAGATCCATGAGCAGAGCACAATCCAAAACCATTTGTGAGATGAAGTTCTTTCAAAAGAGAAGGCAACATCCTTCCAGCCCGAAAGCAGTTACTTTTAGAAAAGTTACTACACTGACACTCATATCTTCAGCTTGATGCTAGTGGTTACCTGAATATAAATAATAAGAGCTAAGAGAGGTCAAGAGTTTACCCTCCTGCTTCTCTCTCCCTTGCTAAGCCTTGCCTCACTGCAGCAGGATTTCAGAGCTGTGACTGCTACATGATTGCGCACTTGGTGCTTCAGGTTATGGAATGAGTAAAGTATAAAAGGGTAATTTAGACTTGGAAGTCTACCATTCCTGTGAAAGTGTCTCACATTTCCATGTTCTTTTAAGTTTGATAACAGCAGCAGGCTTTTGAATAAAGAAAAGCACTATATGGCATTTAAATAGCAGATCTAAGTACTTACGTGTAAGTTGGAACAATTACATGAAAATCATGCAATAAAGAAAGGAGGCAAAGCACTCAGCCACCTCGAATGAAAATGCCAGAAGGGACCTAAGCCTTCATTACAGACTGATGATCTGCTAAATTACATTGCTAGAGCACACGCAAGCCTGTCATTGACAGTCTAATTCCAGCCTACCTCTGCGGAGAGAGGAGAAATCCTTCTCTCAAGCCCATACCCAGAAAGCAGAAGAAAAGAGCAATGAAAATGCAAAACTGCATAAGATCTGCTGGACCTTACTGATACTGCACCAGAACTTGATTAAAGAGGTTACAGGGAGCTTCATATTTCTCCGGTTGTCTCCGCAGAAAGACTCCGATAAGAAAAGTAATGGATAGATTGAGCGTGCGTAAATGAGGACACTGGCTGACGCATTAACCCCGAGAAGCCAGTTATTCTCATAAAAGCACTCTTTCAAGTTGTACGGGCAAAGCGGTACAAGCTTGCTTAGCAGGAATGCAGATGACGGTGAGGCTGGACCGTCACTTTGGGTGCAGAGGAGGGTGGCAGCGGGAAGCGCTGCTGGCGTACATCTGCAGCACGCAGGGGAACGCAGGAGAAAGACCCCTTAGCTAGAACCGGCTTTGGGACAGTGTGAGGCACCAGATCCAAGCTGGTTAGCTCTGCTGTGGGTCAGGGACTGGATTAAGAGAGCAGCACTGAGGTAAAATGGTTATCTGATTTTTAGCACAGGAGCAACACCAAGCTGTACTGTAGCTGTACGTGTGCACTCAAAACTTTCTTGGGGTGCACCCCAAGGGGTACAATGGAGCTGTTTCCCTGCTCTGGTTCCTTCTATGGACTTGGAGCAAATCTTTTAACTTCACTATTCACACGTGGGTGAAATAAGATGATTAGGACTACCTACCTTTCCAGGCTGTAGTGGTACTGATGGGCTTCGTCGTGACAAACCTTCACTGACCTAGGAAAAAGTCTAGACCATGCTGTCCCTTAGGAGACGAGGGAAGAGTATTTTTCATCTCCTCAAAGAAATGGACTGCTCGGGTGCCTGGTCTTGAGCAGAGAGGGGCTGCACAGCGCTTTGCGCACACCTACGCTGGCTTCTGCCCTGGCTGCAGGGGGAATCCACCACCCCAAGGGGCTACCGAGAAAGCAGGGAGGAAGACCAAAGCAATGACATGCAAAGGATGCTGAGATCAGTTTAAAAAAGCAGGTTCCCTGAGCAGACAGGACACAAGGAACAGACACAACCCCTCATTTTTGTGAGCTGTCACAGCTCATCACGGGCCTTGGGTAAAGGGAGCACAGCCTCACTTGCCAGAGACAGTCAGGAGGGGGCTGCCCCCCAGTCTGTGACCATGTGGGATAGATGGAGACCATCACAGTCCCCTTCACAGTTTATCTGGGGAAACCCTTTATGCTCCGAGAGCACTTTAAAAATAAAGAGAAAGCTTTTACAGCTTCATATACATGGCCAGGGAGAACTCAAAGTGTCATCTCCCTTGCCAAGGACACCATAAGTCTCTGCAGACTCCTTCATCTTTCCCTCAGGGTAGATGCACTGCTAGCTGCTCTTATACCACCAAACCAGTCATTAAACATAGACCATACCACAGAAAATGGAAAAATAGTGATGAAAGCTTTTCTTGTAAATATATATATACCCTACAAATATATAATGCCTGGGTTTTTTCATAGAGAAGCTATTTTACGTTCTGCCAAAAAAAAAAAATAATTCACCCGTTCAACTTAAGGGCACGAACGTGGAGTATGGTATTTCCAAGATGATAAAGCTGCACGGCGTAAGAGAAACTCTTGCAGGTACATCAATGTCAGCGTACCGGTAAACAATAGCTGTACATTTCAGGCACGCACATCATCGCAGCTATCTTTGGGTGAGGCAGGAATCACTAATTAGCTATGTCAATTTGCCTATGATTTGCAAGCTCACCAACTCAGATCTGTGATTTTTGTGGCTGTGCAGAAGTGTGAAATTTGGGCGTGGGCAGCAAAGACTTCGAAGGGGATAGATCTGCAAATCATCACCTACCATGCTGGCTAAAAGGCAGCTCTGACACAAGACCCCCCAGATGCTGGAGTTGAGGCTCAGGAACGTTGCAAGGGAAACAGGAGTACTGCTGGAAGCTGTGACCCCAAGGGAAGTGCAAGAGGGTGCCTGGCTGATGAGGACAAAGTGAGCAGACCACATAAAAGAACAGGCCTGCAAGGTAGTTTGACAAGAGAAACACGGAAAATGGGGTAGCACTGAACAAACAGTCGTACAGCAGTTGTTTCCCATGAGTAGCGGCCAAGGGCTTTGATTTGCTAGCCTCAAATAACCACTGCTGACTACGTGGTCCACACAGACAACACCCACTGTGGGGTAAGCACGTTTGCTGCTACACTTCGAAAGGCACCTCCGTACACTGCTTTCCTAAGGAGACAGCAGTGCCAAAGAAGCCTTGTTGCATCAGCACAAGCCATCCAGCTCTCTGGGACAGTGTCAAACAGATTTCGAGCCATCCACATCGACTGCTGGGCAGGAAGAAGAAGAGCCTGACATGGGCAGGCTCAGGTGGATTTTAGGCTGTTATTGTTCCTAGAGATGAATGGCTTCTTTTAAGTGATGCAGAAATGATGAAGACGTTTTCTTTACCATCACTCCTGCCTTGATACACGAGGCTTGATCCAGACAACCCTCAAAAAGCTAAAAAAGAAATAGGAATTTTCCTGTCAAAGCAATGGACTTTGTTTCATGTCTTTGCATTTGGATTGAAATTTTCTAGCCAGTGACTGTCAAACAATAGAGAAGCATGTTACTGTGGTTCATATATTATCATGATTTTTTTTTCAGCTGGAGACAAAATAGCAGCATTTTCAGATGGAGTTAATTCCACATTAAACACAATTAATTCTTTTTAAGTGCCTCCAGAAATGATAAGTTTTCATTTCCATAATACACCCTCACTTCAGAAGCATCAGCATGTGTGCCAGCTCTGTGTCTTTTGAATAATGAAATCACCATGTTTGGTATGAAAACATAGATTACAGCAGTTTAATTAAGACTCTTCTGGAAAAGTGAACAAATAGCAGAGCAAATGTTCATCATTAAATGAAACACAAATTGCTACAATTTCTTTGGATAGTTTATATATTTGGCAGGGAAAGATGCGTCCTAGACAAAGACGGCTTTCTTCCTGCTATTCCTAGAGTGGAGCTGTACTTAAAGGTGCAGGCAAGATGGGGTTTAATCGCAATATTGGGCTAATTAAGTGTAGCCTGGAGCAGGAGAGAGCTTATATGGTGCCCACTTAGAATTGGCCCCTCTTTCTTCTCTGTGTGCAGACCCAGTGTTAGGAGGTCTGGTTCTCAATTGCTTTCCAGCACAGATGCAGAAGCCAAGCTGCTTATGCAGGAAGGGATATTAGTATTATAATTCAAGCTGGTGAAATTCAGGTTTCTTATCCTGGGGGGAACTTCAAGGCGCTGTCATTTGGTTTCATCCTACACCACAAAAGAAAAACCAAAAAATACTTCAGTTTGACTGTTCTTACACATTTTGTTTCAGCTGTCTCACTCTCAAACAAATGAGTGTGATAATAAAGTCAAACTGAAAAGTTACAACTGTTTATCTAACAAATATTTTGATAATTTTCCACCAATATTTTGACACAGCCATCGTACACAACAATGAATTAATTCCATTTCTTTCAAATAGCATTTGCTGACAGAAAGCTGTTACATTTACAATTGCTGACAAGCTCTGATTAGAAATTAACCGGTCTGTTAATGGTGAATGAACAGAGGTATTCCTCCACCAGCGACACATGGCCGGGCCCTGGGATGCTTAAACCTCACCTAGACCCAGAAGCAACCTTCCGCACATAGGAGTCCACACAGAGTGGACTTCTCCAGAAGGGACGAATGTTCACAACATCATCTGCTCCAACAACGAGCTCTCCATCTTTGTCTACCTACCTTCTGCTAGTGTGGCTGTGAAAGGAGGAATAAAGAAAAGGAAGGAAAACCATATTTAAACTCCCCCAAGTGTCTGAAATATCCTTAATGTTCTTCAAGCTTCTTACTGCCGCAGCAAAGTCTTTCAAAGGGCCATATTTCAAAAAGCATATTGACTGCAGCGCACTCCTTCCTAGTCTGTGATTGATCTTGTTGTTTTCTCCTCTGTTTGTTTGCTTGTGTACAGATGAATCACCTTCACACTTTCAGGCCTTCAGGGTCCGCAGCTATCGTCTGCCACACCCCATTTACCACCGATCTTTGTGGCCATCAGCGGTGCTACCGAAATAACAAAGAAGACAGTAATAGCAAAAAGTCAACCGAAGAGGAGACCCCAGACGCCCAGAGAATGAGTGGGGACGGAGGAAGAGTGAGGAAGGAAGCAGGGGCTGAGGACAGCAGGAACTGAAAAACTCCCTAATCCTGACCTGCCAGGTGGGATATTGGTCCCTTGGGGTGAGCTGGGGTGCTCAGATCCAGCCGAGGCACGGAAAGAAGAAGGGCTGTTGTACAACCGGATCTTTCACCAAGGGAGAGACGGGGCCTTCGAACTTTCTGCTTGGAGGCATCGGTCCCAATTCATCCCCACCTCCAGTCTGGACACTTAACAGAGGTGCCCAGGCTGGGAGCACTGTCAGCACAGGCTGACTGCATAGAGGGAAGAAGACATCTTCCAGTTGGGCACCCCAAGGTGGAAGGGATAATCTGGAGCCAGCCTGCCAAGTGGGCAGCACCCATCTCCCACCGCGCAGGCACTGACGGCCGCAGCCGTGGGTAGCACTGCCCTGTGCAGAAAGCAGAAGCTGTCGCTGAAATTTCATCCACGGCCGGAGCACAAAATCAGGAAGCTTTCAGAAAGGGAGATTTTCTCTCGGCGTGTCCCTGGCAGGAGCCAGCAAAGCCGGTCCCTAATCTCCATCAGTGATCTCGGGTGTATTAAATGAACATAATCAATTGGTAATGCAAAGTCATAGGATGAAATGAAGCATTGTTCAAGTTTAAGTACTGGGAAATCACCAGACTCTTGAGAAAACAAGGAAAGATTATCTTAAACAAATCTTTTAAATGCAAAGCCACCACTTCTCTTTCCCTCTGCATGGTTGGTAGGTAACGTGTATGTAATGTCAGGCTCAGAAGAGATCTGATTGCTCCCGTGTCATCACGGGATACTTGGTATTCCACCATAAAAAAAGAGCAAAGGATGAGAAAAGGCCTCTGAGAGGAAGGGGTTAAAATACTTAAAAACAAAACCAAAAAGCCCAAAGATCCTAATGAGCCGACACCAAAGAGCAGCAGAAGGCAGAAATGGATCTGGCCACTCCACTGGGAGAGAACATATGTGTCCTGACCATCTATTGTGTCACTGTGAAACACAGTGGGGCAGAATACAGTTCCAATTAAACCAGCATCTAAGATCAGGGAGATATACCCTAATTAACACATTCTGAATGGTAATAGGCAGGGATAATCAAGCTGCAAGCTGCTCGGGAAACAGCTGCTCAGAAGTGACTAGGACAAATATCCAAATGAGGAAACCTATGGAAAAACCGAGAATGATGAGGAAAAAAATGGTGATGAAACAGTAATAGCTTGTACGTATCTAACGACTCTCAGCCTAACAGAACCCACAACATTATGCAGCGTAATAGGGAAACTAATTAAGAGAGGTCACTTTACTCAGCATTGAAATGGAGCTGCCTCTTGTGTACGTACCTGGTTGATAACAACAATTATTAACAGCACAACAACAATAGTACAAAACTGCTGAGGTCTGGAAGTATAAAATAATACCAAAACCTTCTGAAGCATCTGGTAGACAGGTCGCTCAGCCCGGGTTCAGGTTTGATGAGACAGGCAGTTTGAGTTTATCCCTTCAAAAGCTGTGTTGGTAGGAACCAAACTCTCTGAAGTCTGCAATGCAGAGATGTCTGCGCCTGAACTATTCTCCCCGGCTCCTCTTACAGACAGCAAAGGGAAACAGGTATTTTTAGGACACAACTCATGTGATCGATGACAGACATTTCTTTTGAAATGAGATAAATCACATCCTAAAACTGTAATCAGATCCTGGCTATAAAAGGAGCCCTGGCAAGTAGTTTGAATGTGACAGCTTTACTGTAAATTTCTTTATTTCTGTCAGATGAAGGCTACTTGATGTATATAGACTCTAACTAGATGCTGTGTGCAAGACACCAGACTTTGCCGGGTTGATTTATATTTTTATTTTAATGAAGAGAAGGAAAATGTAGCAAAATTAAAGTGTCTGCAAGATAGCCAAGTGTCTGCTTTTCTGGCCACCATTTACACTTAAGGTGATGCCCATATTTTCCTGCGTTCCTCACTTTCATATTTCTTGCAATTGCAACATTCTCTCTTCTATTTTCTGTACAAGTTCATGCTTTGCAGGTGGGAACGGCTCTCTAAGTGCCAAATCACCATGTTATAGGAGGAAGAAGAGTTCGGGATACTTGGAAAAACACTATAAAAGCCACAATCCCCCTTCCCCCCCCATTTGTTTTTTCCTTTATTTTAAGATCAAGGTAGTAACTGCTTGGGGGGCACAGCCAACAGCAAGGACCGACAAGGCATAATCTGGGCAGACATTGAGGGAAATAAGAAGAAATCCGGCAGGCAAAGTTTCTGGAAGAAGAAATAGCTGCAGCAGAGAGGTAAGCTTTCTAGAACAAACTTCCAGATGTTTCAGGAATCATCTGTGATTTTAACAGGCCGTGTTACTGAATTGGACAAATGACACTAGCAGAGCCCTGCTTTGATGCCTTTGCTCTTATTCTTCCAAAAAGGAAGTATTATGTGTAAAAAGCAATACTTCTACATATTCTGTGGATGTGGTGACCTGGATAAATAAAATAAATTACAATACTAATTCCCCAGAGATGGCATGAGAAATAATGGCTTTAGCGACTAGCATGATCTTTCGCAACAGGGAAAAAAATTACTCATCTCTTAAAGCTTTCTACTATTTTTGACAGTGACTATTTTCTCTGAGCTTCACCTTTTTCAAGAATACTAAAGGGGATTTGTAATTGAACATAAATGAACAACTATGCTTAGCATTCAGAAGAGGCAAAAATGAGTACCTAAGTAGTGCCTCCAAGTAGCTCATCCTGAAGATGCAACCAGAAGTACTACAGAAAGAATCTTCTGCAAACTCTTTTCGACAACTACAATGACATTTAAACCTTCCTGTTCTTTTACATTTGCAAGAAAACTTTCTTAGTAGATGGGTTGTTTCCCCACTAAATATTTAACTATATATATTGTCCAGGAGTCTTGCTGCAAAGGGATGAAATTCGCTGTATATAAAGACAGGATAAAACTGAACCGTATTCTGTAAGGTGGGGTGCAATGAGAAACCAGATAAAATGCAATGTGGAAGTCTCTCAAGAAGCAATGTTACGAAGATCCAACTGCATTTTTTAGAATATATTCAGAACAGATGGTATGATAGGTCCACGTCCTCTATGCAGCAGAGATCAGAAGCTGGAAGAATGGTGTATTTTCTGTTCATTAGATTTGGACCATCTGGTTGCGGTGGGGGATTTTGAACTGAGCAAACCCAGGTCCTCACAGAGCCCTCAAGAGGCAAAGCATCTCAGTCCTCTCTGATTTTTACAATGAATCTATGCAAAAATCACAAGTTCACCTTTGCCTCATTTTGCCAGTCAATCCTATCTGTCCATATTCTGCATTGTCTCCTTGCACTTGAATCTCTGTACAATTAGCATCGTCATTAAACGGCAATTTACCCGTCAGACCCTGCTTTATATTTTTAAAGTGCTCTTACAAGCTTTCTTTAATCATTTTTTTCCTGGCAAAACCCTTGGGAGCATTGTGATCACCATTTTACAGATGCTGCCACCAATCTCTGACACATATAGAGATTAAGTGACCTGCTCAGTGCTACAAGAGAAACCAACATCAGAGGTAGGACTGAATTTCAGGACTGTCTCTCACTCTTCTTCTAGGATGGTGATCACAGTTTTTCCTTTTCCTGTTTGAAAATCAAGCATGAGGAAAAGAAATTAAAACCATAGCCAGCATTGAGGACTAATTCACTAACAATACGAGAACTGTAAAGGTATGAGGAGATAAGGATGGTGCTACACGTAGGAAATGGAAGAGCTGCCATGTGGCCCTCGGGCTCGATGAGGTGTATCTCATCCAGTTTTAGAGCTGACATTCAGCGGTAGTTGTAGACACCAGCTGCAGAAAGCAGCTGGACAAAGCTGGTGCCTAGCACCGTTTGGGACGCCCGAGGGTTTCTGAGAGACCTGCGCGTGAGGCTGACCTGCTCTGCAAGAGCGGCTTCCGCACAGCACCAAGAGGCTCTGCCAGAAGCCCCTGTCGTCTCGCTCATTGAGAACAGCTGCGGTCCTGGCGCCGCTGGAGAGGAGGAGCAGTCCTCTAGGACTTCCCGGGGGATGCGGAGGACCCTGTGGTGACGGGAAGGGTGACGGAAGCCTAGGCAGAACAGCCAAGCACAGGACACAGTGGATGAGAAGGGGAAGCCTGCAGTCCAGGAGTTTGAGCAGTTGGCCACGTGTTGGGACCAGTGCATCTCCCCGTTGTGTGCCTCATGTGAGACTCTGGGCAGTCACCTTGGGCCAAACCCATGAAAGGGATTTTTGGCACCTACAAACCATGCCCAGGGAGAGCTAGAATGCAGCGCCTCAAAACAGGATTCACAGCAGCCAGCACACTAAGATTTGGTGCAGGGTACAAAACCACCTAGTAGGAAACTCCAAAGGGGAGGAGGCATCCTCCTCCAGACACAGGCACCTACGTGAAGCCAGGATCCCCAGCAGGCACCCGCACAAAGGGATCCCTTTGGAGAAGGGGCTGACAAACTGCCTCAGTCCTTTAGAAGAGGCTGGAGGGCAGAGTCCTTGCCATTTCCATAAGGCATGGGAGTACATTCTCCCTTGCCTGGGAAGCAATGGGCCGTGGAACCATCATGAAACAGTGCAGATTCCCGTATTTCTCTCTTTCTGAGGCAGTGCCTTAGGCTCGGAGCTGAAAGTAAGCAGGAGAGGAAGGTGGCATCCTTCTTTTTGCCTATGTTATGGAAACACGAGGTCGCTGGTGCTGGAAGGTGAGAGCACGTCAGAGTCTGTCCTGGTTTCGGCTGGGAGAGAGTTAATTGTCTTCCCAGCAGCTGGCACAGCGCTGTGGTTTGGGTTTAGGATGAGAAGAATGTTGATAACACCCTGATGGTTTTGGTTGTTGCTCAGTCGTGTTTAGACCAAGTC
>JAVKLA010000008.1:31120168-31148946 GCA_034782735.1 Sagittarius serpentarius
CTAAACCCAAACCACAGCGCTGTGCCAGCTGCTGGGAAGACAATTAACTCTCTCCCAGCCGAAACCAGGACAGAAAGTAAGTTCCAAGTTCATTTCATTGTCTTCTGCTCTCCTCCTCTTCCTGATTGTGGTAAGAACCTGACTGGGTATTTATTTTTAACTGAATTATTTGCTGTGTGGCACTGTGGCTATTTACACACACAAAACTGCATAGAGTCAAACATTCACACACCACAGGATCATATGTAAACTTCTTAGAAGAGAGTCCAAATTTCAGGACTGAGTGTAAATAGAAGCATTCACCAGAGCACGACTGTTACCAAGAATAAAGAACAGCATAAATGAACAAGTTTTCCTCAAAGAATTAAGTAAATGGCAATAGGAATAAATGACAAGGCTGACATTTTAACAGAGAACTTTCCGTCTGAGTCACAGCTGTGGGTTGTGAATTGTGTTGGGTTTATACTCAATGGGTGTTGATTAACTTTTTTCAAATTGCTCAGCAACTTGTGCTATTTAACACCCTTAGTTCATGTGTCCATAGGCTCTTTCTTTCTCCTTTTTTTTTAAGATGTGATTTTTTATATTGCTTTGCAGTTTTTAATTTTCCTTAGATAGCAGAGGCTCTTCGAAACTACTAGAATTTTTTTTTTTAAAGGACAGAAGAGGAAGACAAAAATGGCATCCTGAAAACTGTGAGGATTTTCACTAAGCTGGAGAGCCCTTCCTCTGTCATTTCTACATATAATTACCTGGTTTAGACAGAAATGGATATACAGTGTGTAGACACGCTAGACTTCCCATGTGCCCTTTCCACCACGGGCAATTTGCACTCATCTCAAAGCATTTTTTTTTTTAAGTTGTTTTCCAGCATCCACTAAATATAAGTGGACACTACTTAGGTACCTAGTACCTAGATCCCAATTATTGCTATTTGTTATCCCCAATGGCTTTTTATCATGGCACCTGAAGTTGAGTATTTATTCCAAATGGAAATTAATCACTCAGTTTTAAGTTTATCTTGTTACAAACCTTGTGAGATCAGAGGTAAAAGCCTTCATTAAAGTCCACTTATGTGACTCAAAAACTGCTGGGTGTCATTCACTACCGGATCTTCCTGTTCAAAAAATTAAAGGGAAAGGGAGAAAGTCAGATGTCGTTAAGCCTGATTCTTGATACGCTGCGTTGGTCAACTCTGTGTTGCTTTGCACAGAACTGGACCACAAACGTACCCCGTACCACTGTGCTCATGGGGAATAAAAGACAGCTGTTAAGTATTGCCAAACCTTTCCCACAGGTTGAGGAGACTACCTGGTGGAGAAACGGTATGGGAAAATGTTCCACTAGCAAGTCTCAGGAGCTAAATTCTAATCCACCTTGGAGAGTCAATCACACTGAAATTCATCATAGTGTAGCCTGTATCTCAGTACATCATTATTAAAAGAAGCAGCTGACTCCCATTAGAAATAATATGGGAATGGCACTGATTAGGTCATTTGTAATCTCTTCTCCAAAAGACATCTTGGAGGTGAAAATTTGCAGAAATCAATGTATGTCTGAAAAGTCCAATGCAATCAGCTTCGTGTCGTAGGCAAACAGAGGCTGACACCAAACATCACAGAGAGAAAGGAGGACCACAAAATAACTAGTGTTGATAGTAACTTCTCAGAAACCTTCTCAGCTGCTATCACACTAACAGCTATGGTTAATAAAACGCTTAAAAGAAAATGGTAAATACACAGATAAATAACCGTAGAGAAATGAGGACCCCACCGATAAACGTTTCTACAGTCAGGGCATTCTAGCAAGATTTATAACAAATGTTACACATCTGCTTAGCAGTGAAGCACACGTGCATGTCACCTGGTAAGCTAAGAGGGGCGAGAGCAGTTAAGGACAAATACAGTGCCCTGCATCTTGTTACTAAGCATGATTTCAGCACTCCTTTGACATTAAAGCAGTCCAAGGACTTACACAGGATGAGGAAGGTGGTGAGCTCAGAGGTGTTACCCCCACTGCCTTACAGGAGGGCAGAATTTGCATTTCGGAACCTCATGACGTGTTAATATGTTGTAACAATGAAGATTCCAGATCTGCTGAGAAACTGCTCGTTATTCCATTCATTCTTCCTATTTTTAGCCACTTTAAGACCAAGTTCTGTGTTGGTCCTTCACATCCCAAATGTTACCTATTGTGTGTCTAGTGATGTGCTTGAGACGCCCTCTCTCACAGAGAGACCGTCTCCACCGAAATCCAACACACGTTCAGCACACAAGGAATGAGTGTCACGCTGAAGAGTTTTGCATTGCTAGCCAGATCTTGGGTTTTTGCTGGAGAGTGGGTGTGGTAGGTAATAATAAGAAAAGTTCACTGCTATTTCCTAAGAAGTAGAATCGGTGCCATTTGTGGGGGTTTTCTTTACTACTCCCACACTTTATCCGGTCTGAGCACTGAACAGGATTTAACTATGTTTCACTTACTCGGCGGTCAGGGAATATATTGTACTAACACTGTTTGCCCAGTGATTTTCTGGCATGAATAATGAAGTTGCAGGAAGCCATATGCTTTTTCTAATTATCCATTATCCTCATTATTCAGCCACTGTCTGACTATCGATTCCAAAAAATCCAGCTCAGCATTGAGGTTTAGGTTCGGCAAATGAATTTTTCAAGTTACTTTAGGTTAACTTAAAAAGAAAAAAGAAATCTCACTGGTGAATTATACATTTATTAAGATAAATTACTGAGATCCCTCAGGGACATGAAATTAAAAGTAATATGTCATGTGAAACGTTACCACACAAGGCTGGGAGATTCTTTCATCAGTTTTTGCGATTTCTCCTGATGCTTCAAATCTGTCTGGGACACATTCGCTCCAAAAAATAGAAGTTCCAGTCAGGAAGAAAGAAGGAATGCAGGGGCTTTACTCGTAGAGATAGAGACATGATCATCCCACTCTACTCAGCACTTGTCAGGCCACACCTGAAGTACTGTGTCCAGTTTGGGTCCCCACAATTCAAGAAAGATGCAGACAGACTGGAGAGGGTCCAAAGGAGGGCCGTGAAGATTATCAGAGGGCTGGAGAACCTGTCCTGTGAAGAAAGACTGAAGGAGTTGGGTCCTCTCTCCCTGGAGAAGAGAAGGCTCAGGAGGACCTCATCACAGTGTTCCAGTACTTAAAGGGCGGCTACAAAGAGGAGGGAGGCTTTCTCTTCACAAGGAGCCACATGGAGAAGACAAGGGGCAAGGGGTACAAATTGCACCAGGCTAGGTTTCATCTTGAGATAAGACAGACTTTTTTTTTACAGTGAGAACAATCAATCGCTGGAACAACCTCCCCAGGTATGTAGTAGACTTCCCATCACTGGAGGTTTTCAAGATCCACTTGGCCAGGGTGCTGGATGATCTCATCTAGGCTCCCTCTCCCATGAACAGTTGGACCAGATGATCTTTCTAGGTCCCTTCTGACCTGGGCTGCTCTACGATTCACGAAGAAACACATAATGAAATGTGCTAATGCATGGGGTTCGTTCTTAAAACATTGTGAGATGTCCATGTTTTTACAGACAGGGGACACAACCATGGGTTACTCCTGAAGGCTTCAGAGACGCACATTTGGCCTAAAGCCTATCCCCCAACCCAGCCCCTGCAAGGTCTCCCTCACCCTGAGGCTTTGCTGGTGCTGTGGAACCACTCTGGCGTCCGTTCCCTGCTCGTGCCAGGGTATTCGCATATTGTCTGGTTTTAGACCCTTATATGTAGCACAATTCAGAGCCCCTAAGCAAGGAGCTCACTGCTACCTGTCTTCAGGCAGCCTCTGTAAGAGACTCTCCCTCCCCTCCGGCAGACCTGCAGAGTTTGCTCACCCGCCTTTCTCTCCGCCGCAGGTCTCACAGGAGCCACGCCAGTGAAGTCAAGCAGCTATCGTCAGCAGTCTGCATGGGTTCATGAACCTTCCCCTCCTCCCTTGCGCTGAGCATCCCTCTGCCACCCCGTAAAATCTGGCTCAGTGTGTCTAATGATGACCGATGGACTGGGTTCTTACTAAAACATGAGATGAAAAATCTGACGCGCCGCCCCATAACAAACTGGGTGTGAAAGACTTGAAGAAGTTAGAGTGCGTCTTGGAAATGATTTATGAAAAAGTACAACTCGTAAACACTGCCACCGTCGATGCAGAATACAGAGTGCTTTCCGGCTATGTGACATGCTTCATCTCCTACACATGAAAGGATTTAACAAAGAACCGAGTAACACAGATGAGAGGTGCTGGAAATGCACTAGAAGTAATCACACGTGTCATTCTGTTTTCATGAAAGCAATAACCAATCCCAATCTATTCCTCTGGCCTCATTGCTGAACCTCTAATGACGTGATGTACCCAAAATGAAGAAGGGATGCAAAAACAATTGTCAGGACGTAACAGTTTGCACTCAAGCGACTGCAGAAATTACGGAATGGGCAACGCATCTCCTGTCTCCAGCCAAGAAGGCTGGCCAGAATTAAACAGCTGATGTGCTGGATCCATACTCCAGCTGCATTCACCGAGATGACAGAAATCCTCAGCTCTGGCTAACCAGGACTAATCTCTGACCAATCTGGAGGTGGATAATCTCTGTATCATCCCCTCATCTCTGTGGGTTACTATACAACATGTACACCGGATAACTTCACCCCAATTCGCATTTATATCCCAGTTCTCCTAGCTGAACAATACCACTATCTTAAAATAACCAAGGAAAAATGTTACTGAGAATAAGGTGGGAAAATGTGAGCAACATTTACTGCAAAAATGTTGCCTCATCCTCTCTTTACAACCTCACAAGCTGTCAATCTAATTTCCATCTTATAAATTGAGATTTCTAGGATTTTAGCTTTTTACAGGTATTTTGACATCCTTTCTGGAGACTTTTGTAATAATGTACCATGAGGTGAGCGAAATCTGACAAGGAGGAGGTGGGGAATACTGGAAGGCAAAATATGAGCTGAAACCCAGGAAAGGAGCTTTTCCGTGACCTCCCACTAATTTCTGACATCACTAGGCAATATTTAGTGAGGTTACGCACAGAAGTTTGCAAATAAGCCACACAGTATTATCTCAGAATATGTCATTCATGCTATGCAATGAGAAATAGAGTCATGCCTGTTACTACTAGAACATCCCTCCTGTCCCGACTCAATATGGAGAAAAGCCTGAGATAAACCTGCCTGACGCCTTCTCAGTTGTCTTATACAGCCACAAAACTCTTGCTCATCTTTCTGAACTCTAGAGTTGTACTAAGTTTTGATTCCGAAGAGAGGGAAAGACATTTTCTCTGGATTTCGCGCAAGAAAGATTGGGCTAAATGCAGTGTCTGCAGGTAGAGCAATTGGGCACTTCTTTGCTCCCCCAAGTTGCTTACCCACTTTGTCTTTGCAGTTTGGTGGCAGGTTGCCACTTCACAAGAACTAGAAAGTATATCTTCCAGCACGTAGTTTCTACAGCATGGAGTTAACAAAACATTCAGATGTTTAATTGATTCTTGTCACTTTTCGGCCATCTTGCTTCATTAGGCGTTTCCTTTGATCTCCAACTTGTCTCTTCTGGCTCCTGAAACAACATTATTTCTTATGGAGGATTAGCCTAACCTGACAAAAGCTGTTTGCCTTTCGTTGAAATATTTCATAGGTTGAACGTTTCAAAAGTGTTGCTGAGAGAGGGCTCAAGAGAAGTGTTTGTCATTCTGTGCGCTTTATTGACTTTAAGGTTACAATCGTGTGGAAGGCTGAGAATAAAAACATTTGCTAGAGTAGGCCAGAATGACTTCCTACCTTGTAAAGTGCATTTTGATTGTATCTTATTTTACACAATCACTTTTTTAGTTTGGAACAATCATTTTTGACAAGAAGCCAGATTTTGCTTGACCTGGCGTATTTTTTAGAATTAATGGCATTTGCATTAGGCGGTGGAAATTCTGCAAAACTTTGTCATTTCTTTGCATCGCTTTGAAAGGGGCTGACATTTTGGAGAGATTTTGATTTCTGCTACAGCAGTAAAGTAATGGACTGACAGCTAGCCCTCCAGTTAATGTTTTGCAATGAACCATACGAGCATTCATAGCCAGGGCCTAGAAATACCATGTGTGGACCTGAGATCTATCATGACATGTGCATAGGAGGTAACCATCCACCTCATGCAGTCAGCTGTGAAACAAAACGTGCTTTTCCGAAAGTGTGGCACTCTCACTCCACTTGCTTTACAATACCTCGTGCAGGGAGTAACGTGCGAAGCGTATAGACAAGTCCCTGAGCAGGACCCTCCCAAGGCTGGGTCAGGGGATATGGCTGCCTTGCGCTGTGACAAGCCATTGCCAGTCACCCTGGCTCTGTTCTCCCTGATTTTGTCCTGGAGCTGTACTGAGACCTTGCAGGTCCTCCCCAGCCAGGTTTCCAGTGTGGGCAGAGGGGGGGCAGAGGGGGAGCAGAGGGGGCGAGCAGAGCGTGGTAGAGCATGGCTAGGTCAAATGCATGCACAGGGTAGGTGTGAGCTTGAGGCACAGGACATCTCACATGTCAGAGGGACATGGGAACTGAAGGAGCAACCACACCAGAATATGAGCCTTTCTGGGGTGAAGCTACCCAGGAACAGGTCCTAGCCTTCCAGAAATACCAAACTGGCTGAGGGCCAAGGTGGGAAGGAGATGGCTTGAAGGTCAGGGAGGCAATATAGGGAAAGATTCAGCTGCCTTGTCCGAAGCACCTTCCATCTTTTTCCTCTCACACCTCCTAGAGCTCCACTAATCCTCCCTGTATCACCTCCTGGCCCTCTGAAACCCTGCTGACACAGGGTGCACTCTCCTACCAAACCACTGCCATGCTGAATTTTGCGGCTGTCTTCGGTGGGCTCTGCACTCTTTCACTTACCTTTGGCAGCTCCAAGCCGGCCAGAGCCACATTGCTCTGTGACACAGGGAGACATGGTAGGGAAGGGAGGCGGGGGGAGAGGAGTCGAAACTTTTAAGTAAGATTAAACACCGTTCTAAAACCATGCATTTGCAGTACTTCCAACTCTGCAATTTCAAACCCATGCACGCTGTTCAAACTAGGGCAGCAGCCCTTGAAGAGCAACTGAATTTAATTGGAGATCCAGTTGCCTTTGTCTGTCCCCCTACATGACATCGAGTCACCATGCCTTATGTGCCTTGGAGATGCATGTTCCAAATTGAAGGAAAGGAACAGGTAAATAAAGCAAAATATTTAACACTGTGAGTGGCATTGTCATGTACTAGCGGAAAAAGCTTTTCTCAAAAATTACGCTTGGCGTTACATTGTTTTTATGGTGGTGATTCTTATGGTGGAAACACAGACTGAGATAATATCTATATGATTCTTAAATGGAAGAGATATGATCTTTGAAACTAAAAATAGGTCATATCCATTTTTCCTAAAAATTGTAGAAAGCTCTTCAAGGATCATAGGCCAGCTTTCAAGCCCAAAAATAAAGCCCACAGTCATCTGTCCTAATAAAAGAGGCTTTTTATATCTCTCTAGGAAATTCAAACTCTCAACTCAGAGGCCTTTGAATTGATTTGGTCTTTAGTAGTATTTTAAATCCTATCATTTTGGTGATGAGCCAAACTCAAGGGCAAAAGCCATCTCTCTTCAATAGGCCAGCTGGTGAGGCACTCAAGCCCTTTCTGACTTTACATGTTGGCAAGAAAAGAAACCCATGGCAAAAGACAATGAAGGGAAGAAATCGTCATTTCTAGGCAGTTCTATAGATGTATGTGCTGCTAATTTCTCAATAGGAAGGTGACTCAAGGGATAACTGCTTGAAGGGAAAGAGCTTTCTTGGCTTCCTTTCGGACACTTAGGGTGTCTTCGTTTTTTCAGTGTAGTTCTTCACATGTGAAACACAACCCTCACACGCAACCCTCGCACACGCTGCCGAACAGCCGCAGGTGCCAATCTGCGCCTGTGCCTCCAAGCTGCAGGAGCGCTGGCTCAGCAGGCAGCTGGGCAGCCATCTGCTCTGCCCTGGGTGAGGAAGAGGAAGAGGACTAAACTGTCTTCGGTTCATGGAGTGCAGCACTGTTATCCGAGCCCAGTCCGCCCTCTCTCTTTCAGGAGCTCCTTATTCTTTCCAGTACCAATAACTCCAGGCATTTCCTACAGAAGTGGGAAAAGCCATGGGTGAAGGACTGTTTAACGCCCGTACTCACCTTGTCATGTCAGAGCAATGCAGTCGGTGGAGTTTGGTGAGCCAATGACCACACGTGTATCTACTTCAGATCGAGCTAAATTGTCCTGTAAGCTGTCCTGCAAGCTCAGACCGGTTCCCCACACGTAAGAGTGTAACACCGCTTGAGATATCCTTGGGGATCCCACCTTTCTGGAGCTGCCATTCCAGAAAGGCACCTATTTCCAGCAGTTCCCATGTCGTATCTGCTAGATCCTAGAAGAAGTCTCAGGTATCCAAGGGCATTTCAAAAAGCACCAGGCGACTGTATGCAGGGAATTGAACCTCCACTGACTATAACAGGACACATCTACATTTAGACACCTGAACTGACATGCACACACAGTGGACTTGAATCCCAGCCCATCTGTGCCAGCAGCACCACCTGGGACATCACCAGCTCTCTTGACCTGTGGAAAAATGCAACGAAAGTAATCTACCTTAAGCCACTATCGAGGGGTAGATCTCAGAAATGTCCTATGTATTTCTCTTACATTTCCTAGATGGTACACAGCCCCGAGGGCCACAGACTGCCAGAAACAGCTTAGAGATGTCTGTGGTCCAGACAGTGCTGGGAGAATGATTTTGCCCCCCCAAAAGGCAGCCGTTACATGATTCTCACCAAGATGATACTTGGTGAATACAGTGGACGTTCAGCCCATCCCCTAGATACACAAAGGTACAATTGCCCATACATAGCCACATGAGTTATTTGCTGTGCCCAAGGTTATTTTGTTTTACCATCAGCTGCTAGCCCAGAAGGTCACGGATCTCCCACAGGTTCTGCATCCCATTCATCAGCCCCCTCCCTGCCAGGCTATTCCTGGATGCCTCAAATGACATTTAGACAACTGAATTGAGTTCCTGGTGTTAACAGACCATAGCTTGAGATTTCAAAACCAAATCATTGCTCCCATGAGGCTTCTTCTCATTCCTAGCAATCAAGTTGCATTAAGAGAAACTATAGCTTTGCATTACAGTGTGTCATGTCATCGTTATCCTTCAAGATCAGCAGTTTCACACTCTGCCGTGATTTCACTGCATTTATGAAAGTGTGTCCAGACATCAGCATTATGATCACAGATTTTTTTTTCCTGGTAACTTTATAAAAACCTCAATAGTTTTTCAGAGTACAAATCACATTCAGTACTTTTTTTTGTTTTCTAATATTCACAAAAAGTGGCGGAAAATAATCATTCTTTCTTTCATGGTTGAGCTTCATGGCTGGCAGGCAAGTTACGTGTCTTCTTCCAAACACGTCTCTTTGACAAGGGAGCTAAACATAGCTGGTCATTAAAATAGTTTTGGTGCTCTGCTTTTCAAACTGCAGGCCCATTTTCCCAGCAGGAAAAAAGAAAGCAAATGCTATCTTTCTTTTATGAAAGAGCACCTTTTTAGCAGTATAATTGGGCCATAACATAGGGTCAAATTTATAGGAGGAGTGATCTCTATGACACAAAAGTAGTGCTTTAACAAAGGGATGTTGATTTTTCCCGTCTGACCTTTGCATCCTTCTTGTGGTAGCAATTAAGCAAATGTACACGATTGCACGTAGGCAACTCTTTAAAATTTACACTTGCTTTTTCCATTTTGTAATGAATCCACCCTCGAAGACCCAATTTGTAAAATGACTGTAAAGTATGTGCTTTTTGGAAAAAAAAAATGCTAATGTTTTTCAATGCCAAAACATACGTGACATTGTATGCCTTTTTAAAAACAATCAGTATTCAGGACAGTAAGCTTTCTTTACTGTAATAATAAAAAGCATTGAACATTCATTTTGTCCTTATGGGAAACCGTGTAACGGTAGTAATTTTAAATCAAGCTAAGAAGTTGTCAGTACTTTCTCCTTTCGCTACAAGACAGGCAAGGTTGAATTGCTGCATTTACTTTAAGTTCGTTTTCCATATGGTTGCTCCAGACACAAGCCCTTTTTGATGACCCGTCTGTAGCTAACGAATGCTCAAGACCCCAGTTCTCTCCTCACCTTCTGCCCTCTTGACCCTCATGCCTCACTGAGGCTCACTCCGGTAAGAAGACATGATGCGCAAGCAAGGACTAGACAGACTGCCTAAACCAGGAGCAAAAGATGGTCCCACACTCTCTAGGGGCATCTAGCTTACACCTATTTACGCTTACAATTCAACAATGATTTCTCATTTTTTGTCATCTGTTTTCAAGGAAGAGTGCATCATATAAAGATCAGCACTAAAGCAAGCCACATGGGTATCAGGTTCTTACTAAATACCTCCTATTCCTCAGCACAGCAGAAGAAAAACCGGCCAAAGACAGCTGACACACGCACCTAACCAAATCTAGCCCTCTAGTCCCAACGTAATCTGGATTCAAGCCAGCACTGGGAGATTAAATCAGCTCACAGTCACCGATAGAGGAATTTCTTCCATGAAGAAAAGAAGGCTGGTATCTATTCTCACCCTCTTGGGCCATTTGACATGGGTAAGGTCTCAGAAGAAGTGATGGAAATCTAACGTAAGAAGGTATAACAGACTGAGTACTTCTTCTGGAGAGTCATCTAATAGGTGCTCACAGAAGGCTGAAGCTGCACCTCCCTTGCAGAAATGCAAAGGTCTGGCTGACCCTGTGATCCCTCTTAGCAGCCATATGCAGCCCCTGAGTAACCTGGTTAGACCAAGTGAGCCCACCACCAGCAATCAGCTTTGCCCGCCGTGAGATACAGACATTTCCTGTCACCAAATCGACCAAAAGCTGTGGCAAGGTCAGCTAAGATGAAGAAGAGTAAGCAGGATTCAAACCTGAGCACTGTCTCTATGCCAGCGGTGGGCAGAGGGAAGACAGTGATGAGTCCAACACCGGAGAGCAGTGTTATTTCTGTGATAGGTGCCCACCCAGTGATCAGTTCATCCTGCAGATTAGGCGAGCTTCGGTTGTCCTCATTGACGCTACGCCCTTGCAGCTTGGTGTGGAAAGCTATGGGAGCCCCAGCAGAAAAACTCCAGGTTTTCCTTACCCACCTTCCTCCAGGCTGGCTGGAAAGTGTGTTAAACCAGAATGGGACTAAAATAAACAAACAAAACAACCCTGGGATTTCCATGTGAAGTCCAGTCTTCCCAAGCATCATCTTCCTCTACTATGTTCAGGCAGAAGTGGGCCAACATTTTTCAGACCTGCTTGTTGAGACCGGAAAGAAAGAAATGCAAAAAATTCCTTCTTTCCTGATGGATTCAGTCCAGCGTTATCATAAATTGTCTGTGTTCCTAGATCCTGTTTTGGCTGGCTGAGAAGCAGAGGAGGTGGTAAGTCAGCTGGCAGACTGCGTCACCCCGTAGGTTCCTCTATCTTGTTGCCTAAAGTAAAAAAAAAACTGGTTTTTCTCTCCACAAGGGAGACTTAATTGCGGTAATAATACATCAAGACCAACTGCACATTACACTTCAGCAATGTTGATCAGCAAATCCATTTCTGCTCACTCAGAGGAGCGCTTTTGAGTTCTCTGCTGAGACTTCAATGGTCTGAAAAAAATGCTTTCCATAATTCCCAGGATGAAGGCTGTGGCTGGCAATTGTATTCAAGGGGGCAATGTGACTATCTAGAAAAGGGGTCCAGCTTGTCCGTGCAGGAAATACAGTGTCTGTAGGGGCTGAGCCAGGTAATGAAGTGAAGTACCCCAGCAGGTACGGACCATTGCAACCCTGGCACATGGTGCTTCCAGACAAAGCGGGTTGCTTTTACTCTCTCATCTCTATACATATAAATACATGTAAATATATGTTTATTTTTCTTTAAAATCCCTTCTGGGACAGGACATGTCACTGCATTCCTTCCCATTCCCCAAGTGTGGAAAGGAAGAGAGAACAAACAACATGACAGATGTTACTCACATTGCATAAAGTGCTGTTGGAAGCCGTTCAGATACTAAGTGATACTATCTATAAAAATCTCAATAGAATAGACTTCACAGTAGATCTCACATGTAAGACATGGCCTAACAAGAAGGGTTGGTCAAGGCTTCCTTCGCATGCACTGCCGGCTCCCCCTGACTCGGGGCGGGGTGGTCCCATGCATCGAGGACAGCGCAAGAACATCCCTGGTGCAGGAATGCACCATATGCGCAGGAGGATGCGCATGGCATGGGAGCTGTGGGTGGTATTAGGAGTCTGTTATCTGGAGAAGATCAAATGCTGGGTTTCTCATATCCACCTGAAGCACGCTGACTTGGGGGGGAAATGCGTTCCACAAGGCTCCGGAGAACCAGACTCGCCTGGTGTCCCTGCAAGACCTTTTTCAGAAAGGAGCTTCCTTTCAGCCTCTCTGTTGAACACTTCTGTCCACCATATATTAGAAGCAAAACAGGATTTATAGAGAGAGGCAAGTCCTCTTAGTAAGCAGCTGGAAAACACAGCAAAGCTTTCAGGCACACAGGCTGCCTTTCCTATTCCAGAGAGGAGCCACAAGTTTCAACAAAGCACAGGCTGGAACCAACTGCTGTAAGTTTAATATGTTAGTGTTAATCAAGCAGATGATTTCAGAGTAAGGGTGGCTGGTATCTGCAGAGCCAAGAAGGAGTGTTAGCAAAACATATTGTGATTAACAGAGCGAAAGCCAAGTAATTATCACCTGAAGGACACTGAGACAATGTAGGGCAAGGGAGGAGGAAAATTATAATACGACATAGATCCCAAATCTTTTTAGTATCCAGTAAGTTTTTGAATGTTGTTGTCTTGACTTGTCTTTTGAAGATATCTTGCCACTACTATAAAGAGAAATGCATTTAATGATTTTACTTTGTTGAGATGAAATTAATGCTTGTAACAAAATAACGCCTTCAAACCAGTGATGCTGGTCTTGTTTTTTCTTCTTGCCAACCTCCACATAAAATCAACAGGACTGATCCTCTTCCCATTGAAGCCAACAGCAAAAACCTGTAACAGCTTCAGTAGGAAGAGGATTAGACTCTGAATTAGGACCAAGAACTCAGTTCACTCACCTGTCTCAAACACCGCTCCTTCTGAAAAATCAGATCCAATATAATTTAGAACAGCTGAGTTTTTCTTAAACAATCTTTTATAACATTAATGGGCAGCCCTTCAAACAGCCGTTGTGGATAAAATTTAACGGTGGCAGATACACAGCAGCAGTTTGGAAACAGTAGATTAATGTTCTTGCTGTGCTATTTGACTTCTTGGGGGATTTTTTAATTAGAATTTACTTTTTAACAGGGACATGTTTACAACTGAGTCAAGTGAGAATGGATGTACACAAAAGCACAGCCATAATTCTCTCCTGCTAGCACGGTCCCTTGGAACAGTCAATAAAAATCACCTTTTCTCATCAATCCCCATATCGCCTCAGAGCCATGCACAAGAGCTGGGAACCATCCCCGAGTGCTGAGTTGGCACTTTCCCTCCTTTCTCACCAATTTATTTTTTTTTCCCAAAACTCTATCTTTCTATCCTGAAAGAAATTGTGTGAGCTTTGATAAGTTTCATACTACAGGTGCGAACTGCTGAGGGTAGCAGCCTGCCGAGAGCGGCAAAAGCCTTGGAGTGATGCTGCCAAGTCCTGAAAACACAGACTGGGTTTTTGCTGCTGGTTGTGGAGACAGAATTGTAAGGAGGGAGTAGTTACCAACCAGGGGTAATTTCATCCTGAGAATGATGAAATTTGGGGGTCCCCACATGTGAGAGGAGACTTAAACCAACCCTGACCTGATTTTGTGGGTTCTCAGCCTGTTGCTGGTTGTGGTTTTAAAATCTTGCAAATTCAAACCTCTCTATCCTGAAATCTCCCAGTCCGGGCTGAACAGATGCTAAAAGACAGGGCAGTGGAAGCAGAGAAAGTTTTCAGGACAGAGGGAAGAAATTTAAACCAATGCAAGAAGTCCAGTCAGGACTGAGGCTAAAGAGTGTCTATCTAAAAGTCTTTAAACATGACAAGAGAAAAAAGCTGGGTTGTCCTTTTGTTTGAGATGAGGTCAGCAGATATTCTCAGATCCCCTCTTTTCCCAGATGAATTAATTTGTCCTTAAGTAAAAGATTTTCACTGAATATTGGTAATGTTTCTAAGTACATCACTGTCATTGCCAAAACTGAAATTTCTCAGCTTCAGCTTGGATATGTCCTTTATGAGTTTTGCATATTCTGCCTCAGAATATCTAGCATCTATAACTTTCAAGAAATGTAATGACCCAAACCAGGAAGAGTAGATGGCCAGAGCCAAAACTATTTGATTATTTTATGCGTCCTTCAGAACATTCAAAGCAAGACAATATTACTTATGATTACATACTGCTTGGATATGTTTAGTGTATGCAAAACACCGTACTGGATGCCCAGCAATTTTTCTAATACTATGGATGACAGAACTTGTTTGGAATGCAAGCAAAACCAGTGTGCATCTACTTCAGTATTTTATTTGGGAGCAGGAACATGCTTTGAAGCGAATCTCATGCTGATCTACATCACACAGCAGCCTCAGGATGTGTGAACTACATTCCTTATGGATGAGATGAAGCTGGTGGCACCTGATGATATACAATTCACTCTCTACAGGATGGCCAGGTTGTAGAAGCAGATTAGAGCTGGGTCTTCTCCATCAAAAAAAAACTTGCTAGTCCAATGTCTCATCAGGTTCAACCAGTTATTCTATATCCCCCACTTATTGTCTCATATGCACGTGTAAATGACTGTCAACATAGAATTTCTGAGCCTAGAAGAGTAAGGGGAAATCTTGCTATGGACAGCAAGAAATGCAGAATTTCTTCCCACGCATATTTTGATATTTATGCTTGTAGTCTTCAGACACACACAACACAGTCATGTTCCTAGTCCTGCTCATGGGACCACTTCATGGAGAGCAGAGCGGACTTAGGATCACATTTTGAGTCGCAAATGGTTGGAGGTTGGGTGAGCACTCAGGGGAGGCCACGTATGTTGCACTGTCTGTATGGTCTCCTCTAGGCATCTGCTTTTGTCTTCTGTCAGAAATGGGGTACTGAGCTCGGTGGACCTTGGGTCTGACTCAGCTTGACCATTCATGTTGCAGGAGTCCTCAATGAACTCTGGACAATATGTCACCCCCGGGTGGTCGTTCCACTCCTGGTACCATCATTGCTGCCTCTTGCACTGTGTAAATGGCATTAAAATCCCTGATATCCTCAGGCTCTCAAATTTTGACATTTCTGGCAAAAAATGCCTTGAACCTGTGGCTGTCATTTCATTGCTGATTTTGAAAGTTCATGATCCAAATCACTATGCTTATTGTCCTTTTTATTTTGTTTTTAGAAAGGACCTACCACCTTCAAGATTCTGAACTTTCCCCTTCTGTTAGGAGAAAGAGAGCAAGCAAACAAAATTATCCACCACGTTTCTTTTTTTCACCCCCGGCATGTTTCTGAGTACTTTCACCACATTTGCCATTTCAGCTGACCAGTCTGAGCCTGCAGAAGTGACCATTCACTCTATAAGCTGAATGGATGAAAAAGAGGTACAGCTAATATGCATTTTGTCAGAGGCGTTTGCCCACAGACACTTTCCCTTTCAATCTTAAATAAGTATTATCTATAAAGTTCCTTGTCCTCCTTTTCTTAAAAACAGTTTGTCACCTCAGAAACATCTCTCCCCTGCTGTCTTCTAGCAAGATCTATGCTGCCTTACAGTGGCTGAGAATCTGGCCACTCTCCAAAATTTTACACCTATAGTTCAGTACCAGGCACTTCAATGAATCAAAAAACGATAACTTTCGGAGAGAAAATAGCAATTTGCTCAGTAAGGTCATTTTAGTGGGTCAATGAGAGAGGATGTGTCTTTTCGAGAAGATGGGGGGGGTTAAGTTTCCTAAGTCTGTTTTACTGTAAACCTGCATGTTTCTTAAACATGCATTTTATTATTTTGCTATTCCTATGATTGTAAGGCTAATGTTTAATTCTTGGCAAAAATACCTATATTAATTGTAAGGCAAATCGTGTATTTGTTGGAGTAAGAAGAGATAAGGGGTCACTCCAAATCAAAGGAAGTGTGTTTGTTAAACAAAAAATGTGTTAATTGTGGTCTCATTCACATACCTGCGCAACTGATCTTCAAGACAGTTTGTATGAATTGCTGTGCACCTCCACAAATGCTGGTTTTTTCGAATATAAGAGATATTTCTAAACTCAGTCATAAAAATATTGCAATTATGTTATAAATATATTCTTTCTGAAAATAGCTACGTCACTGAGGACAAGTTTCCCCCAAACCTGATGGCAAAGTCTTGATTTAGTAGTCGTAATTAGTCCAGAAGCTGCTAAAGGGTAAAACGTATTTGCACACACATTCATTGAGACTTACAAGAAACAGACCTGTTAACACTGTGACTTGTGCAAAGACAACTCCCAAGCAGAAGAAAGACAAAAATATAACAAAAGATTTGTTCTCTGCCAATTATTTCTCCTTCTGCTCATTTTAGCGTGAGAAAATAGCTCGAAGTTGTTCGGGAGCACACAAGGCTGAACACTGAATAAGAAACAAAAAAAACCCCTAATGTTTTGTGAGGAAGTTCTGACAAGAAACTTCCCAGACTTACATATAGGAAATTCCATTTTTTTAGGCCCCTGAACTCTACGACTGAGATATATTACAATTAACACACCCCTCCAAAAAGCTTGCGGTGCTGCAGCAGGATGGGTTTGCCTGCATACTCCTTTCAGACCCGAAGTCATCCCACTCCCCCTGCTCCCCGCATGCCAGGGGACCCCTTCCCGCTGCCCAGGGCTTCCCTGGAAACCCCACTGCCAACAGGAGCTTTCTTGCAGAAAGCAAGCCGCAGCAGAGACCCTCGTTCCAGCCCACACGGCCTCTCCTGACACACCGCCGTGAGAAGTTCAGTGCTTCAAACACCTCCCCTTCGCCTCTGTCCCCAAAACCAGCCTGCAATTTCCAAGAGCCCACAGGAGATGTTAGGATCTTTGTGATCTTTGTTTATAAAACCGGGGAGTTGCAGAAAAGGAGGTCCCCTCCTTGGGCCTCCGTGGGGTACGGTCTGCCCCCTGCTCACTGCAACCATGATTTTCATTTGCTTCGGCAAACTCTGAGTGATTAATACCAGGAGGCTCTGACTAGAGGCAGAACGAGCACAGAAAGCTGACTTGGAAAGAGACTTCAGGTTTCTGAGATAATCAACACGAATAAACAGCTTTAGGTCATAAAGAGAAGATTAAAGTTGCACAATATAGTGAATAGGATGCAAGGGCAAAGTGATTTATGGAGCCTCCCAACCATAGCTCGCTCCGTCCGCATGTGGAAGTGCAAGTCAAGCCCTTTCTTTCCGAAGTCGTTTGCTGCTTTCTGCCGTTTCCGCTGACCTCGATATCCAAACTCCCCGTGTCTGTTCTTGGTCCCAGTGGTGATACTCGACATAACTCAGTAACTCGGTGAAGTTGTTCTGTATTTACAGCAGCAGAGGACCCCCGCACCGCACGGATGCATGGACTTGGGTTATTAGACCTGCACAGTACCAGTGTTTCTGGTAGGACTTTCAGGTGCTTAAAGCCAAGTGTGCAATTAAATGGTTCACTGATCTGTCGCCTCTCTGCCAGTCAGCTTTGACACCGTAGGGCAGGGATGTACCCAAAATTCTTAAACAAAGACGTTCTACAGCCTCAACACCTCTGTGAAGGGAAGTGTTCCTATAGCTATTTTTCCTACTGTAATTATGATGAGGGCTATACTTAAATAACTGCTTGGGGGTCCATGTATAGAAAACACCTCGATGACATGAATGAATGAGGAGGGGAGAGCAGAAACTGGGGAGGAAAGAACTGCCACTATGCACGGAGGTGTAGGCATTTCTAGGACGGTGACAGAAGAGGTGGGATGGGAAATGGTATGCAAAACAACTGCATCTATGCCTTGCTCAGAGCTGTTCCTGTCACTAGATTCAGGGCAGATTCATTTCCCATTCTGCAGAATTTACTACTTTGCTGTGGCATTTCCTGTCCTGAGGTATTTTTACCCACGTTTTCAACAACATCATTGCAAGGAGAATGGTAAACAAAACTTACCACTGAACTCTACAACATTCAGTGTTTCACTCAAAGAGTTTTTGTGAGGGGAATAGTTTTTCATGCTAAAAATATAAGATCAGTTCTGATAATAAGTTTAATAAAAGGACTGCATGGAATATAGTGCCTACACGTTTCATCTGAATCATCTGAATGTGCAAAAAAGGAAGACGCAGTGAAGAAGAGAATTGTATTGTAAGGCTGCCTTTTATCAGTGAGAAAGAAATAAACAGCCATTAAAATACTTATCATCTAGCTTTTGGTAGCTAAAAAATGAGATGTCTAAATCTCAGCTATTCTCCCTTGGCTCCATGGAACTGATGGAGAAAAATAGGCATCTCCACAAGAACGAGCTATCTCATCCCAAGGTAGGTAGGGGGAGGGTATATCCCAAGCCAAACAGCTTCTTTCACGTACAAACCTTAGGATAAGATAGCTCACCCTGGGGAGTGCCTACCTCTTTCCCCTGAAAACAGGGAGAAGGTACAAGGTAGACTCTATTTAAGAGAAATTTTCATGCCTTTGAAATCAGTTGTTTTCTTTTGTTCCATTTGCCGTGTCAAATTCCTTTCTCTTCTGGATCAACCCAATCTCATTTAACATCATCCGAGTCAGATGTTTGGTTTAGGATACTTCTAAAAAATTAAGCAAGCGCAGTTCCTATTTCGGAGTCACCATTTCGGAAACACTTGCACAAAGATGGTAGGTATGGGGAAGACCCTGACTCTGTACCTGCTGCCAAAAACCAACTACAGGGAGCACCAAAAAGCCAACAAGGAGGAGGCAGGCAGACGTGCCCTTGCACTGCAGTTGTACAGTCTTCTGGGGTACAACTAGATAATGTCCTGCTTTCTGTAGACAGCACTGATGTACCCCAGAGAAGTGCCCCAGTTACTTCCAGTAGCTTCGGTCAGTAATGTCGATAGGTGCCCATACCAGCTTCTGAAATCTGGATGAGTTATTTCGGTATTTAAATATGCAGTTAGGATCCTAACTGCAATCACCTCTCTTAGAAAAATTCCGGTATGGATTTTAGCATTTTATTTACTCATAGCCAGCAGTGATTTTCCTGGTGGGTTGTGGAGGCTAAAAGTTCAATGCAAGCGTGTGTCCTCAGTACACCGGCTTTTCAGGCTGACTCCCTCATCTGTAACACCAAAGCAGAAAATGTGCAAATGTAGAGATAAGCAGCAGACAACAGCGATGAGGTACCAAGTGTCCTCTGAAATTTCAGGGTCAGTAAAATAAAGAAAATGTAAATATTGAAAAGGATGTTTGAATATTAATATAGAGCGTTATCTCATTTGTAACTATTATATGTAAAGTGATAAGGGTAATATTTAAACCAGCACAAAGAATTAAAAGTTCACGAGCACCAGCCCATTTGAATTTTTTGCTAAATTTAAATTACTTCAGTATTAACAACTATCTTTATAAGGATGTAAAATACCACTGACATAAATGTAGAAATTATTTAATTTAATTCATTTTAATTGTATTTTTGCTGCTGAAGGAAACAGGATTATGGAAATTGGCAATGCATGGAGAAAAATTCTTAAAACAAAATACAGTTACCAAAAGGTTTTAACCTGGAAAATGCAGTATTGGTCCTGAAAATTTCTCTGTGAAAGGAAAAAAAGTCTCTTCTACCATTTAATTTTTTAAAAAATGCAGTCCCAGGAATACATAAAATTAGACGTAAACATTATGTAGCAATTTTTGTACTTACTACTCTAAAAGGTTTGCCGCAGTTCATCCAGAAACTACAGACCTGCTCCATGAAACTGAACGCCTGTGTTATGCTGGAGGGCTTAATGTCTACTAGTTTTGTGTATCTTCAGATTTACCAGGTTACCAGGTGCCACTCTCACCACGGGCACTGCTAAACAGTCCGTAAACACCAGAAGTACTTGAACATTGTGAGTCTTCAGAGTGTCAAATTTTCACCAATACTCAGCAAAAAAATCTGACTGTAGACCAGAAAAAAATGCTCATTTCTCTAGGATTAACAACAGCTACTTCTAATGACCGTCAAAAGAGAGGGTTACCATGGTTTTCCCACCTTTGCTTTTTTTTCTGTTTTTTTTATTGCATTGAAAACTCAGGACAGACTTGTCTTACACTCTGTTGCCCAAAACGTAAATCCATATCTGTTTGCATAATGTTTGACAGCTCTTGCCAGCAAGAAGACGCTGGCTGAGCTAAACACTGCTTTTCTCTAGGAATGCCAGGGTTATCTTTAAAGGAGGAAAAAAATATTGAATTTGTGATCTGAACAACAAAAGTCATAGAATTCTTCTGAGAATCTGCAGAATCACAGAAGTCTGTGGAAAAGAGACTGATGTTTCCTGCTTATCCCAGTGCTGATGTGGATTTCCCCTCCCATTTCAAGCATGAGTCAGGCCATCGTCTGTTCAAGTTTTTGGGGGGGACAGCTTTCATCAGCTGCAATTTTCACAATTCAGGATTTGCATCATATTCACCCCCATGTTTGTCTACACCTGCTCTTCTCACATTAAACCCAGAGGATGAAGTAAGTGGCCTTGTTCAACCCAGAGGTTCATGGGTTTACTCACTTACTGTAATTAAATTATGAAGGACTTTGGCTGGAATCATTCAGTTTTCCACTGAACCAGGGAGGAGAGGTTCGCTGGTTTGACTTGCACTTGACAAGGTGAAATCTGGGCTGCACTCCCTTTGCCAGTAAGATCTTGTAGTATTTTTTGTCCTGAGGTGCCTGTGGAAGAGGGATGGGCACACCAAGGATCCATCCTCCCCAGGCAGAGCCAAGGAACCCATCCCTTTGTCACAGCCTTCTCAAAACAAACCCCAATGGCTCTGAGGTGTCCCATCACCCCTCTGCTTGGTGCTTGGCATGGGGCTGGTGCCCAGGGAGCTGAGAGGGCTCAGGACTCCTCGGGCAGAGTAGGAGACCACCCCCACACCCCCCCATCAATGAGTCTTGTAACCCCCCCAGCTGTGGAGTTCAGTGGAGAAGAAAGAGACATCACTCTCTGGACCTGCTGCTTTGTGTGGACCTGACAGAGGTAGGTCTGGTCAGAAGCAGAGAAGCAGGTACCTAGAGAAAGTTCCATGTGGATATAAGGAACATTTAGAGTTATACAACAACGGAATAGGGGCTTTGATAGTGCAAGTTATCAGTTAAGGACTTTAGGTGCCTCTTTTTTTTTTCATTTTATTTAAGCCATACATACATGAGTGAGATTCTTCTCGTTCCACTTGAACTGTCTACAGTTCATGCAGGTAGCCTAACACACATCTGACATACGTACACACACGCGTAAAGCGTGGTGGAGAATGGAGAAATAAAGGCAAGTAGCCAGGAGAAAAGTTGACAAATTTTAAGGAAAGTAATAAACTGTATGCAATTAAAGCTCATCTCAGACTCCATGTCCATCCAGTGTCACGGACCATATTTACTGTCTCTTTCTCCCACATTCTCACCCCTTCTGCCCAGGGAAAAAAAATGACTACCTGGCTCTCACCTCAGCCAGTGGAAGCTATGTGTCTGCAGCCTCTACGTATAGGCTCTATGCGTAGAGCCTCCCACCTTTACCAGCAGGATCCAGCCTCACACTGGCTCCCCGTTTACATCCTTCTTTTGCAGCACCTCCCTTGGCCGTTATCTTTCCAGTCAGAAGTTGCTCTGTGCCATGAGCTCTAAGCCCATTAACCCCACTCTGAAAGACACGCTTTGACGTTCCTCCCACACGGTGGAAAAGCAGCAGGCCAAATCTGACCTCTCACAGGTTTCAAACAAGTGCCGAGCACGACCACTGTCAGACCTAATCCTGGGTGCAAGTTGCAAATCGTACAGCAATGCAGTGTAAATAACTACTTCTTGGGTGAGCTGTCTGTACAAACAGACTCACTGAGGAGGAAAAGGACATGGTATTTCTATTGTGAAAGGAGCCCAAATATTTCCAGAGAGGACCTGAAAATCTTTTGGCCAATTAGTTTTGTGAAAAGTTCTTCCCCTTCACAACTTCTCCAAAACTCCTATGGACTGAATGCAGCCAGCATGGGAGAGCAGTGGCTGTGCTGAAACCCCCAATTAATGCAAACCCGACTGAACTGCAGCCTGTTCTTCACAAAGGGCTCTGAGAGGCACAGAGCACACACCTTCCATCCCCGCAGCACATCGAGGCTTCACAAGGAGAGCGCATGCCTCTAAAAGGCAGTGGGGACCATCCCCGTCCCTTCAGAGCACGAGAGCACAGTTTGGTTCCACGTTAATGGGCAGATTGGCTTGACATCCATACTGTGCGCTGAAAAAAGGGAGATGCAGGATCTCCAATATGTTTGACTCCTCCCTGTGTACAGCCATGCTGATGTTAAGGGACAAATGTCATTTGCTTTTGCATCTGGGAGGAAACCAGGGCTTGCTGTGTGTCCTCAGAAGCTCTCACATTTTTCTCTGAAAACTCTGCAATCTTTTTTCTCTAACCAGAGGAAGGCATTGTCACTTTTGAGCCAGAAAACAACATGAGATTTCCTCCACCAATGTAGCCAACTGCAAGTTTAAGAAACACGGCACTTCCGTGCCCAGCAGTTAATAAAACCTGGTTTCCCAGAGTTTTGCATCATCTTTGGAGCTACCCCAGCTTCTTCCCTTGTCCCCTGCATGGCACGGCTCCAGCAGAACTCTTCTGTCAGCATGATGCTTTGCAGAATGTGACCCAGGTTAGGAACAAAAGTGTAAAGAAAATAAAGGAAGTTAGAGACTTGCCTTCGGGTTGATTTGCTGGTGCCGCTTTGGATCACGGCCATAGCTACCTGATAAGACAAAACAGAGAAGCAGTTTGTTTACAGACATAAAGCCGTTACCATTTGTTTTCTGTATAATTATCTGTGGTTTGAAATTCACAGATGGAGTCCCTACATTTGAGTTCCTTGAGGTCCTGGGGATTCCCAGAATGTAGCAGATCTGTTCTTGTCAAATCGTTATCAGCACCATGCTGTGGACTCTGCTGGGAACCAGCTTTGACAGTTTATCAATATTGTGAAACTAAGGAAAGATACCCTGCTGTCCAGCATCCTTCCACCAGCGAAGCTCCAGGAGTCAATGATTTAAATTAGCTGCCGGCTGCTTGCTCTTTCCCGTGCCTGCATCTTTCAGAAGCCACTACTTGCTCTACAGGGATCACCACCAGGTCCTCCTCTGTCCAAGGATGAATATTCGTAGTGACTGTTCCAGACTCTGCCTCCACCACCACCCCAGCTCACTCCTGTATTTTCAGTCAGTGTCCCTTCAAAACAGGCTCTGTCATGTATGGCCTTCTATTCCAACAGGGTGTCAAGACCAAAGAGCATGTCACAGCATGCCACCGTGTACTGGTGACAAAAAAAGTCCCAGCAGGACCCAGCTGCCTGAATCCAAAAGGCCCAAGCCACAGCTTCCCTTTGTGTGTCCTCTAACAAGCTCCTTAGACAGAAGCTGATAACCCACAGGGCACAACTATCACACATTTTCCTACGGGTTATCACCTTCTGTCATGTCTCTAGGCATTAGCAATCTCAGCATACATCCCAGTTCATGCAAAACTTCTTTGAATGTCCTATTTGGACATTTCCTAGTGTGTTTTCTTACTGCACAATAGCAGTGTGCAAAGCACAAAAGCTTGGATAGGCTTTTGTTAGTCGTTTGAAAGGCTGCGGACCTCCTGCCTGCTACTCTGTTCCCTGAACGCTTTCCCACAGGACTTGCAAGCTTCCCTTTAGTCCAATACCAGGGCTACTGGTATTCTGTTGAATATTCTTCAGACCTGACTGAGCCAGGTATCCAACATTGGAACCTCTTCGTCCTATTTGCTACAAAATACGTAAAAAAGGGGCCAGTGCAGAATGCCTTGTGTATCACCCTGTTTTGGCCACTGGATATACCTAAAATGGATTTAGGAATTCACATCGTGACCACTCTGTTTTGCCAAATAGCATCTGGCTTTTAGAAAAAAACATACTTCTTTGCTTCAGATGGCAAGCAATGTAAAAATGTTTCTATAGGGATGTACCACTCATGCCCTGGAGACTAACACTTATTTTGGCTATGCTGCTTCCACTTCATGCTGTTCTTTCCAGTCTGTCATGATGTCAGTCTGCTGGCAGATGGATTGATGTATTTGTTCCCAAATTTTCAGGAAGATTCCTCTGTGACTTTTTCTTGTCGAAAGGACGGAATGTAGAAGCAGAACAGGGTATTTTGGAAAAAAAAAAAAGATGTAAAGTTGTGATGTACATTAGCTGTACATTCTGGCAGACAGCGTTCCCTTTAGCAAGAGGAAACTGCTTTGAACAAGCTGCTTTCCAGGTTTCAGCTAAGCTTGAACTTGCCGTAGCGAACACCACCAGAGCTGGCAGCAGCCTACATCACTGTCTACTGAGCTGGCTGAACTGCCTGGGAGGAGAGGACCAGATTTCATTTAGCTGATCCTGCTCTTCCCTCCCCAAGTGACCTGAAAGGGAAGTAAGCAGATAATGATCCGTATCCCCTGAGCGTGGAGGGATTTGGGGGCATCCCATAAGGCTCAGGGCTATCATCGTTCATACCTAACATATGTGGGCAGCTGCTGGGCAAGGGACTGATGATGAAGACCTGCATGGGGAAGACCCCAAGCTCCATCTCCTGCACTCAGTATACTGTGTCTTACCCTGTGTAGCTCACTGGCTGAGCAAAGGAAGAGCACATACAAAACCACGGACACCCAGATCCACCCCAACTCATGCAGAGGTCACTTCTGAATGACAAACATCAAAGATGCTTCTGCTTTCCTAAAAAGAAGAAGCATTATGGGATATGGGGTAATCATTCTCCTCTCTTCTAAGCTCCTGAACTGCCAGGAAAAAACACACGATAAACTCTGACACTTTTGATAAACCAGGGCACTAATAATAAACAAGGACCAAGCAAACTGCCTTCAGATTAAAATACTGGATGGAAGTCTCCCAGTGGATTCGTGATGAAGACCTTGCTGAAATACATATGACACAGATATACATTCCTGCTCAGCAAAAGATAATATCAAAGTAATAAATTAATGATGCGCTTCATACTCTCCACTGCCTGCCTAATAAGCTAAATCACTTTAAAGATCTTTGTTTCCAAATCCCATGACGGGCCTGATAACTTTATCCTGACCCTTTCCTTTCCACCGGGAGCTACACCAGGCTTGGAAGTTAAGCTTTGGCAGAGAGGTGCCAGCTCAGGCTTGGTGGCTGCTGAAGAGCCTCTTCTGAACAATAAAAAAATCTCTGCTAGGAAACTATGTCACTTATAGTTATTGCTGGGAGGATGTTGAACTGCTGATTGTAAAGAAAGTCTTCAGACTTCCAGAGCTATTCCTGAAATTAGAAGACAAAATAAAAAAGAGTGCAGCACTAAAAGGTGAATTTTTCAATTTTATACTTTTTCTTTCCTACTACATTTCAAAATCCAGCATTTTCCCTTGATCTATAGATTTATAATTGAAAAGTGGAGGGAGGGTGAACTCCTCCCATGTGCATTTCAGAATGCTTGTAGTCTTCCACAAATACTTTTTTAAAGTAAGAAGGATGCTAAGAAGACTGACAACTTGTTATCTGTGTTCAGAACAACAGCAAAAACAATAGTTATAATACTTCATGCAAAATTATCCATCATTATTACTTTTATTGCCTCAACAGCAGTAAGAAATAACTTGCATTGTCATTGTTTTACCAAGTGCAGGGGGGTTACTCCTAGATTTCACTGGCTTCTGCGTAATTTAAATTAAATGTTAATTTAGGTATTACAGAAAGTACAGGAGGTACTGAGTACAATATTAAATTTTTGTGAAGAGAAAATCTGTCTTCTGCTTCCAGATACATTACCCAGTTGTCCCTTGTGTAAACTGTATGAGGCAGAGAAAAGCACAAACACAGAAATTATGGAGCAGGACACATTTAGATGAATCACTGTTTGGAAACCTTCCTCCATCTTAGATTCAGATGCTCTAGAAGTGACTACAACAGTCGTAAGATTCCAAAGGGTAGTGAGAATGATGGAAGGGTTTGAAACGCATTCATTTTAGCTTCGTTATACAACCCTCAGACAGTTTCTGAAGAAAAAAAACAAATCAATCAGCAAGCTGGAAGAGTAGGGAAATTATTATTTTTTAAAAGGATGGAAAAGACATAGAAAAGAGAATGAAAGTAAAATTGAAAGTAAAAAACATTCCAAATATATTTTGAAAGAGATATTTCAAAGTTGCCTTAGCAGAGTTTTTAAAGATGAGGCAGAATGAGAGCTGAAACACTGCAAATGGAAATGTGGGCATTTACAACCCTACAAATAAACAGTTAAGAGATGCCGAGTATTTGCTAAAGGTTATTGGAAATTAGTATTTCAACTGAGAGTGGGGAAAATAGAAAAAACACTTTGCAGAATGCTTCTCCAGTTTCTCTAATGCCCAGACCCTGACAGCTCAGCCGACAGTGTCAGCATCTGTTGCACCGTTAACGAAACAGCCTCAACACCAAAACTGAGAAGGTTTAGCTAGGAAAACGATTCTGCTTTGTGACTCAGTAGTAGACGCCTCAAAGCATCGGTGTGCAAACCAAAATGAGATGTGGCAATGTTTGTCTGCACCTGTTTGTTTCATCTAAAGCTGTTTATTTCCTTCTAATGACTGCAATTTCACTCCTTCCACTCAGCAACTCACTCTTCAGCAGGGTTCAAACACCAGCCATCAACTTTGCAGGCTGTCAGGACAAATCCCTCTGTCACCTACCCAGTAATTTTGATGTGGATCGGGGGTTTATACAGTTAGCAGGAGTGAGAAACTCCTGTCAGTTCTCATGGAGTTGTTCCTTCTTTCCTCTGTCTGCTGTTGATACCTTTCTTATTTCCTTGCTTAACTATTTTGTAGGTGCTTTATTCTCCATATTCCTGTATGGGACAGTGCAAAATGTCAGATTTCTGTTTCTAGAATGAAGCAAAACATTTCAGAAGTTCAGAAGTGCTTTATCCTAAAAAAACCTGCAACCTGAGAGATCCTCATTAAGTCTCCAGGACTTTATGACTGTCCTGCTATTACTTCACAGAGGTCCACAGGTGTGGATTTACGGTGGGAGGAGAGTTAAAAGGGACTCTGGTGCTCTCATACTCTACATCACGCTGTGTGGGTACAGCAGCTGACCTGTCCACCCCTACTACAGAGCAGTAGGATCCAGCCCTATGGACTTTCCAGTTGTTACGGTCTTGGTAGGCTATGCCCACACTCAGATGAACGCTGCTTGCACTCCAAGCTGTCTAGAAGCCATACGGCTACTTTTAGCACAAGCACAGAGAGACTAGCAGGACCTACGGAGAGATTCTGCCTTTCAAATTGGGCTTAGTACCACGCTAATACAGCAACATGGCTTGTGGGCATGTTGGCCAAGTGACATGTGAAGTCAAGGGACCATGCAAACGTAATGTAGCCTGGAAGCATTGTAGGCTTTTCACATTTAGTGCCGTCTTCTGGCTTGTTGCTAAACCTTGTAATTAGGTCGCTGGCACCAGCTGGTAATACCAGCCTTGAGGAAGTCAAACTCATGAGCCATTTCCTATGAAGTTGGGAGCTTGGTTTGAGAAGCGTAAGATTTTCCAAAAAATAATGAGCCTCTGGTTTCCAGCCTTTTCATGAACTCTCAGGCTTTGTTATTGAGCTCATTCATATGATTGTAAACCTCCTCCCAGGACTTTATTGCTGTTGCATCTTAACATCTCAGACCTGGGATGTGGCAACACAGTCGGCTGTAAGAGGTGGCAGATACTTTATTTTCTTGATTGAAAGTTCTTCCGTGAGGATCTGCCACGTTGTTCTATGCTTTACACCAGCACCGGGGTTGATCAGTTCACTAGGTTACCTTTGACTTCTGCTACAAAGGGTGAGATTCCGCCACCCAACTTTGTGACAGTTGGACCCTCTGACGGGAGAGTCACCTTTCAAATGGATGCCACCACCACCACTGACTAGGAAGGTAGCCCAGGGAGACCAGCCTTCTGCGTTAGCCCTCAGTAAGGTACCTTCAGCTCAGCAGGATGGGTCTGGGCTTCCGTGTTTGCAAATGTGTTTAAAAAGAGGGGAAGGTCTTCCCAGCTCTCCCAAAATGAGGAGCTTCACATGAAACCAAATCCTGAAGACCTTCCATAAGTCCCCTGTCAAAACATACCTTCTTGAACACATGCTCATGTCATTTCCTTAACATCAAGCATAACCTGATGTCCCACTGAAGTAGGTATTGCCAATATTTCTACTTAACTTTAAGTACACTGTTTTGGATTTGAGTGGCAGGGTTTGGGTAGCCGGGGAGGGGCTGCAGGGGCGGCTCCTGTGAGAAGCTGCTAGAAGCTTCCCCGGCTCCAAGTCAGACCCGCCGCTGGCCAAGGCCGAGCCCATCAGCCACATGGTAGCACCTCTGGGATAACAGATTTAAGGGGAACCTGGAGCGGGGGAGGAGATTGGGGTGTGAGAGAAACCCCTACCCAGACCCCGAGGTCAGTGAGGAAGGCGGGGAGGCGGTG
>JAVKLA010000008.1:31154634-31169472 GCA_034782735.1 Sagittarius serpentarius
GGAGCGGCAGAGACAACGTGTGATGAACTGACCGTCATCCCCATTCCCCGTCCCCCTGTGCCGCTCGGGGGGAGTTGGTAAAGAATGCGGGAGCGAAGCTGTGCCTGGGAAGAAGGTGGGGTGGGGGGAAGGTGTTTTAAGATTTGGGTTTATTTCTCATTACCCTACTCTGGTTTGATTGGAAATAAATTAAGTTCATTTTCCCCACACTGAGTCTGTTTTGCCCATGAACGGTAATTGGTTAAGTGATCTCTCCCTGTCCTTATCTCGACCCACAAGCCTTTCGTGATATTGTCTCTCTCCTGTTCAGTCGAGGAGGGGGAGTGATAGAGCGGCTTTGGTGGGCACCTGGCGTCCAGCCGGGGTCAACCCACCACAGTTATTTTGGTGCCAAAACCCAGGAGCTTGAGGAATTTGAAATAAGGATAGTAATTGGGAGAGGTAACAGGCAAAACATAGACTGAACATAGCAAGTAAAGAGCAAAAAAACTACAAAAACTGACTTTGGGAGTCAGTCCTCAGAGGATCTTCGTTTTCAGTCGGGAATCAGGAAGCAAAATCAGTTTTCCTTCATTTGTGCTGAGCCAGACTCCATCTTCACATGCCTAGGACAATTAATTGTTAAAGATATTTTGGTTCTTAAACTAAAATTATTTAATTATTTTAATTTTATGCCATTATTAATATTATCCTAATTGTCCCTTGTCCTTTGAGCTAGATTCCATCTTCAAACATCTTTTGCTTCTTGCAAAGAGGACAGGGTTCTCAGCCACCAGTGAAGAGAAGAGCTCTGCAGAAAATTACACAGGGATGGATTTACACTGGGTTTGCAACACACAAAGGACTGGAATATCCTATGTTTGCATGACACTGAGGCCAGATTTGTAGACAAAGGAAAAAACATTAATTCATTGTAATAAGGTAACAGTTAGACCCGTAATTTCACATTAGGAAATGGAATTACAAATGTAAGTGCCTAAAATAGAAAGTGGTTCTCTAGACTTCATTTAACAGTGATGTATTTCTTTAATCATTTCAGCATCTTAAGTAATATACAAAACAAACAATGCAGGCCCGATTCCCCAGTCCACCTCACAGCCAGGCTCCTGTAGACTCTTCCCAGCACCACATCTCTCTTTGTGCTGTTAGTAAATGGCTGCCAGGACCAGCGTGGAGCCACAGACATGGATTTATTCCCTCTCCCATATGCCCAAGTGGCCTTGACTAGTCCCTCTTAGCTGCTTTTCACCCCCGTGGAACTTGGTTGTCTGCAGCTAGGCTTCAAGATGCCACGTGCAAACTGTAAGAAACAAGGCACTACCCCATTTGGCCCATCGCCTTGTTCTTGGGCTCTTCCCTTTCTTTCTAGTACTTTTAATTTGCATTCTTGTCATGACTTTTACTTTCAAAACGTTTTTTCTCTTTCTGTTCATAATATGCTTAAGAAATTGTGGTGCATATAACTTGTTACATCCAAAACATTTATTTCCCAGTGAACACTACAGACAGCCTATGCGTGACTTGCTAATTAAGTTGGGATGGATCTGGCATTAAGAATGTTTTTATCAAATCATTTCCCCCATTATTTTTACGGGTTCTGCTATTACATCTTTCCAAGTCCGTATTCTTGACATGGGTTTTTCAGCAGGCAGTTGTCCTGACTGGCAGCTGAACAAGCTGTATATGAATATATGAACATATGCATATTCTTGCTCCCTCACACTTGCATGCGTAGCTGGACCCGTAGGCACTCGAATGACAGCTTGCATCTGCAATTACCCGTCCTTCACATGAAGCAGGAAGACATCCGTAAGTCATGAGGCTTGGACAACAACGCAAAATACCTGTGGGTACTTCATTTGCCATTTGTTTGTCTGAGAAATTCTTTTCAGGTATATTCACTAACTAAACTTATTTACCAGTGCTGTGCAGTTTAAGCTGAATTTTCCTGAAGTATGGTATTAAATATCTCCAACACAGACCTTATTCTTGTTTCTTTAAATAATTCCATTTTAAAGAAAGAACAGTGACTTTCATCTCCACAGAAAAGCTGAAATTTAAAAAGAGAAAATAAAAAAAGCTGACTGGCAGCTATTTTTAAAGGGCAAAGACTAAAGCACAACTTTTGATTTCCTGTTTCACGTGGGTGGAATTAATTTTCCATCTGAACTCTTTTCCATTCAGACACTAGCAAAATATATTTAATACTATTGCAATTACAAATTGATTCATTTCCATGCTGCTACTATTGACACTCATTTATGCAGCCTGCATAGGAAAAATAATAAATGAAGTTTTAAATAAGCTGTTACAGTTTAAGTCTGAATAAAAAATCAGGCAGGTAACAAACACACTGAGCTGTTAAAGATAAAATACGCAATTATGGCAAATAATATTTCAGCAAGAAAATATTTCACCGTGCTTGTTTGAGATTCTAATGACTGCTTAAACAAGCTTTGCTGAGCACCGGGTTTTTTTCATTCCTTTTCCAATGCAATTATGGTGCTGGCTGCTAGATGTTAGTGAATCACCAGCACTGGGTTCAGAAGTTCAGACTTTCCCAGTCAAGCGGCTTGCCTGACTCGTTCGTAACACACGTGCTCTCAACGGAGGGGGCTGCACCAAAGCAAACAGTAAGACTGAATCGTCACTTCTCAGACTAGATGATCCCAGACTTCCTGGACTACGTGATCTTTAAAGGTCCTTTCCAACCCAAACCATTCTATGATTCTTGACGACAGCAGCCAGCACACAAGGTTTCCAGTATAGAGGGAAATCCTTTCAAAGCTGACTTTGCTAACGACAATTCCAGATTTTTTCTCGAGTCCTTTCAAATATATTGTACAGGATAAAATGGGTGGAAAATAGGGCCATTTTAATGGTTTATATTTTGCCAAAGGTCTTTCAAAAGAGTGCTACTGTTGTGGGTTAACTCCAGCCGGCAGATCAGCCCCACGCAACCACTTGCACGCTCCCCCGCAGTGCGATGGGGGAGAGAATCAGAAGGATAAAAGTGTGAAAACTTGAGGGCTGAGATGAAGAGAGTTTAATAGGGAAAGCAAAGCTGTGTGCGCAAGCGAAGCAAAACAAGGAATTCATCCGCTGCTTCCCGTGGGCAGGCAGGTGCTCAGCCGTCTCCAGAAAAGCCGGGCTCCATCACGCGGAATGGTGACTTGGGAAGACAAATGCCAGAACTCTGAATGTCCCCCCTTCCTTCTTCCCCTAGCTTTTACTGCTGAGCATGATGTCATATGGTACGGGATATCCCTTGGGTCAGTTGGGGTCAGCTGTCCCAGCTGTGTCCCCTCCCAGCTCCTTGTGCCCCCCCAGCCTCCTCGCTGGTGGGGTGGGGTGAGAAACAGAAAAAAGAGGCCTTGATGCTGTGCAAGCACTGCTCGGCACTAACCAAAACATCCCTATGTTATCAACACTGTTGTGGTCACAAATCCGAAACGCAGCCCCATATGAGTTGCTATGAAGAAAATTTAACTTTACCCCAGCCAAAACCAGCACAGTTATGGAAGGGGCACCGTCTGTCTCCCGTCGCTGTCATTGCCTTCTCTGGAGACTGGGACAGACTTCCTCCTCTTCTTCACAGAGGAGGGGAAGGACCAATTGGAAAGTTGGTAATTTCTGAGGTTATCCTGGTTACGTGAGCATCAGATGCTCTAGCTGTGCTATCTTCCACCAGCGGAGGTCCAGCAGAGCCCAGGTGTAAGGTGGCTTGGGTGATGAAAGGTTCATGGTGCCAGCTAGACGGAATCCCTGAGACGGTCTGCCTAACGGTTCAGGGCCTCTGCCCTGCACCCAATATTTTCCTGCGTCTAATCTTTACGTGTAAGGAAATGGTCTCTGTTTACATAGGACCCAGCCTATAGAAGCGTACAAATGGGCAGTATGGATGCCCCACCGCTCCTCAGCAGGAGGTGGTCTCCACATGGTTGTGTCCCTGAATCAGTGCAAAAGTAGGTGAGAGTCTACATAAGGTCCTGCAATCATGTCCTTTCAGACCTTTCTCCATTTGGGACATCAACATCTGCTTATGATTCCTTTTAGACTTCTGTAATTCCAGTTTAGCACCGTTAGGCGTTTTTAATGCCATTTACCCTGAAGTTTGACCCCCTTTAGTTCCTAGTACTTAAAGCTCACCTGCAAGGCTAATAGGAAATCTTCTCAGATCCTTTTGCTTTGTTTCTCTTTTCAAAGTCCTGCATTAATATATGGTGAAACGACAAATCGCAACCAAATTTACAGAACAGATACTTTCCAAGGTGTATATAAACCTACTCCTACACACCTCTCAGAAGTTATGTCATGCAATGTTTGGTGCAATAGCTGTTTCTCTGTGGATTGTGAAGCACAGCAGTACAATGTTGACCTGTTTTTTAAGAATTAGCATACACAATGCATGCATTGCTCTGTGCTTATTCTACATCCACAGCTAATTCATTCACCAAGCCTGACAGGGAATATTATATTTATTGAAACTTAGCAGCAATGAAGACAGTGGAAAGGAAGGCTGGTGAAATGTGTTTCTACAACAGAAGATGCAGTCAGATGAGACTACAGCAATAGATTTGCACAGGTAATCAGACTAAAGTATGAAGAACATATGGCTAGAAAGAGCAAATTTCTGGTAAATTTGGTAAGTGCTCTTATATCCTTCTCTATAAATATGAAAAAGTTGAGCATGAAAGACAGCAGTTTTCATTGAAGTTCAATTTCTCCAGTTAGCAGCAACATACCCAGGATCTTCTTGTAGGTTTTGTATTCATATTGTGGAAGAGTACCAAATTTCTTCTCATTTAAACCAGACAAAAGAAATGTGACTGAGCAGATAAAGGAAACAAGACCCGTACACTTGAGACTCCATGTGAATGGAAATTTTACTGATGCCATTCAGGGCCCTCTGGAAACTTCTGAGAGCTTACTACCCTAGGAAATGTCCACTCCTTCACCCACGCACTTGCTCAAGCACCTTCCTGCCCCACCCATTCTGCTGCTTTGCCAGTACCTAAATGACTCTGTGAAGGTAACAATCCTTCTCTGTTTAAATAAAGTACATCAAAAGAGAGTTAATTAGTGTGCCGGTGTTGCAAGAAGGCTCAAGTGCCTTGGAGGTTCAGGGAGCTGACTGCACGTGGTCTTGGAATGAATTGTCCATACAAGTTGCTTTGACGTATTTAGTAAGTGGAAGCATTATCAGAAGCAAATATACAGACAAGTGCCCATTCCTGAAACTTGTTTAAACAAAAGAGTGCTTCAGCCTGCTGATCTGACATTTCTCATTTACACGTCGTCATTATTGCTCAGCAGAGATATCATCATCCGTTCATTGCTTGTATTTTATGTAAGAACGATGGGTATAGCATGGATCTAGACGGTATCACTGAACAACACAAACTGCTGCAATTAAGTGATAAGTCTTTGTCCTTTTCCCTTGCTTTGATAACAAGCATCTTACCCAATCTTGCAAACATTTTCTGGCTTTTATGTAATTTACCTGGAGGTGCTTCAAACATTGTAAGTTCCAGAAACCTTGAACTGTAGGAAAGCGTGAAAAACCATTCATTTTGTCACACTGGCTCTCTCTTGACGACTGTGGCATAATCGCTACTGATTAAAATCAAAGAGAGAGACTCTTAAGTCATTGAAGTCCTTCAGTGTTTATTTGCTTGCGTGACTGCCTCTATTCAACCAGTAAAGTCTTAATCTCTCTCCACCACTTCTCTCCCAAAATAGAGCAGAATTACAAGTCCCTATAAGCTACTTCAGAACTGAAGAAGCCTTTCCTCCCTCTGTCTCTGCAAGGGTTGTCCTTGTCACATCAATTATCAGTGCTGTTCCACTCTTGAGTTTCCTGAGCCTTTCACAGGCTCCTTGGCAGAATAGGCAGGTGCAGACTTTTTCTCATATTATAAAACAGGGTAACATTGTCAGAAAATGGGAGTAAATTCCCCTACTAGCTTACTGTATGCCACGGTATCATTACAATGGAAGCTGGGGAAGTTTTTAGTGGGTTAGAAGATGGCTGCTTAGGAATATATCAAGATCTACACTGACAAATATATCCAAAAAGAATCTTAAGAGCTGGCAATGAAAGTATATCCTCGTAAGAGTACTGCTCACTTTACAATCCACTTTCAACCCACTTTAAGTTAAGTTTACACCACTGTGAATGTGCAAGGGGGAGAGAACTCACACATGCATTTCAAGCATACACCCCTGGGCCTCCAGTTGCAGATGGCTGTGAGTCTTCTATAGTTTTTTTGCCATGTGTCTTGGATGCTCAGGGGCATCTAAAACAGCAGTACATACCCACATGCTGGCACCTGAGTCACTTGTCTCATGTGGGTATTTTACAATGTGCAGCACCACGTCACAAGATTTGGTTATTTGGGTATTTAAGCTTCAAGCACACGTTTACAACTGCTGACTTCAATGTACCAGTGCCTTTCTAAAGGACAGTGGATTTCAACACATCTTGAAATGCCTGGCTGAACTGAGGCCCATGAGAACGACTTTATCAGAAAACGTCGATAATAAGTTTGTTGAACTGTTTCATCAAAAACTGGCCATTAAAAATCCCGTAGGCAAGTCAGGAGCCCAGCGATAAGCTCACAACTCACTTCTGCATGTCCGTGCGCACACTTCTTTCCGCTCCTCCGGGGATGTCTAGAGCCACAGGTTGGCAAAAGTCTGCAGCCCACAAAACTCGCTTCCAGGCTAGACCTAAACAACCAGCTACTGCCGTGGGGAATCGCCCAGCCGCAGCTGCCTGCCCAGCACACACAAGCCGCCGAGCACTTGCCCAGGCTCGCGGGCAGACATGGCAGCCTGCCCCCAGCTACAGCGCTGTGACTGCTTGGGTGAGCTGCTGCAAGGTGAGACCGAGCCTTTCTCGAGGATCTGCCATCTTATCCTGGGATGACAGAGGGCATGCACCCTCATTGGATTTGTTTATGTGACACACGGCCCTGAAAAATGCCATCATTAGGTACATTTTCTGCTCAGAAAAGGTCTGTTCTGTTCCATTTATGCCCTTGCTATTCCTTTGGAGGTCATTTCCGTGTACTAAATACCATAAGACTATTTTGCAATGCTGGGTGTTTTAAACCTTTGGCTTTGAGCTTACATGCTAATTTAGCATATCAGAGCACACGGTTTCAGCAACTGCAAAGCTGTAGAATTATCTTTATAAACGTTACTCATGTGTCTGGGTGCTGGCCCTGTCCCTTATTGCTGTGTTTTATTGCCACGTTGCTGACAGCAACACCACATCATATATTGGCCATCCCATCATCAGTCAATTCAGCTGCACAGCAAAAATTAATTCTGTTCTGGGAAGACACCATTCAGCCAGCCAGTACTGTCTGGGATTTTTTTTCCTTATAGCTAATCAAGAATCTGACATGTGATGTGCTACATTTATCTCGCCTTCCAATAAGCTGAAAATAGGGGTGTCATCTTGTTCTGTGATTTTTGTGCAGTACATCTATGCTACAAATGCACTTCAGAGACACAACGATTTATAACCTGAGGGCTTTAAACTACAGTAGTTTTTTTTAAGGGAAGCAATGCTGGGAGCAGGGTTTCTTTCACCCATCTGGAGGTTCACAGACTTGTGGAGAAAGGGACTCGGAAACCCGGAGACTTCCAGAAGAAAGTGGTGGCTACCAGCATGCTCCATACCAGCTTGTTGAAACCAAATATTAGGCAACATTTCAGGGCACACAAGGAGAGCTTGAAAGCCCTGCTCAGGGGCCAAGGGTTTACGAGAACAGCTCCTGGGGAATGCCTGAGTGGCCTCGCAGAGGAGCAGCGGTGTAAGGGCTGAATATCAAAACCGCTGGGGCACGTACTGAGAAAAGCCAAGAGAAGGGATGCACCAAGGGAAGCTCGAGGCGCTGTCAGGTGGGAGGAGGCATCAGACTGTTATCTGAGCAGACACCAGGTGAAATGGCGTAGACACAGAAAAAGTGGGGCACCTGCAGACGTGAAGGACAAAGCTCACTGCTCACCAAAGCCAACCTGCACGCTGCATATTCATTTTTTTGTCCGAATTTGAACTGGTCTAAACTAACACCTTAGGCCTAGAAAGGCCCTGTTGAGACAGCCAACAAAAAGACATATGAAAAAAAAAAATCTTACATTTGCCCTATTGGGGCATTATTAATCATATTAATCATCACTAAAAGTCATAGCGTACAATTTAGAGTGTATAACCTACAAATCAGGGCCTCTCAGTCTGGCCCTGTGTGACCTGCACAGCCAGCACAGCTTGATCAGATAGTCTGAAACTTAAACCAGGAGAGACTTGCAAACACCTTCCCACACCAGCAACTTCAATTTGCACAGGGATGGCTGAGTAGTACAGTATCTGTCCCCGTGCACGCAGAGGAACATGAGTTTTCAAGGCCTGAGATGGAAAACCAGGAGTTTAGATGACCTCCTGCCTTTCACAGTGTGTTAAAAACCAGGCTGTTTCTCCAGCACAGGGGTTGCCATACCTGCAGGCATGATTTAAAACACCGTGATGCATTATTACCTCATTCTGACAAACACAAAATAAAAACCATATTTCTCCAAAAGAGACTTTTACTAGTTTTGGAAGTGAAAATGTGGGGAAGAGTCAGAAATTAAAAAGTACAGTGTGCCTTTAAGGACAGAAATGAACTAGAATAGAAGTGCAAAACCACAGCTCTAAAATAGATGGATAGGAAAAAATATCTTGCAGAAAAAGATCCATCAAACTCTTTAGAGAATGTTAAATTAAATTCCTTATGAGCTAATGTATAAATTCTGAAGGTTTAGCTATACTAACAGAGTTGATCTCCTCCTGTTGTTAGTTTTGTTACACTGTGATACTTGCAAAATTCTCAAGCACAGTTAAAGCTGATTTGAGAGAATCATTTCATTAACTGACGATACAAATGCTCCCTGGTGAGATAATGAAAGGAACTTGAAATACATAATTTTGACTTCATTGTTAATAAAATCCTTTCACCTAAATCTTGGCCAATACAAGGAATCATGGTCTCCAGTTAGGCGAGATATTTGAACGGGTATGCCTAATCTGGAGATATGAATAGCCCTATTAGCTTCAAAGAAGCAACTGATTGAAGAAAGTTATTCATTGGCCTGAAGTCAGGCATATGATTACATACCTTACTGGATGAGGGCCATGGCAGATCAGAGGTGTCTCTAGAGTAATTCCACCTACAGTAGTAGACTTAAGCGCGGGTTAGCTCCGGACTAACCTACTCCAGCGTATTTTTTAAGCTCCCAGATCTGAAACCACCACCTCTATTTCAGCACATGAAAACAAGCTGCTCCTCCAAGACCCAGGCAGGCCCAAGAAACTGATTCAGATTCTGCATTTCTTGTGCCGTCTTAAAGTATTTGAACTTCTAAAACTCATACGCCACAAAGCGCGTGACAGCTGTGGCCAGTGCTCGTAGGTACAGTTGACAGACAATTGCACCCCACTATGGTGGAGCGGGTGGCCCAAGGAGGCGAGGCAAAGGGAAGCAGGCTTATATAAATACACACCTTCTCTCCAAGCTTAGCTAGGTTTAGAGGCAACATCCACTCTCAGGTTTGAAATGCCTCTTAATCTGGCTGGGGGCAAAAACTATCAAATTCTGCCTCTGAAAAAACCTTCTGTAGTAAAGAAGAACTAGACCTGTGGCCAGTGTGGAAAAAAAAACAAAAACAAAACTACAGATCCATTGGCATCAGTGGAAACGAGCCAATTTGTTGCCCTTCATGGTCTGACCTCTGCTCTCCAAGAATACTACGAAGCAGGACTAGCCAAGCAAATGACACACATGCTTTGCCACAAGCAATCTCTCTGCTTGGACTCCTGTCTGAGAATGATGCCTTCGTCTTTACCAAATTGCTTTATTTTTACGTAAATGCATTTGCCTGTATGACAGAAATACATGTAAATGCTATAACTGCATCTAATTGTCTCAAAAAAGGTCGTTTAGGTCCATTTTATCTTCTAGTTCATGGCATAAGACTTTAGACGTCACTTTCCTAACAGAAAACATCAGAAGCTGTTTTGCAGTGCTAATCAGCCCTGGAAGGCCTTACCCTTGAGCCAGCACAATGGCATATCATACAGGGTCACACTTCGGTCAGTGCAGAAATTCAAACTGGGTCTTGAAACGTTACGCCATCCACAGATTATAGCAAAGTTGTTTGCACGGCTCACTGAGGTTTCAGGAAATGACACCAAGCTATTTGTTGTCATGTAGCTAAGAACAGGAGCAGGTCTGACTTAAGCTCAGATCCCATGTTCTTCTAGCTTTCGCTTGAGTGGAGATAGACCACACGTTTCCGCCTCGACTAAATCTTGCACGACTGCTTTCGTGCCTTCTTCCCCATGATGTGTGATCTCTGGCTGCTTTTGGTCCACAAAACAAACCATTCATTTCTGTTTCTTCTTCATACTCTGCTTCTCTGATGCCCAAAGAGAGAGTAACGCCTATCAGGAGAAAAGCTAGCAGTGGTGGGAGAAAAGCAATGATACACAACAGTCAGAAATCAAAACCGAATTCTGATATTTAACCCCAGCAACCCGAAGGGAAAGGAACATCTTCAGTGTCCAAAAACGACAGCCCTCCCATCCCCCATGGTTTTAAAGAGAAGGAAGACGTAGTCATCTGTTGCTAATGCCAAAGATAATCTTAGCTATGCCATGTTTCAACAAGAAAATAAACCCAACTGTCATTCCTTTGTCGTACCTGAGTGGTAAAAACCCCTTTCAACAAAAGTATGTTAAACTTCCATCAAAATAAAACAGATATTTAGTAGCACGAGCAAAGCACAGATAGTGACAGGACACCACGTTCCTGAAATGATTTTCAGCAGATCTACAGCGTGACAAGAAACAGGGTCCCCAGATCTGCCTCCCCAGCCTGCCTTTTAACCCAAATTGAAACGATGGCACAAGCAGAAAGTCTCTGGGACAGTGGATCTCCAGTTTCTAAACAGTCACGTATCCTTCCCGTTCATTTTATTTTTGATCTTTGCAAGAAGTGGGATGCAGATGTGAGGCAAATCAAGCACAAGGATGATTTGGTGCAAGGAGGGATACCCGGAAAGCGGGGAGAAAGAAGGAGGCAACAGAAGGTTACCATGGGGAAAAGAGTAGTGAACACTGTGGAGAGAGAGAAGCGAAGGGCAGAAATCTGAGTGGCACGGGAGAGGAAGTATTTTCTCATTCGATGTGGAAAGAAGCCGTAAGTAATCATAGTGAGGGAGAGTTTCAAATGCACATTATCAGCTTGCATTGGCTGTTGTGTCAGTGATTCCGTGACGGGAGAGGGAGGAGATGCCCAGACCGAGAGAAGAGCATCCCTACACTCTCGGTGGAGACAGCAGCAGCCCATTGCTCCAAGTGAGCTTGGTAATGCTGTGGATGGCTGTGCTAATGAAAGGCTTGGCTGAGAGTAGGAAGAGTAGTGATGCTCTAAGTCTCCAGGGCAGAGGAAGGTGGTAATTACTAGAGCTAATGAGTCCTGGCTCTGATTTTGATGGCATGTCATTATGCTGGCATATACCCCAAAAATGAGATACAAACAGGGGAGAAAAACATGAGGAAGGAAGAACAGATGTAGGATAATGGCCATCGCATATGAAAACTAAGAAATATAAGACTACATTACCGTTAATGTAATTAGCAGCAGCACAGTCATAAACTAAGATAAATCCACTAATCTAAACCCGCAGCCTTGCAAGTGTGTCAGGTAAGCAGGAGCAGTTACAAGAAGTGAACGGCAAAGACCGTTTTCTAATGGAAATAACTGTGCAATTCACGTGAAGAGTTAATCACTTCACATGAGATTATCTTGTCTGCTGGATCTAAACCATCAATTTATCCAGAACTCATCTTTAAAGGGAAATGTAGCTTATTCGTGCAAACTGAGAGGGAAAAGTGGTGATTCAGTTAATCAGCTAATCAGCCAAGCATGAAAGGTCTTTAGACAGGTGTGAAAACCCAAGCAAGCAGTGGTCCAGGATGGACCAGGTCCATGCAAGATTTGCTCACCTAGTGCTCTGTCCAGGGATGGAAACGATATGCTGTTCCCCTCTACTTGCTCGCATGAAGACTTCCCCAACTGTTTGTAATAAAATTTGGCTCTAAGTCAGAATTTACTCTTTGCGTGCATCTCGGATTTGATTCAAGATGATGTCTGACTTTTAAAGTCACTGCAGTATATACTTGCAGAAGTATTTGGGCTGCAGGTCTTCAGAAAAGGAAATAGGCAAGATACCACTCTCAGTAATCATACAGCCGTCTTTCTTAAAGTGACTTGGAAGAGAGAAATGCTTTGGAGATACTAGTGCTCCACCAAAAAGACATTCCCTTCACAATGGATATACGTCTAGAAAGTCTCCAGGCGATGCTGGGTTCAGTCAGCCAATTCTGCCAATCTTGTACAACGAGCCCTTGTGCTTAATGCAATTTTGACTTCAATACATAATTCTGAGTTGATGCAAAAGGGGCCTTCACAATCCCTCATGTTAGCAGGAATATTTTAATTGATTTTTTGTTGTAGTTTGAAATCTACACCAGCTTTATTTACTGAAGCTTATATTTGACCTTTTTTTTAGGTTGGGGTTGTTGGGTTTTTTTGACATTTGCCAACAAATCTGAGTGCTTGTTCTTTCATTTATGCCAACTGCAGGGACAAAAAAAAAAAACACATTGAAGAAAACAATCTTTATTTTCCAGCTGTATTATAAAATAATCAGCTGAGTTTACTGGTAGCCTGTTGCGAAGAAACGACCTCAGTCCTGTACCGATCATTGTTACTTCATTCAGCAGCCAGAGGATGGTAGAAATCCACAGGGCTAAAGCTCATGAAAACCAAATAGGCACGTTCAGTCCGGCGCTTTACGCTCCAACCTTTTATTGAGCTATTTATCAGCTGCTCTTGAAGCTACCTAGGAAGTTTCATTAGTGGACAGAGTCTTGCTCTAAGAGCAGTGCCTTTGAAAGGCAGCTCTGCGGGGCTGGTACGAAGGATCCAGTGAGGATGGGTCTCCATCTTATACTTTATTTAAATACAGGGAAGGTTGTTCAGACGGTACTTACTGAGACCCTTAGGACATCTGGCCAAAATGTGGTGTGTTTTATAGGCACGCTGCTGCATTCAGGGCGCTGGTCACCAGTAAAACCATGAAGCCTCCTTGCAGCCATCAGTGAGTCATTTTACACCAGGGTTTGGGTATTTCTGCAGGACGAAATGAAGTCTTACAAAAGCAGCCACCTTATTTTGAAACCGGCCAGCATGGGTACAAACAGCAGCATAGCCTCCGGGAGGAGGGTGCTTGGGGCAGCGGGCATGCCCACATGTTTTTTCGGAGTCCCCACGAGCCCTGTGCTGCAGTCACTGGGATGCGAGCTGGCTAGTTTAAGGCTGCAAAAAGATATCAAAAGCAGACACAGCCACAGGTTTTGTTTGCGAAGCCTCAGAGAGAACAGGGCAATGCCGAGGTAAAACTTTGCAAGCTTTTCCCTAACGTAGCCAGGTTTATTCTCACTCTGGAGTAGGCACTCAGACGTGGAGCTATTCCTGAAACTCTCTTGCAAAAGACATGTGCAGGCAAGCATGCAAATTAATTTCTTTTTTATCAATCAATCAGGTGCTTTTTAGGAGCAAGAAATACCCACAGGGATGTAAATCTGAGACAGAGGTAAACAGACAACAGAAATAGAGAGGCTTTTATGACATGTAGTATGCTTTTGCCCACTGCCTTGGGTAGAATACATACTCCAGCTTCATAACTTCCCTTCTCAGGTTGTTCATGGTTTGCTTCTGGTTTATTGTTGCTCTATACAGGGATGTTTAAAAGTCCCTGCCAAGAGCAGAGACCCCTGTGAAACACACTGAAGTACAAATATTCGGGAAAGTTCAGATAGATGAAGCAGACAGAGCAATGGTGAAAGGACATCTCATGTACGAACAGAGGACAGGGACCCAAAAATTTGATGATGTTCCTGATGTTATAAATAAAGCCTCCAGCAGAACTGAAATAGAGTCCAAGGTCTTAAGCCATAGCTTACCAGCTTAATCACAACGGTGTCTTCCCTTTCACTGACAAATCCATCTTTTGCAGCAGAGAAACAATGGCAGGTCCTGGGGCTTTATCCTTGGATCCCTTTCCAAAATGACTGCTGAAGCTGAAATATCATGTCTAAAGGGTAACAAAGCAACCTAGGCAGTTAATCAAATATTCAGAGCATCTACTGAGAGCCAAAGTTACATGTTTTTCTCTGTTTAAATCTCCCCCTTCAAGAGATTTTCAGGTGTAGCTTAAGTATTTCTAACCTACACATAGGAGCTGTGCTCTTACATTGTCTGATACATTTTTTAAAACACATTCTTCATTGTAGAGATGAAGACAGAAAAGGGAAGAAGCTTCACTGATTATAAAGTCCCATGTGCATCTCAGTCAGACGCATGGAAATAAATGCCAGCCTCTGTGGTGGGTTGACCCTGGCCGGACTCCAGGTGCCCACCAAGCTGCTCTGTCACTCCCCTCCTCAGCCGGACAGGGGGGAGAAAAGACAACGAAAGGCTCATGGGTCGAGATAAGGACGGGGAGGGATCACTCACCATGACACAGGCAAAACAGTCTTGACTCAGGGAAATTAATTTCATTTATGGCCAATCAAACCAGAGAAGGGTAATGAGAAATAAAACCAAATCTTAAAACACCTTCCCCCCACCCCTCCCTCCTTCCCGGGCACAGCTTCACTCCCAAATTCTCTACCTACCCCCCACACCAGCGGCGCAGGGGGACGGGGAATGGGGGTTGGGC
>JAVKLA010000008.1:31179951-31207374 GCA_034782735.1 Sagittarius serpentarius
TACTGAACTGAAAACACAGCGCTGTACCAGCTGCTAGGAAGACAATTAACTCTATCCCAGCCGAAACCAGGACAATGGGGTAGCACAGATGCTGCCAAAATACCCAGTTACCTACCATCCCGTAGTCATTTCCGCAGGTAGCTCGGACCCCGGGTGAGGAAAAAGCTGAAGCCTGGCTGACGGGGTGTACCATAAGCAAATGAGATTAGGTTGTCTATGAAATAACATAACACTGTCAACAGAGTGCCTTCTCTGTTACAGCCCTCTGCCTCTGGCAACGTCTGCCTGCGATAGTTAGATTTTTTCCTAGCGTTTCAGGGCACTGGTGCCAGACATTTCCTTTCCCATCAGAGCGGTGGCTGAGCCAACGCTCCAGCACAGGTTATTAATGTACGGGGGTGGAATCTCAACCAAATGCCTTAACAACTGCTTGGAGCGCCTTCAGTTGTGTTTGTCTCATGCCTCCGTAAGCGATCTTTTGTCCTTTCGTATCACTGACTTTCCAGAGAAACTGGAAGTCAGGGAGGGGGGGGGAAGGGGACATCTTTGCGCGTCTATAAGCACAAGGAAGCAATGGTGCCCATTCCTCTTCATCGCACAGCCTGTGGTACACCTGCCAAACTGTGACTGGCGACAATCTGAACAGAAAAGGCGCTGCATGATTCATATGCCAAAAGGATCTCGAAAGCTTCCTTTTTGTGCGGATGTGTAGCCGCCCCTCTGCTGTCATATACAAGCGCTCATTTCTCTGGTAGTACAGAAGGGCACAGCTTGCTGATCAAAAAAAAACCTGCGAGCGCTGAGCAAATGGGGACGGAAAAGGTTCTCTCCTGTGTGAAGTCCGTCAGACGACTCCACTCCGTGCATGGATGCCGGACTCCTGAACCGCTGGAGCCTTCAGCCACGCAGAGCTCGAAGCCCACGTGGCCGAAGCCTGCTGCGCTTTGCATCCTTGCGATGCTGTGATCATGAAATACAAACATTTGTTATTGACTCAACATTAGGACAAAAGTCAAATCTCTCTGATTGAAAATACAAAGCCAAATGGCTTTTTTCCTACCATATAGAGCAGCTAGGCAAAAAAAGAGTCCTTCCCTCTGCGACTGCCATGAAAAAACTGAGAAATCCTTTCCTGGTTGGAAGTGCTGAGTAAGGATGTGTCCTTTGAGTGCCGGAGCCCCACAGAAAGCCCCTTCTCGAAATCCTTTTGTTTTTTTTTTTTTTTTGATTGCTTGTCGAAATACATTCCCAGTGCCTGGATATCTGGGCCTGGGAACCAGCTGGTGTCACAGAATTCAGTCCTAGCACCACTGCTGTCCCTGCAGCGCAGGCAAGGCTGGGAAATGGGGAACAAGATCACCAAAACCCAGCCGAGCTCACCTTTTTTTCTTTAATTTCACTGGGGCGTTCATGTTTATGCAGTTGAATCTAAGGGATCACCTGCCCCAGCCCCTTGGGATCGGGCAGCCCCACAGCAGTGTTTGTTCTCCTAGCCGCAGTGTCGGCTGCAACCTTCCAGGTATTAACAGCCCTCGCAGCCAGACCCAGTTGCCCTGAGGGACGGACTCACATGCCGGACCGTCCCAGGTCACACAGCTGTGCAGAGAGTTGCATTTGTATTGAATCAGAAAGTCACACAGTGACTGGCACAAACCTGCTCAGTCATTAAACGTGGTTCATTTCAGCTGATATGTCTGAAGCAATGCTTGTTATTACATCTGCTCGACTTGTTTGTCTACCGACTGATTCGGCAAGCCAAAACACGGTATAAGTGTAAAGCCCCAAAAGAGTCCTCCAAAGAAGCAAGATTTTGGCAACAGCTAAAGTTTGGAATCTTTTCAGGGAAACTGGAAAAACATCTGAACACCAAACAAGGCGTTTATAAAGGTCAGTCCAGCTACGGACAGTCTGCAAACAAAGAAATAAAGTTAGGAGGAGATCTTTACCCATCTAGATCTTTACCCATCTAGAAAGCAGGTGTTCAGTCTACACCAATCATCTTCATTTATGTAGACAGGAGTGCCTCGTCTCGTATCCAAAGGCAGGTGGGACAACCTCTCTCTGGAACTGCTTATCCCTGCCGTGGATTACGGAGGAAACTGAAAGAACCAGTATAATGCAAATGCCTGACTCGGGTAAAGCTAGGTGAGCCAACTCCAGTCTTTACTGGTCACTAGCTCTTCCCTGCATGTCAGAAAACTTGGCAACTGGCAGAAGTCACGGTACCTTAGCCTGACCATAGCCGTGGTCGTGACCACACATGACGACACGAAGGTCTACTTGCAGCAGCAACGCTGAAGAGCACCTAATGCCCCATCCTCAGCAGACTGGACACAACCCGGCTTAAAGAGCTTTGGTAACGTCAACCTGCGCTTCTTGACTCGGGTGTGCTGGTCAGTAAGGGACTATGGGGCCATGGGCCAGCTGCGCCTCCATTTTCTATACTACATCTACCTGTAAAAGCAACGCTGTTCCAGCAATAGCATATGCTGCAATGCATAACGCAGCATCCAGCGTCTGCCGTGAATGGCAGCATCCTGTTTTTAAAGTAGCTGCGTGTTTCCCTCTTCCTGGCATGCTTTGTATTGCTAGCTGTACGCTGAGGAAGACAGCTCAAACTGCTGCAAACTGAGAAACACGTGTTCATGCTATGTGGTGGGTCAGGGAGAGGGAGAGTTTGATGCTGTAGTGGAAACAGAGTTATGAACATTGATAAGTGCCATTTGAACATTATCTTGGGGAAAAAAGGACTTTTTCAGTGCCCTAACCTGCTGCTCCTGCCAAAGGCTGCTAAATAAACCCGGGGGCTGTGTTGCGGGCAGAAGCACTCAGCCATACCCACAAGGAGCTCAGTGCTGCAGTACAGCTCTGTCTGTGGGATGCCAAATGCCCCCTTGCCCATCTGCCTGCAGCTTGCAGGGCCAGGGAAATCCCTCCTCCCTGGGCTGCTGAAGACACCGTCCTCCTCCTCTCCCTGCTCCGGCCCTCCACGTGCTCCCCCTCACATTTCTCACCCTGCGCTCACCACCTCTTCCCCATCTCACTGCTGCTAGCTTTTCTCAGACCCTTTCTAGTTTGCTGCCTGCTCACACCTATAGGAAGAAATAGTTAGGCTCTTCATTAGCGCTTTCTGAAGCTAGATCTATGTATTACCATGGGTGTGAAGTACCTCATGCCACTCCGCGGTGGGTTAGGATAGCACATCTGTGATCCGGGAAGAAGGATGAAAGCAGCAGCAAAGACAATTGCGATGCCCGCGACCCCATCCATACGTCTATAGCCTTCTGGATCACAGAAACCCAGCCCTGGAGTTGATCAGTATTCACTTCACCCGTTGCCTAATCCTGCAAGCTTCGAGGAGTAACAAACCTTTCTCTCACTTTCGCTGTGCTAATAATTCTGCTTCTCCATATGCTCAGTGTTTCACACCCATTCCGGGATCCAGGAACTAAGAAATGTTACACATATATAAAATCTTACCAAAAAAAAATGTGGCGTGCCACAGAAGCCGGAGCACAAGAGTGCCCTGCCTTGACTGCCGTGGGAGCCAGGAAAGAAATGTGAAACTAATATTAAACTTCCCAAAGTCCCACACTGCACAAGGTACTCCAATTGCCCTACGAGGCAGCAGAGCTAAATTTAATTGCAAATTACACCACTTCCCGGAGGAGAATGTAACGATGGTTTACAGCATCCAATGAAGAAAACTGCCTGAAACACCCAGCCCGATACTTGCAGAGCAACCCGTCAGTGATGCTTCGTTCCAGTTACAAAACAGCCTAAATCCTAAGTCACAGGATTTACCAGCTTCAACCTTATTTTCCTTCTTTAAATGAGAAGCATCACCAAGGTGCAAATTCATTCCAGTTAGCTGAAGTCTCCTTAACTGGGGGGGCTAAGGGAAAGGTATGAGGTTCTTTAGAGGACAATCCAGATCTTCACCGAAGTGAATTGCAGTCTCTAGAGGGGCAGAAATAGCACAAGCTTTCATAAAAACTCGGGTGACAGATAGGAGCTATTGTCTGGAAATGATCCAACAAATTCACTACAAAGTATTGTTGCCAGCATGAAACAGAAATGTGATAATAAGAAAAGCTACAATGGCCCTCAGCGTATTTATGTTTAATATTTCTTACATCCCTACCTTCCGTTTCTGATTTTGGTTCTGACTGCAAGCCCTTCTCCCTTCTTTCCCTCCCCCTCTTCCCCTCCCTGCCTTTCTGCCGCTCAAGTATTTCTGTCACCAGATGCCTCTCCAATTTCCAGTGTCCTCAGACTTGCCTCTCTCCTCCCCTCCTCCTCCCTTTTGCTGTGGAAGCTGAGGGTCTCGGCCGGAACGCCCCTCTTCGTTGCGAACAAGGGTCTTTGGAGCAACTTATGGGCATGTGCGCTAGGGAATACACATCCCCCTTTCATAAAGCTCACGTGTGGAGAAGGAACAGGAGTTACAGGTAGAGACGCAGGATGCCGTGCTGAAGGGGTGAGCAAAGTGTCTCCACAGCCATTGCCCCTAATGCCCAGGAATCCCAGAACTGATCTCCACGACAGTTTTTTCCGTACACAAAAAGAATAAGGCACCTACACGAGAAGTTCAGAGAAATTAATCTCTTTCTGTCATCCCATGCGGTCCAAGGCAGGGGACAAGCCTCTCGGGATTTTCCCCCACATTCCTGCCACCCCGTTGAAACCAACAGCTCTCCTCGTGCACAGCAGCAGGGGCTGGTGTCCTCTCTGCTCACTGTCATTCACCCTCAAGCGTCACCCCTTCATACCGCAAGTCAGCGTCTCCATTTTACTCTCATTCACGCCTTGCTTTTCTCATCTTCCTACCCAGTCCACCTCACGCAAAGACTGCCTGCCATGGCGTTACAGACATGCATTTATGCAGGATCCTTGCAGAGCACCGGCACGCAACGCATCTCGTTCCACGATCCATCATCAGCACCTGGCCGCTCTGGGGGGACAGTCGCATCCTGGCAGGTCTCGGACTTGTGTCAAAACCATCAGCTCCTGTTTCTCTACAGCCTGTAAAAACTAAACCAGATGGAAAAGTTCATCAGCCTGAGGAGTTTACAGACCGATTCAAGGAGTTCAAGGTAAAACAAAGCATCTGAGGGACAGCGCAGCAATGCTGCAGAAGACAACACGTCAGTCCAATAAATAAGTGGGTTTTGATACACACAGGCAACCTGACAGCAGTAGGTCGCACCAAAGGAGCTGAGCCGAGAAGGTGCTCTCACCGTTGTAAACAGATGAGCTCGCTCCCCACAGAAACAAGGGAAGAATGGTGGAAAGGCTGGTCATATCGACGGTAACAAGGGAGAGGAGTTAGGAGGAACAGGGAGAGGCTGGAGAAGACAGAGACAGGCACGTTGGTGGTGAAGCTCTCAAAACGGTGGCTTTCAAGGAGTCACGCAAGGAAGGGAAAGTCTAGACTACGTTTATCCCACAGGAAAAAGGGTTCATCCACAACGTCACAGTGTCCTGCATGGCTGTAAGCGCCAATAGTTACTGCATTACCTCACGCAAAGTGGTGGTGGTGTGACACCTTCTGTCGTCTTAATTACTAACCAGGTGCTACTGGTTCCAGTGCCCCAGAGGGAAGAGACAAGGGCTTGTGATTGAGGGGGTAAAGGTGTCCACGTTCATTTGCCTCACCGTGAGAGAGCCAGATCTGGTGCTTGCCAGAAGGACACACACTTCTCCCTCCCCTCTCAGCTTATTGCAAGCCCAACCCAGGGAGAGGACCCTCTCCCGACAATGTCCGTGAACTCACCGAGAGATCCCACGGTTCCCAGCAGCTTTATGCCCTGTGCTCCTCCGGAAACTCCCTAGCCGAAGGAGCCGCACCAGCAGAAAGCAAATTTATCCCATCTTGGAAGAGGGCAGGAGGCAGCACGTCCCACACACTGGTCAGCACGCCCACGGGTGAGCCTTCCACAATTATCCACCAGGACACATTAAAATTGAATGATCAGGAAAGAAGCTTCCCTCTTCCAATGAGAAAATTATGATGATGGTCAGATCAAAAAGGAGTAGGAAGACAGGAGAGAAATTTTCAGTCCCTTCCACAGCTCAGCAGTCATAAGCCTTCCATTAATTTTAGTTATAGAGAGAAGATGTATTAATTAGGTTTTGCCCAAGGCGTGTCACTTTAATTAAGTATCTGTTCAAACTAGCAAAACAGGAAAATGGTTTATTTTCTTTCCTAATTCCTCAGCAAGAGCTGAATATTTTGTTACACCATTTCAAAGAATAACAAACAGTTCGCTTTAGGACTGAATTCTGAAATCCTTAATGAGACGCAGAAATTAAATCAAAGCACAGACTTGTATAATACACGGTTTACAAAAGTTAGTCACATATTAGACTGAGAAACTACCAGCTTGTTTAAATAGCTGTATATTTCGTATTTGACGTGAGGCAAAATCCCCCGCAGTATTTGAAATACCACAGTGCTTTCTGTGAGCCTTCGCTTGCAGAACTGCGTAACGATTGGGGCCGTATAAATCCTTCCAGGAGGATCTGACCTGCCTCAAAATAGCAACGAGACAGCCTGCCAGGTAAAAGCAGAGTTCAAACTGCCGGGATGTGACTCAGCTGGTTCGTTCCTGCCGCCCTTGGCTATAAATACAAAAGCAGCGGAGGGATCCATTTCACATCCGGACCGTAGGCGCTCGAACTAGCCCCCTAAAATAAGTGCCAGAGCTCCCCGCCTAGAGCACAGAGAACGAGGCGGGTGTCCTCAAAGGTCTTCAGAGGAAGAGGAGTCCGCCTGTCCACGTCTGCCTTACCCAGCACTGACGCCGGGCAGAGCTAATATCCCTCTGGAGAGCCTCAAACTAAAATACTGCTTGCCCTTTGGGGCTTTTCCAGTCTCTTTGCAAGAGTACTTTGGTGTGATCTCTGGTTGGCGTACGGAGAGCAGAGCACCTCTGCCCGAGCGGCCTGCCTGAAAAGGCTGCTCCTGCCTCCGCTGCCCTATCTGCCTTGAGATGCTCCTAAACACCCATGAGTTACCCGCGGGGAGCGGAGGGGAGGGCGCCTGTTCAGAGAAACGTTATTACAACTAAGGCAACACGTGCACAAGGGACCCAAAAGCCAGACTGCGTCACGAGCTGCTCATAGGTTCTTCTTCCGTAAACCAGGAAGGCTACTTTGTCCTCCTTCGATTTTTACGTAGCGCCTGGTTTAAAGGAGCCGGGAACCCCACAGGGATGTCCGCACGAGGTAAGTGATGAAGTCCTGAACCTGAACTTTCACAGAAGTCTTCAGTTCACTTTTAACAGGTTCCCGCTGGCAGGAACATGCGAAAACTTTAAACAGAAAACGAATGTTCTTTCCGGGCACAATAAATGTGTGTTCTGTTCTCAGGGGAAAAAAAAAAGGGGGGGGGGGGGGCGAGAGAAAAAGAAAAAAATGAGACTAAATGTAGAAAAATGACAGTCACTGGTTAGAATAAAACTCTTCACAAAGAAAGCTGAAGAGGGCCTATCCAAGGAGGCTGGTTGCAATCTGTGTGATAAATTGCATCTTTTCATACTTTGTTTTTATTCTTGTAGTCTGACATCACTCGTTTGGCCCTAGCCATTCATGCCTTTCAAAGGGCAGTTTGATTATTTGTGTACGTTCCTGAGCCCGGGGACTTCAGTGAAGTTCATGAAAAAGAAACTAATATAGTGGCTTGAGCCTTTTGGATCACTTAATCAAATCTGTTCTTGCAAGCTGTGCGTGAAAAAGACTGGCAGCTCAAGGCTTATTAAGAAGATGAATACGTTTTGCCACAACACATCAACCACTGACATTTTTCCCATGCATTTATCAGTAGGGAAGTGGCACAGAATCTTGTTGTTTGTCAGTCTTATTAAACCAGCTAACAAAGAAGGTCGCTTGTGAGCAATGCAGATGAGCTCTGAAACAATCCGTCTCTTTCTCCAGCCATTGCAATATCGTGAATTTGTGCAGGAAGCTTCCTCCTGAAGAATTTCATATACATAAAAATGCTTGTTCTCAATAGTGGTAACCATATGCTATTGTGCAAAGAGAAAAGCGAGCGACGCCTTTTCTCTCGTGAGTTTATTGTATAAAGACATTATTTGTGTTCGATGCATATACAAGGTCACACCTCCGCTGTGGATTATGTCCGGCTTCACTGGGGCAGAGCACAGGAGCCCAGCCTGTGCCCAGCTAGCAAGTTAACCAGGGCTGTCCCTATTCCTTCTCGCTTTTGGCTTTCTCCACTTTCTCTGGCCTCCTGGCTTCCCAGACCGGTAAGCAAGAAATCAACCTCATCCCCTCAGCGCTGCTCTCATCTCTCTGACTCCAGGACTAAACTGGTCTGACAGCAAGACCCTTCTGCTATTCGTCGCCCTTATTCGCTCAAGTACATACAACAAAGCATCGGTAATGAAGAATAATGCAGTAAGACCTCAACAGCATTGCATATGTCTTCAGTTAAATGAAGGAGAACACAACCGAGAGTAATGCACAGGTAGGACACGTTGTTGAGCTCTGACTAGGCAGGGACAGGCTGGAGTTTTCTCAGGGAAGGTTTGGATCCTGCTGGAGGGTCCCTGAGAGGAGCATGGGGACTTCCCTGGGGGCACCTGAGAGAGGAGGGCTTGTGGCCTGTCCTTCAGGCAGCAAGCCGGGGAGGATGCACAGGTGGGCAGAGGCACCGGGGGTATTCCAAAGCAGAAGAGGTTAGGAACCAGTAAAAGGCGCCGCAGAGTTCCTCAGGGAAAGTTGGTGAAGGGCTCTTGCGGGAAGGCGTGCGGTGGTTGTGCGACAAGCAGAGAGTGTGGAGAGTTCTCAAATGGTCGATGATGGCAGAACAAGGGATACCTGAGCTGCTCTATGGTGCCTGGGACAAATGGCTGGGAGGCAAAACATGGCCACCTACTAGCATAAAAACAGGTCCAAAGCGCGGATGTGAAAGAAGATTAATTAACATTTAGGTATACGTCGCTTTCTGAACTCTCTTGGTAGCATGCAAGCACGCAGATGCAATACTTCACCAGAGTTACAGGAGATATTGCGCCTACCTGGGATCACAGGGGGAACTCATACCTACGTGGCTTTACCCAAAACACCTCGATTGCCATTTCCAGTGTTTCAAAAAGTGCCACAAGACTACCACGGCTTTGCTGCAAGAGGGCTGTTTTGACGTGTCATCCTTCCGGAAAGTGAAAGGACCTGGCCAGTATGACAGGACATCAGTTAAATGCAAACCCAGAAGAGCTGTTCTGCGCAGCAAGGTGAACCCATAGGGTGATAATCAGCACCCAGGGCTGCAATCAGCTTCAGAGGGGATTTACCCACCTACTCACAGAATCGTTGTATTTGTCTTCCGGTATAATTTGGTAGGTGATCGATGTCAGTGAAAAGCCAACGAGACACCATGAGAAGGGGCATGCGAGCACTCGAAAGGGAGCCAGCTCTGAATCAAAAAAGATGAAGCATCTTCATTTGAATCACTTTAGTCACTGAACCTCGGCAGAGGCGGTGATAAAAGGGTGAATTGCATGTTGGGAGGTTTTCTTTTTCAAAGCCGATAGATCAAAAAAGTGTGGAATTGTCTTTCATGGAGTCTCTTGCATTCTTTTTTGTTCTAAAAGCAACATCCTTTGGAAACACCTCTCTTGGCAATGATTCAATGCAAGGAATTGTATAGTTAGGGATGTAATTGTGCTTTCTGAAAAGGTTACAGGGAAGAGGAAGAAAGATAACTCTTCCCTTTTGATTAGAATGTCTTTTTTTTTTTTAATTATCTACTACCTGTAGTGAAAAATCCCTAATACAGAATAGCACAATAGTCTCAGAGATAATAGTGCTTACCTCTTGGGTTAATCAAACCAGGAATGCTCCCTACTGAACGAGACACAGCAGAAGTGTGCGTAGGATTTTGTCAGTTATTTGCAGAACTGACAGGGTCATATACTCGAACGTGACCTCATTACATAGGTGTCTTGAGTTATGAGAAGAGATAGACTGCCTGCTAGAAACAACCTAATACATCAAAAGTGGTTTTTTAACGGGCGCTGTTCGTGACTATATATAATCAAAGCTGCTTCTTCCTACCAGATTTGCAAGAATCCCTCACCTGAGATGTACAATTTGTAAAGTGTTCAGGATCCAGAACCAGATCAGCTACCTGTTCTTGGAATGGTTACCTTCTGTACCTGTACCTGGTAAGACACGGTTGTCTCTCCATTTACCATCCACCTCTGAACACTCTGGGGGGGACTAAAACAAATGAAAGACCTGACCCAACCTGCAGCATTTTTTCTCTAGTAACTCAGAGGATAGGAGTTTTATTGCGGAGACGTGCAAAATTTTCAAGAGCAAGTAATGATCACGGCTGTCTCAATTCTTTGTGGCCAGCTTGGGACAATTCTCACAGCTCTGATGCGAGCATTTTGCTTTAAAGGTCAGCCCCTCCAGCGAGTCACAGGTCGGAAACCTAACGCGTGCCATGGAAATACCTGCTGAATGGCAATTGTTGCTGTCCTGCGTGTCCACACTGATGCAGAGGAGATGACCCGTCTCAACAGTCACAGTTCTTTCCGAAGAATAATCAGTGAAGGAAAAGATTAAGAATAAACTAAATCGTGTCTGATACAAAATCGATGTTAACCATGCTTTGAGGAGGAGGTTGGACTAAAAACCTCCTGAAGTCCCTCCCAGCCTGCATCATCTACGGCCCTGTGCATAGTTCCTAGTGATACCTCTGCTCAACTCGCATGGCCACGAGGCACGGGATGGAGGAACTCCACCTCAGATCAGCTCAGGGCAGCAACTCGCGCTCGGCACAGGGCTTGCCAGTGCGCTTCTGTGCAAATGGAGAACTGGAAGGAAATGGATGGGGCTGATTAAGCCAGGCTAAGGGAAAGGACTTGGAGCTCTCGGCACTTGGAACGTATCTCCAAGGGTTAGGTCAACTTGCAGCATGAGTCCCCTGACTGACAAGAGGGTCAAGGGAGAGACGGGAGAGAAGGGAGACTGCCCTAGACAGTGCTTTAAACTCTGATACTGGTTGACACCTACCTCTAGGTTTCCTGGTGAAGGGCAGGCGCTTTGTCTCAATGTGGCACTGCTTAGTGATCTGCAGTACTGACCTTCCCGAAAAGAAGAGTGAATCGCGTTTTGGTAACAGCCAGCTTTTAAAAGAGAAAATAATAAAGATGCCTTTATTTGAACACAAACCATCTCCCTGAACAAAAAAAATGATTCCACAAAATTGGTACGGTTTAGTGTGGGCTTCCTGCTGCTCTTCTACTTCAAGCTCCATTGTACTTGTTTACGTTTGATCCACTGGAGAGTAAATATGTGTTTTAAGAGAGATGGAAATTAAAGTAATGATTCTTAAACAACGAAGCAGCTTCTGATTCGGTTTCAGGTGATCTGAGAAGGATGAACACCTCTGTGAACACTGCTGGGGCGAAACCTTTCAAAATGAAATAACTGAAAACAAAGTAGCTGGTCTGGCTCACATATGCCACAGGCGGCCTGAGGAAAACTGTTGTAGACCTTTCTTAGAAATATTTCTACAGAGACCTTCCGGAGCAGCCGGAGTAGTTTAAAAACAAAATCGAACTTCGAATGACTTCTCTTATTTTAGTAAATCTGCCTTTGTGCCTGGGCTGTAAGAGATGGATGCATCATGCTCTGCTATGCCAGAGAATGCAGAACGGACAGATGAGCAGGTTTCAGGAGGATGGAAACAGGTACCTGAGGCTGGGACCCACCAAGTAATGCAGGTGCCCTGTGTGTGCGAAGTGAAGCACCGATTTGCAACCTTGAAGGCCTCCACAAAAAAAATATTCCAAGTGAATCACGGAAGATTAGAAAAAATCTTAAGAAAAACTTCTGAGACGTGGTAAAAAGTTATGCATGCCGGTTATGAAAGTATTATTTTTCTCTGTGTCATTAAAACCTTGAGAAGAAAGCAAGGGAAACCAAACTATGCTGAGTGATTGCCAAGAGCAGCTGTATTGCTCCAGAGCAGGGGACCAAGTGTGCCCCTCGGCGACTGTCTCTGCTGTCCCACCTGGAGGAACTGAGCTGCTGCCAGCAACTAAAAGAGTAAAGGGAGTAGCACGGTTATCTCAAGAAGAGAGCTGCGGTGGAAAGGGTGCTAGGCTTGCAAAAAGTTTGAGGGATACTAGTTTAGACCATCAAACTCATTTGGACGCGTACTTAGAAGCAGCAATGGATGCATCAAGCAGTATGATCCGTCACCGCAGGCAACAGACGGAAAGCTGGAGAAGGACTTAGGTCTTGCATTTTCTTAGCTGCTTTGCTTGCTTTCTTCGTCTGGATTATTATTAGATTTGTGTTAGGCAAGTCTATTTTAAGCGCGGGTTGCCTAGGCAGTCCAATCTGCCCTTGAATTGGTCTGGTAGCAATCAGAGTTCACTGGTTGCTAGTGAAGTGGACACCCCGTGAACAGCCTCTTTTCTGGCATTTTTTCCAGCATCTTTTTGAAAAGATGTTGATTCCAGAACGGTACCTGGGATTCCAGCGTGGGTCTGACTGGTCAGGCAATGGTAGTGACATGTCCCAATTTGCTGGTGACGTCAAGGAACAACTCCGGTTCTCATCCCTCCACTTGCGCACGGAGCATGATGGCTTAAAGCCAGGTCCTTTCTTTCCTGGAACAAAATGAAACATATTCTTAAAGTGTTCCTTTTTTTTATTGGTAGTATTCACTATGCTACTCTAGTAACCTTAAAAATACCCCATTAAAAATAGAAAGAAAACTTGTAATTTCTAAAGTAGTCAAACTATGTCAGCATGTACTGCAGAGCAACATTTCAGAATGACAGCAGACTGTAAGGGCTGGGGCACAGGACCTTGTGGACTTTTCCACCCACCCCCCCCAATCCTTAATCAATCCTTAATCCTTAATCTTTGCATCTGGCTGCAATAGTATCTGTCTTTTTTTTCCCTTTTCCTTAAAGACAGTCTGTAAAAGCAGTCCATTTCCTCCTCCTCCTCTCTTAAGCGGTGTTTCAGAGCAAGTTGTAGCATGGTGCGGCTTTATAGGGCAGCAATTTTAGGGAAAAGTTTTACAACAAATGGAAACCAGGAGCTCTTTCCCCTTTTCATTTCCTTATTTGGAGAGTCAAGAGTCTTGCTGTCAAATACAAAGAAAACAATAATTCAGTAGGATTTAGCCTTGTGCCATCATGGTGACTGGGAAAAGGAAAAAGTAATAAAAGTCACTAAGGTGAAGAAAAATACAGTGGTTTCATAAAATGAACAAACAAAAAACCTCCGAACAGTTTTAAGGGAAAAAAACTTTCAGATGTGGACGGGTCCAAAAAAACCAAAGACACACATACAGTCACATGCCAGTCCGTTTGTAGCCATAAGAACGCAGACAACACCAACACAAAGTAAATAAACCCAGAAACTAATTTCAGGATACGCTTCCCTTCCTCAAGCGCCGGTTGCTGCCCTAAGGGAGATCAGCCAGGGAACATGCAGCAGCGTCCCGGGGAAGTCCTGGCAAATAACCCGGCAAAGGCAGCCCTGTGCAGGCTGCGTTTTACCCCTCCTGTTTACCTGTGTCGTGCTAGTATTTAATCACAAAATTTTATGGGTTTTTTCTGCCTTAGGACACTTGCCTCACTCCTGGCACACCCTGGATGGCGTTCTGCTTATGAACAGCAAGTCAACACGTTTTCTTCTTGCTGCTCAGAGTTCACCCCTTGGCGCGCAGTGCAGTATTTAAGCCCTGCTCCGACCACCCAGATGTTTGTACGGACCCATCATTATCACATTGGTTTCTTCGCGTGAAGCCCCTTCGTGTCGAGGGAGCATTTTCCCGTTTCACAGGTGGGAGGAGAAGTAACAAGACAAGATGCTGAGGGACACTCGCAAATTCCAAGTCCTCAGGTTGGGACACCCAGAGTCGGACCTTTGAGTAGTCAGTACTAAATAGTACCTTACATGCACAGTCTGGAAAAAAAACCATCTCCCACTGACCAAAGTTTCAGCTCTTAGCATGGAGGCTCTAAGTCACAGTTCAGCAACGCAGAAAATAAGGAGCACGTGAGCAGGGAAACGCTCGACCGAAAAACATTCTTGTGTTGCATCTGTGGCAGAGGCAGGGTCAGGATCCAGCTCTCCGAGGAAGCACTGGGCCTGTTCCCGCGTGCAACCTGCTTCGCCCATTGCACACCAGCCAACGTCTCCCACAAAATGCAGTTTATAGTCCTGTCTTTATGGGTTTTTCAGAAAGCATTGCAGAGAATTCCTCTTCGAGTTTTTATATGTGAAATCCTGGAAAATGCATATAAACCATTCCCAGCTGACTTTCAATGAATGCGAATACAGAGTTCCCTGGTAGAATAAACATTTATTGCACAGATAAAACAAAAATGGGGAAACACTTCTCCTAATACGTGGAAAACATGGGAATAATTGGGAATAATTCTACCTGGCTTCCTCATATAGCTAGCGTTAGCCTCAACCGCAGTCACGCAAACAGGTAATTTTGGCATAACACCTGTATTTCTTGTCTTTGGCAGACAAATATAAGCATCCTCTGTCTTTCAGTAGTGACTGCTCAGTTCTTACAGTGACACCGTGTCCCCTGGACTGTTTAGAGATGGAAAGGATCTTAATGTCCACCCTGAAGACACTGCAAAGGCCTCTCAACACACAGACATCTGGCACCTCCGTGTCCAGCAGTCTCCCAGTGCTCGAGTTAAAAGGAACGTGGCAAGTGGTCACACTTCTCCAAAACCCCAAAATTTTACTCTTCCCTTGGCAACTGCGGGACAGTGGAGGCTTTGCCTGGGCCTCAGTGTAGTTTTAAGCTGTGCAGATATCCTGGGATTTGCGTGCTGTGGTAGATCACTTATTTGTTCATCCATTTGTGTGAATAATACACGAGTGAAAGACACTTGAGGCTCCTTGTGCCATAATGAAAATAGGTCCATTACAGCCTGCCGATTGATTCTTGAATTTCAGCCTGGCAACCCAAACAAATGAGGTAAACATTGCAAAAACAAAACCAGAGCTTATCAATTGGCACTCCTCCACTGCCCGCCCCCCCGAAACAGTGCTGACTTTTATGATTATTGCTGCAAGTCTCTCTCAAAGCCCTTATCCCGAGTTACTATGTAGACTATGAATGTTTTCAGCGATGCCTTATTATTCACAGAATTAATTACTAAATAGCATCCTCAAATGCCATTGTATGAACTTTGCATCTAAAAGCATCTGTTTATTCAGTCCAACAGCCCACTTGAGTACGTAACATCGCCTCTCTTCCCGTGTTTGCAACAAAAGAGACACAGGAGAGTTACTTTGAACTGTCAGCCTTGGATTTCCGTGGCTGCTGTAGACTCCTAAATGTGAAAGCACGGAGCTGTATAATTCATGACCACGAGCTGTCTCCATTTGGAATTTTCTCCCGAGGACACTACTCAGACAACAGTGGAAAAGGCAAAGCAGTTGCTGTTGCAAGAGCTTCATCTCCAGGCTGGATGAAGAAGGTGCAGATCTCCCTCACCCCCCAACGAAGCCACGCCGAGGAGTGAACACGCAGAAGCTGAGAGCGCTCGGGTCCTTCAGTGCGCCGCCTGCACCACGGGCCTTTTGTCCAAAGAAAAAGACCCCCTTTCTAGCCGTGGCTTTTCTGACCACTCCGCACCGACTGCGTTCTTTGGCAGGGTTGGTAGCTGAAGGTGCCCGTTGTAAATCAAGCCGTGCCACACGGCCAGTAAATGGAAAACATCGCTCTGAGTAACGAGTCAGTGAGCCCCCACAGCACGCGGTGAACTAAACATGGTTTTATAATCCTTTGGAGCTGTCACTGTGTGATATGTCTCCGTTTTGAAGGCATGGTCGTGCAAATGCTTTCAAGCACAAGATGCTGAGAAGCCCTGGGCGCTACACCAGCGTGTCACTAGCTACATTCATCTTACCCTTCAAGGGCAAATTTTCTGCCTGTGTAAGTGCTCAAAACAGGCCAGGGCATGGCCGACATGCTGTATCACCACTCCCTTGTATTACCCACAGCCAGGCTGCCGCTTTTCAGGCAAATACTCTTGCCACGGGACGTGGCTGGTGCTCTCTGCCAAGAGGGAGCTCAGCACCTGGGGAAGGCGAGCTGCCCCGCACCTGGGAGCCTTGCAAGCCGGAGCAACCAGCAAAGAGCACAGGAGCTGCAAATGCGGGAGAACCTCCCAGCTCCTGCTTCTTCCTAAGCCCAGCAGGTACCTGCGTCAGGGTCGCTGCCTCCAAGCACCTGCCAGCAGGATCTTCCCTCTGTGCAAGGGCCCAGCTCGCAGTCACGCAAGGCAACAGCCCCTGCTCAGACCCACAGCAGCTCCTAAGCCCAACCCTTGCTCCAGCACTGTACCATAATCTGTGGCTTAGTCATCCCGTCCTATCCCCTTAGGACTGAGAGCCCTCAGGTTCTGGGTTAAACATCCTGATGGATGTAGACGCTGAGGAAGGTCTGGACTCGGCTGAGAACACAGGACCGAGGAGATCTCCTGGAGGCGCCTTCTGTCTCCTGCCATGACTGGTCTCCGTCTCCCGAAATCTCTTTATAGTTGCAACATTATCATAATGCAGCCTTTGGGGCCAGACTTTTCGGTGGGGTAAATGGCTAGCCTCAAGTGGATATTTTTCTAGTTGTTGTTGTCTGCAAGGGACAACACAGGTTCAAGCCTTTTCAGGTTAAAGAGGACTTAGAAACCATGTCTCTTATTTCCTGAGCAAGAACCCAAATAAGTTGCTAAAAAGTATTCAGTCTTTTCTCACGCCCTCCCTTCTAAAGAGAAGAGGAGAAGGCCCCAACTTAATGCATATCAAAGAGCAGGTATACCTACCACAGTAGCAGGTAGACAGATATTCAGGAATACCTTCAGTTCTTTCTCATTTCCCCACTCAGACTGATGAAGGATGCTAGCCCCGGTTTGAGGCATCCAGCTCTCCCTCCTTCACTGGTTAGGTGTCACTCAGCCTTCTGAATTCCCCTCCTGGAGACAGCAGCTCTGTTCTGGGCACTGCAGCACTTGAATATCACACTGCGAAAGTCCGCTTTTCACACCTTTCTTCAAACAGCCACAGGAACAGAGTTTTATTTTTGATGCCGAAGATGCTCCCCAGGCTTCTGGCTCGAAGCATGTCGGCAAGGTCTACCAACCTTCATGCTACGGGGATGCCAGTACAGAAGTTCATGAAGTGGCTGAGAACTAGAAAGGACTCTGCTATAAAAGGAAACAAAGAAGCCGGTCTAGAAGAATACCCTTAGCTCTCCTGGGTGAGTGGGTTCTTGCTGCATTTTTTTTTTTTTTAATGCAGATTTTAGACATTATTTCCAGCTGTCAGAAAAATAATACTGTAAATGCAAAGACTTTGCTGAACATGAATGGGGCAGGTGGCGGAAGGAGGTAGAGAAGGGAGGAAGGGGAGAAAAAGACGAAGCGTAGAGGTGAACGTGATGCCTTCTTGTCCTGGATGCAGAAGGCTCCATGCATAAGCAGTCACCTGGGCATGTATTGCAGCAAAAAGCCTTTCTCCAGCTCTGACAAACCCAACATCTGATGCAGCCTCACCCCTAAAACCATCCAACCCTGCTGACCTGTCCCCTGCACCTTTGCCCTTCTCCACGGGCACAAACGGCCCATCATCTGGGAGCTCTAGCCCCAGCGGAGAGAGGAGCCCGAAGGCAGAAGAAGAACGGTACTGCAAAAGCCCCTCTTCACCTTGCAGCTTGAACGGGGTGGAGGGAAGGGTCTCCACTCTGCCCGAGGATCTCTTGGTGCCACCGCAGTTCCTCGGCTGCACTGGTACCAGCGGCAGCTTCCCCACTGCGCAGGCAGCTGCGGCGGGGGAAAGCCCACCCCATCAACTGCAGCATTTCTCCTCGTTTTCCAGCTGCACCCACCACAGATGCTGGGGATCTTTTCCCACAGCCACCTCTTCCCCAGCAAGTCCAGCACTCACTCAGAGGCTCAGCATGCGGGGCGCGTCGCTCTCGTTCAAAATACTTCTCTTTTAACAGTAAGGCATCGGAATATTTCGTGCACTATTAAATGAGTGATGTTGTTGTGGTTTTGGGTTTTTTTTTCCTGCTGCCAAACCTAGATGGTACCCGGAAAAACACAGAGGAACGGATGAAGGTTCACATACAAGAAATTATCAAGCCTCGTAGGGACATATAGCAATCCTGAGGAGTTTGGGTGGGTGCTTTTCCACAGAGACTGAGCTACCTGGTCCCTTCCTCCTCCGAGCAGAGGGATTTAGAAAGAGGAAGGCTTTGGTAGTTTGCTTGCGTCTCTGCACATTGCAGCAGGCAAGGCACTAAGTTTGAACCGTAAGGTGAAACTCAACCCTGTCATCCAGCAGCAGCTTTTCCTTCAAGGCCTACCCATTCCTGTATCAACAATAACCTTTAAGAAATGTAGCAATTAGACAAAGAAGCACCTAATATGCTCATTTGGTCTCCCTTTCTCCCCTGTGCTGCGTTGCAGCAATAGCTGCACGTTTCCTAATGATTCCTTCCTTATGCCTTCCTTCTTAATAATGCTGTCGCTGTGCCGTGGTTTCAGTTTTCATCAATTTCCTTCCGTTCTCCAAGGGAAGTTACGTTCCCACTGCCTCTTTCCAAAGCATGCGTTGGGTTATCGCGCCCACAATTTCATTTTGCGCTGGTTCTTGCGGACCGTAATCCGCAGTCCCCTTGGAATGGAAGAACCGTAGCTCTTTGAACCGTGTTATTTAGCTGTTGCTTGGCTGCACTTAAAGGAAAAAGTCAACCTGAAGGAGGACAGAGCCTCGCAGTCCTAACCTCATACCAGGTAGTATTTCGTCGCATTATTCACAAATAACCACCTCCTGCAGTGTGGTCAGGAGCAGAGCTGTACAGAAAACGCTGAGATGTGCCACCATGGTGCAGCGAGGCTTCAGCCCCAAGACCCGTAGAAAAACCTTTACGAGGTCGACTGGCACTTCGTCGATGGACAAAACTGGTGGTGGGGGGAATAGTAGGAGTTCTAGGAAATGAGGTAACAGGAAAGGCGATGAATTAAAATTAATTCATTTAAACATATAGGAATTTGATTCCCCCATGTTTGACTATCTTTTTCTTTCCCAGAAACTAGAGATTTCCCATGTCTTCTATTAATTGTGAATCTTTTACCACTTGAGTGAAAATTACATTGACTTTATGTACAGGACCCCAGAAACCCTGTGCGCCATGAAACTCTAGCAGAGCAGGGTCAAAATCCTCCAGTAACACTAAGCACATTAAAAATGGAGTTTTTACTGAATAAAATATGAAAATGAATAATGCAGTCTGCACAGTATTCTTGTGTTATTAATGCAATGGTAAGTCTAAGTAACTTAATGCTGCCCTAAATTTTAATTTTCCTTCTGCTGCAGAATCTCAGGCTAGAAAAGCCAAAGGGCATTACAGAAGTTTTAGAAAAATCACCAGGTATGGGTGTGGGTGAAGAGGAGACAGCTGGAGTTGTCGGGGACGTAAGGCATGGGCGACTGTGCAGGAGAGTGGAGCGCAAACTTCGGTACCCGGGTCTTCCAAAATCACCCGTAATTAAGCAACATGCAAGGCTAATGCTGGGGGCGGGGCTGGGGGGAAACCCACGGAATTTATTTCTTCCTCCAGCTGCGGTAAGCTGAGGTAGATTGGGAGGATATGGAGTGCCCCGTGAGCCTACGCTTAAGGAGGGTTGCCGACTGAGATGTACGTCACTGGAGTCACACAATGATTATTATTCCAATGAAAATTCACATTTCTGAGCCCAGTTCAATGGCTGACTCATCGCAAAGCCCGTAAAGCTGACAGGTGTCAGCAGGCAGCGTGAAGGGCGTTTTGTATGAGGAGAATCTCCAAAAGAAGGACCATCGTTAATAAAGTGGTCTCTTCCCGGCTGCTCGGATGTGAGCGTCCTGCTGACGTGGCCCCTGAGCTCTCAGCAGTGCCGTGATCTGACAGGTTTTATCTCCCGGATGATTTGCCCACGGGGCTGCAATCACCGTCCTGCAGCTGGCACCGGTGTCTTTGTGTCGGTTACATCCAGCCACTGAAGATCTGCTGTAGGGAAGATCTTTTTTCCACTCACTTTCCAGGCAGTGAGATGCATCCCAGGAGGAGACGTTCAGGAAACTACCTTCCCTCTATATATTTAGTTGGCAGGGCTCCGGGTATGGCGGGCTAGAACCGGTCTACCCTTACACAAGGGGCAAGACCCTGACTGCCTTAAAGCCAAGGAGGTCCAAGGTGGTCCAAGGGCTGTCAGTCACGGACAAAGGCACTCGGGAGCGGAAGGACCAAGGTAAATGCAGAGTTACTCTGCATACGCTAGTTTACGCTAACAGCTAGATCTTGTGTGGTTCAGCAAATCTGGGTACACAAAATATATTTCTGTGATCCTGCAAATTTCTCTTGGATTTTCTGCTGCCTGAAGGAGAAACACAGCCTGCTGTATTGCAGACCTGCTTTCTAGCAAACTTTCCCCCTTTCCTCAAAGTTTTCATTGGTAAATTAAGTAGCTGCGCTGCTGGCCGGCTGCCAAGCAGCTCTTTTCATTTGCAGCTACAAACCAGGATCCTCCTAAATAGGAGCTGTCACTGACAGCCGAGAAATTACCTTAGTCTAGAAAACAGCACATTTGGCTCTTTGAGGAACCAACGTTTTTGCTCTGGTTTTCCAGGCCAGTGGAGCACAATTCCAGCATCCTCACGCACATCTGCTTCGCTGGGTTTTGATTCCCAGCCTTCATCCTTCCAGCATCATAACAAAGGTGCTTGGTCCCCATCTGCAGTCAGGTGGTGGGTCCCTGTCTCCCAGGCCCACCCGAGACGGGGGCTGCAATGTGAAGGAGAAAAGCCACCACAATCCTTTCTCTGTTCCCCTCTGTCGTGGTATATATCCCTCTGAGACAGAGACGGCCCGGCAAGAAGTCACTTACCCCCAGTTGGTTGCTACTTCCATGAGGCAGGAGGGTACCAACATGCCTTGTCTCAGCCAGAAACTAGTAATAAACCACTCACTTTAATTTCTTTTATCAGGTATGACCGACAGCTTGTACAGTAATAGGAAACATAAGGCTGAGAGCTAAGAGAGGTTTCACTTTGCTGTTTCCACCTTGGCTGCTCAGGGAGAGAAGAACTTTCCAGCTCGTGGTGGATTAATGATTTGTTCATCATCTCATCGAGAACCGAAGAGGACACCCGATCTGCCACAGGCGTATGGGTGCTTCCCGTATGGAGAAGGCATGACCTTCGTCATGGGTTGAAGAGCCACCAGAAGTGGGGGTGAAAGAGGGACCTGGGGAAGATTTAAATCCAAAGGGGATCCCATGAAGACCTCAAAGAAGGGTTTAAATACTAGCATGTTTAACCAGTCTTGGAATGCAAAGTGTGAGCTGGGCAAGCAAGGATGGCCAAGCGCAGACTAAGAAGGAGACACGCTCTTAGAATAAACCAGCAAAACGTCGTTTTCTTTTGTTTTCCTAGCATATCTCTATAAACCTGTATGACAGAATTCTCTAGTTTAGGTCCATTAACTAGCTACTTTTATTTGCTTTAACTAGAACCTGGCTTGATTTTGGGGGGGATTTCATTCAGTTTCCACCAGCTGATGTTCACGCAAAGCCCCCGAGGTCTCTCCCAGGCATCCAAGGGCACCACGTTACACCTCCACTTGGCTAGACGATCACCTGCAGGGCTTACCTCTGCTCCTGGTATTTGGCGTTGCCCACTCCCAGTAAGTACCAGACATTTCTTCAGCAACTGGGTGGCACTCACAGCGAAACCAAGGAAGAGCAAAGGGCCTGCCGGTTAAAGATACTTAGCTACCCAAATAAGCTGCCAGGCACGGGTAGCTTCTGAAAGCAAAGAGAGGCATTAAGCCTAATGCTGACAGTCTCTCGTACCATCAATAGAGACAGGCTCCTCTTAAGCGCAGACTTAGGACAGGGGCCTGACTTGGGAGCCCTCAGGCACCTTTGGAAAACCTGGAGGGAGGTTGCTGCTCCCCTTGATCAAGCTCAATTTTCCCCTCTGATTATCAAGAGAACCAGACGCTGCCTTCCTGCCACTGAAATTCGCTTTTTATCCCTTCCTTCTCCCAGCAGAGCATCTACTTGCAGGCACAGGCAGCTATATGCACTACAGCTCTGTGCAAAGAGCCTTCACATCTTGAAAGCAGACTTTCAAAATCTATAATGAATACATTTTAACTCAATAACATTTAGGCTCACTCCAGTATTAACTCCAGGATTAGCAAGAGAAGGTCTACCCGTAGCACAGCTTTGCTTTATGTATTTCAAACGACTCTATTTCCAGAGTTATAATAGCACTGGTTTTCCTTAAAACAAATGATTGTCACTTCTTTTAAAATTTATTCTTCTCATTTAGTTCCTTCTTCTAGAGGCTGGTGGATATTCCTTCTCCTCACCACTTCCACGGGAAGGCAAATAGCTCCCTCAAGTGCCCCATTCAGTCCCTCATCTGATGGAAAAGCAGAGCTGACACCTCCCTTGGGAATCCTTCTGTCCGTTCTGAAATTCAGACTGCTCCTTATGACCCGGGAGCTGGAATATGAATCAAAAACAGAGCTCAGGAGAGCAATTACCATCCAGGCTGCAGCCCTTCCCTCCCTCCTGTTTAAGTGCAATAAAAATGGGGAAAATGCTCATCCAAAAATCTGGAAGTTTGGAGAAGGAGACTAGGTCTCTAAGGAGGCAAAAAAACCCTAAGAATATGTTTAAAATAATTGTTTCATTGCAAGTAATTTTTCCGTGTCTCATTTTGGAAGCTTTCATTCTGCGAAAACCGACATTACAGACATCAGTGGTGTAAGAATCCCATGCTTCAAGCTAACCTTTCTTGGTCCAGGAGGAAATACGGGCAAAACAGATACAACAAATGATAAATACTGCTAAAAAAAAGCCATCTGTCTCGTCGGAAAAGTATCCTTCATTTCAAGCTGCATCTACCAGCATGCCAATAACTCTTTTTCACAAAGAGTCCTTTCACCCAGCAACCCTAGAGGTTGCTCAGGGCTGTGTCCTGCCAGGTTTTGAATATCTCCATGGCTGGAGATTCCACAACCTCTCTGGAAAACCTGTCCCAGTGTTTGACCACCCTCACAGCAAAAAAGTCTTACGTTTAAACAGAATTTGCTGTGTTTCAGTTTGTGCCCGTTGCCTCTTGTCCTGTCCCTAGGCACCAACAAGAAGAGCCTGGCTCCACCTTCTTTACTCCTCCCATCAAGCATACACCCACGTGGATAAGACCCCCCGAGCCTTCTCTTCTGCAGGATGAACAGTCCCAGCTCTCTCAGCCTCGCCTTAAAAGAGATGCTCCAGTCCCTTCATCACCTTCATGGCCCTGCACTGGACTCACTAGAGTAAGCCCACACCTCTCTTGTCCCGGGGAGCCCAGCACTGGACTCCCTACTAGCCAGCCACCACCAAGTCCTGCATCTCCTGCCCCTCTTGAAATGGGTCCAACTCCTCAGAAGAGGACATGAAAAGGTGGTGAAGGCGGAGGAAAATTAACTCCGAAAACAGGTAAAAGCCTCAAATAAAGTTGTGTCTGGGTACTTACCTAATGGGTGAGGTAATGACAAGGTACTTCTGAACACTAAACACAAAGTCACACCGCCCCAGCAGGTTTGGGCTGATTTAACTCCCTCCGCGTGCACGTCAACTAACGAGAATCTTTAAATGCAAAAAACTACAGATATAGTATGAGAAGCTGTGCTAACACTGATAATGCTGATGAAGTTGTGTAATTACAGGCAGAGACTAGCAAGACCAGGATACTTCCAACCGACTTGCACTTTTCAGAGCAATGTAAATGGGTAGACGTGTAGGAAGCCACGTTCGCCCGCGTGAAGCATGCGAATCAATGAGACAGCAAATGGATAATACAGGGCAGGGCAGTACAGACTGCGCAAGAGGGGAGGCAAACCTCTCAGCTTTTGGACTGGGAGCGGATAGAAAATGATGTCACGTTCTCCCTGCCCACGCTCTGCTGCCTGCTTGAAGGACGGAAAGCGGAGCCCCGCAGCCGTGCTGTCTGGAGGGCTGCGTGGCCAGAGAGAGCTGACGGCAGGGTGGTAGGGCAGATCCTCAGACAAAGTCACAGCTTCCCGCAGTGAAGGACAGCAGAGCGACGTGAGCTGGGAAGGCAGGAAAGGCTTCAGTAAAACGTTCGGATAATGCAACCCAAATACGATGCAGCTAAACCCAAGGGTCGTCCAGCTGTAGTTCCAGCCTGCTCTCCTCCTTTTTTAATTTGCATTATTTTCTTTTTCACAGCACAATGGTTCTCTCTCCCTTTAAATCCTCTGTAATTAGGGAATGCAGACTGGGGTTTTGAGAGCAGCAGCCTCAGGGGACTTAGAGGAATTTAATTTCTGCTGTCAAAGAGGGTGAAAATTTGAGGAAGGCAATGGCCTTCCCTACCAGCTAGGAACAAGGAAGCATTTTCGGACAAGGAGGGATGTGCTTCAGGGGAGAAGCGAGACCTAATGTATGTCTGCTCTGCTAAACCAAATCAAGCCGAGGACCCCTCATTGCCCACCCTGATTACTTTTTAGATCACTGTGTTTTTGTTTTGGACTGCTCTAACCAGCTTTCTCCAAGACGTATCTGCCCTGGAGGAAGGTAGCCCAAAGAAGGGTCAACGCGAACCTATCCCTGACTTTTAATTATGAGCAGAGACACAACCATGGAGGCCAAGCTGCCTTCAGCAACACCAGTCCTGGAAAACAAAGCTAGTCCAGGATACAAGAAACGCAGTTTCATCGCGAGGCTTCTCAGGAGCCTCTCGGCCCCAGAGGCGTGAAGACGCACCCCTGCTACAGGCTTCGTCTGGAGGACGGGGGCAAATCCACCCCCACAGCTAAGAACGTTCCCCAAGTCCCATAAAGAAAGGAGCTAAGGAACAGTAGGAGATTGCCTCACCACCACCACCACCAAGGAACCAGTTCCTCACTGAAGTTAAACACAGAAAAACAAGGCTGAAGGGAATTTGGTGAGGTCTAACCCGTCTCCCCTCTACCTTGTTCCTAAAGGCCTCTGCAGGGAAGACCCAGCCAAGCTGTCCCAGTGCTTTGCGGTCCTTACCGTGAAAAGCTCTTCCTAGCATCTAACCCCAACCAGAGAGGTTACTGTTCAAGCCTGGTGCTCCTCACCCTATCTGCCACAAACGCAGAGAACAGATTATTCCTGAACCCTCTTTCCAACAGCCTTCGGTAAACTTTGTCTGCCCTCAGCCATCTCTTCTCTAACTTAAGCAGCTGCAGTGTTTTTTTCTCTCTCTCCTCCAAGTTCAGGTTTTCCAGACCTCGGATCACTCATGCTGACCTCCTCTTCACTCTCTCCGACCGAGCTGCATCTTTCCAGATAAGCTGAAAACTGCCTATGTTGCTGCACTGAAGATACCAAGTAGAGCAACCCTTCTCTTTCTTCATCCCTTTAAAATATATTCCTTTTCCGCAATAATACAACTTGGCCATCTCCCTTTCCTCCTTTTCTGCAACTGCTGGCCGGCCACTGGTTCCCTGGTGTTTGTTACCACAGTCCAGGTGAAACACCTCACGTTTTGTCTCTCAAATTTCACCCTGTAAATTAATTTTGTTCTCGTCTCCAAGTGCACAGCCAGCCTCTCCTAGCTTTATGCCATCTATACGTTTAACGAGCGTATTCTCCCATCACCAATGCTATTAAGGAAAACACCAACCGGAGTCAGACCCAGGACAGACCTCGGCACGATCTCGCTCCCTGGGTCCTTCCACGCTGCGGTGAACCGCTGTTCCCTGACCGTGGGCCTGCCCGGCTGCTAATGGTTTCATCAACCCAAGCTCGCCGGCTTGCGTCGGAACATACTGCACTGGACAGCGCCAGAAGCCTCACAAAACTTCAGCCATGTGACATCTACATCTTCCCCTTTACCGACGAGACCTATTACTCTGCTACAGGAGGAAACTGGACGGTTTGAGGCAAGTCATCCAAGGCTATCGAAAGCCACGAGTGGCGTATTCTCCAGCACGTTTCGCTGTGTTATACTCACGCGCCATTAGGGCAGACCCAGGCTCCCCCGTGAGCTGGGAGAGCGTTTGTTCAACGGTGCCGCCTCACAAGGCCCGGGACCCATGGAGGTAGCAGCTCTTCAGCGGGATGTCTTCCGTAAAGAGGATACGCATCACGACTGCTCGGAGCAGTTACTCACCAGCAAGAGAAGCCAGGTGGGATGCTGGTCGAGACAGCACTTCGGAACCAAAGGTGAGTTGAGATGGTTTTAGCTTTACTTTTAAGAAAGGACAAGGAGGAAGTCGACAAACGAATGGAGGGTGGCTGGGAGGTGCCGTGGCTTGCGAAGATGAGCGTTAAATACAAAAGAAAAGTCATCTGCAACGAAAGGTGAAGAGAGCAGAAATAGCTAAAAGGAAGGGGCTGGGCTGGGAAGAAGGTGCCTTGCTCCTACTGTCATCCCCGTCACCCTGTGGGATATGTATCTTTTTGTCCCCTTTTATTCCAGTTGCACTGGGAAGAACTGGGCAGGAACTGTGTATTCTCACCTGGGTGTTATAGTTAAGCAATACAGAGCCCTGTTTGCAACTAGGACACACAAGCAAGTTCGTCACAAAGGTATCAAAGAAATTAGTATGTGATGGTGAGGTCAAGCATATGAAAAAGGAGAGAGAAAACACTCCTTGACACCACACCACCTAGGTTTGCAGAACTCAGGCACACACCGAGATGGGCAGGTCATGTTCAAGCGAGGGCCAGTTGCTACAAAAACAAGCAATTCAGATCTCAGTGGCCCTGTATGTGCCAAGTCCTCGGTCAGGAGTGAGGGGTCGTGTCTAGCAGCTTAGCCATTTACAAAAAGCTAGGTAGGAAACAGGCATCTTCCTCTTGACCTGAGGATCCCTCCAGCAAGCACTGCAATAGCCTAACACTTTAAAAAAAAAAAAAAAAAAAAAGGAACCTTCACTTGAAGTGCAGACCTAGGAGAAAGCATCTTTTAACTTAGACTTAAATGGCTCTTCACAAGATACCAATTCCAAGTGAGATGCAGAGTGGGAAACGGAGAGAACCTCGACACCGTGCAAGAACTGCCGAGCAATTGTCAAAACATCGGCGTGTTATCAACATTCTTTTACTCACAAATACAAAGCACAGCACTACATGAGCTGCTCTGAAGAAAGTTAACTCCAGCCCAGCTCAGCATCCTGGTTTCGGCTGGGAGAGAGTTAATTGTCTTCCCAGCTGCTGGTACAGCGCTGTGGTTTGGGTTTAGGATGAGAAGAATGTGGAGAACACCCTGATGGTTTCGTCTGTTGCTCAGTCGTGTTTAGACCAAGTCAAGGACTTTTCAGCTTCTCCTGCCCAGCCAGCAAGAAGGCTGGAGGGG
>JAVKLA010000008.1:31207474-31222956 GCA_034782735.1 Sagittarius serpentarius
GGGAGGGGACACAGCCAGGACAGCTGACCCAAACTGGCCAGAGGGGTATTCCATACCATGGGACGTCATGCCCAGTAGAGAAACTGGGGGAGTTGGCCGAGGAAGGAGCGCTGCTTGGGCATTGGTCAGCAAGTGGTGAGCAATTGCCCTGTGCATCCCTTGTTTTGTGTATTCCAATCCTTCTGTTATTATTGTCACTTTGTTGTTGTTATTAGCGTCACTGTTAGTTTCTCCCTTTCTGTTCTATTAAACTGTTCTTATCTCAACCTGCAAGTTTTACCTTTTTTCCTGATTCTCTCCCCCACCCCACTGGGTGGGGGGGAAGTGAGTGAGCGGCTGCGTGGGGCTGAGTTGCTGGCCGGGGTTAAACCCCAACACCCAGTACATCTTGATAACAGGAATTTTAGATTAAAGACCCCTTTGCATAAGACAACAATAAATTAGGTACTACCCAAGGATACGTATACAAGGATTCCCTAACCAGCAAATGACGCGTTGGTTAGGGAAGTGGCGTTACGGCATTACTTGTACTAGACTCGGTGTATGAAGGCATTGCTTGACAGACAGCTATGGGGGAAAACCCATCAATTAGCGAAGCGACACAGTGGATACGTACAGGCAAGCTGCCTAGAAGCAGCAGAGAAGTCAAAGGAAAAGGACAAGTGAAGGAGAGTGGTCAGCTTTAAACACACAGAACGTGCTGCTCTAGACACAAGGAACTAACACCAGAAGATAGTAACACGCAGTTAAAAAGTCTGGGGAAGGAACAGAGAGGCTTTTCCTGTTTTCCTTTTTTAAAGAAGGGTAGTATCAAGCTGTCAGGAAGAGTGTCTGACAGGCCTGTGCGGTACTGGCATTAGTTTCCTTCCAATAACACCAAGGACAGGAGTTGCTTTAAATCCATTTTCTTTGAAATAGATTTGCTCCGAGTGATTTGGTGTTTCAAGGCCCTGTCTGAGAAGAGGTCATGGCCACCATTGCTCTTGGAGGAAAGGAAATGGCAGGTGTCAGGGGTTATGGTGCCTGATCACTGCAGACACCCCTCATGGGGCTGCTCCGACTGCAGCAGACCCGCCACGGCAAGGACAGGTTGAGGACACGCCGGGCAGACCAGGACGGTGAAGGGTACGTTAGTCTTGTGACAGCAACGAGGGCACCATCCAGTATCCCGCAGCTGCAAGTTTCACTAGATCTAGCTTCTTTTCTTCTTTTTTTTTTTGTCCCTTCTAGTGTGGGGACAACACCGCAAGCTCTTCAGGATCATAAATAGGAACACCGCAGCTTGCTTACCTTTGGGATCATGGTAAATTCAAACTGAATATAAGGAAAACATTAGAACCATACTTGCTATTCCCCTGAACAAGTTAGATGACTAGTTCAGAGAAAAGAGGAAAGCAGCTAGTGAAGACTGAAAATTGCTGCCAGGAAGCAGCTCCGGGCCCTCCATCCTCAGCCGACCTCGCACGGACCGCGAGTGCTGTCCACCCGCTCAGCCACGGCGAGTCGACCCAGCCAAGCCCCAAGGTCAGCTCACACCCAATACCTGGTACGGCTCTTTTTTGGGGAAAAGATCTGATGTTGCCTAGTGCAGGAAAGGTCAAAAGTGTGCAAAAAGGATAAGGAAAAGAGCTTTCTCACTGCTAGCTCATAGGACTGAGGACCCCCAAGTCCTGGTTTTGTCCCTCAGGTACGGCGGTGTTTTTCAGTGAACACAACTCCATCCACTCTACAGCCTGAACTTCCCAAGCGCTGAGTGCACACCTTGCTCCCAAAGCTCCCGACAGCTCTGCCGACCCAGACCTTCGGCGAGCAGCGCTTAAACGGGTAATAAGTTAGTAGTAGCAGCGAGATGCATAGTGCAACAACAGTACATCACCCCTCTCTCTTCGGTGATGCTCAAAACAAGCGGCAAATACTCTTTCCCTCAACCAGTACATCTTCTCTGTTTCAGAGGGCCACGAATAATGAGGACGCTTACCATTAATCGTGTACTTTGTACCGCAGTAAACTGATAAACCCTGTTCCCAAATTCATATATTAATTTCATTCTCAGTATGTTTATACATACTCATGCACATAAATACACACAGATACATAGATACACATCTAAAACTACTGCCACGCTCCCTCTCTCAGAATCTGGGTGAAGTATAAAAACAATACAAATAGTAGTTTCATGTTATTTGCAGTGAAGTCTTTTATTCAGGCTGTACCCATCCAGATCCCTTCTCATCTCCCTCCACATGTTGCCCTGTGACATTTGCAGAAATCAGCCGTCATTGCGAAGGAAAGGACAGACTGGTGAAGATTTCAAGCAGCAGCAGAAGCTACAGCAGGAGACAGAAACTGTAGTAAACAGGAACATAGATAAGGCCCCTCACAGCGTTTTTGAACTTTGGTGCAGACGGAGACCAAACAAGACCATTTTAGTCGGGAGCACGATACAAGTTCAGAAGAAAGTGGAGGAGGGGGAAGGGAGGAAAAAAAACCCCAACCAAACCAACCCAAAACCTACTGAATTCTGAATTTCCCTTAAGGAAACTGAATTACCAGAAACGGTGGACAGACTAATACGCAGCACCGCGGGCTCCCTTCCTGCCCTTCGAATTTCTGCTTTCCTAAAGCCAAGGAGGTAGTTACTGCTTGTGAAACCAAAGACAGCATTCCAGAAATTATCTGCCCTGCGGACACAAAAGAAAACAGCTCTGCGTTAGGAATAAACGAGCTCCATCGCTGTGTATCTGTTGCTCACACAACATTCCCTCCGTCTCTGTAGACACCTGTAGTTTCCTGTATTTTAACACATGAAATTTGGAGTCAGGTAAAAAAAAAAAAAAAACCAACACTTTGTCAAGAAATCAATTCTCAGTAAGGTCTGTCTTCTAGATTTTATTTTTTGTGAGCAAAAATATTTACTGGCCTCATATTGTCCACCACACCTCAGTGACTTTACTCCTCTGTTCCCATTTTTTTCATGGGAAAAAACACTTCACTGCCCCATCATTCCCTGCTTATAGGAGTATGTTGCCACTGGCTGTAAATGGGAGAGGAAAAAACTCACCAACCAAGCAGTTGAACACCTGTGTGTATAGGCCCTTCATTAGGTTTCTTGCACTTTAACGCACACTTGAAGAAAACCTTTCATTACATTTTAAGGACTGCTTAATTATGACATACCATCTTACAAAACTAATTATTTCAATTGACTCCAAAAAAAAAAAAAAATTGTAGCGTAGTTTGCAGGGTGTTTCAGCTATTCACCTCAAATGAAAATAAACGCACCTGATGGGCTAAAGCTCACCTGCAGAACAGGAATCGCCAGGCTTGAGTAGTTTTGCCTCAGATGCGTCTGCCTCTGACTAACAATACTCCAAACCCCAAATCGCTGCTGACTGAGAGCGTGTATTTGCAAGGCATCATTACTGCTTATCCAGATCTAATCCCTTTCCCAGGCATCCCCTACCAGGCGAACATTTTACCTGACCCACGCAGTCAGTCCCTGTCATGCAGAACAGCAGTAACTGAATTTCAGTGGTCTTTACAGTTCATATCAAACGTTTTGCTCTAAAGGAGCACGTGTAGGTCTCCATCAGTTGAAGAGAAGCACATCTGCAAGGAAAGCTACAGGATATTTCATACTCAAAAAAAAAGAAAACAACCTCCCCCCAAAACCACCAACAACAACCAAAAAAAAACCCCCACATCTGAAAATCTTAAGTCACTCTACCTTCCTTACAGAAACATTGCCACTAGGGAGAAAGAATTATAAAATTAGTAAATAAAAAAGTAATTATAATTTAGCATGCATAGGTGCAGCTGCACATTTGAGACATCCATGTCTAAATAAGGGCCTAGAATTCAGTTGCCTAGAAATAGGTGCCACTTGGTAGATCCTAAGGTGTGTCACCTGGTCTCCTGTTTTCTTTTTAGAAGGGACAGAAGGGTTCCATAGGTCCCCATGACTACATACAGATGGGTACCTAAGCTTCCATCACAGTCAACAGAGATCAGGATCATGGTCTCTAGGTCGGTCACTAGAACAGGTTCCCCAGGGAAGTGGTCACGCCACCAAGCCTGTCAGAATTCAAGGAGCATCTGGGCGATGCTCTTAGTCATATGGTTTAGTTTTGAGTAGTCCTGTGAGGAGCAGGGAGTTGGACTTGATGATCCTTATGGGTCCCTTCCAACTTGAGACATTCTATGATGATTCTAAGTACACAGAAAGGCTGCCGACGTCTATCCAGCCTGGAACAGCAAGGCTTCAAATTAAATCTAGTAATAAACTGCTCTCCTCTTTCTTCCTCAGGCGCATGGTACTTCAACTGCCTGCCAGGTAACTTGCTGGGAAGAACAGAGTTGATGTCTCCTCCTTTCCCTTGGCCCCACCAGTCTCTGCTCACTAGGGAGGTCGAGCTGCACTTTTTTCTCTTCCCTATCTCCCCTCACAAGACGAAAACAACGCATCTTTCACGCAACACTGGCCAGTACAGAAGTTTTCTCACACTGCAGCTTCCCGTAATGGGGATACAGCAGATACTAAGGACACCACCTGCGGTGATAAGTCTCTGTCAGGCAAAGAGGTAAATCAGGCAGACTGACATCGTGATTTAGAAGCAAGCCTCGGTACGCCGAGGCACAGGTTCCCCACTACAAAATAGCAGCAATTCACTACCTTCTGCCTACGGTCCCGGCACAGCTCAAGGGTGAGCTATCGCTTCACGCACATCCTACATCAGCCTTCTCTTTTGTTCGTATTAGCTTAATATTTGAATTTAAATATCTGTTTTAAAATAGTACTATTAGCTTGCAATTAAGCCTCCATTAAATCCGGGGCTACTCTCTCATCTGCACAAGGGAAGAAGCTAGCTAGCTACTTGAAGTTTAGGAGGTTCACTTTCATGAAACTGGAGTTTTTCCCCTTGCCGCAGGGAGTCCTCCAAGGAGTTACTATACAGGCCTTCCCCACATTAAATGCATTAGACCTATTAGTAATTTGAAATACAGCTTTATTCCCAGCTCCTTCAGAGCTTAATTTTTTACTTTTCTTTCAAACTGCTCAACACTGGAATTCTAGCATAAGAATTGTTTTAACCAAATCTGGATATGTCCACCCACAGTGCCTGTATTAACACTACTTAGAATCCTATCGTCTGCTTTTCCATGAAGGTCAATTATTTCACTGAAGTATCACAGTGGAAAGTGGTTAAATACATTAAATAGAAACTGGTTCCATAGATAAGACATTAAAAAAAAATTAAAAGTATGACTTAATCTTTCTGAATACTTATGGAATAAGATTCACCCTTAATGTCCACCAGAGCTGTCTTCAAGCACGTTGGCCCACAACATGCCACAAGTCTAGCATTTGAGGTAGCTGTGGCACACGAGAACAGCTTATTTCTGAGTTTCACGGTCGGTAGTGGTTACACTACTCTTACAGAAAGGCGCCTGCTTTTATGACGTCTCAAAACAGTTACAAAACTCTGCATTGATAACAACTGCATCAAAAGGCAGCAAGTCACCTAACAGAGACTCCTTTTACTGCCTTAAAACCCCTGCTCCTTTGAAGCTCTTCTCTTTAAGATGTTGTTTACACTTTTTCATGTTTTGTTTACTTTGTCAGAAATTTTGCTTTTGGCTGTATAGACTAATTTTAGTAAGTTTCCATTCTTACATATCTTTAATTATTAAGATCACCGTATAGTATGGGTAAGGCAGTTGTTTATAAGGCTTTAAGTAGATTCAAATAGTTCCTACATCAGCTTTGGGCCTTTAAACTATCAACTACACAGCAAATGGATTAACGCTCCTTGGTTGCAACATACTTTGATTTAGGCAAAACAGTCTGAAGAATGATTAAAACATACACATAATTAAAAGGTCCCATAGCATTCTAGTACCTTGTTAATTCAAGCAATCTCCACATGCCTGCTTAGTTTCAAGACACTTAACACAAATCAGTCAATCAGTAATTCTGTTTCTCCATCAAGCGAAGTAACAAGAAATACATGCCATCCTGGTCGCAGTCTTTCATATAACTGTTCACACTCTTCCCATGGCTCCCACCGTATCTGTGACACCATACTCAGCCACTTACACACTGCCATTTCCAAAGGGAAATTCAATTTTTTGCCAGTTAGGAACTATTTGGATTACAGAGCCATAAGCATTGCTGAAGTAACTTAAAGCAACTCTCTTCCACTCTGCAGATTGTTATTTTAGCGCTAAGAGTGATTTGGTACATTTTGAACGCTCTGGTCAGGAAATTGTATGCAGCCACCTTCCTATCCCGCACCTATTCTTCATCCTTTGTTAAAGGAATGTGACGGGCTTTACAGCTACCCTGATGGCAAACCACCGCCTTCTGTCAAGCCTGGTACTTGTGAATATGTTACAGAGAATGTCAGTATTTTACATTCCTCGCAGAGATGGAAATGACTTTGCCTTGGCTTCCTCTCCCCTACTCAACTACATTTAACAGTTCAAATAGTCCAGAATTTCCTTATACTCTTAACAGGAGGATCTAGTTTTGCCTCCATTCTAGTCCGGTATTTGTACTAAAAGACCATTTCCATTTGTCATTTTTGGTAACATCAAGTCACTTTTGTCTTACTGTTCCTCCCTCTGATTTAGAAAGAATTAGGTTGGCATGTTTAAAAAGAAAAAAAAAAAAAAAAAAAAAAAGACCTCCTTATGAACCTGGAACATTACCATTCCACACAGATTTTAAAGGAAAAAAAATAAGGCTAGAAGCAAACCCACATGCTAGAAATTAATTATGTTCTCTAAATTACTCAATGCTTAACAAATCTATTCAAACTAGTTATCTCTGCAAATCCGTTCAAGGCCGTTGAATAAAAGCAATTCCAAGCATACCCACCAGCCCAATTTAGCATGCTGGATCAACAGCACACGGTAGTCAGCCATGAGAGACCAACTAGGATTGAAAATAATCCAGTTTAAATTTAGAGTGAGTTTCATTTCTGCTGATTTCCTTCAGTATTGCCAAAAAAACTACTGAAATACACCACGCTAGTTTAAAGTTTCTTCATTTATCACCCTACATACCTCAAAACCGCATATGATTGACTCTTAAGTTTCACCACATTTCATATAATCCTTTTAAGTCCTTAGTTCATGATTATATGATTTCCCATTTTGAAATCCCACTGTAGACAAGTCTTCATTATTTCCTGATAAAACTACACTATCATTAGCCAAGAAAACAGCATTTTAAACTAAAAAACCTACAATATATAAACAAAAAATGAGTAATAGTAATTTAACATACTTTGGAAACTAAGCGGTAAACGGATCATCATCCAAGTTCCAAGTTCTACGTAATGCCAAAATCAACAGCATTGCAAAGTGACAAAAATGAGTGGTTAATTATAGATTTGTTAATAGAAGCAACATTTCCCCAAAAAGCAACATTTTCCTGCATATTTGCTTGTGCAGAGATCAGTTATGGCCACTTTAGTAAGACGTTATATGCATGGTATCTGTCCAAGCTTTTCAACACAGTGTCAGTTTACATGTTTTCAATCACTCAACGCAGTTCAAGGAGGGAAAAAATTAACATACGTGCTATTGCAAATTTACCGCTAAAAAGCTTTTCGCTTGCTATCTTAAATTACGGTTTAATCCATGAGTATATGCAATTTATCAAAATGGTGACATATAAAGAAAAAGACATTAGAAGTTTTGGGAGACATTTTATTAATGTACAATTTTATTAGCGATGTACAATAGACATTTTAATTCTCTATGTATTCTGTCTCCTTAAAGTTTGGTAAATGCTTGTTCATATATAAAACTACACGATACTTTTTCTTTTTGTAAGGATTGGAAATTGTGAAAATCTAAGTGCTACAGTATATTTTGTAGTGATTAAACACGTTGTCCAGAAGAGTTACCAGCCACTTCAGTGAAGCACTTCTAAAAATGTTTCTGATCAAGCTCAAATGCACCTGTTCATAAATAATGATTGGTTTGCTCATGTCCACTATACTGCTAAAGACAACTGTCTCCAATATAAAATACCGTTTCAATACATTTCTCCACATGGACAACTAGATAATCTAGTCATATTTACTTTTAACCAAGGCTAATACAAATTTACAAGTAAAGTAACTTCAGGATTTATTCAGAATAATTATTTTTCAACCAGAAGCTTTACTTTGGACAACGCAGAAGTATATTGCAAGTGACATTCTGCAGCAGAAGCTGGAGGCTTGAGAACAACAACTAAGAAGGACTAAGTATCAGCAATACACGCTTTTACAAGAACTCTGACCATTCTGAATGTTAACATTAAAGACCAGGTACTTCAGTTTGTGCGCCTGTCAAACAATCAAAACCTCCACACAAGAAAATGAAAAATATCCCACAGAACACAGTATTTCAGAGAACATGTTAGACATTGGCATGACGTTTCTCAGATCAAATTGGCAACTGAAATTTAACATCCACCTGAGCTTGTTTTGCTAAGCTTACGATTTCAGAGAGCTTCACCACCTGAAAAACAGAAAAGAAAGACTTAATTTCAAAACAATCCTAACTTGAGTGAGCTGGACCAATCTTTTTAACCAAAGAAATGCCAGCGAATCATCAGCAAGATCTTAAAGTGGGGGGGGGGAGGGGGCTTATTACTTAGTCCAGTGCTTCTTAATCACTTTTAATTGAAAGATCAATCAAGTCTTTTAGAAAACATCTCACACAGTTACACAATGTCTGGTTCTCATTTACATCCAAGTATCTTGATAAAATGCTACAAGTTTTAAACTTTTATGTGCCACCTCGTTTTCTTGGGAGGTGTTGGGATACCCACTCACAAGAGATGCTGTATGTCTAGAAGCTATTTCTCTGAATTTTTGTTGCAAGTATTTCTGGATCTTATTCTGATATCTTACGGAGCCTCAACTTCTCTTGCATAACAACTCAAAACCTCTGTGAATTATTTCCTGTCTAGAATCAAATGTTGTAACTGAGTAAGTGGTTCTTCAGGGGAAAAAAAAAAAAAAAAAAAAAAAAAGACTCAGAACTGTCTGGTTCCCCATGATACAAAATCCACCAGGTACCCTCTAATTTTTTGCAGATCAAAAATTTTCATCTTCACTGTTGCTACACATTTGTGGTATGTTTTTCTTGTCCACATTACCTAAGTTCAAAAGCACCTAAAATACTAGTTAGCTAGAATAATTTACAGACATCTGTTGAATATTTAGGTAGAAAAAAACCACTTTTAACATCACTGGTTATAATCACTGCTTCGAATGCTCAACTTATTACTCTGATGTATCCTCATCCATTTGTTTATCCCACTCACGGCATCATCTTACATAAACCTGTTTAAGGAATTACCTATGGGCAATGTACAAAAACAACAATAACCCTTTCAAAAAGTGCTCTACAGATAATTGAAGATTACAAAACTAGTTTTAACTCCATTTGCATGGCTCCATGATTCGGCTGGGAACTTCAGATTCAGCAGGAGCTTTAGAGGATGCATTATGTAGACGCAATATAGCTTGAAGACCCACGCATACTGCTAGGGAAGACTTCCGTTGACCTAACCAAAGCTTGATCAGCAGAGCAGGACTTAATACTGTTCCTTAAAACAGAGGGCCATACTGTCAAAGCTAAGCAAGTTCTCCCTCCAAGCAATCCACAGCTGCTTCTAGAGCTTCAACCCCAGGAAACAAAGTCAAACAATACACACACACCCCCTCCAAAAAAAAAAAAAAAAAAAATAAAAAAAATCACAAGCAACCTGCCTGAATGTCTGAATGTCTAATTACCTTATGCAGCAAGAGATGATCAACTATGGTTTTAATCATGCACACTGAAATATAGCGGTCTATCAAAGGAAGTGCTACATTGCATTCTTCAGCTACCTCAATTTAAGTAATAAAGCTAAGCTCTTAGCCATTCCCCTACCAAGGAGAGTGACTGATCTGGTCATTTACTTGGCTTATGCGGGGTTTTTTAAACCCTATTTTTTAACCTGCTTTTCAGAGCGGGGAGGAGGGAAGAAAAAAGTCCCAAACACAGAAATTTCTAGGGTATAATAGCTTCTGACTGTGTAGTTGTTCTCCTTACAAAATACATACTAGTTTGTAAAACATTTGCTTCAGGCCCTGATAATAACTGGCACTGTGATTTATCCTAAGCTACCTTTAGTTGATTGAACGGAGTTTCGACTTTTCAATATTCTGCAACAGATGCTATGTTCCAAAAAGAATATTCATATCCAGCTATCTTACCATTTTCGCAGCTTCATCCAAGTCATCACACGCAAGGATTTTGAGGCCACTAGCTGTTATTAAAGCTTTGGCATCATCAACTCGTGTACCTTGAGAAAGAGATAAAATGCCACTGTTACTGAACAGAAAACTACCACTACCAGAGTATTCTCGTATTTTCTAGGAAGCCTGTTCCAAAAGTGAGTTAATGAACAAATCTAGAAGACAACCACATCAGTAGTTATAAAAGCAGGAAATCTCTTTTTATTACCTTGCCAATCCTCACCATCTGAATTCAAGGTTTGCCTTATTTTTCCATAGTCTTCAGCTTACAGGCAACTTGCTATGCAGTATGCAAGCTCAAGAACATTTGTCAATATGGACAGAAATATATTTAACATGTACTGAAGCACACTCACCTTGCAACCGTACCACAATAGGTATTTTTAGGTCCAAATCCTTTACTGCCATAACGATGCCTTGTGCTATCACATCACATCGCATAATGCCACCAAAAATATTCACCAGAATAGCCAGTACCTACAGAACCAATGACAATATTCACATTAAAAACAGCCAGAGGCACATCAGATAAAAGCACCACTCAGCCGTTCAGCCTAAGGAAAATTCAAGCTCTGTAAGTGTCATAACGGACTTTGTGAAAGAAAGGGAATATTTCTGTTCTAGAGAACATCAGCAACAAAGTACAGTTCTATAAAGTCACAAACAGCAGAGCAGTTACTTCAAGAAAAATCTGCTGCAAAAATGCCTGCCCCAGGAAACTTCCACATTCTCCTTCAATCCAGCATCAGTTGCATGCAATAGCCATTTCTCTTACTCACAGTGTGTATTCTCTGTAGCCACTTGAAAAGACACACACCCATTTTCTGTACAAAGCCAACCCTGTACATTACTTCAGAATGTTCTGAGCATGATTAATGAAGAGAGCCGTTTGATCTTCTTCAAGCAAATCAAACAGATGAAACTTCAGTAAAGTCATTTAACAACTTAATTTGTCAACTGTTTCTTTTTCCATTTCTAACATTACTCCAGCAGAGGTACCTCCCACTCTAGTACCTCCACATACTGAAGAAGCCATGCTGAACAACACAGAAAATTTACAAAACTCATACACAAGACACTGTTTATACAGTTTACTTAAAAGCTAGCATGCTTAGAGGTAAGCTATCTGAAATATGTTTTATTCTGGAGGACTAAGCCTGAGGTTAAGGGAAAGCCTTTTCCTACTCAAGTGGTGGAAAGGAGGGGTAAAAAGATCACAATCAATGGTGAAAGACGGAATAAAGTAGGAGCAAAAACGGGTAGACAGCCTTCGAGGACAGAATAAACTTAACAAGACAAAATATTAATGTGCAACTGGTTGAGAAACACTAGCACGGTTCTCATTATCTTGCAATTACGCTAGCTCATCTGTGTGACATTGTTCTTGCTCCTGCTACTAACAGGTAGAAGCAACTTAGACTGGCACCCCAGAAGGCTGTTCCGAACAACCCCTGAACTGAACCCAGAGTGCCAGCCAGAGTGCAGTCCATGACACCAGTGAGCTGTGCTGCTGTTTGACTTTCAGCACCAGGAATCCCAGCTACAGTCATCGGTTTTCAATAAAACAGTGAGCGGCTGAAGGAAGGCAGAAAGGGACAGATATATTAGGAAGTCTGTTTGGACACCCCGCTGTCCATGTATCAGCAGAGAACTGGCATTGCAAGAACCTGTCCCAGATCAACAACCTCCAGATTCTTCCTTGTTTCTTCTCCTCTTCTCTCTGTAATTCAGGTGCTCTGTGCCTGTGTCCCTCACTTTCCCCTCAGTTTGCTGAAAGAACGTGAAGAAAGAACAAGTCTTAAGAGGCACGCCTGCAGGAACTGGGGTTGTTTAGTCTAGAGAAAAGGACGCTCAGGGAGACCTTATCGCTCTCTATAACTACCTGACAGGAGGTTGTAGCAAGGTGGGTGTCGGTCTCTTCTCCCAAGTAACAGAACGAGAGGAAATGGACTCAAGTTGTGCCAAGGGAGGTTTAGATTGGAATTACAAAAAATTTCTTCACCAAAAGGGTTGTCAAGCATTGGAACAGGCTGCCCAGAGAAGTGGTTGAGTCACCATCCCTAGAGGTATTTAAAAGACGTGTAGATGTGGAACTTAAGGACACGGCTTAGTGGTGGACTTGGCAGGGTTAGGTGTACAGTTGGACTCAATGATCCTAAAGGTCATTTCCAACCTACCTGATTCTATGATTCTGTAACACTCTTGGGGGGTGTGTCAGACTTCGCATTTGTTTATAAAAATCTTTTCAATGGGGAAGAGACTAAGCTCCTCTGTAACATTACTCACTATTTGTTTCTGGCCCTTTCCCAAGATGAGCAAGTGGTGCGTGAAATTCTAGTGCAAAAGTAGCATAGCCTTACCAGGTCCTGCAAGTCACTCCCATCTTTATCGGTTACCTCTTTTTCATATTTTTCTTTCTTTTTAAAAGTCCCAAACTGCCATAAAGTTCCCACTGGGATAAACACCTCTATGCAGATCATCAATCCAGTCCTCACATTGTCCCTCTGGGACGGTAAAGCTCTTCCTCTGGTTTCAACCAATTTATTATTTTAATAATATTCAAAAGCTTCTGAAAAACTTTTGATAGGATAAAACAATAATGCCCTTACAAGCCCACTACAAAGTTATTTTATCTCACATTACATTTAATTAGTACCTTAGAAACTTGTTTGTGCACATCACAGTGAATATTCATCTCTACAACTCTATGCACAAAACAGACCCAGCTGCAAAACAGGCCCAAAAGCAAAAAAAAAAAAAAAAAAAAAAAAAAAAAAAATGGAAACCCATCTAAATACTGGTTTCTGTTTAAACAGCAGGCAGGGGGAGCTTCTGACTCAAAGATTTCTGGAAATATTCAAATACAGCTGTAACTTCAACCAGAGGACACAACTGCCTACTCAGTACACAGCCAAAGAACCTTTTTTTAAAAAAGGGGAAAAAATTCGGCAGGTTTTCAGGCCTTCTTTTGCACCAAGATTAAGCTAACATCGCCGTTTTCTTACCTTTTTAATTCTATGCATGTTATAAAAACATGTTTTCTGGAGAACATGTACTAAGCATTGTCTTTCAAATCACAGCCTGTTTTACCACTGTGCAGGACTCTGATATGACAACTCTTCCCTCACCTTTTTATCAGACGTAATAAGCTTAAAGGCTTCTGTCACTTGCTGCACTGTAGCACCACCACCAACATCAAGGAAGTTTGCTGGAGTTCCGCCATGAAGTTTAATTATATCCATTGTGGCCATAGCCAAACCAGCACCATTGACTGTATGAGAATAAAGATAACGTTTAGGAATTCAGTTTATAAATCCCTTAAGTCATTTAAAATTCATTAACCAGAACATACCTAGGCAGCCTATGTTTCCATCCAATCCTATATAGTTGAGATCTGCTTTTGCAGCATCCCTGTCTCTTTGATCTTCCTGCGTCCAATCCTGCATATCAAAGATCTTCTTCTGACGATAGGCTGAATTACTGTCAAAGTTTATCTTTGCATCCATACACATCACTGAAAGGAAAAAAACCAAACCATTGTTTAATACTAGAATAATAGCTCAGCTGCTACATGAGTATGTTAAAGTCTGTTAAGTCAAACTTGGCAGCTAGCTCATGCAGTCCAAACTTAAAGTTTTGCTGAAAAGACGCACTTAGCACTGCATGTAAATACAAGATCCTCTCCAGGTTACCCACACAATCAGTTAAGTCCCTTTAACTGCACAAAAAGGGAAGATAACTGTATTTCATGAGAGACTCTAAAAAAAAGCAGCTTACAACAAGCTGTTTGACAAATCTGGGCAAATTATGCTTCAGTAATTAGCATACAATTAATCCCTACAGAAGGTCTCTGTGTTTTGGGTTTTTTTTAGTCCCTCTTAGTTTTCTGCTTTTAGATTAAATATAGTGTGTGTGTGTGTGTGTGTGTGCATGTAAGCACAGAGAAACACAATGAAAAAATATCTGAGTTGGAAGAAAAGCTGTCAGAAGAATACACACAAAAGTAAGTCTCACTTAGATATAAGCAGGTGACATGGAAAACCTATAGTATTCTTTATATCAGAACTGAATTTCTGTCTGTACAAATGTAAGAATTCATTTCTCCCCCTCATTACAGATGATATAAAAATGACAAGGCACAAGAAACAGACTGTTCCATACTGTTCATTTAAGCAGTATTATTTAAAAAAAAACACAACACAGTAACAGTAGACTAATTGTAAGCTTCGATGAAGAACTACATTCATGTTTAAATTTAAAACTGTTGTACCTGAGTTCAAGTACAAATATTCTCCACAGACATATTTTTTGGTGAGAGGGGAATTGGCTGTGATTGAATATTAACTATTCTGCAGCTAGAGATGCTAAAAAACTGGTAAACTTCAAGATATCACTTGAACAGCTATAGTCTTTCAACACATCAAACATCAAACTCAATCAGTCATTCTGATGCCTGAGTAGTAAAGGCAGAAGATTTCTAGCAGGGGCTACTATTCTGGTTACCTTTTCAGTACCAATTTCAAATACACAAGATGGCTCAAGTTTCATTTTTTTAATTTTGAAAAGATAAATTTCCAGGAATGCCTTACGCTGGGTAGCCAAACACACAAGAGTAGAAGATGTGTTCTTCTTAAATAAATAAAAAAAATTTTAAAAGGAAACTATTTAAACTTAAGATCCTACTTAGCAATTAAGAGCAGGTTTCTACTATGCTTAGATTCTCAAATTTATATGCTTTATTAAATTTGTTTTTCAACATACCATGTTAATGCTAAGTCAAATCATTGAATGGCTCAGGTTGGAAGGGACCATCAAAGGTCATCTAGTCCAACCCCCCCTGCAGTGAGCAGGGACACCTTCAACCAGATCAAGTTGCTCAGAGCTCCGTCCAGCCTGGCCTGGAAGGTTCCCAGGGATGGGGCTTCAACCACCTCTCTGGGCAACCTGGGCCAGTGCCTCACCACCCTCATTGTACAAAATTTCTTCCTAATATCTGATCTAAAGCTACCCTCTTCCAGTTTAAACCATTACCCCTCATCTTATCACTACACTCCCTGCTAAAGAGCCCCTCTCCATCTTTCCTGTAGGCCCCCGTTAGGTACTGGAAGGCCGCAGTAAGGTCTCCCCGGAGCCTTCCCTTCTCCAGGCTGAACAGCCCCAGCTCTCTCGGCCTGT
>JAVKLA010000008.1:31223056-31251322 GCA_034782735.1 Sagittarius serpentarius
CCTCTGGACCCGCTCCAGCAGGTCCGTGTCTCTCCTGTGCTGAGGACCCCAGAGCTGGAGGCAGCACTGCGGGGGGGGTCTCAGCAGAGCAGAGCAGAGGGGCAGAATTCCCTCCCTCGACCTGCCGGCCACGCTGCTTGTGATGCAGCCCAGGATACGGTTGGCCTTCCGGGCTGCAAGCGCACATTGCCGGCTCATGTCCAGCTTTTCATCCACCAGCACCCCCAAGCCCTTCTCGGCAGGGCTGCTCTCGATCCCCCCAGCCCCCAGCCTGTATTGATGCCAGGGGTTGCCCCGACCCAAGTGCAAGTCCTCTTGCTGTACACAGCTGAAGTTTTAGCAGTGCGAAGCAACTACCTAAGATTTACAAAAACGTCAAGCTGTTACGTAAAGAATATAAAGAAGAAACATTACCAACTCCTGATGCATCTTCCACCATAGGATTTATTTCTATCATGGTAGCATCATATTTCAGAAAGAGATTATATAATTTGATCATATTTTCAGCTGCTTCGTCCACCAGATTAGGAGGAAATCCCATTTTTTGGGCAAGCTGAAAGTAAAAGATTGGTTATCAGTTAACTGATGTTCAGGGTTTGATTTAGTTACAAATTAGGAATGTCCCAGTTTAGCTATTATTTCAGTGTCAATTGAATTTGTAGATACAGAACCTCTCCTGTCTTCCTGAAAAAGGTAACTCTTGGGTTTGAAAAGATTGTTTTCAATACAAAACACTGCACTTATCCTAAAAAAGAGCTAGTAAAAATTCATCACCATATACCTTTACAAAGCTACACAAAAGCTAGATAAAGCACTGCCATGCAGAGTTGGATTTACATTGACTATCACCTGAAAATGCTCAAATATCTAGTTCAAATCTGTTTCAAAACGTCAAAAGGGTTTAAGACGACTCAGCAGGTTGAATGCATGCACACTTTACAAAATTTAGAAGCAACCCTCCCATTCTCACTAACATGTACTTTTCCACATTAACAATTACCCTAACAGCTTGCTCCTTTTTTATGCCTTCTACTATATCAATGGGTTCCTTAATTATCGCATCAGGATTCTCTGCAGCGACATCTTCAATATTAACACCACCCTGAGAACTGCCTATCAGCACAGGGCCCTAGAAGAAAAAGGGGGAAAAAAAAAAAAGCATAAGTAATCTTATACCACACAACTGAAACTTAGCTCTTCCCATAAGATACCTCACAGCAATAAAACCTTGTTGTTAGGTGGAAATTTTTTGAATTGGACATTTTACTTGTATGCTCTGAGGAGAACGTTACTATATTCAATACATCTATATAAAAACCTTTTAATAATACTTTCCAAATTCTAAGGTGTATCTTGGACCCAACTTCTTTTAACAAGGAACACTTCCCTTTGTATACACTGTAGCAACAGAGCAATTAACACAGACATACTAGTTTCAAATTCTGAAAGATTCAACTTATTAATCATATGCCTTGTGTCTTCTAGGTTGTCACCAGGGAAAGAACAGCGTCATCTCCCCCTTCTCCACTCACCCCTATGCCAACACACATCGAACGCCAGGCGCTCATTTATTCATTCCGCTATGCTCCAACTCCAAGGACAAATCTAGGTCTACAGAACCTAGTGACAAATTACTGCAAACTATTCCGGTTCAGTAGGATCACAAAGCTCAATAACTGTAGCCGTCACCGAAACTAAGACACAGAGTTCTGACAAAACAGCACTCAATTATTCAGTAATAAAAGAAATTAAGAAACGAGAATTGATAACATTTGCAGCACAGGTTTTCTTAAAAAAGCTATCTAAATCTCAACAAAAGCATCAAGGACTCCCTACCATGGAACCTAAAAATCTCTCCCTGTGGGAACAGTCCTCCAGTTTACTGCAAACTGGAGGACTGTTCTGAAAAGGCGTACTCACTTGTATCATCTCAACCTACCTTCCCTTATCACCACCCGTGCATGGACTATGCTGGTGTACTAAGGCAGCATTTCCTATCAGCACAGGTCCTAAACATCGAACAGCCTTATAACTTGACAATTAATTACAGAAAGTGTGACGCTGGTTCAGAGAACATGCGTAATAACCACACCGTTCCCCTCGCATCACCATCCTTCCAAATGGGAATATACTGATGGTGAATTACCCTGCATCTAACAGCAAGGTTCGACACAATGAACATTTCTGGATATTCATATCCTGAACAGTCAGGAAGCTACAAACACATTATAAAAATAACATCGTTCCACAGAATTGACCAAACTGAACAGTTTTGCTTAAAACATAAGAAGTCTTGCCCCCGTTGGCAACCAACACCCGAGACATCAAGTTCCACTTCCAACTGACTATTTTACAGACTTTCTTCCCCCCTTAAGGGAAAAGGTTTGCAACATCAGGAATATACACTGTGTTACTCAACCTTCACACTTCCTTCTTTTGAAAGGCATTTCCTCATCATAAGCATCCTAGACAAGTTACAGCAATTACAAGCACATCTAAAAACATGACCTATAAAGTCAGCAGTAAAAACAAAGCGCATCCCTATCAAAAGACAATAATCCACAGTCATGCTCAATATACACTAAGATTTATGTTTTTTATACGAGAGCAAGTCAGGAAAATAAACTTCCCTCCTTTATCTAATTTGCTTAAATCGGTTACAGTAAATTTTATTTCCATAAAGATGTTTGCTTATTGCTTACACAATTTTAAGATTATAAAATCCAGCCACTTACAGTATTTTAATGCCACCTTGTGGTAAATCTGGGGTGCGTACTGTAACATTTGGATCTTCCCTGCTCTATTAGAGAGTGTAACAGAATGTAGGTGCCCAAGTCACAAATTCATACTAAAACCCAACACAACTGATATTTTCCTGTCAGAAAGAACACTACGAAGGAAGAGGAAGGAACAAATACAATAGTTAACTCCTAATTATGCAACAAAAAAAAATAAAAAAGACTAGTTTCCTCATTCCTCCACAGAAAATTATTTCATACTTATGCCAGAGATAGTCCTCTAATTACCAAGAGCAGTGCCTCTGCAAACTCTTAAGCATCTGAATAGACCAAACTCAGGGGTTTTTGTTCCAGAAAATAAAGTTCCAAGATCTGCTCTACCCTGGCTTTGTTGAAGTTACTTTGCAATTCATGCTCTATGGTCCATAAGGGAACACTAGGTCTGTCAGAAAATACACTGACACAGTTCAGTAACTGGGTTTGAACTGTAGCCTAAAAAACTACACACCCACACATGCAGAACTCACAAGCAGGAGAGACTATGGCTTTTATCTTCCTGAAAGCTCTGAAGACAGACCTCTAAGCCCAAATCATCTTACCAGTTCCAGAAGAGTACTGGCATAAGAAAGCTACCAGCACTCTCAAAATTGAGGGACACACCTGTGCACCACTAGGAAGCTCCACACACTGGAGAAAAAGGACGTTTGATTTATCCAGGACCACTGGCACTTCCAAAAGACTTTTACTTATCTTGTTCCTGACACTCTTAAATAGCGTGTACATGTACATGCACATGCATACACATAGCTGTATTTTTAAACTGAACTCTAGTATGAGCATCTGTTAGGTAAGTGCAAACTAAAGCCAAAATGAAAATAACCCCCTCATTCCACTCATCTCCCCTTCAGCCATATGACCCAACTTCAGCTGGAGCTACTGCTACTCATTTATTATTCTGTAAATTTAAATTGTAGCATTACATTTTTAAAGCATTTAAACACTATGGCAATCATACAATCAGAGATACTAGGAAACAAAAATTAGCTCATGTGTATTTCTGATTTTCAAAAGCAAGTGACCAGTAAACAGTTTTGTTGGGTTTTTTTTATAATTCAGCTATAACAAGTGAATTAGTTTACTTCTATTTCTAATATTACTCACTTGAAAAGACCTTTCCATTGTTATTGCAAAATAGTATTCTCTCCTGGGATATCTGCGCTCACAGATAAATACTTGATTGCATATCCTGCCCTTTTCTCCTGTCTGCTTGGTAAACAACTTCTTTCCAATCATTTTGGAGGAGATATCTTTTGCTTCTTCTGGACTAGAATAAGAGAAGCTCAGAATGTGACAAAGAAACTGCTGGAAAAACAGAAGTAGCATAAAAAAAAAATCTTATCTAATTTTGTTATTTTAAAGTTAATTATTAAAACACTCATTTTAAACTAAGCAATAGGTTCAACTCATAATGTGAAACTTTTAAGTTTTTTCACTTGGTCAGATAATTTAGAAACAACTTACGAAAAAACTATTTTCACTCCTCCTTTGAGGCCACCTTCAAATGTTCCTTTTCCTCTACCACCAGCTAAAACCTGTGCTTTTACCACAAGATCCTTTGAACCTAGAATGAAAGAAAACCCAGAATTTGTCATCTGTGAGTACTAAAATGAATTGCCCCAGGTAGAATAATAAAGGCTGTTTCCATCTTCCCCCCCTTCTCCACCTCCACCCCCACCCCCTCCAACTCAAAACACAAATATGCGAATCAAAGACTGTATTGTAACTCACATAGGTTATTCCAAAAGTCTCAAACCATCCACAAACTGCAGCTTTAGGCTGTTCTGTGAACAAACCTTGGTGAGTTAATATCCAGAAGCACTGATACTTTGAGTGTTCTGATATATCTTTAACACATGTTTGAATCACAAATGATTAAGCACCCAGTAAGAAATGGTTAGTACCTCATAGACTATTAACAAGATGAAAACGAGTATCTGACACACCATAATCCAAGATTTTCCTCAATCAAGTACAAATAACCTATACCTGTAACCATTATCTTCTCAGCAATGATATGTACCTATGGCACTTACCCAAGTCAACTTGCAGGTCCACTATGGATTCCGTTCAGCAGAGCACTGATGCGTAAGCTTAAGTGCTTTGCAGAAGTCAGAGGCCTAAGCAAATCCACTATTTTTCCCGGAGTAGGTAGAGTAAGCCCTTTAGTTGGCTTTAACTGTTTAAAAATCCTTTATGAAATATTCTTCTATGTAGGGGAGACTGTGCACTCCGGTTTAAGAAATGAAGTATGAGAATATAATCAAAATCAACTGGAATATTCTGAAGTGTCATTGAAAGACAAAAAGCAAAGAAAAAAGTTCAAGTCATTTCAGGTGATAAAGGAAGAAAAAAAAAAAAAGCCCTGAGGAGTTATTTAAGTTCAGTTACACTGATTACACTGCAGACAGCAGCTAGACTGCAAGATGTTAAGAGCTGCCTCATTCACATTTGTGCGGCACATTCCATCTTCTTTCATGCCACCAATAGCTGAGCTGCTCCGGTCTTTCCGAGCAAAGAAAGAACTTGCTCTTCTCTTGGATGTGAAAAGGCAACCATGGAAAAACCTAAGTAAAATTACAGTACTCCAGCAAAACTAGCATGCATACTAAAAAAGATTATGGCAGACAAAAAAGTTGTGTTGATTCCTATTTTGACCTGCATCCTGCCTGGCCAGATAAAATTAAACTTGCATAATATCACAAGCTCAAGTGGCTATAAGCAAAGGGAACGCTCAGGTTACTAGTCCCAACTAGCTACTTGTCGATTTTATTTCTTGACTGTCTACCTAACAACAGATCTCTGAATTCACAACTGATATCAAGTTCTTTGGCACAAGAAGCATGACAGTTATAAACACGCAAGTATATGTTGATTTACTACAGTCTATTATCTGATATTTAATTCATTTCCTGAAGATAACTATTTTTTTATAGCTACTAAGTACTGGCAATCAAACAAGTTAACATGCTTTATAGAAGCCATGCAAAACAAGACTTAACCTTTATGCAATTACTTTAAGTACAAAGCTTGCTTTAGGAAACACTAAGCCTCATGTATAAGATTATGAATAGCAGCTTCATGAATAAATGAAGCCACATACTCCAACATGTGAGCTTAAAACTAAAGTTCCATCCATTTGAAAACACTTTACTTTGTACATATATACAAAGACAAAATTTGGAGGAGCATGACTTCTCAATATAAAAGAGAGAGGAAAATACTTTCTTTTCTGAAGAGGTAAAAACAAAAAAAAAACCCACCACACAAACCCCATAAACCCCATAGTTGCTCCCTTGCTCACAGAGGATCCACCTGGGCTCCTTCACAAGAATCTGAAGTGACTCAAATATTATAAGATTTAAAATATTCACAGCATTATTTTACTACTTTGAGCTTTCTACAGAAGTTTTATATCTGACGAAGAATCAGAACTGTTATACTTAGTAATCAAGACTAAGTGATTTAAGTTACAGTCCTCCAGGAAGTTCAGAAGAGAGGGTCCTATTTCTCCACCCTACTTTTCATCTCCCACACTAAGTCCAGAAGGTAAAAGCTGCTTCTACAGAGAAGTTTTCAGGAAAGCCATGAAGTTCACCCACAGGCACCTTCTCTGTAGCAATTACTCCTCCTGGCAATAAAGACCAGAATCTGAACAAGTCAGAACCAGATGCCAACCAAAGCTCTGGTAAGATCTCAGCTGGAACATTACATTTAGCTCTGGGCATGATCATAAAAGTAATTTTCAATGGGAAAGACTGGCTACTCGGACGATCACTGGAATGAAGAGCTTTCCTTACAAGAAGAGACTAAAAGAGTTTGGCACTTCTTTAAATCTATCAAAGGAGAACAAAGCAAGGGGAGACCTTATAGCAGCCTTCCAGTACCCAAAGGAGGCCTACAAGAAAGCCGGAGAGGGACTTTTTACAAGGGCATGTAGGTAATGGCTTTAAACTGAAAGAGGGTAGATGGAGGAAGTTCTTCCCTGTGAGGGCGGTGAGGCCCTGGCCCAGGCTGCCCAGAGAGGCTGTGGATGCCCCATCCCTGGCAGTGTCCAAGGCCAGGCTGGACGGGGCTTTGAGCAACCTGGTCTGGTGGAAGGTGTCCCTGCTCACGGCAGAGGGGTTGGAACTATATGGTCTTTAAGGTCCCTTCCAACCCAAACCGTTCTACGATTCTATGATTATGGCCTTTAGCCATACCTGGTAATGGACAGAGCAAGAACACACAACTACACGTACATCATACATACTGTTTCCTGCTCTACACCAGCCAAAACCAAAAGCCACCTACCATAGGAAGTCAGTTTTAAAAAGGCGCAAGAAAAAAAAGACACTTTTGCACAGAAAGATACTGAAGCCTGCCAGGAGACATGAAGGAAGAATAGAAGATTCAAAAGCAACTGGGCTGAGATGTTCCCTCTGATATTCCTAAGACAACAATTAGGAACTCTGGGGGAAAATGAGGGGTACGGACTGCAGAAAATAACCAGGCTAACAATCTCCCTAAATAGCATGCTTTTTTGCCACCATGAGAGACAGAGTATTGGGCTAGATGCATCACTGCCCTGATCCCATAGGGCATTTCTTAAGAATGTAATTACTATGCACGATTACACTTCAGCAACATATAAAGACATCCGGAAAAAAGGCTGTGAGAAACAACTTTAAACATTTTGCAATCAGTTTTGGCTACAACAAAGTTGTCATTGGACTATCCCTCATCCACCAGAGTGCAACAATTGCAGCATTACGTGAGCACAATATTAACGATTCGTAATTTGTTTTCCTACAGCACTGCAAACTAGCTGCTCGATTGCATAAACACGTAACACTTCAAGCATTATTTGACCAGCTATGTTTACAAGCAATTAAGCTGCATAGATGCTCCTGGAACAAAATTTAAGATAATTTAAGATAACGTGTCCCAAGAAAACCCTAACTTAACCCATGCAGAAAGTTTATTGTTCAATAAACATTTTTTCCTACAGCTCCTATTTAAAGTGACCCTAAAACCAGAGGACAGAAGTGTTTGGTAACACAGCTCATCAGCAGTGTTACAGCTGCAGCATTATCACACAATCTGACACAGCAGAGAACTGCTGATACACAGTAACCCAAGAAAAAATTTGGGAACCAGCAGCTAACATAGTTTTCCACTCAGTATCAACAGTTGTGCCCTTCTGATTTGCTTACACTGCTCTGAAATACTGCTAGGCTTTTGTTTCAATGAAAAATAGCAGTTTCTGCCCTAGAGCAGATATCCACATACGAAGGTAGGACAGTTTATGCCAGCCAACACTACGCCACAGCAGCAGGCCTATCCTGCCTCCTGTCCTCAGCTTTTCACTCCAAACTCCTTTCTTGTGCCAGCATTAAGCATTTGCGCTGTCATGCCTTGAAGCATATCAGAAGAGTGATTCCGCTGAATGCAAAAGCTAATCCAGCGGACAGTACTTTTGCAAGCCTGTGCGCCGAGTGACAGGCACATGCACTGGGACACTGAAGTGAGCAGGACAGAAAGCAGGACACCTGCTTTCCGCAGTGGTAACAAACTGTAAAGCCTTAACGCAGGGCACTAGAAAAAAATAAGAAACCTCTAGTACAGCTAATGTCTCAGGCAAGCAAGCTACAGACCAAAGCACAAAACTCAGAACAAGCATTTGTAAAGAGCTGCATTTCCATATTAATGGTAATTAGCACTTAAATTATATGCAAGTAAAACCACATGAAAAGAATCAGGAAATGTTTAGAATATTAAAAGTAGATACCAAGGAGAACAGGTGTCTGAAATCGGCAGAACACTAAGTTAGCATCTATCTGTTCAGGACAATAAAAATCTATACAGTACTAACACTACAGGTTTCACCTTCAGCAATGGTTTATTAAGTAGACAGTGAAAGAGTAATACCACCAGGAAACAGCCCCAACTTCATTGCTAGCAATACTGATATTTATTTATTGGAAGGAATAATTTCTGATCCCATAACCTAAGCTTTGGGAGAAAGTTCTCTTTCTCCTTACATGCATGCATTGATCTATGTAAAATACAATCTTATGATAAGCTTATTAAGAGCAAGAAGGCTTGCTGTTCCGTTTTATCTCTGAAGTTTTCTGTCCAAGTAGAAAGTCTGATTAGGGCAGAAAAACTTTATTAAAATGTTCTGCTTTACAAGTTTCCATTCTGAATTTTGTCAAATCACTTTAATTGCCACTTCTCTGCCCAGTATTGACTGTAGCAGCAGTACCGCTTTCCACATATTATAAACACCTTCATGATAACTATGCAAGCCTAATATGTTCTGACAAAACAAACAGTAAAAGGCAGTGGTAGGTTAATAACACAAGTGCCAATCAAGTTCTCAACTACCATTCAACTCCAAACTTACACTGGGAGAGAGACAGAGACCCACAACTTTTGCCTCAATTACTCTGTATTTTAAAGTTTTTAGTTCCAGGGAGAGTATCTCTCCATTTATAACGCAAACCAATTTTTTTTCTTGTTGCAGAGATATAATAAAAACTCGAAGTTTAAACAATATAGTTGTATTTACTGGAACTAGGGAGGGAAAAGAGGGGCTTGTAACTAACAACATATTATCAACAGAAGTTTCAACAGAAAGAGTATGCTGACCCTAACTCTGCCAACATAGGCAGAGATACTCTGAAGAGTATCACTATCTGTGTTTTGTCAATAAGTATATTTACTTAGAATTTAACTTCAAAATTACATTTTTTCAGCATTTGAGACTTCTGAGTGTTAGAAGAATCACTGCATGCAAATCAAAAGTATGACTACTTAAATAACTATGTGCCAGGCATCTTCATACTTTCACTGAAAGGACCATACCAGTCAGGAAAGCAAACAAGACATTTTGCTATTACAAAATATTATTTTCTACACAAATACTTCCTGACATTAATCAACCGTATCAAGTTTTTCATCAGCTCAGAAGACAGGTTTGTTTTTGACAACAGCTTAGGTTAAGCAATTAAAATAGCGTGGTCAAAATTTGAATCTGCTAGTTAGACACGTTATTTGCATTAGTGAATTACCACCAACAACATGCTTTGTTATTAGAACTTCAAAGGAGTGAAGTGCTATAGAAGAAAGCAAAGGCTGAAGCAAAATGTAAGCTTCAGATGCCAAAGAAGTAGTGTTTGCCAGAATTCAAGTAAATGTTTGGTTTCTAGACTGCTACTGCTGGTTTATCTAGAGATTTTGACCAGGTAAGCAGCAACATAATTGGAAAAAAACCTACTTAACACTGACCACTACAGCAGGTTTTTTTTAAACACCTGGGGATTTCTGCACAACTTTGCCACCTTAGATCATCGTCCATGTCTTGCAGCATCTGAATAAATGCTCTGGAGCTTCAGACTCTACAGACAACCTAAAAGACATCAGTTAACATAGTCAAGCAGGTAATTCACAAACAGGAAAAACTGATAATAGCAAAACCACCAAAAAGTATTAGGAACAAAAAACTAGATGTGAGCTTTCAGTGTGACACAGAACAAAGAAAAAAAAAAAAAAAAAAAAAAACTTAATCACAGACCACCAAGGAAGTTGTGGCATACACTAAGGTGAAAACCACCCCTGCTTTTGTGCCACAGTGCCTGGAATACCTATTCTTTTGAAAAGCTAACAAAGAAAAAGCTAATACTTTACCCACTAAAATCATTGAACGCATTGTACTAAACTTCGGATTCTCACTAAATCAAGCCTAGGATCAAAAAATCTATTTACAAATCTACCCACATTTACTTTTTTGGTTTTTGGTTGGGTTTTTTTTTTTAACAGATACAGGTTGGACATTTAAGGAATAGACAGAATAATACAATAATAACACTGAAAAGAACTTTAGAGGTCTTAATAACATTGAAAAGAACTTAAAAGGTCTGAAGAGAAACATCTATTAATCACAGAACTGTCTGCAAGAATATGGCCAAGCCAATTACTTGAGTCATTCTGCAGAAAACATACCAATAAAGATCATACCTTATAAACCACACTGCTAAGGAGATGGACTAGATCTCTTAACCTGCAATAGCAAAAGTAGCAGCAGACTCCATTGCTTTCAGTCTCCTTTCAAGAACGCTGGTGTAGAAAGGTGAAATGTTACGCACTCAGTTTCTCAACACCTCCTATTCTGTACAGCTTTTATTTTACTAAAATTTGACAGTCTGCCATGAGCTTAAAGCCGTGAGATGCACTATCTGAAAAACCTACAAAACTACCAGAACACAAAAGCTGCTTCAAGACACTATCTCTTCAGAAGCCTTACCTCTCAAATCATCATGAATAGAAATATATGCTATAAAAGAAAAGCAGGTTTTTCTACAGGCATACAATATGTCACTCCCTTCCACACAACTGTTAACAGACGAAGGTGTCAGGAAGCATCAAAACTTCAGTTACAGCAGTACATACACTTTCATAGGTGCTGTCTTAACAAACAGCAATACTATACATTCCAAAGAGCGTGTTCTGCAAAGCTATCTGCTATCACACTGATGAAGCATCTGTTCTTTAAGAAACAGTCTTCAGGGTCATTAGTCGTGTTCTTGGTAACAAATGCCTATCAGCTTCTAAATCAGCACCGGTCACAGTCCTAGCTGGAATGCACACACAGGCTGAGAGTAAACCCTAAACTTAGAGGCAACCATCAAGACATACAGCAGCTTCTTATCAACACTCTGGAACAGAATTTACTCAGCTCCCTTTTTCAAAATTTAAGCAAGACACTCATGTAACATATGAAGGGCCACATATTGCAAAGCCCACAAATCACTACAAAAAAAAAAATCTTTTTTTTTTTTTTTAAATCAATGAAGTCTTTAAAAACTTCATCAGATACAAGTCTTCTCAGCTCTGAGTAGAATGCATTCTTTCAGTGGCACAAATGAGATTTGGAGGTCTTGAATGGAGACAGTGAACTACTGGAGGAAAAGTAGTGAGCACTGACATTTACAGGAGGGCCAAACCTACTCCCAGGGACTGAATTACTCAGTAGTAGTTATTTTAAAACAATAATAGCTTCACGAACCAGGAAGTGACAACAATTTACTTGAAATGAGATGAAGGGCTCTTTATAGGGAAAAGCTGCTTGTGATAAGTAACAAATTCCAACGATGACTCTCAACAGCCAGACAAATATGAAAAGAAAAAGCCATATGCAAACCAATGTTGTAATAATTACAATGGCCAACCCTCCCATGACGCAACAGGAAAGATTTAAGAAAAACAGAAGCAAAACAATAATCATTTGCAGAACCTAGCCAGAACAGAAATCTGAGTTGAAAACAGCACTTTAAGAAATCTGATAGCTGCAGCAGAAATAAATTTTTTTAAAAAATAGCAAAAAAATTTAAGTGTTTTTTCCTTAAGACTCAAACCATAAGCGATCTGTCATCATTGCTCAGAAGTTGCTCACAGCATGTAATTTCATCTCAGTTTCCTTTAAAAATATCAGAAAAATGTTATAGGGAAGAAAACAATGCTAACTCAAATAATGTATTTTACTTCACATACGTTTCAAAATTACTTCACCTACAGGTAAACTATTTGCTCTCTTTAGGACACTTTGGTCTTTCGCAGAAAAAAGAATATTTAGTACAAGAAAGACTGGGGAGGTGGAGAGGAAGCAACCTTTCTGGCTTCCAGACTGTTTCATCTAACTTCAGGCCTCAAGATAAGTATAACTTCGAATGAAATGCTAACAGATTTCATTAGTTTTGTTATTTAAAGAATATTTAGTGCACTCTTCTAACTAGGCTTTAAGACAAACTGCAATATTAGTATGCCTCAGCTTGATTCTACCACACACTAGTTACCTTGCAGTGATGATAATCCTTGGTATGGTTAAGCTTTGGCTTTGTTCATACAACAGGGTTACCCTGATCTAGCTACAGCCACCACGAAACTATGATAATCTCTGCTAATGAGAAGGTTGTATTTGTCATACATTGGGATAAAAAGTTATCCATTTCTAACTGAAGTGAGGTACTTGCCAAAGGAAAGAAATCCAATGCCAAACTCAAGTTTACAGAGAGCAGGTTTCTGACTAAAGGTTATCAGGAGCATGCGGATCAGCGCTAGGAAGACAGAGCAAGCACTACTACCAACTATCTTTGTAACAGTTCAAACATTTGAAAAAAATGGTTTAACACATAAAAAGAAGCAAAAGGTAATCTCGTATCTACCGGCAACAACTCTTGCACAACAAAAATAAACAAAGAGCAGGTGGACAAAAAAAAAAGTGAGGTTTTTTTCATTCTGCTGGAGATTTGGTTTGTTTGGCTTGGGTTTTTTTTAAAGTACATACTAAATGCAAAATTAGTGGGGAAATGGCTACAATAACAAAGAAATCCAAAACACTGGAGCAAAGGATAATCTCTCACCATCCAGAGTGAGTTATGGCCAATGTTTGAGCAATGCCTCAAAAACTCAAGCTCCTTCAGTGTGTTCTCCTTTTGGGAAGTCTTCCCTTCCTCATCTCAAGTACCAAAGAAAGCCATAGCATCAAATACACACCAACTTAAACAAAGTATATGGTTGAAACCAGAAGCCCTGAATTCCTTTATTCTAGCTTACTAAAGGATGCTAACTCATACACTTCACAACTTCATTTTTCTGACCCCCGAGAAATTGCACAGGATAAAAGGCATACCTATGATGTCACCCAGATGAGACAGAGCTATAAACCTGCTATAAGGCAGTCGGACTACCTACTTTGCTATAGGACTCCTCTCTGAACAAGGATCAGAACAAAGGAATTGTGACCTGCAAGTTTCCCTGCTGTCTGTTAAAAAGCCACAGACAAAGGTTGCCTCACCTGCCATTAGCAGGAGGTCTGTGCAGACGTTAATGTAAGCAAAGGGGTATCCCCGATTTGCGAAGTTTAGCTCATGCTACAAGCTCACCCTTAACAGAAGGCGACGGTCTGAATTTTAAAGCATTCTCAGAGCAGAAGTTTTTTACACGTTTCTTTCACAGTAATGACGTTATAATTTTGTATCATTTACTCTCCAATGGGAACAAGACAAAGAAGGCAGGCAGACAATACCTGAATTTCTGGGACATCAGATCTGAAAGAAAAGCAGCTTTTCAATTCCCTTCTACATTACAAAGCAGCACAATTTGCTCTAGAAAAAAAATTATTCTTCTTTTTCAAATCTACACCTAAAACTGAAATGATCCTATGAAAATCTATAACCCCAGAAATCACTACAAATGTATCCATTTGGAGGTGAAAAGAGAGTTAGGCATTTGCATATGAGAGCTGAACAGGACAAGCAATGTCCTTCATTGCAACTGTGGGACAAGCCTACTACATTTGGGGGACGGGGAGCTGTAAACTAAAAGAAAAAAAAAACACACTATTAATGCCTCAAATGATAGAAGCTGACTGCTGTATTACATCCACATTAAAACAAAAATTTTACTAAGACACATAGTAGGTAAAGTGGCGAATTAATTGGCAGAGTCAAGCCCAAAATTAAAGCTCAGCCAAAGGAGACTGGATGCTTTTTCATCAACAAGAGCCAGGAATTCAGCGTGTAACTACAAGCCACCAAAGTTCTCCCCCTCCCACGTGAAGTAGTTGCATTCTGCCAGAACAGCACATTCACAAAGGAATAGGATTTTACTCCTCTTCTGCAGCCTAAAGGTAAGTATGCTTTGCATCTTCTGTTCTATATGAGATCTTGGACTACAGAAGCCTTACCTGCCACCACCACTGAAGCTCTTCACCCAAGATTTCCTCTAACCTTGCTTGAGAGCAAAAAGAAATCCAGGATTTGCACAAAGTAGAGCCTATTACTCATCTCAAAGAAGTTGAGGTAGTTGTATTAGTCTAAGCTAATACAATTTGTTCCTGCCCCATTCCTTCTAAACAAGACTTACAAATTACAGGAAAAGTATCTGCAGCATCTGGGATACAGGAATGATGGTGCTTGAAATACATGTTCTCAGCCTCTAATGGAAGTAGAATCAAGTCCTTCCCCACTGGAATTTCAGAGACACAGTTTAGGTTCGTAAACAAGTCTCAATACACAACGGAGAGTGTCTTTAAAACTAGGTCACTTAACTGATTTCACTGTGTGCTTGTGCACTGAGCAATCTTAAGCATTAGAAAACTTCAAATTAAGAAAATGGCAGCTCCAAAGTAAATACTCAAATCTGCAAGAACGTTGCTTAACAGGAAAAGCTCTCTTAAAGAGAAGGTATATCCAGAACTCCAAGAAATGTCTTACCAGGAAAGACAGAAAAAGTAGTTACACCTTGTATCAATCCCATGCTTATATTGTATATGTTCTCTTTAATATTATACCTATTTCTTTTGCTATTTTGTAAGCTTCATCTGGTGTCCTGGCAACTAGTCCGTGTGGAACAGAAATGCCAGCCTCCTGCAACAGTCCCATGCTCATGTATTCATGTAGCGACAGACTCCTCTGTTGCTGTTGTTGCACTTGAAATCCATGATTACTGAGTATTCCTGGACTTCCACCAAGTACCTGAAGGGGAAAAAAAAAAAAAAAAAAAAGGAAAACAAAAAGAACAAAGAACATGAGTGTGTTGTGAAAAAATGTCGTGTGTTTAGGTTAAAAAAATTCTACCTATTAAATAAGTACAGTTTAGCGTGCCAGTACAAACACCTGAACGCTTAATCCTACACTTGTTGTACATTAGCCTTCCACATTAGTCATTCATGTCAGGTCTGGTATTGGGTTTTGCAAGGTTTTACTGGGACAGTGGGAAAGAGCTGGTGAGGCTGCTAGCACTGACAAGGACTGGCAAGGTTAAAACACCCCTGAGTAGTTAGTATTTAAGTACTTTAAGGAATATATCTGTAGGGAAAAGAACCTTGAGGAATTTTGGAAGCATAAGAGACCAGAGAAAAGCACACAGAATAGGTTTGTTCAAAAGTTTTGGTAGATTGCCTCTGCATGCCAAACTAAGAACTAAGCAAGCCCTGGGAAGAGGGACAGCAGAAACCAAATTACACCACCTTCAGTGGTTGTACCTGGTGAATTTAATTTTCCACAGAACAGACTGTTCAGCCTTCATATGATTATCGTGAAAAAGAAAAAACTAGCTATGACCCGTTTCAAACATCTACACTGAATCACAGGGTTGCCAAAAGTGCCAAATAACCTTAACATTTCAAATGCCAAGTAAAATATAACACGCTTAACATTCAATCCAGGAAGTTCCAGTGAGGAATGAGTCTTAATTTCATCTGCAAAAGTGATATACAGAACACTGAGAATTTCTGATAGATATTTTGTATAAAGTAGTTCAGGGAGAAACTGATTTTGATTATAAAACATCAGAAGTGGCACTATATGAGCAATGCCTTTTTAAAAAGAACAGCTACGCATGGGCTTTAAGACAACACAGATTTCCAAAGGGTTCCTTGTAAAGTAACTGTATTTCATAACAAGAAAATTATCAACAACAAAAGTAGAAATGTTTGCTGCATTTTTCATATTTCACTATATAGGAACAAGACATTAATTTTATACACACATGAAACAGCAAACTGACTGAATTCAGCTAATCCGTGAACACAGGTTAGCACTGAAATATTCAAGGTAAAAAGACTACAAAACAAACTTAGGTACAAGCAAAAATTTGCATTTATTTTTATTTTTTTTGGATACTCCATTGGCACAAGTACCACGAAAATCAGCGTGTATTAGTAAGCATGCAGACAACACAAGAGCTTTACTATGGCATTTCAAGCTGGCGAATCGACAAGAGCCAATTTAACCTCCACAGGATTCCTTCTGCAAACAGGAGGCTCTTTCCTTGGCACGAAACCCAAGTGAGAGGTGCTGACCGCTGTAGCTGCTGTTTCTGGCACTGACTGTCCAGCCGGACCCTGGAAGGCTGTGCGAAACACGAGAGGGGAACTCAAAGCGACCTTCCTCCATATGTGGAAGGAGAAGAAAGTCGCAGGGAGAGTTACACACTTCAGGCTCCCTAGCTCTTTTGTTTGCACGGCTCTCCGGGGGTTCTGCAGCCAAAACCAAGGCCATATCCCGAGAAGGCATTCACAGGAAACAAAAGCGGAGACTAGGAAGATGTGAGATGGAAGAAGAGTTTACTGGCACGGCCAGTACGAATAAGGTGACGGCACAGACAGAAACATTGGGATTTCCAAGCGAGTTGGGGGGGTGGGGTGGGGGTGGAAAGGAAGAAAAAGGGAACCACGCCGGGAAGAGCTGCCACAAGCAAGACCAGCGAGACCAGCAGCTGCGGGGAGGGGGGGACGACGTCGACCAAAGGCGAGCACACGGCTGCCAGCCCCGCCGCCGCAACCGGGCAGGGCAGGACGGCGGCGGGGGTGGGATGAGACGGTCGCTCCTCCCGCCGTCCCCTGACAGGGAGCGACCGCGACCCCGACCCCAGCCCGCCCGCCCGCCTCTAGCCCGACCCTGCTCACTCCATCCCGCTCCCGAGCGGCCGCTACCTTCGCCGTGGCGGTGCCCAGCGCGGCGCGGAGGCCGTTGCCCCTCAGCCCGGCCGACACCCGGCTGCAGATCATGGAGGCCGCCATGGCTGAGCCCCTTCGCCCTCAGGTGCCCCTCCCAGCGCGCATGCGCTACCACCGAGACGGGGCGGGGTGAGGAGCAGAGGGAATGGGGTAGAGCAGGAAACGCTCGCGCGAGGTTTCTCCCTCAATAACAACCGCCCGCGGCGCTGGGTGGGGAGGGAGCGACTCTATGGTCTCCGAGGGCCCCGCCCATGCCCGATCGGCCGTGCTGCCCCCTGCCGGGGCGGACTGAGGGGAGGAAGTTGCGGGGGGGGTGGCGCGGGGAGCTAACCGCCTTCCCAGCCTCTCGTTTTTCAACGGTTTTGTTTTAAAAAAAGGTTCTTTTCCGACAGGGATCCTAAAAAGCGTCGTGATCCACCCACAGCCGCCCTACCCACGTCGGCCTCGGCTGGCGCCGTGAGCGCCAGAGAGGAGGAGAGGGCACCAGCTCCTTTCTGCTGTCCCCGCCCCGGTTCTGCTTCAAAACAGAAAATTTGACAATATTTTTACTCTGAGGAAGTTTGGGGATTTTTTTTTTTCCGTATTTCAGGGTGTCTTCCTGCAACAGCTCACACACATCCATTATTGAACTGAACTGAAGACGCACTATTTCTATTTTACTTATTTTGCAGCCCATCTTCACTCCCCCTGTACCAGGCTCCAAAAACCGCTTCTGCCTCACACAGCTCGAAGCTGCGCCTCCGCCTTTGCAATTTAGTCTGTGTACGTTTACCATGGTGGCCTTGAGTCACATCACGAACGAACCTAAGCGGGGGACAGAACGTCTCTGCAGAAACCAGTGAACAGACCTTGGGACTCACAAGGAGGTGAAGCTTTTTCCTTTCAAAGAAAACAGCAATTCGGAAAAGAGTAGAGACTGGAATTCTCATTCTCACTGGAATGAGAAATGTCCTCTACCAATAATAAGGAAAAATGCAGCTATTTCCATACATCGTGAATGTCAAAGCTAGTTCTGATCTGAAGAAAAGCCATGCCGGAGCAGTGAGTCTCCTGAGTTTTGTAACTAGAATTATCCAATAACCAGAGAAGTTGCATTTTTTTTGTTCTGAAACTGCAAGTGCAGTACCACAGCATCTACTTGGGTGAGTACTGCAAAAGACAGAGTAACCACTTTTTGCTTCTGGTCCTCTCCTGTCCTAGTGTTATTGTCACCTGTTAGCAGAGTGCTGAGCTCTGCACCTCTTATGTTCAGACATGCAAGGTATGAGGATGTGTCACTGAACCTGTAAGCAGCTGCAAGATTTTGATAGACCATCCAAAATTTTCCACCATGGCTGAGAAAAGACTTCCTTCTGCCAAGGGGAGGGGGGGAAAAAAAAGAAAGCACTTAAACTTTGCGCTCTTTCTCTCCTCTGTACACACAGTGGCTCTTCCCTAGCCACAGGTCTGCCTGCGGCTCCATCACAGGACTATACTGGTATGTCATTTCCACATACAAACTTCAGGAAATCTCAGAACTCCGGGACACCCTCCGAAACGACTGCCTCCCTGGAAAGGGGAAGAAAGGGTAAGCAACAAAATTTACAAAGACAATGTAATGAAGCTTGGCAAAATGTAAAACCTTAAGCTTAAAAGCCCAAAGCTACTGTTTAGAGACAAGTACTGGCTGCAGGTCAGGAAACCAGATTTACATCCTGACTCAGTTGCTTGCTCCTGCAAGAAAGTTGGACGAATCTCCCTGGGCTTATAATTCATTCTTGCCTTTGCAAAGAGCTGTAAGGCATTCAGAGCACAACTACTATTGTATCTTCTTCTCACTATGGGTGACTTCTCCTGCCAGTTTTAAGATGAAGAAGGTTTTTACCGAACACATCAAAAGAAATGTTACATGGTCTTGCAATATTGAAGGACTTCTAGAAAGATTATGGCAGCTGCTGCCATTGTCCATAGTCTGATACACAGCTGTATGGAGAACTTTAATTATTTGGAAGTTGCATTGTCTGATTTCTTTCTCAGCTGGGAGAATTGGTCTAACTGGGATGCACTGTAAAAACGCATTGATGTCTGTCTGCTTTCTGTCTAATCACCAGTGCCACCGTCTGGCTCAGACTGTCAGTACAAGGTGGTCGGGAGTTAATGCATCTCAAACTTTAAAAACATCAGTTCTTAGAAATTACACATTCACCTTTTCTTCACTTTCTTAGAGAAACGGGAAAAGATAACAATCTTGGCTACAACCAGGCAAATTCCTAGTGAGCCCAGTTAAACTGACACAGGTTTGCACAGGCTCAGTCTCCTTCAATAGCTGACCTACACTTGCGGAGATTGTGCAAGGAAAGGGGAATGCGCTGTAGGATTCTGAGAGATACCCAGACGTTTTGCTACACCTCCAGAAAAGTCTAGATATAGGTTCCTTCCTATTCAAAGTTTAAAATGGTGAGATTTCTTGCGAAAGTCAGAATAAGCTTTTTAACACAAGATCGAGGCCCTCTCTGAAGCTGTATTTAAAGCTATAGAGGAGAGGAAAGGCATATTGCAAATGAGGTAGAAAGAGCAAAGATGTTTTAACAGACAGCAGTTTGAGGCCAAATAAAGCACCCCAGAAGGCTCAGGCATTATGAAATAGATACACATTTGCTTTACTATGGATCTACCACATCTACCTAGTGACAATGGTACAATCTGATTCGTTTCCCAGACCTTCTAAGCTCCACTGGTGGCTATTTAAGTCAAAAAAACATTAGGACAGAAGGTCTTGCCAAGAAGGACATCTGAGTGAGAAAGCCAAAGCCTCTGCCAAGGCCATGAGTTTAGAGGGTAGAAAATTTCCAAGAACAAAAGAAGAGATTTAGCAGGGGCTTAAAAAGCATCCCAGTACCTGTGAAGAAAACCTCACTGAGCTTTCCATAACACTTCTAGTTGAAGACAGGAATGAGGAGCCCACATTTTTGGTATGGTAGGTGAGTAAACTGGTTTAGCTGCTGGACCAGCCAAGGTCCAAGCAAAAAAGCGGACTTGAAGCAAAGTGAGACTAATTCTTCAGTGGTGTCTGCGTTGCTTTACATAGCACATCTTGCAGCCAGTGAATTCTCTCTGCATTTCTTTCCTGCAGGAGTACCATCATGGTTGACTCTGGACAAACTGCAGGTTGCTAAGGGGACCCTCAGTAGCATCTAATAACATGAAACTATTCACTGCACCCATCTGCGATATGAGCAGGTTATTCCCTCTGTCCTTCCAGTGGTTGTCATACAGTAAAGGCAATGCAGGGTCCTTCCCTGAAGGTGCTCCAGTGTCTCTCCTGCAAGGATTCGGACATCTTCACCTGTCCTTGCAACAGGCATTTAATGGACGCAGTCTCAGGTCTCAATGGGTGCAGTTTTCTCCAGGGGGACAGTATGAACATAAAGCACCAGCTCACCATCTCTCCCAATACGAGGACTGGGAAACACCAGGGAAGGCTGGTAGGTGAAAAGTTCAGTGTAAGCAAAAGGATTTTGTTTGCAAAAGTGATTCTTCACATAGCTAAGCTGTGGAGCACCTTGCTGTGGACACTGCAAATGATGGAAGTTTACACGGACTCAGGAGGAGTCTTGGTAGGTTTAAAGAAAAGAAACGAGAAGAGGGTTAATACACAGAAGCTGCCTCTGCCTTGAGAAGTCACTGAGCCACAGATGGTTGTAGAAGGGTAGTCAAAAACCCTGTCATGGTTTCTTGCCTATTATATTCCAGACATTCACCCTGGACCAGCAGGTACTGTCCTAGATGGATTTTTGTCCTGAGCTAACGGACACTATATTCTTCTGTCTCAGTCTGCCCTGGTATTGAATACGCCCAGAAGTTTCATAGAAGCTGGAGCACAATCCATCTTTGCCGGCCTACGAGTTGCCCAAGGTCACTGAAAATGTTAATGGCAGAGCTACAAATAAAACAGAATTGTTTCACCACCTACACTCGTTCTGATGACTCAATCTTTGTCTGTACACAGCAGAGCAAAGAAATAATTAACAAACAATGAAGCCAGCAGAACTCTCTCACCACAGTACAGCTCTAATTTGTCCTATTGCTCTTGCATATGCACACCAGTATTCTCTATGAATTGCTGTGAAGACAGTGACCACTTTTGGGCTGATCGCGTATCTTGATGACAAATAGTACTCTTAATTAAACCAGATATGAATGGTAATTCCATCATTGATATAAAAAAGAATATTCCGGTATTAAAAAAGTACAGGAGTTCATGACAGTCAGTGAAGGTTATAGGAATCCTTTTTTGTTGTTGTTGTTGCTTAGCTAGGCCCTTTCTGAAGAGGGGTATTAAAAACAAGGACTTTCTGTTCTATGGTAAGGAACTATGTAATGTAGAAAATCTCATAGGTCTCATGAATTCTGATATGAAAAGGTAATGAAAAAACATTGTTTGGAGTTTACGTGAAGCCAGGATTGTGGAGAATGATGCAGACCATAAATTTATGGTAAAGGTAAGATCAGGGCACAGGCAAAGGTAAAGTAGGCCAACTTCTTCAAAATTTCCCTTCTGTTATTTGGAAACTCTTTCTTAAGTAGGAGGATCATTTCTGGAAATTCCACTATTTCAGCTGCAGGTGAGCAGTCTTTCCTCCTTTTCTTTACTCAGAATTCTCCATAGCTCCAGTGTTGGGTCACTCCATCAAATCACTAATTACCCTGACAGACAGGCCAGCAGCACACTGGGGATACTGTGAACCCTTGCCTATTTTTTATCCACAGATTTGCTAACAAAGAAGCTCTCTAGCAGCATACCGTTTGACAGCCGTGGAAAAGGAAGAGACCAAGTTTAGAGGCAAAGCCTGGAAAGGAAGTCAGGCCACATGGGACCTAACCAGTGACCCCGCCACGTCAATCCATCTTTCTTTTCCTCCACTTCCCACCAAGTTCAGGCAGGCAGATCATTTCTTCTCCCGCAGTGAAATTTGGATAAACGCTGCAGCACTGAACCATGAAGCTGGTCTTTATCATCGTGATGCACCGACTACATCTTTAAGTCTGAATCCTATCTAAGCTTTGGAGATCAGATCAGCGGTACATAGCTCAGGGTCAACGTTCAACAGCTTATTGTTCTCATGCCAAAGTAAACTGTCTACCTGCAGGTAAGAATCAGTGCAAGACATTACCACAGAGGACCTGCACAAGTACTAAAACTGGAAGGTATTACTTCTTAGTGTTTGGGTTTGGCTTTTTTTTAAAGAGTTGGAGCAAAAACTGTTTTCTCACCCATCTTCTTTTATTTTTCTTTATTACTATTAAAATGCATTTTGTGGACTTAAGGAAATTCTAGATGGAGACATACAAAATTTCAAATCTGTTATAAACTGAAGGGAAAATAAAAATGATTTGACAAGCAATTAATATTAATTATCAGTATGAAAGCATATTTGCAGTTACAAAGAACTAGTATCAAGGAAATTAAGTGAAAAAATCTCAAATTATAAGAAGGCAAACTAAAGTAGAATAGATGTAGTGTCAAAAATCTAAAGATCACAAGAGCTCTTTGCCACATGTGTAGAAGGGAGAAAAAAGGCGTGGATGGATTTAGGGATCAAAAGACAACATATTTTTACACGGGGGTAGTGCATCTTAGCTTAGCAAGCTGCGTGACAAGCTACTGAATACGAAATAACTCCTGTCAGCTACTCTGTGATGTCTTACGCAAGTGATGATAGGAATATGTAAAATATTCAGACATATCTTGCAAGGATCTGAGCTCTCTTAAGTTATGTGAGAGCAAAGAGCAAAGTCTGTTTTACTGTTGTAGAACCAGACTCCTCTGGAGAATCCTGTTTTATCTAAAATTTCCAAAGCACTTACTGCACAATATCCTAGTAGAAGATACAGCTTCATGCAAGCCTCGGCTTATAAGCGTGGCAGCATTAATTTCTGTTGAATCAGGACAATTCAGTGATTGAATCTAAATGGAAAAGGCAACCCCCCAAAAAATTGCATTTGGTTTCTCTCCTTGTTTTGTCTAAAGCAGCTACTCTTTACATATGGACTGCCATATTAAAAAAAACTCATCAAATTAAATGTGTAGGTAAAAGTTGCATTGGCACTTAAAAGTGTAAAGCAGGCTGGCCAACCTCATGGAAAAGACTCGGGCACATGACTAAACTAAAGCCGAGTATCAATAAAACAGCCCAGCAGAGAAAGGGGGCAAAAGCTCCTGTCTTAGAGAAGAGCGTGCAGCATCCTACGGTGGCAAGAAGGCCAGGATTTTCACCCCAAAACATGGAAACTAGATACTCTCTTGCCATCACCGCATCTCAGAGGCAGTGGATGACAGCTCATTAGATCGTGTCTCGGTTTTATTGACTATGTGAGCAGTTTTTGACTGAACACTCACTTCTGGTGACTTAACTCACTTGCCGATACTGAACACGACAAGGGCAGATAGTCCTGATTTCTCAGCTGTGAGGCAAAACGACCTCCCAGTTCTAACTGAAACTGACAGCATCTCAAGGAAAAGTGAGTAAATTTAAGCTGAAGGGACTGGAATATGCCATGTGAGGTGGAATACTCAGGTAGTAACAGCAAGCCTTTAAAAAGCTCTGTGCACAAACGGCACATGGATTTACTGACACTGACTTGAATATATTTTCATCCTTTGACGACTGAGCATCTTTTTCCTCCTGAAAGGCTTTTTTGTTCCCAAACCCAAATTGTATTTCCCCACTGTATCTCCTAGAAGTAACTGAATTGGCTTTGCTGAAATTACCCCCAAAAGTTGATGCACAAAGATGACATGCTAGAAATTTCTGGAACTAATATTTATAGTTTAGTTTAGTAAACTTGCAAAAACTAAACCCAAGGCATTAGAAACCGCTAAGCAACTTCAACTATACCTGGTATCTCCACAAGAAATAAAAATCCTCCACACGTTCGTATTTCTGTAGCACTGCATGTCCCACGAGATCCCAAAGGACTTGACAGATCCAGGCCTCTGTGATCTTACAAGCTTTGTCATCCTTTCTCGGCTTTAAGGAGATGAATGGTCTTCAAATTAGTGTAGCTGCTCCTATCGGAGTTAGGAGCTACTTGCTTCAATGGAATTAAAAAGTAAAAACACTATTTACATCAAAAGGTGCAGACCTTTTAATAAATTTCTGCATTTTTGCAAATACTGAGTACATGAGTTTGTAAGGAGAAATCTCACCGGCTGCTGGAAGAGAATCATAGAACAGTTTAGGCTGGAAGGGGTCTCCGAAGGCTATCTGCTCCAAGCCCTCCTCTTCCCCTCATGCCACCCCTTGCTCAAAGCAGGGCCAGCTTCCAGCAGGTCACTCCGGGCTGCCTCCAGTCAGGTTTTCAGTGTCTCCAAGGATGGAGGTTCCAGAGCCTGTCCACGCAACCTCCTCTAGCGCTCTGCCGCGCTCTCCTTAACGCTCTGCTCTGGCAGAGCACAGTCAGTCTCCAGGAGACTCACTTCAGCTCCCCAGTCAAAGGAGGGCTGGCATTGCTTTTTTAGGTGGGGTTCGGCTCTCTGTCACAGTAATACGTGATGGTAGAAATGCACTTTCTATCCAACTAAAACTGCAGCAGAGTATTACCGATTTACTTTTAAAAAAAAAAAGTATTGCAGGATTTTATTATGTACGTGTGACCAGAGCTTACTTACATGTCAGCATAAAAACAACGTATCATACGTTGCCCGATTTCCAGTATTAATTTCTATCAAGTGGTAACATTACAGCCAGGGATGATTCATGGTAAGAGACTTGGCGACTTAATGGAAGCATGAGGAGGTGTCACAGAAGTATTTCTGCTAAAACACAAGTGAGGAAACAGTTAACAATGTTAAATTTTAGATTTTCAGTATTAGGGGTCAGGATAACAACCAGCTGCTTGAATGCAAGTGAGGGAAAACCCACACATCTTCCAAGCTCAAGTTTCCGTCAGCCCACTGGCCGGATTTTGAGGCCACGCACTGCTGTCACATTCCACCCAGCTTCTGAATGCCAGCTTTGCAATATTAAACATGATCCTTACATCTCCCAGTTCATACTTCTGCTAAGCAAATGCGAATATGCAGTAAATTCCACAGCCAAGGAACCACGTGCACGAGATTCTCAGAAAGACGGATGTTTTCTGGTTGTGTAACTGCTTTTCAAGCAGCTTTTGTACACTCTGTGCTTTTCTGACCTGGTTTCTCTATGTGTGTTCTTCTTAAGGAACAGCTGTGTAGTCGTTTGAATCGGACATAAATCTGGCCTGTCACTAACACAGTTAGTCCCATCATTCTTGTTCCCAGCTGCTCATACTCGCTGCCTCCCTTATGCCAATTCAATCACTCATGTACCTGAGCTGTAAATCGTATCAGGGAACCCATCCTACCGAAAAAATCATCTTTTTCCCCATTTGCAGAGTTAGGTTTGGCTTTGTGCCACGTTTAATCTGATCTAACTCTCTCCCATCCACTGCCTGTGCTGCCCACAGCATGCTAGAAAACAAATTCACAAAAAAAAAAGGGGGGGGGGTTTGGAGCCAGATCAGTTCACTCCTCCACTTCACTGCGCAGCCGCTTCAGTAACAGCCCTAGCATGAGGAACAAGTGCTCCGGCCCGCAAAGTAGGTGCCTCTCTTTCAACAGCAGCCTGGATGCGTGCTAGTTTAAATACGTTGGTTTAGCTGTTTATCTCACAGAAGTACTTTGTCAGATGAAATATTAATTAACAAGTTTACAACAGCATATAAATCATAACCTTGCAAGCTTTTCAACCTGCTACTATAGTAGAAGATGCATTTTTACTTTCTCATTTGTGGCTTATTCTCTTTTCTTCAGTGGATGTCTGTTCACTATCTAACTCAGAAATATTGGCCTGTATTTACTTCATCATCTGTGCAAAACCTGAGTACATGCCCGTGTCCTAAATAAATCCTAAAGTGAAACCGATTAGAACAGATTCAGTCAACAAAATGTGTTTTGTTTTCATACAGTATTCTGTTAATGACCACAAACGTTAAGATGAAAAAAATGAAACAATACAAACATCTGTATAAATGCAGATTTCAAAACCTTACCAAAAAAAAGCTCTTTTAAAGGCCTGTAAAGGAATACTACTTCACATCCTTGTTGTGATCAATACGATGATAGGGAAAAAGCCTACTGACAAATACTGCTTATAAGAAATATGAAAGTTTTTATATTATACATAATTATCTTTACATATTCTACATAATTATCTATACATATTCGTAAGAAATTGTACCCTCCTACCACTCCTACAAGCATAGTGACAGTATGAAATTTTTTTTGTATTTAAAAAGATACGAGTAGGATGACAGTGGGCCACGCTCAGACTTGTTTGTAAATGCCATTTGGTATAAGGCACAGGAAAATGGCGTACAGGGAACACAGAATGTTTTCATTGTTCAGATAAACAGCCTCACAGTGTTTTAATACACTGGACCAGAATGAGCTTAGTGGGCGAGGAGGAGCCTTTGAGAAGACTTCTGCAAGATCACTGTCATCTTAAAATGTAAATACAGAAGTGACACAACTGACTGATGTTTAATCTGGAGAAGAGGATACTCCAGCTGTACTGGAGGACAGATACAAATGAATAAGCTTGGTTTACAAGAAAGCAGTTAGCCTGGCAGTTCGCCCAAGACCATTATATTTACTAATGTCAGTAATTCAGGGTGTGGGCTGACATGACAGCTAAACAGCACAGCCAACTACTGCCAAAGGGCAGGCTTGCTTCCAGCACACCCAGCCATACGCTCCTGACATTTCCTTCACACCAACACTGGGACTCATCTGATGCCGTACTGAGCCAGTTCAGGCAAATAAACCTAAGAGAACTAATCCCACAAGAAGTAGTGATTAATCTTTAGCCAGTTTGGCCCCGTGACCTTCATGAGTAAATAAAAACATCTGTACACAAATATTTTAAAACCTTACAAAAAAAGAACTCTGAAATCCTGCGAAGAAATAGTACTTGGTATGTCTGTTGTAATCAATAGACTGGGGAAGGGGAAAATCTGACAGACCTTACAGTTGTTCATAAGGAATATGAAAGTTTGTATCTTATATTCTACATAATTTTACTTCTATAATTAGAAAAGTGTGAAAATGAAGGTAAACATTTGCTAGCAGAAATTTCAATTTCTTCTTTATCAGTCAGGAACTGTTGTTCTGCCCCTGGAGCTCTGCTTAGCTGAGTTTGTAGTTTCTTTTTTATTAATTCCAAGGTGACCCTCCAGAGTCAGACTCCTCACCCAGCAGAAAATGTGGGCAAACCTAAGAAGGGCCACTTTTTCCAGTTCTGAACAAACCTGCAGTCAGAGACCAACCGGCACCCTGACCACCAAGAAACGGAGCTGTAGCTTGTTTGTTTCTCGGTGCCCCTCATTTGCACAGATGCTTTTTCAGTTCTCAGTGACCTCACCAGTCCCTTTGTATTCAGAGGCCTTCCCCCCCAAAAAAAGAAAGCAAGCCCCAAATGCAAGCAAGTCTAAAATGGAAAGCCATTTCGCCGTGCACGGGCTCTCCCTCACCCTCTGGTGAGCCCGCCTGGGAAGCTCATCGCTTTCCTCACCCGGGACCGCCTGGCCCAGTACAGGCGTCAAATACCCTCCCCGCCCCCCCACCTCAGCCACAGGCCTCGCCCCGAAGCGGCGTCACCACCCGCGGCTCCTACGCAATCCCCACGGCCTCCCCAAATCAGCAGAGGAGCCGCCCCCCATCTTCCTGTCATGGCTGAGAGGACGCAGCCCCCGCGGCCCGGGATCGGCGTGGGGGTGGTGGTCACCAACCCCGCGCACCCCAACTGCGTCCTCCTGGGCAAGAGGAAAGGCCCGCTGGGGGCCGGCACCTACCAGCTCCCCGGAGGCCACCTGGAGTTCGGGTAGGAGCCCCGAGACACCCCCCTACGCCCCCCACCACCACCCGGGGAGAGCCGTCTGCCCGCCCCGGGCCCGGCCCTCTCCTGA
>JAVKLA010000008.1:31251716-31265311 GCA_034782735.1 Sagittarius serpentarius
ACTCGGCTGTGTCGAAGGCCGCCTGGGAGCGCGTTTTAGCCGAGTTTATTTTATATTTCCCCTTATTGCCCCACACCTGTGACGTCACGAGGCCAGGGCCGCGCCTACCGGTACGTTACTTCTGCAGGGCTGAGGAAACGCTCCTCCCCCGTAGCGTCAAGGCTTAACGGGAGCAACGTAATACGTTTAGATTAACCGCGTGTGCGTTGGCGCTGATAATTTCGGCACAATCCATCCGGACTGGTAGAGGCGGAACTGTGACATCACTCGTTTTATACTCTGGCTTTTTCTTTTTTTTTTTCCCCCTCCTGCAGGTTGGGAATGGGTTAAATGGGATGAATTCCCTCCAGCAGATCAGCTGTTCTGGGCCTTACGCTGTTTAAGAGAGCAAGGCTACAATCCCTTTACAGAAGAGCTCGATCATCTAAAGGGGTACACGGGAAGTCACCAACTAACATAAAAACGTAATTGTACATGACGTAACAAACTAAAGGCCCGACCTGCTTTTGGGGAGTAAAAGAGAAAAGGATCTATCGTGCTCGCTCTGCCCGTGTGAAAATATTCTCCTCCCCAAAGCCACAAAGATGCCAAACGTTTCAGTGCTTTTGCCGTATTTCACACGACGGTTGTCTCTCATTCCAGCGCTATGTCTGGCTCTAGTGGTTAACAATTAAAATGTTTTCTTTTATAGAAAACTCAGAGTGTTTTACCCGGTTAATCTTTGTATAAATGAATAGCCCTTTGGAAGTCGGAACTAGTCAGAGAAGCTTACTCGCTTGGAAAGAGTTGCAGCATCAGACCCAAGAGAAATGGATTTGTTCAAACCACTGTCCTGCTTTCTGTGTAAAACTACTTCGTGTATCATGCTGCTTTCCTGTAAATTATAAATCTTGGCCCAATTTTTAAACTTAGCCTTGTCTCATAGCTTCAGTTAAGGTACTGTCATGAACAAAAGTCATATTTTACAGACAACGCCTCGTTCTCCCACAGACAGCAGCACATACATCTGTAATAAATACCCTGATTGTCAGGTAGAAAGGCTGCAGTGGCTTGTCGCAGGGACTGAAAATTCCCCGACCCTTCTTGCCACCGTTTCATTACAGAGTTCTCTTTGCAGCCTCAGTTACATTAGAATTTATCTGCAGAAGTGTTTCGGATTTCTGCAGCTGATCTTAATTCCCAATCATGTTACTGAACTCTTAATAATTTAATGGAGAGGTGCCTACAGTGTTCTGCTAGACCGACACAAATAACATTGTACAAACTAATCTCATTTCTAGGTGTAGCTCTACAGCAGACAGGCATGCTTTTTGGCTGAAGAGGGTTGTCAGTATGAAACAGCACAGATGGGTGTAATTCTGTACGGCTACTGGGATTTGATATATTGTTACTTTTCGGTTTGATGCTACTAAATTGTTGAATTGATAGCGAATGAAATCAGAGTACACAAAGATATATACAAAAACAATGAGTTTATGGTTTTCATTTTTCTAGAATCTGTAACCAAATTTGATTCTTTTCCAGCTGTAGTCATTAGGACATCAGCGATTAATTTTAGGATACGACTTTTTAAAACATCACTAATTGGCTTTTTTTTTTTTCCTCTTCAGGGTTTTTTTAAAACACAGTTTTTGTCTCTTCCCTTTAGATATACCCATTGTACAAAGCGTTCTGAGATACCTTTAATTTCTTTTAAATAAAACATAAGCACAATATTGAAAGATTAAAATTGTCTGAAATAATGAATTGACTTGTCAGCTGTTAAAATAAATGAGCTTGAAGGGTTTAAAGCTCTCCTTACTCTGCATGTACATTTTCTTAAATGGAGATGGCTCTTTTTGCTAAGAAGCAGACAAGAGTCATACGAGGTATATAAAAGGATGCTGCTGAAGACAGCAAGCCTCCTGCTTAGAATTTGAAGTATTAACTAAGCACAACTTCCCTTAGGACAGATATTCTTTCTCTGAAGAAAAAAGATGTTATAAAGCAGTTTTGGAATGGGAAATATCACTGAAAATTCCTTTCCTGCTCTACCTTTGTAGAAAGCTTATTTTTTCTATTCAAAAGTAGAGATTTTCTTCCTGAAAGCAACTTTATGTACACTGAGAATTATTCAACTGTCGACAAAGAGGCTGTAGGAAGAGTTGACAGATGTCCTGCCCATCTGTCCCAAAGAATAGTAATAATAAAAAAAAAATTATTAAAATGATTTAGTGCAATTTTAAATTTTAGAAAGCATCTACCTCATGATGGGAAAGCTGAGGTCACTGTAAAATCGTTTGTCATGCAATAAATATTTTGTTACCATTAATGGTTATATTCATTCTATCTATCTGTTGTAAATATACAAGTAGTTACTGAAATGAGGAACCAAACACTACCTCCGTACGTCAGGGTTTCTGTATCCCTTCTGAGTGGACTGATTAAATGACTCCAGTGTGTTACTGCAATCAGCTGTCCACATTCCCTCACTTAACTTGTTTTGTATGTATCGTGCGTTTGTACTTTTCCCACACACACAGAAAATTTAATTCTCAGTAGTTTTTAGCTGCTAAGACTCAGTCCTTTCAACTAAACATTATGTTTACTTTGATTTTTGGTACTGTTGCTAAATAGAAAAATCTGTTATGTACGCATCTAAGCCACTGAGTGACAGAACATGCAGTTAAAACTGTGGTTTTCTGAATTGCTTGTAATAGACAGAGTTCACCTAAAATGGCCTTATAGTTACACAGCACTGAGAAAAATACTCCTGAACAGTATATACTTTGTATATATTGCACCGATCNNNCACCGATGTAAAAAAAACTGCTTAGGATGCATCTTACACCCAGAGTCTGATTTTATGCTAAGTGAACAGTGGGCAGAGCTGTCGTCTTACCTATTTCTTAGGTGCAACACATTAGTCCCATTTAATCCTCGGGAAGACTAGCAAACCACCCAGAAAAAGAAGCAGTCATCGCTTCTGCTTGCTCTTGTTTATGTCTGGAAACAGTCGCCCACCTCCACAATATTTCAGTTCGTGAATCACATGACGTAGCCATGTAAGAGTTTTGGGTAGACTGTACATTACACTTTCCGTGACTATTAATTATCTCTATTTGTATTTCATTCCAAGAAAAGAATGTCCTCACAAATGAGAAGACAGGAGAGACGGGTGAGCTGTGGCTGTGTCATAAAATGTTTTAAGGAAGGGGCATTTAGGGAAGAAAATATTTACCTGCGGTACAAAGCAGTAAGAAACTGCATTTTGCAATATTGTGTATGATTCCTATCACCATGTTGAAGAAAAAGCAACGTGAACTAGAAGAGGCATAGGCAAGGTTAACTAGGATGACTGAGAGGCCAGGTGTATTGGGATTAACATGAATTAAAGAGGAAATACAGTTCTCTATAAAGACAGTATGGGAAAACACCAAAGATGAGATGCTGATACTGAATAAAGGCTAAAATATATATGTATATTAATAACTTTAGACTGCAAAATAGAGGTGAAATTTTAGTAACTCTGAAAATACTTGCAAAAGGAACAGCCAAGACAAAGCCAAATTCCCCATTTCTCTTTTAAAACAAAAAAAACCACTGCCCCATATTATGTGTCCATTTCTATATCCTTATGGGACTTGTACACATGTTGGTCATATGTGGCAGTGTTACTGACAGCAGTATTTGAAAGATTGTCTGAGCAAATGAGGAAGGACCTGATTTATCTGACACTTCCTTGTATGGAAAAGTGGAGAGAATTCCGATCTGTGCTTCAGGACACCTTGTTGCGGGGCAGAAACCTGTAACTGCCATGAGCAACAGTTCACATAAGTAACCCTCTGATCAAATCAGAAAACTAAAGAGAAAAGAAGCTGTCGTAAGATGACTCCTTTAGCAAAACAGAACAAGGAAAGGAAAGTGCCTTTGGGAAGATCAAAGGACATTGCAGCTGAGGCAGGAAAGGCAACTGCTGAAGTAAGCAAATTAGCAGGTTCAAAGAACTGAAAAAATTGTAGGTGACAAGAACAAAGAATCTGTGAGCACTCTAACTGACGGGAGCTGAACCTGCAGCATACCCCAAAGCATGTCATCTCCAAGGTCCCAGGATCCTTAACCGAAGTAGTGGTGAAGCCTTGCAAATGGGCACTCCACATCACTGCCTCAGCTGAAAAGCGCAGCTCAGCTGAAAAGGACAGACTCTCAGTTCCCGACTCCTCAGCTGCTTCTAATACTGACTTGGCATTTTGCAAAGGGGAAAATGGAGTACAAACTTCTGAAACTCAAATCAGAATTCAACCATGTACTGGGATAAAGTGCGCTGAGGACTGAAGTTACACAATAACTCACCTAGGATTTAAGTTTGCAAAATGAAATATAAAGTTACATCAAAGCTGCGTTTATTTATGACAAATCATTCATTATATATTACAATAATTACAAACTTTTCTTTTTTACACCTTATTGCCATTATTTTTGTTCTCGGAACACACAGGATGATCAAGAACATGGATTTAGGCAGTAACAAAGATAGTAAAATTACAAATTTCATGTCTCATTTCTGCGCCATAGAAAAGGCTAGCATCAAAAGAGTAAAGTTACTAACAAACATACAAGGGGATTCCCCTTACACCTTTTTTCCCAGGAACTTTTGTCACCCAATGTATAGTAAATATATATATACACACACACATCTCTTGCAAACATACACATTCACATCATCACTGGAAATTTGACATCCCTCCTCCAGCAGAAAGCTCCCAGTCATCTTCCTTGAACATCTAATGGGGGGGGGGGGGGAATCTAAAGTCCATGGTTTTAAATGTCACCCTATTTCTGGGCCAGCTGTTACCTTCTCCCTACACAGGGCCACCAGCGTAACAAAAGGGTATTGCAGTTTGTGACGAACAGCATCCAACCTACCTTCACCACAGGAAAGGCCTACTAGAGATACTGTTCCTCTTGTACCTAGTCCGAGTCACTGCTGCTGCTTGAGGAGTCTGTTGACATAACTTCTACATCATCTTCATTCTCTTTATTGTGTCCTGGAGGCTCCAACATGAAGTCATTACTATGATTAGGAGGTAGCATGTTCATTGACATATCACTTGACTGCCAAGGATACTGAGGAGCAAGCACATCTGGAAAAAAGGGGCATAATCAAGCCATCAGCTTTGTGTATCGACAAATTCCACAAGACAGCTCAACCAGAACTCCAATTTAAAATTAAATCTTAAAATCCTTCCTGAATTTTGGACAGATGAAACCCTCCAGTAACAGCTGGAAAACATCTCGTGATGGAGCCATTCTATCACTGTAAAAGCCTACTCTGCCAGAAAGGCCCATTTATGTAGGTGGCTTTTGATCTCTCATCACTCCACTTCAAAACAGTATATATTCATACAGAACTTTTCACCTTCAAAGCACAGTTTGAACCGACTTAACATTCACAGCCACCAACAGTAATGAAAATGCTCACCTTCTGTCAGTATGCAAAAATAGATGAAAATATTAGATCAAAGAAAATACTTAAGGTAGACCACAGAGATTCAGCGCAAAAGGTTTTATCCAAATTTGGCTGAAACACCTTGGTTATTGTTTTTCCGACAGCAAATACGGTGCATCAAGTGCCACGGAGAAAAGCATCCTACTACAAAACCAGGGCTACAGACGGAGATACTTGAGAGGTGTGAATGCCCGACTGTGCCCCAGCCAGGCCAGCCTCAGTTGCCTCTGACTTCTCACAGCTCTCACTGTTTCTTCTCTTCTCCTCCTACTTCCAAAGCCATCCCATACTGTACTCCCTACCAACCTACCCTTCTCCCCCAACACTTCCTAGTCTCTCGCTTCCCTGCCCCCAAAATGGCTCCCACTTCAAAGTGGCAGTATGCATCTATATGCCATTTCTGCTCTGTTCCTTTTAATTTCTGCTCCTACTGCTGTGCTTCAGTTCTTCTCCACTTATTACCAGGCAGTGTAGCTAAGTCTATCCCATAGAAGAAACCAGCTATCAACCACTTACAGCAAGAATTTAAAATAATTAGGCAGAGTCAGAAGTGAACAAAAGCCCACCCACGTAGGACTTTGAGTACAGAAAGAGAGGGCACTGTCTAAGCAGGGGGTCATATATGGTAGATTTACTCTCATGCAGGTGCTGCCTAAGTCAGAAGCATACAGACTCCACACACATAGTAGCTTCTGATCTTTCAGTCTGCAGACATCTGAGATGCCACGTACGAACTACAGCCACAGTCCCCTAACACCACATGCATTACCCAGCTGTACAAATCTGACCCACCAGCAGATGCAAGGACATAATACCAGTTCTGCGCCCGCTTTAGGAAGACCAATAGTACCAGGTGGTCTCATCCCAGCTGTGGGGTGAAGTTAACCAACTTTATTTGAACCGGCTGAGAATGTAAGCCAGTGTTTTACATCCTATGGCCGTGCTTCAGTGCTGGAACCAGTCCACCATTAGCCAGGTTGAACGTGTGTACTAAGCAGCCTCCAAGTTTTGAGGCTACCAAGCAGCCCAGTGGCTGGCTTGCAGACTCAGTAACTGGACATCTCTCTGCAGAAGTCTCTAAAAGGACTAGATCCCATAATCAGCACTCTCAGAACATGCCTCCACACACCAACTGTTTCAGGATCCCTACATGAAATGCCAGGGCAGCCTCTACTTTCTTTTAAATGAAGTTTAGATGAAGTTTCCCTCTTGCTTAACAGGGATTTCCCCTGACACAGGAGACCCAGATTCAATTAACAACTGTACTTGAGGAGTTTAAATCCCACATTTTCCAGCTTCCCAAGGAAAAGTCCTAAAGAGTGGGGCCACCCTCAGCATTTCCCTGGTGGGCTGCTACGGACAGATGCTCTGTCAGGGCCCCACTCCTGTTCAGCTCGCTGACCCATTTTATCCAAGGCCAGAGGTTTAGAAAGCGAGATGATGCAGAACTTCAAGTCACTTCCTAAGAGGTGACAAAAGGGTTAGACAGATGATTTGAAACACAAAATCCAAGTTTACTACTTCTCCAGTGGAGTCACAATACAGGTTTTTTTAACATATTCAGTATAATCTTTTGAGAACAAGCTTTCCGTCACACCTGCAAGTGGCTTAACAGACAGGTAAGAACTGTTACAGATCTCCTATGAACCCAAACTAAAAATACTTCCAGAATTTAGTCTAACCATGGTAGATTAATGCTGCACAGGTAGAGAACCACTGAATTCTTGATTCAGTTACTGTAATTAACTGCTAAATTCTATTTTAGCATGAATGAATGAATCCTACTAAAGTCAATGGAAGTGCCCATTTCTCTAAGCAATTAAGGGATTAAAACTCTACTCCTACACTCAAGATGCTACCTCACCAGCTGTCCTTTGCAATGTCTTTTCAATCCAGAACTTCTAAGCAAACAGTCTTGCTATATAGAGCGTAGACTTAAAGGAAGGTAGGGGATGACAATAAACCTCTTTTCTTACAAATACAACTTTCACAATTCCGTACTTTGTCATCACTCCTAAGAAAAGTTTGCTTTGAAAATGCTTCTTTCTACTATGATTTGACACCACTTAATTTACAGCAATTTAAAATAAGTGAAGTGGAGGGTAACTAAGTGAGGTTTGTTTATATTGACTTGGTTGTAGTGTCTGCAGTGTGATTTAGCATGATATAAAATTATGCAGTTTCTAATTGTTAACTTTATTTACTAGATCTTCACTGCTAGGGAACAACATTAGCCATAATTTTCATTATTTTAACTCTGATTTGCCTTTGCTATGGGAAATGTATAACTGCTATGACTGTACAAGGAATAAAGAAAAGCAAAACAAAACCGAGTTTCTCTTACCTGGCAGTCTGCCCGCCGCAAGTGCATCCCCTGGTAAGTGTCCATTAACTCCATTGGTGGATGGGTTGTTCATCTGACCCAAGAGACCACTCCTCATTTCCAGATCTGTAGGATATGGCCTACGTGGGTCCCCTTTAAGAAAAAAGCAAAGGAATGTTTTTAAATATTTAACAATTGTCTTGCCGTCATTAATTGTTTCTTCAATGCGTAGTTTCCTGACCAAAAAAAACCCCCATACTCTGATTGCTTGGATCAGTAACGAGCATCACACCTGTTTTGTTAAAATCCAAGTCTATGTCTTTCACTTAGACTTTCTTTGTTCATTCAAACTTGGCAGAAAAAGCAGATTAAAAAATAAAACAAAACAGAACAAACATGTTTAGAAGATATCTCTGCTCTCCCTGCTACTTCACAGCTAAAGAGCAAGGACAGGAATTGGGAAAAAAAAAAACACATTCTCATTTTGGACAAGGAGGATAGTTCCCAAAATTGAAACCTGACATAATGAAAGCCCTGCTTCTCACTCCACCGATTACTAACGTCCTCTGAAAAGAATACTGTCAGGGGCAGGAGGGAAGACAACCAAGCACACGGAAAAGCCTTTAACATACTTGGTTCTAACTTATAATTGGGGCCAGCATTCAGAGGAAAAAAGCAAACAAAGGAGAGCAGAGGAGGCCTGTGAGTTAATGGAAGCATGCAGTTTCATAGCCTTTTGAAGACGTACGTAAAGTCTACAGGACTCTGGATATCCATTTTTGTTGAAAATACTAGATATAACACCTGAAAACAATGTTACTCTAATAAACCCCAGTGTTTTTCACTGTATAAAAGCATTATAAGACCAGATACTGACCATGCTTTATTATTAAAAAAAAAAACAAAAAACTACTGTCATAAACATGATAGTCACCTGGTACCCATGTCAGAGGGGCACAAACAGCATTGCTAGCACTGATCCTATGGGCATATTTAATTATTTCTTCAGAGGAAATGGCACCTGGAAGAATGGAAGAAAAGTTACTATATTCTCAAGAGACTGAATCATTCAATTATTTCAGAATATCAGAACTAATATCTAAAAGACTGGGAATGTAATTTTGTCAGACGTTAAGAGCACGCTTCAAATGCAGTGACTGCTTAGAGGATTCTTAGACTATGCAAGCACGAGCTTTGCAGTGAACTGATTTTACAGCCACGAGTTCAGTACACCTTCAATGTCAACAGTTCTTCAACCTTGTGAAAAACAAACCAATCTTTTAAGCATTGTACTTGACAAGCACAATTTGTAAGAAAACTTCAGCATCTGCTTTATTATGGAATTTAAAGAAATTTTTTTGTTTGTTCAGTAAATGTAGAGCATAGATGTAGCAGCCCTTCTAAATATGTGCCTGTATTACAGTAATAGAAACTTCATGAAATTTCTTGATTTTTTAGATGAATGAGGTATAAAAAAATGATACGACACTGTAAAAAAAACACCAAGAAAATGCCTCCCACAAAAAAAAAAAAAACCACGTCAGTTTAGCTTCGGAAGTGCCACAGCGTGGCAGGAATTGCTACGAATACAAACCAGTATCACCAGCTAGTCAGTCTTTCAAATACAATGCACATACACACAAACATCCTCTCCCTTTCCTCAGCAGACCTACCAAGGCAATTTGGTGAGACACTTAGGTAATCAGATACACTATTACGAGTCCAAGAAAAGTGTTGAAGAGTGTCCAAGAGACACTTGAATTTAAGTTTAATATTAAAGATATGTTTGCCACAAAAAAAAAATTAATTCCTGCCTTTATTCTGACAAAATGGTTACAGGTTCATAATGAAATGGAAATGTTTACATATAAAGCATCCAAAATCTGTGATAGCAGAATTAAAAAAAAAATACAATAACCCTAACTTGAGCTCACTAGCAACTTCCTTTACAACTGCATTTATGCAGTATGTACAATCATGGATACTCACCTTTTCTTGCCTTTTCAATTGATTTCAGCTTTTCCTTTGCTTGATAAACAGCTGTTGCCTAGTTGTAAAAAAACAACAAATTAACCAAACCTTCAATGCATCTTTAATTTGTAAACTTCTACATAAAGTCAGCTCTGTGAATAAAGCCCTGCATTTAACTGCATTTTAAGAGAGAAACTATTCAATGAACACTTTCAAAATATACAAAAATAAAGTAGGTTTGGAAGAAAATTAGCATTATAAAACAAAACTGAATACCACGATAACGAAACAGTATTTGACTGCTGAAAAAAAACACCAAACCCAAACCACTAAGCTCTTACGAAGTTTTAAATATTTAAATCTTCTCAACCTAACACACCACCACTTTCTCCAGAACAACCTTTTTCACAAGTAGATGCTCAAAAGCAAACACATCATTATGAACTTACCAGTATGTGCTCGGCTTCTTTTAGTTGTTTCTGCAGCTGCTGAATATCATTATCCCTCTTTTCTACTACCTTTTCTAAAAGCTGCATTTCATGATGGATTTTCCCCTGATCAACTGCCAACTTCATTAGCTCTTGAAACTCTCCATCTCTCTGAATCAGCAGTTCCAGGATCTATTGAACAAGAGTTTTGTAGAACTTTTAATTCCGCTAGAGTAACAACGCGCCCTCAATCGTGCTACAAAGAAGAGCAACTGACATCCATGGGAGTATTTCTGTTTGCATGAAAAATGAAACAGAATTTCTTCCTCTGTTTGCAGAAACAGCTTATGAAGCATATAACATATGAAAAAACAAACAAACAGCATGAGGACCAAGAATGCCTTTGTAGTGGGGCCAAAACTTCATCATCACCATTAGCCTGAGTATAGGCAAGGACAAAGGGAGAAAGAAAAAAAAGGAAAAAATTAGAAGTAAAGCATTGTGCTTACTCAAAGAAACAGAGTTTAAAAAGTCAGCTTACCTGGCCCTCTTCTCCTGGTTGTGGAAGCTTCTGGTTTCTTGAAATTGCCAAAATTTCAATTAGTTCCCTGAAAGGAAAACTGTGTTTGCTCAATTTTCTAGGGCATTATTTGTAAATCACATCAAGTCATCCCAGAATTGACAGAGTACTGGTATCATTACAAAAGTATTCATGGACTCGAGTATTTTATAGTACAGTGTTGGCAGGGATTTCTCAACTAAGTAATTCCGTGAATAGTCTCATGATTGGAACACGTTCTCTTCTTTGTTCTTTGAGCTCATCAAGTGCTTATATGTATTTGTACTCATGAAACATGCTAAGTTCCTGCCAAACTATGCAAGACACAAGCAGAAACTGAGAGAAGAAACAGCACAATGAAACGCATTAATACCCTACTTCTACTACCTGTGTTGCAAGAGGGCACAAAAGCTTCACTAGTCTTCACTATTTTACTGATCATAGAATCATAGAATGGCTTGGGCTGGAAGGGACCATCAAACGTCATCTAGTCCAACCCCCCTGCGGTAAGCAGGGACACCTTCAACTAGATCAGGTTGCCCAGAGTCCCACCCAGCCTGGCCTTGAATGTTTCCAGGGATACTTCTCTACTTGTCCTCCATTTTTTCCCCCAACAGAGCAAACTTCACACTTGGGTTTAGAGCAATCAAGTCTACATTTTCAAACACCTGAAGAGTTTGTTGTGAAATTACTTTTACAACAAGTATTTCCACAATGGTATATTAGTTGTATATCAAACACACAAAAATACAAAAAACGTAGTAATATTCTGGTGCTAGGTTAGAAGTGCTTTCTCAAAAAAACCTCTTGATCACGTTTTCAAATACCCATTTACTTTGCCACCGTTCTGAAAAGCCATCAAGAACCTCAGAGGGGACTCGCTAAGCAGCAAGACAACGATGCAAAAAGGCATTTTCTGTAAATTCAGCAAACTTATTTGGCTTCTAAGGCTACGGATGGCAGTTCAACACTATGCATGAGTAACTGTCTATCTGAAGACACTGTCCTTGGAACAGGACTGATGCTTTGCTTGGTCCAGTGCAAGCTGCTCAGTCGGATGGATGAATAATACAGCAGTGGGGCTAGAACCTTAAAATGAAAACAGGTACTGCTGTCTGAAAAAATGTCTGAAAAAGCCCCTCACTAGTAAAGCTCTGAATAGCATCTTGGTCTATGTCTCTTGGTCACTCTTGAACACTAAAATTATTTAAACCAATTAGAGAGTAAAGAAACTTATCATTACCACTAAAGCTTTATTCTACCTGACCAACACTGAGCAGCAGCAAAGAAAATCTGTTGTAAGTAGGTCAACTACCGCCATCAAGGCTGATGTCATGAGGGGCTGTAATTCTGTCCTGCGCTAGGTGGATAATGCACAGGCGCAGACTCAAAACTATACAAAGGCCACAGATTAGACATGTCGCTTGACTTTGCTTGATTTTTGCCCCTACCACCAAAACAGTATCATGACTGTGAAAAGGCCTAGCTCCACGGTGCTGCAACACTTTGCTGACCAACAACACGAAGATTCACTAAATGCTGCTGAGAGCTGCTCGGGATTCATTATGGTAGAATACTAGTCCCCAGATTTTTTTTCTTTTTTTAAAAAAAGTTTTGATGAAGAGCAAGGTGGTTTTTCTTCCAAAAACACACATTCTCCAGCAACCCATTTGTCACAATAAAATCTGAAACTGAAAATAAAACCTAACCAGAAACAACAAGAGCAACTGACCACTGTATTTTCCTTGTCCTACCAGTGGTAGGACAGAGTGAGGGAGCCACATAGCCACATAACATATGGGTTATTCTCTCTGAAAAAGTTTTCCTAAGCTCCCGTTCTCCTCGAAAGAAGGAAAATAATTAGGAACCAGTTCAACTGCACTGCCAGCTGTATCTCCACAACATGGTGGACAACTTGGACAAGGGTTATCAGTCCAGCCTCAAGAGCACCGACTTAAGTATCTGAAAATTTTTATCACTCCAAAGACGAGCTCTGCAGCCTACCTGGATTAAGTTCAACACTAATACAGGCAATGACCAGAACGGCTTAAGTCATGTAACACCCCCTACAAATTTCTGACTTAAGCATTATTTTTAGTGACTAAAAAAAAGCCTAAAAGCGCTGCTTGTGTGCGTTTTACAGGAAACACAGGTGCCAACCAAGAAAAAAAAGCAAGTGGAAGAATAAGGAAGCTCTCCTTCTGCTCTGCAAATAGGAAATAAAGCACCGCCAATGCTTTCCTACTCGGGTGAGAGCTCTAGAGCAGAACCCAGGACCGGACCAAGCCCCCCGGCCGCGGGAGCCGGCCTGGGAACGGCAGGAGAGCAGGAAAACGCCTGTACCCGGGCCTGGCCCTCCTCCCTTCCCACAGCCCCGGCGAGGGGTCGGGTCAGGCCGATCCCCTCACGTACAGCGCCGAGCACCCTCACCTCACCTCACCCCCGACTCCCCGCCGCCGCCGCCGCGGCCTGGGGCGCTGCCATCCGGGCACCGGGCCCGGGGGGGGCGGGGGGGGGGGGGGGGGGGCAGAGCTCGGTACCTGGCCAAGAGCTCGAGATCCTCCAGCGCCGCCAGGAGCCGGTCCCGGGTGCTGCTCCGCTCCCCACCTCCCCCGGTCGCCGCCGCCATCACGATCCCGGGCGCGGACCCGAGCGAGAACCACCTCCCGCCGGCGGCGCCAGGCCCGCGCGGGCGGCCGACAGCGCCCCTGGCGGCGGAGGTGCAACTGCAGCCGGCTGGCAGAGAGCGCATGCGCAGAGCGGGCCGGCAGCCGGGCGGGCGGTGCCTGCTCGTCCGGCCCGTCCCGTCCTCCCCCCCCCCCCCCC
>JAVKLA010000008.1:31268310-31286634 GCA_034782735.1 Sagittarius serpentarius
AGGGGGTGTACATTTCCTTCTGGGTTAGTGAGTGAAACCTAACCTCATCGTACAGAACCATGCCTTCAGAGTGCGGTTTTATGTTAAACTAATTTAGTATGCCCATGGGCTCATGCTGAAAAGTGCAATATCTCCTCCATCTCTCTCCAGCCACGTATTCCATCGTGCTCCCCCTTACATGAGGTCCAATGTCCGTAAGACTGCAGAATGAACCAGAGGAGCAAACAAGTTCAATGGAAAACCATCGTTTTTCTGGTGGATTTATTTTCTGTCTGATGAGTTCGTTGAAGCAGTTGACTTTTGGGTTGGCCGTTGCTAGCTCGCTAGACACAAGGGACTGTGTGGCCAGGGGAGGGAACAAGGGATGCTACTTTTACTCCTAGTTAAGTGAAATTCAGGCCTAGGATTCCTCTGGCGCAAAGCCTTTTCTTCCAACATACTATTGCAGCTTCTTAACTCCTGGTATACTACCTTACTTTTCATGAACTAGAGGATCACTTTGGAACTTGGAAGTTAAGCTGTAGAGAACCTTGTGTAAGAAGCCCAAGGCAGATAACGTGCTTCAGTTTCAGTCTGTATCTTTTCCAGGCTACAGCGCTCTTCAGCTGTCTTCTTACTTACACATTTGAGACACTAAACATCGAGTGTTCAGCTGGTCAGTGTTCGGTATACCACACCTTAAAATAATAATGGAAAATGTCGACTACAGAAGATGATACATAACTCCTGAAGGCTCTCAGATGTTTGACCATGTGTAATAAAACTTTGCAAACAGAACTAATAAAAAGGCAGGAGGATTAGCAAGGAGAGCAAGTGGGAAAAAGGACAGAACAAATACTCATTTCCACTTCCCCGAGATAATGCAAAAATAAAATCCTTTCTGTCAAATATCAACTAAAATAGAAATCAAACATCTTGAGCACTGCTTGGAAGGATGCCACAGCTGTACTTTGGCCTGTGGAGATGAGAATAATCATCCCTTATTTGTCAAGCTGTCTTTACACCATTAATATTTTTAAATGCCTCTGATAAATCATCCATTTCTTACTGCTATTTAAAAAAAATCTTTATTTCCCTGCTCAGTTGTGTTGGATAGTGATTTTAGATGGATGAGGTGAGAAAGAAAAAAAAAGGTGGTTTTGCTTAGCTGGTGCAATTCTAGAATACGTTAAAGATGAGGTAAAAATAGATAATACTATGAGCCAAAGCTTATTTTTTTGTGGAAGGAGTGTGAAACACTAGTACATATGGCCAAAACCGGAGTTTGGTACGCCATTCCAGACTGTTCCAGCACAAAATTAGCTCTGCTTTGAGCTATATTAAACCTGAGTTACACTGATTTCTGCTGGTGTAAATTTGAGCACAGAGCCCTCAAGACAGGAAGTCACCCAGGCAGAACACAGCCGTGGCTTTCAGTCTGCTGGAGGGCTTGCTGGGACCGCTGCTGCCTATGAAGGAGGAGGTGTTGAGTGGGAGAGAGAATCAAAACCGGCCCTGGATAGCGAGGGGAGGGGAAAAAAAACAGAACACAACAACAACAACAACAACAAAAAGAATGTCCTTTATAAAGGGAAAGCTTGTTTGACCGCTTGGCCACTAGAGAGACTCATAATCCTGCCAAGTGTTCCCAGGAATAAAGGAAAATTTGGGGGCAAATAAATATGAGATCTTTTCCCTCACCAAGCTAAAAGTTAACACTGACTACTTCATGAAATAAAACATCCAATTAGGGATAATGAGACTCCTGGGGTAACCCCCCAACACATTAATTTTAAGTCTTCCTTAAGTTAAACTTGTTTATTTGGAAAAAAAAAAATCTTATTTTCCTTGCAGCTCCTGCTGTAACCTGTTTACCAAACACTACTGGGACACCCACACAAGCTTCTAGAGAAGGCAGGCTGAAATTTAGAGTTGTTTACTTCCCCTCACAAAAAAATCCAAGGGCAGCGATGACAGCAGCAGTCCCTGCTCTCCCGCATGCTGAATACAAGCTAGGCTCATAGCAGTTGTAACTTACTTATGATGAATCTCTTCCCACACCTCACTCATCCTTTTCTTGCGCCCCATCGCCTGCTAGAGATAAAGCTGTCATCTCTTCCCGTTTAGACCAGGTCACCTGTCTTTTAACTGGGTGAGTTCATCTCCTGATCTCCAGATTTTCACCTGCTTCACAGGAATGCAACTGCCAGACAGGTTTTCAAATACCTGCAACTGACGTCAGCTTCTGCCCATGAGATTCAGAAAGAGCAGAACACCAGCCAGATATAGAGGTGGCTGGCTTAAATCAGCTGAGGCCTGAGTTCTAGGGTGAAGATAAAAAGGAAGATTTATTTAGAAACCTACAAGAGCAAAAATGAAAAAAAGTGATTTCTCTCCTACCAGTTGGAGATGGATAGAGGTAAAATTCCGTGTGAAAGATGAGTCCTGGGAGAAGTGAGGCAAGCTTTTATTAGCAGCTGAGAAAACAGTATGATAAACTATTCCAAAAGCAATTACAGAATGACTTGTACTCAGCAGCCAAGTAGGATCCCATGGGAGATTCTGAAACCTAACAAACTACTCACAATGCTGGTTCCATGTGGAATGAGGGGAGGGTTCACAGCTATTAAGCCTGGGAAAGACTATTACCATCAGTAGTAGTCTATCCTGTGTGAAGCAGGCCTTACAATTACATGCATGGATCTCTGCTTCAGGACTGTGCCATTTATTTGGACATTAACATATCATGCAGAAAGGAACCCCGCTTTTAAGTGCTGGCAGATTTATTATGTCTGTAGATGAGTTGTTCAAGGGTTAGTGGTAGGGCCAGGCAAGGAAACACTGTAGTTCTGATCGTCCACAAACGTAGATACTGAAAGCACACTGAACAGTCATTCTTCATTTCTGACTTAGGCAGATGCTTTTAGGTGGCCAAGAGGAGCCTTTAGAGTGTCACCTCGTCTGCTTTCAAAATGGATGAAGCCATCCAGCAGCACTGTCTATGCAGAACCAGAAAGCGCATCTCAAATTCACACCAAACCTCCCTCCAGTAGACAAATCCTAACTACAGTTCATGTTTACTCGTGTCACGTCTCCTTTTTAGCTCAAACTGCAATGTAATATTGACATGAGGTCATTAAAAGCCGTGCAGTCTTACCATGCCACCTTGTGCTAGATAGGTGGCAGTCAATGAAAATAATCTGCCAAGAGTTCATACATAATTAAAATAAATGTATTGCTGATATGCAGGGCATTTTGAAACAATCCTGGGTGTTTTGGCTGTTTAATCTAAGCTTCTTGTGCCAGGAATTGTTTCTTGTGCCTTGTAAGGACACAGCATCTTGCTCAGATCCAAGCTGCTTGTCAGAATTTCATACGTTTTATGGCAACGCTAGCACTGGAAAATGCTTCGTTAAGAGCCGCTTCGTAGGCATGAACTTGGGCACATAAAGCATATATGCAAAATGTACTGTGGAATGCAGAATATGAAAACCAACCAGCACAATCTGTCATGTTTTTACAGACGTGTGTCGTGACAGGAGAATACGTACAAGTCCTTGTTTCTCTTAACCTCACTGAATTCCTTTCATAATCCCTCACCTGCCCTGCCCCCACCCCAGAGATACAGTCATTGCAATAGAAGGGAAGGTGGCCAGGCTGGGATCGCATGTCATTCTTGTCCCCAGGTGCTTCATAAATCACACTTAGGTTATCTGGTAATAAAGTTGGCAATGAAAAGGATGCTGTAGCAGTGAGTTACAGGCATTTGCAGGTAGTGTGGCAAGGAGTTCACCCCAGGGAACCCTCTTACTCAGTCGTCTGCTTCTTCCCCCACAGAATCCCTTGTACTTGTAATTCTCCCTTGTCCCTGATTTTTTTCTGGTTACTCAAAGCCTGAGTCATACACCCTGAAATAACAGTCACCCTCATTTCCAAATTCAAGCCTCAAAGACATGAACAATTATGGTACTTCAAGAAATTAAGGCTCAGTTTTGCCAAGGGTTGACCTTGTGAAGTGCTGAGCTTTTTTGCCTGCAGTTGAATAGCACGCCTCTCCCTGTGTTTAGCGTTAAGCTTTGGACTCGTTGCTTGCAATTAAGCACATATTTAAACTGTTTGGTAGATTGTGGCCTGAGTATACAGTACCTGGCAGATTCCAGTCTTGCAGGACAGAGTACTCGGGGACACATTTGTGCTAGGGCTGCACGAGTACATTTATTCTAGATGCTGATAACTCTGCCAAGTGCTTCTATATACCCTGCCTTCCAAGCTGTGACATTTTGTCCTGTAGAACATGGTATAGTTCTACTGTTCTTGGAGCATTTCCACAAGCTGGAATTGCATCCAGTATGGATAAAGGCAGGTTGCTTATAGAATCGTGGGCAGTTGTATGGACTAACTAACTGGGTTGCTTCCGATATGACCTCTCCACTGTCACAGGACAGTATCCTTCCACACACACCTGACAGGTCAAACTCCCTACACAACCAGTATAGATTAGGTGTTAGTGCTGGAGATGGCACTATACTGTACTCTCTCTCTGCCAGCACTGACTATACCTTTCTGTTACATGCAGCTGCAAGCAAAATCAAAGAATCTCATGGAGTTATGTCTAAACTCCAGAACCCAGCAGTGCCTCCACGGTAGTCCCAAGTCCAGACACATGTCTCTGGTATGTCAGGGTGAGTCTTGGGTGTGCACCAACCTATCGATTTGCCTCACCCACTTCTTCACACCTTTGTTTCAGGGGAAATAAACTCAGGCTAAAAGACAACCATGAGACATTCTTCCAGACCCCCAAGCAAGGAACATACTGTCGGGTATTCCAGACCTGCATTCTGCCTGTAGCCACATGCCCTGTGTTGTTTTAGGGACTTAAGGCCTTCTCTTTCTGTTAACTCATACCACCTGTCTTGGAATACATTTTTTACAATTTATTTTTCATGAAACACAGGTATTTCATCAACAACCTTGTTTTTGCCTCTGTGAAAAGGCTGTCCTATCCCTCTGGCCCATTTACAGTATGGGATTTCTACTTCTCTCAGGCTATCAGATGCCTTGCAAAGGCGTCCCTTGCTCGTTAGGGACCCACATAAAACTCCTGTCTTGTGCATTCACACATGCCTTTGGTTCTGTCATCTTCCTAGACAAACAGTTGCCTCTCTGTCACCAAAACACACAATCCAGGTACCGAAGTGCGGCCTCACAAGAGAGGACCGTGCCAGGCTCTGCAGAGATAAAATCCTAAGTCCATAACCCTCCTTCTCACCCAGCTCCTCTTCCTGGCCTGAACGCAGGTGCCAAGAAAAGAAGACATGCAGAATTTGAAGGAGGGAATAGTGCTTTTATAAGTGGTAGCTTAATGCTACAGAGATTTGTAAACAAGAAGAGGACTCAATACAGGTTTTTAAGATTATTTATGCAAGGAAATAATACAGAAATTCTGTTCTGACATAGGCAGAAAAAGGTTTCAGACTTTGATAAATTCTGCCCTTAAGACTTAAGAATCTTTAAACCTTAAAACTTCTGCAGAGAGACTTTAGTTTCGCTTTTTTACATTATTTTAGTGTCTGTTTGTTGCAGTCCTCATGCAAGTATTTGCTGTTAATCCCATGTGCCCGGTTACCTCAAGGCTTGTTTATATCAAAACAAAATGCTGTGGTCCGTTTCAACATCTGAACATCAGAGGTAGGTTAGCTGGAGAAGCCATGCAATGTCCCTAGTTTCAGGCTGACCTCTGGCAATCCTACCTCCTGGTGGAATAACAACATCACGTGCTCACTTCCAAACACCTGACATGCACTAAGTTTCCAGCAGTAACAGCATGTAGGAAGGGAATCTAACCCTCAGTCAAACCCCACTGCCTCTGTCTTTTGGAGAGATTGACAAACTTCTACTAACAGAAGGAGAATTGAAACAGGTCCTTTCCAGTTTGAAGTTTCACACATTTACAGGAACATGCTAACTGAAGTTTGCGGAAAATAAAATGGAAAGTGATGCGGAAGCGAAAGTAACTTCACGTGCTATATTGAAAGCCAGACTGTGAATGGATTTCTTGAAATATCAAATTTTAACTGTAAAAAAACTGTCAGAATGCATCACATATGAACACAGAAAGACATTACAGACTGCAGGGAGATGAGTAGCTGTGATGAGAAAAACAGCCCAACCGGCATGTAGAGGGACGCTTGAAGCCTCCTTTGTTATGACTACAGTAAAAATACACATCTATTTTCCTAGAATAACAAAGCGTTCATTCTCCCTCCTGCTTGGAGCTGTTGGGCATTTACAGCGTGTTATTAGCAACTGTACAAATGTCTTGTGTTTTGAAAAATAAAAAGAATTAGTGAGTAAGGAGAATTAATACCTTCCCTATAGCCCTGCCCCTGGATTTGCTTATGCGTTTCACTTTAAGGAGTCACTGGATAAAAATACGTGATCCATGCTGGAATCAAGGACTGGCGCCCAAGACCTCCATCTCTCAGGGGAGCACACCTCTATAATTAAAGTACAGAGTTGGGTTTCCTATTATTGCTTGGGCTTTCCCTGGCTTTGTGATTCTTCAGTGCTTTTTTGTCCAGTGGTCTCTGCTGCGGGAGGGGAGGCTCGTGCAGCTTAGCCTCCTAACTCCGGCATAAGAAGCTCCCCTTTGAGAAGAAGGGAGCTGCAGGTTTGAACACCGTCCCTCTGAGGAGGACCTGGATAGAGCCCCGATCTCTTTTTAACTTGAGTGGATATTCAAACCATTAAGTATTTCTCCTTGGAGGCCACGTTTCAGCAAGGCACACATTTGTTCGCTGGGGCAAGAGCTAGTTTCCTAAATCTAGAAGTGAATGAAAGGAAGGAGGGCTCCAAATATGTTGCGATCTCATACACACAGAAGTCTAAATCTGGGAAAAGGAAGAATCTCAGCTGTCCTCTTTGCCTTCTCATTTCCCGCTGGCTGGTTTCAACAGATGCTGCTGTCCCTTACTCAGAGGTTTTGTTGCTAGGAAGAGGATGCTCCGCTGCCTAACTCCCTCTGTTCCTGGAAGGGGAGACAGAGCCTGATCATCATCAAGCTCATGAATTACAGTCCTCCAGTACCTGCCTAGAGCCTGAGTCTCTTGTAAATCTTCCCCTTTTGTTCCTAGTGCCTAAGCTTGAAAACATGCCTATAGGCATATTAAAAAAAATGAAAAGGTTGTTAAAAAGTATCTTTCTTTCTGTTTATGCCATCAGCTAAATTGTTGTACCCCTTCCTTTGCGTGAGATGGACTTGTGCAGTGGTCCAATTCAGAAAACAGATTCTTGAGGAAACAAATGTCTTTCTGCCAGGTTAGATTCTAGCTCCCTGAGCTTGGTTCATCTTCTGGTTCCACTGGCACCAATGCCATGCCAGACACGAGGCCAAAACGTGCGGGAAAGGAAGAAATGTGTGAGTGAGGAGGGAGGGGGAATCAGGCAGCAGTAGCCCAAATTTAGAGCAGCTTATGCTGTGTTGGAATCATACTCCGAGGTACAGTTTGGGCTGTTATCTGCCCAGTGGGTTGCCATCATCCGTACCTCCTGTAAAATAAATCTGTTTGAACTGCACAGAGTCCCAAAATAGATTAGATATCACCCACTGTAGGGTTTTGCGATTGAAAAAAAAAAAAAAAAAAAGACTTGGCAATGAGCAAGTCCCAATGGTGGGGTTTAATGTGATGCTGAATGCAATTTAACAGCTTGCTGCTGCTGAAAGGGGGCTGCTTATCTTTTTTTCTCCTGCATTTCCTCCCCCACAGGCACGTGCCATTAATGCTTGCCTTGCGCCAACTCCAGCATTCATCTTGCGCTTAGTTTTAAGAGTGGGTCAGTTGTCTTGCTAACCGCATCAGAAAACAAAGCCAGCAAAAAAGTGAGTGGTCTACTGGGCTTAGGAGCTGAGTCAGCTTTCTCGGTCACCTGGCTTGGTCGGATGAGCACCACACCGAGCGATTCCAGGGAAGGGGCAAGAGGCCCAGCTGGGAGCATGAGGGTGCAGGGGAAGGTGGGAGCAGAATCGCAGCCCGTTGGCAACACCAAGCTGCGAGGTTGGCTCAGTTCCCTGCCAAATCGCAGCCCAGCTCTTCTTGGACTTCGCTATCCAAAGCACATTATTAAATGCATGCGACTCCTGTGTCAGATCCCTGCCAAACTTTTACTGCTACGCAATTATGGGCCAAATGAATTTGCAGATCCTTGTAGATTCAAGAACCAACTTTGTTCTTGGCTCTCGCTGGCAGCTTGGGCAAGTTGTGGAACAGTGGTGCAATGTGCTTCCCCTCCGGGAAATTCTGCTTACTGAGGGAGCGATCTAATTATGTGCTTGAAGCTTTTGGAGAATCTGTATCACCAGGCCCCTGGAGGGGAGCTGCAGTAATCCAGATGCTAGGCAACAATAGTAGGAAATGCTGTGATGAAGCCTGCATTCAGTAGGGAAGAATGTCACTTAAATGACAAAATACCTACTTGAGAACTTCCTCTCTTTGAGCAGCGGTCTAGTGATTCCTTCGTTAAGAGGAGTTGGCATTCTGTTCGCTGTCAGGTCGCAGTTTTTACAGGTAGCTGTCATAATGGGCTCAGCCTCTCTCTGCTGGCATTTATAAGCCAAGAGAGTCTGTTTCATAGGTCACAGCTCTGGCCCTTCCCTGTTCCCCAAACAAAAGTGATTTCAGTTGGCCGATAGTCAAGCAGAAAGGAGAGCTCTTTCCCCCCTGAAGAGCAGCACGATCCAGTTTGAGTGATTATGATCTACAAAGTCATCCGCATTCCTCAGACAGAAAGGACAGAAAAACAATTAACTCTGCCCCTGAACCCCAGACACCCAGACAACAGGATCCACTCAGAGCCGATGAGACCCACCGTGATTTTGCAGAAGCTGTGGTGGACACCTTTCTTCCCCTCCCACACATGAGTAACACGAGCCTTCCCGTGTCCTCCACAGTAAAGTCGATTTGCCTCCGTGAAGATTCCTCTGTGCGGGACATACACTGAGTTCCTACCAACAGCATCTGTTGCTGAGCTATTGTTGAGGATATAAGGGAGCCACAGGAACCCCGGACTCCAGATTATTCCTCACAGAATCATTCAGTTTCTGTGTTTCTGTGGTGCCAAGATCTGCAAAGGGGATGTGTGTGCTTTCTGACAGAATTTGTGAAGTGCATGTGTTTCAATACCGCGGCCAGCAGTTTCTGAAGAGAAGGCATCTAGAGTTTCTTGGCAGGGGTGAGAGAAGCAGGTCTGTGTCACCACAGGTGCAGCTGAGCTTCCTTATTTTCATTCGGGGTGGTGGTTGCATTTTCTGCTTTTCCACACTTCTGCCACGGTGTGCATGGTCTTTGCACCCCGTTTCAGGATCTAGTTGTGCAAAGGAAGATGATTTGCTGTGGCTGCACTCAGTGCCTGGTGGGGAGCCTACTTTCTGAGAACATGCTTGCCTTAGGCCTGCAGCATGAGTCTTCAAATATGCTTAGCATTAAAATGTGGTTAACTCAGTTGCTAGCCCAGCTGAACTTTCACAGTTAAGGAAGACATTGTGCAGTGAAATCAGACTTTTGTGTTTATTTATTTTTAGCTTCTATGGAAATTACAATGATGCAGTCATGCTCTGAGCGTATGTGTGCTCTTGTGTGTCTGTCTGTCCTCCCTTTGCAAACAACTCCTGGCCATCTGCAGCCCAGTTTCACTTAAACCTAGTGGTGTCAGTTATACTGGGTGCCTACATATTTCCTGAAAACAGACAGTTGCATATAGCAGAGGGAAAGCCTACAGCCTTATATGGAAGAAAATGTGTGCCATCAACCCAAGCTATGTTAGGCATAAAAGGATCTACACAGGAGAGCAATATTGTATGTCCCAACCTCACAAAAAGTTTTAATCAGAGGTGGCACCACCAGAGGATCCCACCATGAGATGAAAATGAGTTGGAAACCAGGTTTCATTTGCTGTGTGGCATATGGAAATACTTGATTACTCAGGAGAGTAAAAAATAAATACTAATTTTGTCTCCCACTCTTGCCTGCTCTCTTGCTTTGCTTCCTTTGCTGCAGGCTTGTAATATAGAAACCAGATCCTGTGTGACCAGGAAGTGAGGCTTGGTAACTATGGATAGAGGGCTTAATTTTAGGAGAATGTTCATGAAACTTCTTTGAATTTCAACAAGGAACATTTTGCTTCCCATAGTCTCGTACGTCTTTTCCTTAACCCCACATTGGTTAGGTCTTAGCAGGTAACCCCATGTTTGGTATGTCCGTCACTGAAACTATAAACTATACTATCCCCATAGGTGAATTAAAAGGCTTTATTGGAGAAAAACACAATAAAACTGTGCTAGCTTTAAAATTCTGGAGGGCTTCTAGCTACTTCAACAATCTACACATCTCCTGTCTTGCGGCGAGGAGGGCCTTACCTTCCCAAAACCGAATGATTCATGCTACCAACTTTCTGAACCGGGACTTAGTGAAGTACTAACAGAAATACAATATAAATTTCAGTTGCCAGAAGAAACAAACTAAATGTTTTTATGTGCATTCCTGGTGGCTTTTACTGTATCTCTCTGTCTCGGCCACGGTATGTCAAACCCTGAAGTAACTCTATGCATATAAGTAGCCACCAGATCTTCTCAAGTATTTGGAGGCCTGTGGCTTTACAGAACAAATACATATGAGTATGCAGAGACTGATGTTGTAGTAATTACTAATCATACTGTAGTTTTATATATATAGTACAATGTACTAGCTCTATACCTTCATTATTATGAGTTACTCTCTTTACTTCAACACATTTATTCATGTTAGCAGACAAATGCACTGTCCTCCCTATACTGGTGAAGTAAATGGTGAATGTCCCCTGGAACTACAATTTGAGCATCCAGACTATTAAACTGGAAGGAGTATCCCTGGCAAGGGATCCTGCCAGAAGGATCTTCTGACGCTTGACCTAGGGTGCGCAACCCTTCCGCACACAGTTCCTACACGCTGTGTGGTAATCGGGCAGGGACCACTTGCAATAAGCAATTCGGAAGCAGCCACTCTGTTTTGGGAGATAAGAGACTTTAACAAAATGGGTGGTCACAGTGGGCCTCAGTGGGATCACGAGCACATTTCATTTACTACCACAGGCATAGCCTTAGTCTCTTGCAATTGCTAACACGGATACAGCTAATGTGAATTTGTGAGGTTTACAGTATAGAAAGAATCTCCTTTGAAGTCTGACTAATTATTTGCTACTCTTGCTTATCCATTTTGTTCTTTTAAAGATGGTTTTAACACAAGTTCCTCCTTCACCTTTGAGGCCCAGCTGTCAGCGTTTCCCATTTCCACAGCTCACCCTTAAACTAAGGTAGACTCCTTATGCTCCCCTAAGTAGCAGTGATGTCAGCAAGTATTGCAGAAGCAATGCAGAGCCAGAAAGGCCTGAACTCATCTTTGGCAGATTTAAAAGCCTGTCATCTCTCAGTGCAGGAACAAGCCTGTGTAAGAGAGGGTTAGCTCAGAATGCATTTCACATTGAAATTCAAACACCATCATAGGAGAAAGGTGCTTTTCTTCCTTTTTCTTCCCCCCCCCCCCAAGCAAAACATCTCAGTGCATATTTTGATTATTGTTTATCCTACTTCTGATAAAAGTCTATGGAGGAAGAGTCAAAATAATAAAATACTGTTTAAAAAGGGCAAAACTTGAGTAATTGAGGAGTCAATATATTGTTTTACTTATTCATAGATGCATATTAATCAACAGTTTTAAACATGTGAAAACCTGCTGTTTAGTCCTCAATTACTTTTCATTCCCTTTCTTCATTGATTTTTTTTTTATATTGTCAAAGCACCTAGAGGCCCAGTCCTGACTGAGGACTGGGGCCCTCATTTTGCTCACATAAAGAACTTGTGTTTCATGGGTTTATCTTTCTTTCAACTTGCTTGTTCTACTATGGTTATTACTGAAATTATGCAATACTAGGAATACATACTTATAATTACCATGGACAGATGGTCTTGAATCACTTCACTGTGTTTTGTTTTGTTTTAATAAATTACATGCTTTAATTAACAGAAATCTCAGCCAGACATTTACCTATCTATTTTCCACAGGCTTCTTTTGCCCTTTTAATTGTAACAGCAGCCATTTAACATTTAGGTGTGCAGAATATCTATATTAACACAACCTTTCGTTGATAATTTTGAAGCCACCTACAAATCAAGTGCTTGCAGACAAATTATTCTCTCGGTGCACTCATCTGATCATGAAAAGAGCTAATGCTGTCAGCATTCCTTGCTCTGCTCTAAAGTATTATTCCTGTTTTACAGAGGAGGGCAGTAAGAAACACAGTTTAATCCCTAATTTTTGAAAGCTGTTATCCGACAACTTGTACCCTCTGGGTGTGTCTAAATTGTGGGACCAGAGACTTTTCAGTTCCCAAAATGTACCCTGGCCACATTGTAACTGCATTGTAACTGGGGGTAAGGTTCTGATGTACAGTTTTCTCCTCTTCCTGCATCCTGGTTTCCACTGGAAGGAAACTCAGGTGTATGGGAAAAGAAAGATCTACAGTATGCTCCAACTGGTCCCCATCTGGAGAGACACAGGATCACAACAGGGGTGAGGGCAGGGAAGGGGAAGGACAGAGGAGGGACACACTGTGCAACGCATGGTACCCCACACATTGCCTGTTAGCAACGACAGTAGATATGTAGGGTGAAAAACTTCCATTAGCATTGGGGTCCAGATAAAGGAACTTCCTGGCAAATACGGGACTAGGGCACATTTTTTTGATTCAGGGTTTTGATCTTATTCCAGGATCATTCTTTCCCTCATTTCTGTTTGTTTGCTGCTACAGAACCACTCCGGATACTATGATATTACATATTCATATTACAGTTGCAAAATATTACTCTGTGCAGTTTAAACTCTCCTTTTTAGAAAGCAACTTGTGACAGTAAATCTGCGAAACCAACAAATTTCCTTCCTATCATCAGTTCATCTATAACCTCTCTCTACAGCCACATTCTTCCTGTCCCTGATGCTCACCTATAGATCACAGTTTGTATTTCCGTTATTACTCTTCATCTATGAGAATTATTTCAGTTTCCCTGCAGCAGACTGGCATTTTTTTCTGGGATGTTTCAAGGGGAGCTAATTTACATCAGGAAATTGCTTCAAGGTGATCCATCTGGGACAGTCAAAAAGTTTGCATACTCTGTGTGCGCTATGTAGATATAGTTTGTTATTTCTTTTGTACTTCACACATCACCTCTGGCTCACATGCATCTCCCCACCACGACCAGTCTTTGCCCTTTTCATAGTAAGTGGGCAATAAAAATGTGGTTGCCAATCATGGCATCCCAAGAAAAATGGCAGGGAAGAGCCCATCCAAACTTAATCAACAGCTAGAGACTAAAAGGGGCTCCCAGGGGTCAAGGCTGGCTCTCAGCTCTGAGGGAAGAAGTGCTAAGGGACAAAAACATGTCCCTTCTTTGCCTGGAGATACTGTGAAAACACTGCTCAGAATGTCCATCCTTCTTGCACAAGGTTAATTTTTTTTCTAAGTAGAAAACCTGTTTATTTTCTGCCACATCCCAAGTTGGGAATGCAAAATGCTTCATTTACCACACAGCCACTCAGCATCAAGTCAATGGGTGCCACGCAAGAACTTGAAGTGCACTGAATAAAAGCAGTTCCGGTGGGGAATTTACTGACACATCCTACTTTGTTGACGGACACTACTCAGATTCAGAGCTATAAATGTGCCCGGTCACAAGACAGGTAAAACACTGCATTTCTGCAAAGGCCCCTTGCCCTCTCCCCATCCAGCCTTCATCTCAGCCAGAGAGTTAAAAAATAGGATTGCTTCGAAGTGGGGAGTAGCGTGTACTTGCAATACGCTGCCACATTTCCAACCAGCCCACGGCATGGCTCTCATTACACAGCAGATGTGGCTTTTCTTCTTTCTCTTTCCTCCCTCTTCCCTCCATCCAATCACTTTTTTGATCAGTTGAACTGATTCGGCGAACAAAAAGCTAGTTCAGATGTCCTTCAAAGAGGCTACACGGCCGTAACAAATGTATGCACTGAATCTGCTAATGCCATGGCTCAGTTAGACAGATCTCCATGCTTTCTGCTCCCTTCCCCCCTCCATCTTTCTCCAGGGAAGGCTTTCTCCAGAAACATCAGTAAGCTTGTCATTATACACTTTCCCTCAACTACATCATTACATTCCTCGAAACTTTCCTTTTTGAGAAGAGCTGACAACAGTGCATAGACTCTCATGCAGGTCTTGTCATGATGCCTGAGCTGTCGTCCTGTCTGGTTTGTCTGTTCTGGTCTGTTGTCTCCAGTTTTAAGCTTAACTGCTCAGTCCTGAGAGGTAGGGACCTTCTGTCTTGTGTCTGGACAGCACATAGCGCTATGGTGTCCTGTGTCCATCGCTTCAGGTTTCTAAAAATGCATGCAATCTGATTGATCCTAATTGCTCTTCCCCATTTCTGATGTTTAATCATATTTTGTGTAATCCTGCTCTCCCTGCCTAAATGAGTATGAAATTATACTCAGAGCAGCAGAATCTGCAGGGATGGGGAACAAAAACTATTTCCTTGACTTCTCATTAATTTTGGGGACTATAGTGTTGTCTCCTCAAGGGCTCCTACACGGGACTTTTGTGCCCTAGGTCTATGAAAGTGCTACAACCACACTGTAACAGGCTGCTTAAACCTACCACCTCTAAAGATTTCTACTGCTTCACCTCCAAACAGGCAGCCTCTCTGCCTGTAGCACATACGGGTAGGAAAAGTGCCCAGCCAGATCTGCCTTTCCTATAGCTCTCCCCAAGCACAAAACAGCCAGCTTGATATGGTACTGAGAGCACAGTCTTGCTCCTGTGCTGGCGCTTCCCGAGGCAGATAAGAACCTGTTAGGTGAAGTCAGTGGTTATAACCGCAGTGTTAAAAAAAGATCTTGTGTCGGTGAGTATTTGGTGGTTGCTCTGTGGTGAGAGAAAGCTGTCTGAAGCTGTGCAATTCAGGATGTGTGCAAGTACATACCCCAACTGAATGCGTTAGATTAGAAAAATATACAAACCGTTGCGTGATGATAATGCAAAAGAATCTTGAAAAGATACTAATGCTTCTACATTGTCAGAGAGAGAAAAATGGGGCATACTGGAGTACGGATGGATAGGCCATATGTGCAGGGTTACTGGTTTGGTGGAGCACTGAGAAATTGCTCCCTGTAAACTGCCTTTTCAGCATCTGTTCATTCTGTTGTTGCGTGACTGCACTCCCATAGTGCTGGGCAGACTGAACACAACTTGCCGTCACTCATAAAAAATTGCTGTTCAGGCCATGAGGATGTGCTGCCCTAGCAGAGCGCATCCTTGCTCACCCTTCTCCAAAGTGACACATGGCTCCCCGGAGGAGATGGACAGCCAGGAGGCAAGTTCATGTTCGCGGTGGCTGTGGAAGCGGCTAGGGTTAACCGTCCTACACGAGGGTCTGCGTGAACACTGTTCCCACCCCAGTGACTGAAGAGCCCTTTGAGGACAGCAGGTTCCTGGCCCCAGTCACCTTAAGGCAATGTGGGGGAACTTTACAGCAAAGCAAAGGGGCCTCAGAGGAGCCGGTTGCTGGAAACACCCAGCTCGACTGGAATCCCCATTTGTCTTGCCTCACTCTACAAATCTGTAAGATTTGTTCTTTTCAAAGCCACCTTTCATACTGTGCACAAAACACCGCCCTATGTGACACTCCCATTTCAGTTTCAGGGTTCCCTCAGGCCCACGTTTCATACCTAAGATACCACACGGTCATTATTTTACTACCTTGCTGGTGGCTCAGTGTCCCTCTCCCCCTGCTCCCTACATAAAAAGTACCATAATCACTCCCACCACCCATCCTCCGCAAAGACACACCCACCCACCAGCGTACCCCAGTTTTTCTGCTGGGATCTCAATTCTCTTCCCATGCCAAAGGTTCTCTTTCCATACCATTTTCCCTTGCCCTCTACCCTCCTACCCAGTGCAAGGATTTTGTCTTCCTCTCATTATTCCTACTCATGGCTCAGTTGACCCTAATTTCCTTATGCTAAGGACTTTATGCTCTTTTTTCTTTTCAGTTCAGGCTCCCCCCACCTCCTTCCCTTCCTACCTCCAGGGCTGGGTTCATACCCATTCCCCCACTATTGTTACGGGTTTTTTTTCCATCTGGGAGAGGAATTATTCAGAGTGTGGGTGTGTCCCAGCTGTATTGAAAGGACAGAGAGGATGGACGGGCACTGTTATCTTGGAAGGTGTCAATGCATTTTTGGTTCACTGTACACTTAGAAAAGTGCCTGAGACTGTAGTATTGAAAAACATAGGGAAAAGGCTCTGTACCCTCTTCAGTTTTTCTTCCTTCTTCATTATTAACTGTTTACTAAAATCAAGAGAGTTCTGCCCACTCGTGCCAAGAATACTACCTGAAACTAGAGAAATAAATGGAAACTGTGTTCAGAAGTAACTGCTTTAGAGAAGACAGAGGTGCCATGAGGCTGAGCGTAGGGCTCACAAACTCAGCCCATAACTTGTACAAAACAGAGGAGAAAACAGAGTCTAGCAGATATGATAATGTGATTTATTCAAAGATGTTTTCACACTGAAGAACATCTCTTTAGTACTCCTAAAGCAAAACAAGGTGTTAGCCCCCATGCATACTGAGAGAAGCATGATATGCTAAAACATGTCTACCTTTTTTTTTTTTTTTAAATACTTATCAGTTTCTTCTTAATTTGGGCTTAAAACTAGCATGAAAATTGTCTTAATCTCCACATTCCCAGTCTCATTAAATGGTCTATTTCTCTTGCTCTTCTTCCTCTGGTTTATTTATTTTTGGCTCCTTCTCCGTCATTCCTGGTTCGTATTTATTTGTGTTTGTCCTTGTTTTTCAAATATGGGACCTGCTTCTATTGTCTTTACTCAAGCGATTCTTTATTGAAAGCAAATGGCAGTCTTACTGGAGAAAAGGCAACGGAAATGATCCACGGTTTTCATATTAGGATCTTGCTTCTGTGGCAAGCTCCATGCCGGTAGAGGTACTCACCAATATAGAAGTAGCCTCAGATTTGATCGCAGATGACTGGTTAAATACTGTGTTTCCATTTACAATCTATGTAAGGGATTTCTTGTTCATAAAGTTTTCTATTTTAACCTATTTTTAAAACGGTTTCCACTCAGAAGGTGCAGTATTATTTAGGAATCTAATTCTTGTGCTATGAATTATTGAAGATGGAAGGAAAACTAACTGGTTTGCTGGCAAGGTACCTGCGTAAAAACATTGACCTGTGCCTTTGACTGATGATGGCTTTTTGTCAATCATTTGAGTGATGCAATTTGTGCAAAAACTTTTGTATTCTCCTCTGTTGCTTCCAGAAATGGCCAGGTGTTTCTTGGTACTTGTTATTAATCTTGAAAGGGGATTCTAAGCTCCTTTTTTAGCAGAGTGAAGATGGATGATTTATCTCTAAGGCAGTCAAGACTCATAATTGCACATCTTCATTCAATGGGAATGTTGCTCTTGACTTCAGTAACTACAGAACGAAGTCTCAGGCAGGAAGACAGATTTTTTTTTTTTCTCTAACCCTCCCTAGAGGAGATAATTGAGAATTATTCTTAGATTGAGACTCTCTCCAAGTCTTGGCAATTCCTTACAAATTACCATTACCTTTATTTTTCCCGAATAATTTATCTCCCTAGCACACAGTTTGAGCCATCCTGAACAAGCAGGTAGTCACCTTGCCACAGCTTGTTTTACTCTGCGCTGGTGCAGTCAATGCTATATTATCTTGGACACTGAGAAGTTCCTAACAACAGACCACAGGGATTTCCTGAGAAACTAGGGAATATTTCTTACATTTCTTTCAGCTTCTTCAGTGTTTCATCCTCGTAATCATATCACTACCCCACTAACCAGCCTCAAAAATACAAAGAAAACTCAATTTTTTAGATCTATAGCTTTAAATAATTCGGAAGAGAAAAATGTTGGAGAGAGATTGCATGTTACTGATATTTTTTGTCTTTATAACCAGCCAAAAGATGAGGCTTTCTGGGGAGCAAACATCTTTCCACAAATCCATTCAGGTTTTGACAAGGTGGTCTTCTAGTAAATTTTCCTGAAGGAAGTTTTAAAACAGGTTTAAATTATTGCCAGATACCTAACTCTCTTTGGCCTGGGGACAATTCTTAACAAGCAGTATGCTGCAGCCCACTCCAGTTTCTGCTGTCATTATAACCCACGGTTTTAACCTTCTCTTCTCTTCTCTTCTCTTCTCTTCTCTTCTCTTCTCTTCTCTTCTCTTCTCTTCTCTTCTCTTCTCTTCT
>JAVKLA010000008.1:31301437-31314734 GCA_034782735.1 Sagittarius serpentarius
GCACGGTTTCTTCCCCCCCCCCCCCCCCATTTATGCTAAGATTGACAAAAGTTAGCATTATCTGTTTTTAGTCTCCTGGTCCATATAAATAATACAACATTCATTTTCTTACTATTTATGTACTGCTTTTTATCCTCAGTGGAAATTACTCTGAATCTACAGATGAAGAGCATGCTAATTTATAAAACTCAGATATCTGTCCTAATTTTACAGATGTGGTAAACCAAAAGAATGAGATAATTAATAAGATAGGTCTGCAATGAAGCCAGGAATGGTTTTGCAGCAGACATCACGTGGCCTAGGGTCTGGACCACAATGGACACGTGGAGACTCCAGCTCCTGTCTGAGTGATCCATGTAGCATCTACAAGCAAGGGTCCTTTGTGCCCCAGCCTTACAAAATTTACCATGAAAAAAATGGCAAGGTAGTATTTGCCTAGCAGTTATTATAGAGGTCACAAGAAGAATAAGTTGGTATTTTGTTTGCCCATTCCAAATAGTGTCTGTGTGTGTGTATACAGATATTTTTATAAAGTTCATATATTAGTAAGTATATAATGTATTTTATATATATATATGTATATATACACACATAAAAATAAAACCCACAGGCATTTTAAGAGTAAAGTTCCCTAAATGCAGATCCTTGGATAATTTGTGGTTGTCTTCCTCCTAGCGTTCAGCAAACTCCTGCTTTTGATTGCAGCTTTCTGCTGTTTTGAGAGTAGAATGAGATGGTGGAATGACTGTGGAAAGACTGTGGAAAAAGAGTAGGCTGGGGAAGATCGTAAGTGGGAGGGGGCAGTGATCTCAGGGGGTGGATCTTACATGCTTGCTGAATCACGAAGGTCTAGCTAGTGATTTATTTTAAAAGGTACAGTCTATGTAGAAACCCCTTGTACTTACACAGTTGAAAATGCAGTACCCTTTGCAGGGTGGGAGGCTGAACGTGACTTTTTGAGGCCACTGCACGGTGCGGTGAGCTGTCTTGCCTAAGGTTTGCAGTTCTGGGAAGTTCTCTTGCTGCTTGGTGACTTGGTGAGGTGTTTGAACACCGGCCAGCATCTGTGTTTCTGCAGGGTGTGATGCAGCCAGGTGCTGGGGTGTTTGCTCCGCTTCAGGCTTTGAATAGTCTTTAATGGCAGTGAAGCCCTTCGGATTGTTACAGCAGCTTCTTCTAGAAAGAGGGCGTTAATTAAATGTAAGCCTTTCAAGGTCAGCTCTTCTGTGCTGCTACAATTAAATGCCATTCTGCATTTGCATGCGGAATGGTTTCCACTCGGAGAACTCTGCTTGCTGTGCAGGTACTACACATCTTAATTCACTAATACATGTATTAGCAAGGTATGGTTTTTTGAGGACAGGGCTGCCGTTCAGAGGGACCCCAACAGGCTACAGTAATGCGCTAAACAAAACCTTACGAGTTCCAGAAATAACAAATGCCAGGTCCTATACCTGGAACAGGCTCGCCCCTCCGTCGGGACAGGCTGGGGACCGCCTGGCTGGGAAGCCGATCTGCTTGAGAAAGACCTAGGGCTCCTGGTGGACGGTCAGCTGGGCCCGGGTGGCTGGCATCGCTGAAGGCTGAGAGCTTTCTGATCCAAAAAAAAGACATGGATGAGGGCCACGACGGTCGGAGGCTGGAGCACATGCCCTGTGAGGAGTGGCCAAGGGAGCGGGGCTTCTTCAGCCTGGAGATGAGAGAGATGGCTGCGGGGGGATCTCATGGCAGCCTCCCGGCACCTGGGGAGGTGACTGGAAAGGCGGTGGCCGTAAATTGAAAAAGGAGAGTTTCCAACTGGATATAAGCAAAATATTTTTCAGTCTGAGGAGAGCTGAGTGCGGAGCAAGTTACCCAGAGGAGCTTTGAAGTGTCAGTCCTTGGAGGTTTTGAAAACTTGACGAGAGCCCTGAGCAACCTGGACAGGCTTCAGAGTCCACCCTCCTTTTGAGCAAGAGGCTGGACTAGAGACCTCCCGAGTGGTTTCTGTGATGCTAGAGTCTACTTTTGAGACAAACTGAGACATGGTGTTTGTAACTTGTTTGAGATGACATACCATCTGTGGCTGAACTGGGAATAGAGTTATTAAATTCTGAGGCTCGGTGGTGCATATGTGCATGCTAATGAGATCTCTTGGGTGAAAGAGCCATCACCGCTTGGGAAAATAGCCTTGAGAGAAATCTAGGTTAAATTCACATAGCGTTCCATCACACTGATGTCTGAGATTCAGGCAGTTGCAGGAAAAAAGCAGAGAAATTTCAGACCTAAGAAGCGAGCAGGATAAGGAACAGACAGGAACTGGAACAATCAAGGTCAAAAAGATAATTTAGTATTGATCCGTTTTAAGTGAACTAGGAACCTGCTAAGTTCCTGTTTTCAAACATTGATCTAATTCAGGATAAAGTCAAGAGAAATACTGCATTTAAAGTTACAGATTTATTTAGCATAGTTTTGTATGGTAGAATGCAAGTCAATTATAAGTCAAAGAATGCAGGTGGGGAAAAGGGTTTATTTTGGCAATGTGTAAAAATGAAGCATTTTTCAAAATTGGACAGTTTAATGAAATGCCATGTTTTGACGTGCTGTAACCTTGAAGAGTGTAGTGATTTTGTTCTCTGAAAGCAAAATGTGTTCTGAGAAATGTCCCATATACCCTCTTTGGTTTGGGGTTTCTTGTTTTAAAAAAATAAACAGCCCTCAGGCACCTCCTGCCAGATATCTGGGCAAGCTTTCATCTGCGTGTTTTGGTCTATGACTTGCAAACCGATGCATCAGACCACTTTTTTCTTAAAATACTTGAGGAGAAAGAGGTGTGGAATGCAGAACAAATTCCCATCATTCTAATTTGTGAAAATGTATAGGTAAATTCATCAACATATATATATCATATAAAAACCCTGGCTTCTGCCACCTCTTCGCTAGCCAAGCTTATGAAAACTTTTGGTGTTCGGTACAGTACAGTGGCAATTGCGGATCTCTGTGGCTGTCAGCGGCACAAGAACTTCTGAATTCAGCGTCCAGACATTTAAAGACGACACATTTTCCAAGTGTTGTAGGTTTTGTTGAGGTTTCATGTTGTGTGCAAGTGGGGCGGGGAGAAGGCAGAAGAATCGTAAAGCCCCAAAGCAAAGGAAATAAAGGATGTGCGGAGCTTTATGACTTGCATGGCACAGTCTCCAAGGATGGAGACTCCACCACCAGTCTGGCCAAGCTGTGCCAGTGCTCGGTCACCTTCACAGTAAAAAAGTATTTCCTGATGTTTGGAAGGAATATAAGATGGTATTAAGATCCTGTTGTGCCAATTGCTGTACAGAAAAAGACAGGAGAGCAGTCCTGAAAATGCAGGACAAGAGGCACAGGAGTGCTGGTTGGTGGGGCGAGCACTGTGGTGGCCATAGCCTAGCTCCTCTTCCCAGGAGTGTAGCCCACTGATAACCTGAGTGGTGTATCTTGCAGCAGTAATGAAGGGAGGAAATGGAAATAAGGTGTGCCTGGTACTCTGCATGTGGCAGAGGCTGGAGAGCTCTGCTTTGGGATGGGGAAAGATGCGGGGGGGCTCAGACAGAGGATAAGAAGGAAATTACAGGCAGGCTTGAAACCACTGGGTTTGATGGTGAGAGAAGGGAGTTGGGAGATCTTGGAACTGGACAGAGAAAAGAGGAACAATTTGGGAAACACAGTTTGAAGAAAACGGAGTAAAATATAGTGTGTGGTTAGTTGTACAACTGCTGTACAGCCTGCGATGAGGATATAGTCAAAAGGTGTACATGTGAATTGCCTGGTCTACAAAGACAGAATTTTCAGACCGTTTAAATAAGTGTTGTTGGGGTTTAGTTCCTCTCCCGCCCCCCCCCCCCCTTCTAGTCCATGTAAGACCAAAGCTAACAGTAAAAATAACCACTCTTAACAATACTGCTCCCAAATTTAATCAAAACAGCAGACTAAATAGTGACAGGCTTCTTCCTCTTTACCCATCCTCTTTAATTGTTGGCTGCTATCAAGTATTGTAATCTCTTATCTCAGAAGTTGAAGGCAGTGTTAGGTAAGTCAGGATTACTCACACCAGTTAAGAGTTTCAGGATTGCTCTTCCCAGACAGCTTCTTTTATTGTCCCTCTATCACATAGCTGTGGGTGAACTGCTGATTCACGTCCTTCACATTCACTGTACAGTTGTAATTTTTGTTGACTTTCTGCAGAGAAATTGAACTCTTCCGTGTTCCACCATGTTTCTCTAGTTTTATTTCCTGCTCCCCTTTTCTTGCTCGTTTTCCGGTATATTTTTGTTCTCCCTTTACCTCCATCTTTCCGGATACATGCAACTTCCTATCCACCAGCACTGATTCCCTTTTTAAAACAATCTTGAGCTGGCTGCTTATATTAATGTTTTTATTCCATGATGGTTATGACGTTTGAACCATGGAATGAGTCATTTGACAGACACCTCATTTTTTAATAGAACACCTCTGTTATTTGGTGAAAGGTAGCGTTCAACTAATACAAAGATTGCCTTGGACTTTGAACTTTGGAAATCTCTTGAAATGTTATTTTCTTCTCGCTGCTGGATTTCCTAGCACTGTACAACAGATTTGTATTTACAATATTAATTTAGAGAACGTATACAGATACTAGAAATACAGGAAGAGGTTAATGGCACCAACTGCCTCATAGATAATTTTAATTAATTAATCTCCCTGGTTATCCAAACTACGTGACTGCAGCAAGCAACACCAGAACTAAGGTCTGGTTTTCATGCTATTCTTTAGGCAGAGAGCCTTTGGCCAGATGGACAAGTCCCTGTCTGTCTTGACAGAAGAGGAACTGGCAGTGCTGCCGTAGAAGGGTTTGCAGTAATCAACTGCACGTAAACAACCGTAGCTTGTTTTCAGGCTTCATCGTCTGAGTGGAAGGAATACGTCACTCCTTGTGATAAAGAAGAGATCTCTGAAGCACCTATTGTATACAGTCTCTGTTTTTCCAACTGGCAAGTTAAAATATCATTGTACTTAAAATTTAAATTTAATGTTATTAGGAAGCCTAAAATTGCTGCTTGAGAGGCAGATCAGTATGATGGCCTTCCAGATTCGCAGCATCTGGGGAGTGAGGAGTCTTGCGAAAGCCTGCCTTAATTTCCCATCTGCAACAAGTAATAAATAGAATACCAGGCTTGGAGCAGTCTTCAGGCAGGAGTACCATGGGAGGAAGGCAGAGCTCTTTCTAAATTAAGTTCGTTTTAAATTGACTGTCTTTTGGGAGGGTTTTCTACAGATGTCAGATTTACAAGTCAGAGCGGGTGAGCCTGACCAACAGAATTCAGTTTACACAGCCGTTGGTCAGTATTTTATTTCAAGACTTTTTACCCTTCCTCATTAAAAAACACTTTTAGGGAGTCATCATTAACTTCTCTTCTCTCCATTCCACTAATTAAAGCTGCAGTTGGTCAATATTTGCCTTTAGGAAGCTCAGTCTGCCCCACTGCGTTCTGTCCGTCCACTTGAGCTAACTGGCACGCAAAGGACCTTGGAAGAAAACTGTTCTGAACGGCTTCCAGCCAGTTCTACCCACGTTAGTTTTAAGCTCTTGTATATATATAAAAGTACGTATATATAAAGGATGTTTTTTTCAGATGCATAATTATGGATGGTTTGTGTATTGTGCTGCAGACATTTTCAGTAATATTTGTAATGCTCAGCAATACTGTGCGTCTGGTTCCTGTGTGGATCAAAGACTGTCTGTTGGTTCTGAAAGACATTTCCCCCTCCTAAAATGACTTTTATTGCTATCGTATCTATTTTTAAATTTGGGCCATTATGTTTTGCGTAGGTGCACAGCGGTCATACAATATTCTGGACTCCCCACAGCATATCCATCGTGTCTGGTTTAGGTGGATTCTTACCTAATTGATTCATATGTGTTTTTTTTAATCATATAATTGATGTGTCCTTAATTTCTGCAAAGTCTGATAATCTTCTCACCTATTTTAATATGAAGTAGACGTATGCCTTGTAAATTTTTAGACTGCTTTACTTTTATAATGTTAAAGCAATTATATTCCACTACGTACAAAAAGCCACAAGGGGAAAATGTAAGTAATTACCAAGTCTAATTATACACATTTGGCTCACATGGCTCACTATTGGAGCTTCTTAAATTAATTTTGTGATGTTACCCCAAACATGAATTTGGTCCTTCTGAAATTCAGCATTTATTTAAAGAAAAAAAAAAGTAGCATTAAAATAGAGCTGAAGAGAGCAAAAGAATATATGGCCAGTAGCTGTTAATAACTGCAAATGTTTGCAGATTTAGGGGGTATTAACTTTTTTTTTTTCCTTTTAATCCACTGCAGAACAGTTAACACTAATTGTCATGAATATGTTCTTGTGAAGATCTCTCTGTAGTTGAGAGGTGCTTTGGTAGATAGTTGGTGGTATCATTTGTCCATCTCCAAAGTGTTTCATTGTCCCAGTAACAAGACAGAATGCAGCTTTGCATTAGCTGCTGCGGTCACTGATGAAGGGATCTTTCCTGAAAACTGCAGTCATCTTGTAACTTCTTTGTGAGCAGATGACAGATTCAAATCTTGCCAATCTCAAAGAATAGAGAATTTAATACTTCTCGTTTTCTACCTACAGGAAAATTGTTCCTGCAGAGCTTGAAGCTATTCAGGTTGGGAAGTTCTGAACCAGTTAATTTTAACACTGCAGGATTTAGTGTACAAGTGGCAGAGAGATGCTTCTGTTTCATGTCTTGTCCATGGGAAATAGGCTAATCAAATGTTTTCCAATTAGAACAATCAGCTCATCAAGGGAAACAAACCAGTATCGGGCTTACATCCAGTTCCTCCTAAGGCATTTTGCATCAGAGAAGATTAGTTCTTTGGCATCATCTTAAGGTTGAGGATTCACCAGGGAGTTGGAAGTACACGGGGCAGGGATGAAGGAGAAGAAGGGAAAGAAAAGGACCGGAACAGCAATGATTAATTATTACTGCTCACAAAAGTAGAGAGGCATATTTTTAGAGGTCAGCTTCACCTCAAGTACATCACGCTTTCTTTTGTCGGATACATGTGGCAGCGGAACGCTGACCTAGAGAAAAATTAGTCAGCGAGGCTGCAGTCTCGCGTTGTGCTCTGGCTTCAGAAGCCGGGGCTGCTATCTGGGAACAAAGTGCAGTCGTAACTATGTGGGGAGAGGCGCTAATTCAGCCCTGTCCCTCTTAGTGGGCATCCGCTTTCACTTCGTGTTTTTTCTTTCAGAGCGTGAGTCACCTGGAGGGAGGGCGAACATCCGTCACGCTTTCTTCTCTTGCAGTGCGGAGGGTCAGATTCTTATAGCGAGGGATGAATTACTCTTTTGGGTCAATTCAGCCCAAACTAAGCTGTCATGGCAACAATAGAAAAGATTAGCCAGCTTAGCCACAGGACAGCTACTAATAGGAGTATAATTTAGCTTCAGTGGGTTACTTACAGTATTTTAATTTAGGGTGGGTTTAAACTGCTTGATGATGTACTTAGTTTTCAGATTCAGAAGAGGACAATCAATTGTGTGTTCTCCTTCAACAGCATGAAATGTTTTCAGTGTTGCCTAATGCTTGTGGTTCCTCTGTACTGGGATGCAGCACTTCCATGTGCTCTCCTAAGCAAGAGGCTAAACTGGGCTTGCACTCTTGCTCTGAATTTGGTGTGCTGTTTTCAGTAGGCTGTGGACAAATCAATGCAATAGACGATTACAAATACAAAAAAGTTCAATGTGCCACCATGAGATATGCCTTCAGAAATAGTAATGATAAAATTTAGCTGCTGGTAGAGGATAAGAGAGTTGTGTTAAACCTGTTGTTTACATCTGTCATCTCATATATCAAAGCAAAATTACTTAGAGCAGAATACTGATAAACTTGTCCTTCAGGTTCCTCCTAGCATGGTAAAAGTGTAAAAGTTACTTTCCTTTTTCTGATTATTTTTGTGGCCTATGCAAAATTAATTTGACATAAATCCCTGTTCCCAGGTAGGTGTTCACACTGTGTGTGCCTTCTGCACCGTTTCCCAGGTGCGTATTTTGTTAGTCTTTCTGAACTTACAAAATGACGTAAAAATGGAAGAGGCAGTTAGTCCACTACTGGATAATTCTGCTTGGAGTTAAAAAAGGGGAGGGATAAAAGCAGCACTGGGAAAGAGTAAAGATACTCTTAATTTTCCTCACTAGGGAATATTTTGGCATTGTATCCCAGAGCCAGTTTGCTGTCCATTTTTCTGACATTAACTTAACGATGGTTTCAATGACGGCTATTTAAAAAAGTTTCAATCGAGTGTCCTTTATGCTTTGAAATATCTAGGGAAATAGTTACCTAATGATATGGGGCAACATAAAAATAAAAATCCTTGGTTTAGCTGGTTTAGATTTATAATTGAGATGATTTATAGAATCCACAGTGAATCTTAACCTGACCTGAAAGTTAATTAGATTACCATGGGTATTAGGTCCTATTCTCAGTCTTTGCAAAGAGCCAGGTTAAAAACCACGCAGCTAGTAATCCTGTAATTTGTTACATGGAATTCCTTAAATAATTAGTAAGGTAAAAACTTTTAAAGGTTGTTACTTGTCTATTCATTCTGCTTTTTCAGTCCACGGCAACCGTTTTCCAGCCACTGTCGCTTTGCCTTGTAACGTATCCCAGAAATGTTGGTTGGAAGTGGCCTCTGGAAGTCATTTGGTCCAACCTCCCTTTAGAAACAGGATGGTTGCCAAAGCAAGATCAGCCATGGCTTTGTCTGGTTGAGTCTTGAAAACCTCCAAAGATGGAGATTGCACAGCCTGATTTACTGCGGTAGTTTGCAAGGTAACGTAAAACAAAATCTGTGAAGTATCTTCGGTTTGACTCTTAAATATTTCTGTGTCGGATTTTGGCAGCCCGTTGCCTGGCAAAGAAGTTGCATTGCCGCTTCTGTATGAAAGATAATTGCAGTCTGCTGCGAAGGTGGGTTTCACATCACCTAATTTTAGCTACATATGGATTAGGTACCTGGTTTGTTAACCAAGGAGTTTCCCTCTATTATCAGTGAAAAGAAGTCAGCCCCTCCTAAAGACTACTTCTGCCTCTCGGGGATAGCTGGGATGAGTCGTTCTCAGGAAGCGTGCCTCTTTCTCCCCACCATTTACAGGGAGGGTCCCCTTTCCCTTGGGTGTCACGCTCGCTTAGATGGCTTCGGCTGGGTGAGGGGAGTTCCTTCCCAGCTGGGCCAAGGCAGGGTGGGGACTACACCCACAACTTTGTTCCAGTGGGAAATCATCCTAATTAGCAAATACTGCAAAGAAACCACATGAGGCAGAACGTTGACTGACAGCTGTAGCTATTGATGCCTTCTCAAGCGCTTCCCTCATGCTCTTCCTCCGTTTTCTGGTTTGGGGTTTTTTGTTGATTTGGCTGTAACGATTTTTCCCTGGTCGTCATTCTGCCCTATTGTTTTTTTGGTTGCAAAGGGGTAATGAATTGCTTTGTATTTATTTGAGTTTTGATATTTTCCCAGGATTATCATGGCTTGGAAGAGGGTGGCTCAAAGATTTTTTTTTTTTTTCATTTGTTTTGTTTTTTCTTTTTTTTTTGGGGTGTAAGTTATGCAAACACTTGGGAGAGGAAAGAGCATTGTAATGTGGCTGATAGAGGAAAGATTTTGCAAGCAGCAGTTCATTGCTTAGAACGACTGTGGGGACTGCATGGTTATGCAAACTAGTGCTCTAAAGGGGAAACACCCTGTTATTCTTTTAGCATAACAGAAACAGCAGATAGAGGCATGGCCATCGCAGTCTTGGAGTAGAAAGCTTCCTTAACGACAACTTAGAAAGCATCTGTTTTCATTGCCACTCTTATTATTCTGCCGCCAAAGAGGTGGTAAAGTCTCTTTCGTCCTGATGGAACAACATAGGAAAGGATATATATTGCTTTTCTTACTACCTTTGATCTTTTGTTGGTTCTTCAGGTTCACTTAAATTGCGTATACCAAAATAAAAAAGAATCTGACCTTTCTGAATTGACTTCCTCGCCTTGCTGTTGTTGCACGGAGGTTACGTGAGAAGGGATATTTTTCTGTGTGCAACCTGGAAAGTGGCTCACTGTGTGTTATTAGGTGTCTCGGGAGATTTTGTTCTATTTTTCTCTTCCTTAAGACTTAAGTCGGCTGATAGTGATAACGGCACTAAAAGTGACAAGTTTTCCTAAACCTCAACTTGAATGGATCTGTTTTAAACTTTACCAAATAAAGTACATTTCCAAACAATTGTGATAGATTGCGTATAGCCTTTTCTGACGGATGCAATGGTTGCGCTCGGCTGGGCCTGAAGTACCTGCTGTCCTGCGTGTCTCAGGAACAGTGTGCTGAGGGTCTCTCTCTGCTGCGTTGCAGGACCCTGAGGATGCTGTGCCCGTTGGGCAGAGGAGGGCCTGGTGCTGGTGCATGTGCTTCGGACTGGCCTTTATGCTGGCTGGTGTGATCCTGGGTGGTGCCTATCTCTACAAATATTTTGCATTCCAGGTAAGTCGAATGCGTTTTGTTACAGGAGGGTTGCGGTTTTCTCCGTTACGCCTTACGTTTTGAAGAGGGAAGAGGAGCAACAAATTAAACCTGATAGCCTTGCTACTCCCATTTTTCTCTAAAACTTCAGCTTTTCTAAAGGCAGAGCGTATCGCCTGCTCTGAAGTTACCTGTTGGCAGAGGAGGGCCGGAGCGAAGCTGGCAAATAAAAGAGCGCAACACTTTTGAAAACCTTGCTTTGCAGAGAAAGGATTACATCTAAATAGGACTAGGGTTTAGGAACCCCAGTCGTGTCCCAGATTTTCACCTGCTCTCTCTCCTGCTTCGCAGTGCCGAATACCGGGGGTGGATTCGCCTCCTTGTCTGACCCCAGATTTCCTAGGTGCATGCGGTACTGCTGATGCGCACGGGGAAGGGACTGCTTGTCAAAGGAGTGCGGTGACTCTCCGCAGGGGTAAGAAGTACAGGCGCTGCAGGGGACTTGGGAGAACCACAGTCAGCATGGTTAAACGTGCTCTGTCAAAGTCTAATCCACGCTGACAAGATTAGACCTCTGATAAAACGTATTTTCAGTCTCTAAGAAATGGCACTGCTGCGAGAGGAGCCCTGTGAAGGCAGTGGTGCCAGGGAAGTGGAGCATTTACCTGAAACGTGGGAGATTTGAGTTAAATATTGTCTTCCTCAGGGCGAATTGTCACTGGGCAGCTCTGGATGTGCTGGGCTGTTGCCCAAGTGGTGTGAGCACGCGCTCCCTCCTTCAGAAACTGTTGGGGTTGCAAGATTCACGGAGTCAGAAAGGGAAGAGTATAAGCAAAACATGAATGCCTCTAGCCCACTGGTTAGTGCACGTAATTATAAGGTAGAAATTCTGTGTTCTTGTCCCTGCTGCCAGGATTATTTCTGGCCCCCCCGCCCCCTCCACTTTAGTAGCTGCTAATGTGGACGGCAGAGTGATTAAACGTGAGAAATTGTATCTGAACTTGCAGTTTATAGTCTCGTTGGCTATCATGTTACCCTGATTTACAAGGGAGCAGTAGCGTTGCCAGTGATGCTTAAACAACACAGTGCACCTTGGTGGATTAGCAAGCTCAGAGTAGCCGAAGGCCTGCTGTATTACTTACGCGCGTTCCATCCGTGCTTAGCACCGCAGTGCTCCGCCTTTCACGTGCCAGCTACCTGAAATGGAAAGTGCCGTTTAATTCAAACCTGTGGTACTTGCTTACGAGTGAGATCTGGGTTGAAGGAGGCATTCGGGGATTGAGCTGACATTGCACTGGAGACACATTTTCAGTGTAAAACTTCAAATTGATGGCATGTGCGTAGCCATAAGTTGTGTGTTTCTAAAACTATCCGGCCTATAAATTTGGTATATGACTTCTTCCAGCTCAGGACTTTATTTTATACTTCACTTAGGTAACCTGCCGTGTGTAGCGTGACAGAAGGACACAAATTGGTTGTTTTAATTTCTTTTTATTACCTTTTTGTCTTTTAAAACTGTTAAAAAAAATCATTTTAGAAACTGACTTTCGGAACTCTTGAAGCCTTGCAAAACTAAGCAACTTCACAGAATAATTGAGATTGGAAGGAAACTCTTGAAGTCATCTGGTCCAACCCCCTGCTGCAAGCAGGACCAAATTCAGAGTTAGACTCGCTTTTTAAAGGTGATTTGGATGACCAGTTTCAATGTTTTAAATTGTAATTATTGACTGCAGTTAAATCATAATTTAATAATAATATGCATGCATACAGACGTAGGAACTTCATTGTCTTTCTAAAAATAAGATGCAGTGTGCCACGGATAATGGATGCAAAATAGAAAACTAGACGTTAAGAACCTGCTTTTGGGATCCTGTTATCCTTGAATTCAAGGGAAGGACTCCCTCTGGGCTCAATACAATGAAGGTTTTACCCGTGGTCCTGTTGTAGATAGCAACTGGCTCCTACTTTGGTGTCTGAATCACATTAAAGGGAAAACATTTCATCTAGTCTGACAAGTTTTTCTTCTCCACAGTGCTTTGAGAATATTAGTTTTAAACTTCCAACAAGGCTACTGATTTTTTTGTTGCTGGGTTGTTTACTATTTTTAGCAGGGTGGTGTGTATTTCTGTGGAATAAAGTACATTGAAGATGGCCTAAGTTTACCTGAGCCTGGGGCAGAGGCTCAGAGTGCTCGCTACCACACGATTGAGCAAAATATTCAGATCCTGGAGGAGGAAGATGTTGAGTTTATCAGTGTGCCAGTCCCTGAGTTTGCTGATAGCGATCCTGCTGATATCGTCCATGACTTCCACCGGGTAAGAAATATTTCTGAAGAAGGTGAAAGCATTTAAAACTTGAGAAATGTTCCCCCTCAGTCATCCTGATAGCTGTACTCCCTAATTATTGTGGTGGTGGAAAGCGGAGGGTGGAGGAGGCAGCAGAAACGTTTTGATCAGCAGCAGCCTGCAAGCAATAATTAACCGGGCATACAAAGTACAGCGTTAGACAAATCATCATGAGGTAGTTTGTAAACCACCATTTGCAAATACAGTTCTGTTTTTAGACAGGGAAAAATCTTAGAGCTATTTCCTTCCCTTAGTATGAGGAAGTAAAGAGAACATAGTTCTTGCTGTGTTAAGTCCACCGAGCCAGAATTTGACCAACTGCTGTGGTGCTGAGGGAAGTTTAGAAAGGGCTGTCATAGCTTTGACCTCAACTTGCAGGGGCTGACTGCGTCCGATGTCACTGGGTATGTTCCGTGCCCCTGGAGGTTGCTCTCGTAGCGTAGCTCCAAA
>JAVKLA010000008.1:31321070-31355702 GCA_034782735.1 Sagittarius serpentarius
TCGCCCCCCCCCCCCCCCCTTTGTTTTTTAAATTGTATGTGCTGTGCAAGCATCCACAGAAGCAGTTTTAATTGCTCTAGTCATATTGTTGGACCTGACTGCTTGGGAGAACAAGGAAAATAAATAAGTTTTATAAAAATAACTTAGAACAGTGTTTAAAAATGAAAAGGTCTTAATAGCAAAATCCAATTCAAAATTCAGTATGTTGATCCCATGGTAATAAATGATGAGCGTAGGCTGGCAGTGAGCATTAGTTTAGCTAAAATTCGGTTAAATTCTGTCTCTCCCCAGTTCCAAGGTGATGTTGTTTAAATACTACTAGTCCGCTCTTCTTTGCCTATAGCGGTTTATTCCCTTGCTGTTCCCTCTCTCGCGTCCCCACAAGTGTTTTTGCAGATGCACAGAGAGGGAGCTTGGGTTAAAACTAGCCAGTGGCGGGGGGAGTGGCAGGTTGGTTTTAACTAAACCAGGACTGCGATTTGGTTCACCGCACCTTCAGGATCATTGCCTGCTTGTTGATTATCAACGTATGAATGTGTGTCTATGTTTGTGTCCTCTGAGAGGGAGATGGAAGAGGGATGGTTCTGATTTCTGGTGACATCGTTTTATAGCAAATGTAAAACTATTACATCTCTGAGGTACCTCATCCCCTCTTCTGTTTACCCTCCATTGTTCTTTGCTAATACAAACAGGAATTCAGAAGCGTGAAACCGTCAACTGCCGAAAGATTCGACACTTTGAGAACAGGTTTGCTATGGAGACCCTCATTTGTGAACAGTAACGAGGAGTACTGCTGTTCCAGGAGACTTAAAAACTACAGTATGACCCCACCCTTTGTATTGTGTGCAGTGATTATTTTCTAAAATCTTCTTTTATGTAAGTAGTGGACAGGGCTTTATTGCTGAACACCTTCCATACTTTTCATCTCATGATACACGTAAAATCAATACGTTTTAGTTTATTTCCTTATTTTCAGGTGTGGTGTTCTTCTTATATTTGAATAGCAATTGTATAAAGACTTAGTTGCTAGTGCATTTCATGTGATGAATCTTGAATACTAGGAAGGAGAGAAATACCTTTGAAATATCCACCAGTTTTTAATTAAGTAAAATTGAAAAGAATTATTAATGTACAAATGGACTGCAAGAGCTACTTCTAACTAATATTACCTGCTATATAGTTTGTTACAGCATATAGACAAGCCTGTATTTGACTCTCCCTAACAAAGTGCAATTTGTTTTGTTTTTAAGATATTGTCATATTTACCTTTTTAGATTGATTTCTGACTTGATGTTTTAAAATGGCAAGTGTTTGCTGTAACAATCTTTTAGAAAATTAAGAGGTAACTTATGTTACTAACTTGTATATAATCCATGTATGTGCAATGGAAAATAAACCTTATAAACCTGTTTGTCTAAAAGTCTTGGGTTTTCTTTTGCTATTACTGGGGGCTTTTTAGAGGAGGGGACTACAGTTAACTTCAAAGTTAAAATTAATGCTTTTTACTTGCAGTGCTGTTTTTAAAAGTGAGGAGAGAAAACGGAATAGGTGATGGCTGAGAAAAGACGTGTGAACAGTGAAGCATGTGCTTCACTTTTTCCTGTTCCCTTCTCATTTAAAGGCAAGATTGTGCTGCTTTGCTTAAATTCCGGGTTGGCATTTCCACAACACTTACAATCAGAGTGGAGATCCAAAGCTGACTCAACGTGTTGTTCATGTCTGAAATCCCCTGTCCTGAGTATTTTATCAAATGATGTACATGATGTAGAGCGTGCCTCGAGTCAGGCTGACCCAGCTGAGCCTTCGCTACGTGCAGGACTTTGCGTTTCCCTTTGTTCGACGTCACGGCATTCCGGTCAGCCCGCGCCATCGAGCTTTGCCAGTTAATCTGGAGCTAGCTCAAATATCGTTAATGCCATTCTGCGTCGTGCCATTTACACTTGAAACTGCTGTTCTTAAAGCCAGTTTGAATTTTTTTTTTTATGCAATTGGGATCTTTGTAATGGCAGCTTTTGTAGGGGAGAGTGCAGGATAAGATGTGTCATAGTACCTGCTGTTTCGACGCTGGTTGCAGGAAAAATTACAGGAGAGGAAAAAAGGGAGTAACACTCAAAAACAAGGCTGGAAAATCTCCCCCCAAATCCACTTCTAAGCTTCCATGGTACGGGAACTGGCTTGTCTTTCTGACCAAATTTTCAGCATTGATTCATCAGGAAAGTAGGAATGTTTAATAGAATATTTGCATGGGTTTTTTTTCAAAAAAAAACCAAAACCAAAAACGCACCGTAGGTGTCCAGAACTTTTGTCTTAGGTTAATTAAGTCAAGAGGCTTTGGACTAATCTTATTTTTCATCTTTTAAATGATCTTTTCTTAATATAGTGGGAGGATGCTTTACTGATTTTGGAGCTATTATACAATTGTAAATATGCGATCATCCAGCTTCCTGCTATTGTGAATGTTTGGATCGAGATAAAATAATTTGTTTTAAAGGAAGTTTCTTAAATACACAATACTTTTTTTCTCTTCATCTGCATTTGGCTTAATTTACAGTTTAGACGTAGTGTAGGTGCATTATATATAAAATGAAAAGTATAATTGTTATTTTCCAAAAGCTGGACCTTTTTAATCCATTCTTGATGGTGCATGGCAGTCATGAACATCAAGTAAAGCCTCACGGAGATACAGGTTAGATGCTTATGTATAAATTATATTTACATAGCTCCACTTTGGTCTAGACGTAAGCAAGGTGGAAAACCCCCTGGGAAAACTTCAGCTAGTGACGTTCAGGATGTTGCGATTGTGTTGCTTGCAATGAAGGTCAAATGTATGTCAGAACAGGGTTACTGCTGCGTTCTTTGGAGCCCCGTATGACGCGAGATTCACGCTGAAGTGCTTTTAAGCATGTTTCCTACCTTTTCCTGAGCGTACCGTTGCCATTTTCCATCAGTTAATGTGAAACTTGCTAATTTTTAAGTAAGCCTCGCATCGTCTTGAACTTGTTTTCAAAAGAAAACTCGGTAAGAAACTGTGGTCTGTGCTGTGTCCTTTAACGGAGACACCAGCAAATGAGGCTGCTGAAGGGGTGGCGGAGGGGGGAAGAAATAGATTTGTTCTTATAGACAGGAGGTTTATATGATGGTGCTGCACACCTGTGTCCCCAATACTTTTTGAGCCTGTTGGTTGGCAGGAGGAAATTTATTTCTATCAGTAGTGTGAAAATAAGTGTGAGGAAGGAGGGAGAAACTCGCGTGCACAGAGGGAAAGCTCCCAGCAGGCACTCACGTCTTACGAAATGCCAGGCAGGTCGTATGGGAAGATGACCTAAACCACCCCGAGTGCAGGAAAAGCTCCCGTTGTAACTTCTGCCCTCTTAGACAAAAAGATGGAGGAAGCACGGGACACAAATCTGGGAAAAAAACCCTAGCTCTAGATGCTGCTTGGGCTTTTTTCTTTTTATTTTTTAAATACTAAAAAAAAAAAAAAGAGTGTAATAGACAAACATAGCTGTGCTATACTGAATAAAACCACATTTCTAGCCCAGTGAATTCTGGAAAAGGGTTAGCATAAGAATGACCTCATTGGACAGTTATCTCTGCAAGTATCTTTAAAACTCCTTGTAAGAAAGAAAATGAATCCTAATGCTAAGACACACTTTGTCACTGAAGCAGCGAAATCAAAGGAGTGCCACTATCCTACGCCACCGTGTTTATTCGGTGGAGGGGGCTGCGTTGCACTCTCGTGGGTCCCAAGCAGCTTCTGATGTTCAGTAGGTCTTTGCATGTGTGAGGGTATTGTCACCAGTCCATTTGTGTGATCTGGGCTTTCAAAGCGGGATAAAAGCTCGGAGTCTTCCCTCCTTCTCTAGTTGAAGTCTTGCAGCTTTAGCAAAGAGCCACGGGGCAAGTTTTGGCATGAAGAAAATACCGAAGGTCCGCGGGACAGAAAATGCAGGAGTTTGGTTATCCGGTGCAAGGAGAAGCTGGGGGGTTACCTGAAGCAATGCGCCCAGATGTGTTGCACTTGCAGAGACAAAAAGTAGGGGCTGGATTCGTTTGTTGGAAGAAGATTGTTTCCAGCTGAATCTGTACCGTGGAAGCCAACAGAGGTTTCATCGAAGCCACCGAGAGGAGCGTTGTCCTCTGGAAAGGTAGCTACACGCTTCTGTCGGTGTGAGCTGCGTGGGAGGATGGAAGTTTGACACGGCTGTGTTGGCAGAAGCCTGTGGTTTAGAAATAGTAGCAGAGCTGTCCTCTTGCTGGCATTGTTTGTTCTACTTGTAGGAGGGTATTTTACTGTTACGGGGGAAGCACCATCAAAGTGCCTGTTGTGCTGGTTTCATGCTATGAGTTTTGCTAGAATACCATACACAAATGTTTTCACCTAATGAGGGTATTTCACTGCCGTGCCTTGGTAAAGAATGTTGTCATCTTAGGCGTACTGTTAATGGAAAAAAAAAAAATCAGGATCGTATGTAGATTTAATTCAGACAAACTCCTGACTGTTCACTATAGGCTACGGTTGCCAATTTTCAATTGGTTTTCAGGTTGACAGTTAAAATTAATTTGTAATTCTGTAATGCGTATTCTGCTTCTTGTGGGCTTAGGAAATCTTGGAAGAAGAGGCAAGGGAAACATCCTCGCTGGGCTGACGGCCAGCAGCAGGACAGGGTGTCGCCCATGTCAGAGCACGCTTTCTCACACGGAGAGAGGAAGCAGAACCTGGGACTGAGCAGGATGGGAAGGGAGGGATCGTAACGGGGTCATTAACATGGCTATGTAATAGCAAGCAACAAGTGGTTGGTTGGTTTGTTGACCTTTATTTCATTATCAGTTGGCAGTACTAACCAAAACGAGCTGCCCTGCAGAGGGGGTGCAGGATGCCCTGCGCACCCCAGGGGCAGAGGGTGTCCGGGGTTAGAAGCACTTTGCCTGCTGGGGACACACACAGGACGGCAGCTGCGTGACAAAGCACACGGTGTGACACAGCTGTGCATGCAAAGGCATGTTTTCTGCTCATGTCCGGATGCTTTCCACGAGTGAGGAAAGCTGTACCGGGAACGGTTAGGTTTTTTTCTGATGTAATTGCACTTGCGCTAAGGCTTAATCCGATAAATTGCATCAGTCAGGGATTTTAGTTGTTAGTACGCGGTCCTCAATGCTAGCACAAATCTGGGGGTTTGCATATAGGTGCCATATACGTGCAGATGTTTCTCCATCCAGGTGCAATAGTCATAGAGTCCTTTCAGATCCCACTAAGCAATTTGGTCAAACACTTCACTGACAGAGATTCTTGCCTTAAACTCACCACTGCAGTATCTGAGACTCTGGCAGCGCACTACGTAATGCTCTGAGAAGAGCAAGTCATGGACGTATATAAATGTGGAGTGAAAATATCCTTTTTATTAATAATGTGTATATATAGAGAGAGGCTTTGAACTGTTAGAGGAGGCAACATCCAACGAATACCTCTGGGTTGAGGTTTGTCATGATCCCTACGGATTTTACATCACTGTAGAAATACTAACTTTCAGAACTGGTTTTTAACCTTCATATTTTGAACTTAGTCTTTATGTCGGATACAATGATTAGGGGGCCAGGCTCACCAACAAGGGGTACCACCAGCCAGCTTCACCCCATCACACCCGTAAACATTTCCAGCTTCAGAGGCAGAGCTGATGCCAGTGCAGTTGCAAAGCAGTGTTACCAGGGGAGGTCACGCTGGGGAGCGGAAAAGGCCTGGCTCAAACCACGGCCTTACTGTCCCTGAGGCACTCCTGAAGCAAGACCATCACTTAAGTCTGCCTGTTGCTCCGGGTGCTGCTCTTGAGAAGTCCCTCTTAAGGCCGGGGGCATGTAGGGCAGCAGCTGGAGAAGAGTTGGCCCACAGGGAGCTGGGGCAGGTCCGTCACCTCCTTGGTCCTCTTATTACTTGGGCTGGGGCTTTGAGAGGGACAGCTGAGCTCCAGGTGACACTGATGGTGAGGGGCTGGTGGCTGCTGCACAGGGCAAGAGATGTCCATGCACAGAAAAGGCTGGCCGGGAGAGGTTATGCCCCCTCCCTGGTTAATTCTGCCTGTCACAGGCAGGGAAACGGGGTGATTTGGGCAGCCATTTTATAATCCATGAATTTTACAGCCTCTGGGGTTTATTCAAGCAAAAATTCTGCCAATATTTAGTACTTGGACTAATAACCAGAAGCTCTCAATTCAGTGGGTTTACTGCATACATTTCTGTCATGCATCTCCAGAAGAACTGAGTTTATTATAAATGTAAGTTAAGTGGTAGAGGTCTGTGATAATGTAGAAATAAGCAGCTAGTCTTAGGTAGAACAGGAGGTGCACTTAAAACAGGTTTCCCCATCACAAATATTTAATTTTTATGAAAACTAAAAAAGTAGGCGGCTTCTATCCTATCTGAGCAGTAAGAGTCAAAATAAAAAGGCTTGTCTTCATTTGCAATGAAAGCATGACTTCTATTCCCACTGGCAATTACCACGAAACTACAGCAACAGTTTCAAGTGAAAAAATTAAGATAATAAAATTACTTAAGACTGGGTAGCAGCTGGAAACAATGAGTCAGGACTGCCTGATTGGGGCAATGTTTCACAGACTGACATCTGTCTATGACCTACACTTTAAAAGCTGTTGTAGCAAGACATTTCAAATAAAGATACTGTCAGATCAGATGAGAAATTATCATTAATGCTTTATTTGACCTTGCAGTGTTTCCTTTGTTTCTCCCCCCCCTCCCCCCCCCAGCAAGGACTGCTTTTCTCCTTTCCTTTATCATTTTATTCCAAAAGCCCAAAGGCTCCATTTAAAAGAAAATGTTTTAAAATACAGCATTAAAACATTCAAATCAGTGTATCTAACAATGGGAGAAAAAAAGCGCAGCAATTTACTTACAGTTTTACACATGCATGTGCCTTTCTTTGGAAGTACATATGTACACGTTAAGTTTTCTTACTGCAGTTTAGATGTAGTTACTACCTCTGAGGCTCTGGGATGGAGGGTTAAAGGTTTATCTGCTGCCTCTCCTCCCTCCAGTTGTAACTTGAAGCATTCTGTGTTTATTTTTCAGTTTTACCTGCTTTTGGAGGGGAGCCCTAAGTGCCTTGCTTGATGAGAAGTTGCATAAAATTTGACTTGAGAAGGTGCTTGGCACACTTAACAGTTTTAGAAAATTGGTATTTCCATTGAGGCTGGTTGTCAAGTCTTTAAAAGGATATGATGTTCCCTAAGAGTTAATGCACAGGGAGTTACAAGAGCAACACAAATGCTTTGCTGGTCATTTGGATGATCTAGGGCCTGGCTCTAAAAACAGGCTGAAGCAGCTGTGAGGGAAGTTACCCAGGAGGGTGTGTTTCCTTCTTGCTGACAGCTGGGAGGGTCTCCACTGGCTGTGACCAAGTTTTCTGAGATGTTTCGCTCTAATTTTTAATTCTTTTGTGCTCTTAAAGCCAGTTGTGAGGAGAGGGCAATGGACTTATCTGTGGTTCAGGGTTTTAGCTTACTTTTCCAAGACGGTAGATGTGCCTCGTTGTCTGTGGTTCAACTGTAGATGACATACAGTCCTAGACTCCGAACCTTCCGCAGCATCTGGTATCATCTGATTACAAGAAGCATTTAAATGTGCTTAGAAGCAGGGTGAAGTTACTGTCACAGCTGACTAGAATCGTAACAAGGAATGTCTAAATCCCACTACAGTCTACAACTCAAACATTTCATTTGGAGCTCATGTACTTGGATTTGCCTCAGAAATCCCATTTGTTCTGTATTAACTTTACTGTAATTGGTTTAATTCTAATTACAAACCAGAAAAATACTGTTCTCCTGTTTTTAAATGTCATTGAATATAAAGAAAAAGCCTGAACAAATTAATGAAGTGTGTGAATCTTAAAAATACTAGTGAATTTTTAGTGCATACCATAGTTGTACTCATGGGTTGTTTGGTTTTTTTAAAATCCAGAGCTTTTGAGAGCAATCTAACTAAATCCAGTTGCTTTACAGACAAATGATAAATATGTGCATGAGTAAGAGTCCTTACATACAAATACTTTTGCTTTTTCTAAAAAGTTGTCATCATAAAAGTCTGCAAATAAATGCTTGTTTGCAGCAGTGATCTGCCTTCTAAATGTGGATAGGCGACGGCAGACAACAAAGTAGATTTTTAACATCTAGGAATCAGGGCACTGGGGATTTGAATTAATTGGCTTAAAACCCTGAAGATGCCCAAAGCCTGGAGAATTTCCTACATTAAATATAATTGTAAGGCACAGTGTTAAAAGTAGTATTTTAGTTAGGACTCAGATACATGTCAGATGGAGAGATGTCATAAAGAATTTGTCATTTCTGTTCTGTGCCACTCCGTATAGTTACTTATTTTTATATATACTTCTATGGTTCTGCCTAGAAAAGATGTATCGACTGCCTCCAGCTTGTTAAGTACCTGAAATACCAGAAAGAGCTAGGCTATCGTCTCCGGAGTGACGGAAGGACCCTGGGGGATCTCTAACGCCGAGCTTGCAACTGCTCGTTCTGTGAGGAAGCGGCGTTGACCACCTCACCGGGACGTCCTTTCTCCCCCAGTCACCGGCTGAGAGGGTCGGATGCCATCGCTCCTTCTCTTGCTGCGTCCTCAGCTTTGACTCACTTCAGCTGTAGATGTAAAAAAAAACCGAGTCTGGGAGGGCGAAAGACACCGCGGGGCACCGGGAGAAGGTGCCCCGGTATCTGCCACGGGTGACACCCCGCCATTACCTCAGGGAGTTGAGCCCCGCCCCCCACCCGCCTGCAGGGGGCGCCCCTCCCTCCTTCCAATTGCGGGGACGCACGAAGTGGAGCCGCTTCCTATTGGCTAGCGCCCAGAAAGAAGCGCGTTCACTGGCTGAGCGGCTGGCGCGGGCAACTTCTCCTTCCGGGTTCCGAGAGGCGCCGAGCCGGTCTGTGGGGGGTGGGTGAGGGGGCGCGGTCGCCGTTCCTCAGCGGTGGGTGGGGTGGGGGAGCGGCAGCCGGCCCGGAAGTGACGGCAGAGCGGCTAGCGGTGACGCAATTTTCCCGCGGTTTAGGGCGGCGGGGGAGAAAGGAGCGTTTATCTGGCGGCCCCTCCTTACCGCCGCCCGCGGCGGGCGCTCGAACGGCGGGGCCTAACGGCGGCCGGCGGGCCGCGATGCCGCCCAAACCCCCCCGCAGGGCGGCCGCCGCCAGGAACCAGCGCCCCAGCCCCGACAGCGGCTCCGCGCCGCCGCCCGCCGCCCCCAGGTAAGCGCCCCGCCCCGGCCGGGACCGTCTTGAGTGGGCTGAGGAGGAGGTCGGGCTGGCCCGCGGGTGGAGGTTGGCAGGCCCGGACTGCGCTGCCGGCGCTCTCTGCGGCCCGGGGAGGGTGGGGGTGTGTGTGTATGTCACCCCGGGGTGCCCTTCAGCAGCCGGTGTGTGCCCCCCCCCGCAGCTCTACGGTCCGGTATGTAGCCGGTGTGTTGCAGGGAGTCCTCGCTATTGATGTCTTTTGCTTTTCGTAGGCTGGAAATTGGCGAAGCTGACTTCGTTGTGCTCTGCGATGCTCTCAAAGTGTCGGAGAGCGTGAGGGAGAAAGCGTGGAAGACGTACGAGAGCTTGTCGGCTGTGGATGGAGCTCCAGTGAGTACCTGCTGCTTGTAACTCAGACCTCTGTTGCGGTGTCTGTCCTGTGCCCGAGTTGAAATGTTAACCTGTAACTTTGCTGGACGGGGGGCCGAGTGTCCCGCAACCGAGGCTTGTGCGGGATGACTTTGTTTTTTTCCACGTGCAGTTGGGCTGAAGTTGGATGCTGCCATGTGCATGTCTAGATAAACCGGTTTCTAGGTATCTCCCTTTTTTGTTAATGTTTTCCAACAAAGGTACGGAGTCAAGAATTCTTTTAGATTACTAATAAATGACAATAGAAAACAACACCATGTCATCAGCTAATTCTTCAAACCGCAAGTTATTTCAAATATGTCTCGGTCGGCTCTATACAGGTCATCTCATCGCGTGTGTTTCTGTGTATTTCTTCCTGCTGCATCCTTCTTTATGAGGCTGCAGAAAGCGTCTGGAGAAGACTGTTGCAGAGAAAGGGATGTTTGTATCTTAAACTTTTTTTTCTACTGCATAACATTAATCTGTGTGCACTTATCATTGCGGTATTTCCATTCAAAGTTAGTCACTGGACATGTGTAAACAGATTAAAATGTTATGCCTTTTCCTGATTTTTTTTTTTTTTTCCCTCTTCTTCTCAGTGTATTACTACTATCTGAACTAGCTGACTCAGAGAACAGCTACAATACAGTTAAATCACGACCAAAGCTTTGTTACACAGACGTGAATTAGATTCGGAATACCTAGCAGGGGTATTATTCCCACTGTGTGGGCTACCATCCATGTACTTGTTGCGACTTCTCCTTATTCTTTTGTAACTTGAGCTGACCTGCCACAGCTATGCTGTCACTACTAATACCTTGTTGTCTGTGGTTTTTAATCCGCAGTACGGGTATACCAGCTCTTGATGTATGTGAGTTCCACAAAACAATACAGGAACAGCGTGGGAGAGAGACTGTGTACAGCTTCTTCAGTAACAGATACGATGTCTGGCCATGGATGTTCCTAGGGAACACTTACTTAAAAGCATAGTCGAGCTCCTCTGTATGAACTAAAAGAGAAGCAGTCGGTTCTATTGAGTGGGAAAAAAAAACACAAAACAAAACCAGGGGAGGTTTCAGTATGTTTCTGCAAATTCCACTCACGGGTAGAATTTTGTTTTTATTGAGCATTACCTAGCAGTGGCCAGATAAGATGGAGGATGTTTGAAGCCCTTCCTTTCAGCATCTAAAGATGACCTACCTCCTTTGCCTATTCAGAACAGTGCAATGACTAGATCTTCGTTGTCTATGACATATAGGTAACATTTATTGTCTTGCAATTGAAGTGCAATTAAGGCCTGTGCTAAGTGGATAGGAAAAGGTCTACATTACATTCTGGTTCAATCCAAGGCCTCTTCCTCAAACTTTCTGATGTATCGGCAAGGTGCTGAGGTGAGGAAGCTGGCACACCTGTGCCCCCGTGGGGACCTCGCAGGCACTGGAGTTGCTACATCTGGCTGAGACCAGCACAGGCTTCACCTGCATGTCAAGTGAAGCAAATTAGCAACCTGGCTAACTGCTGCTTCTCTTTCTGAGTCAAGCTGTTTTCATGGGGAACCTGGCTTCTCAGGGTTCAGGTTGCAGGGACTTGGGAGGAGGCTGTATATAAATGCCCGCTCCTTTTTCCCCTCTGTTAAAGGTAATGCGTTGGCGGCGCTGTCCCAGGGGTTTGTCCTGCAAGCACCAGCTGTGGATGTTTTAATCAACATGGTTCAGTGCTAACCTGTTCAGTTCTGAACTGAAACAGAAGCTGCTTATGTAGCAGCTTTCTGTTCTCAAAAAGGGAAATAGCAGGACACCAGTTGAGACAAATACCTACCAGAACACTTCTGTTTAACCCTGTAGTTGGCTTGGCTTGGGGAAGGTTAAATCATCAGACCACTGATGGAAATAGAGGTAGCATCTAATGATCCCACTCTCAAGCCATTTACAGAGCATAAAGACCTGAAATCTTACTTTCCCTGGGCCACTGGCCTTGTTCTTTGTGGTTGATCTCAGAATTGTGCCTGCCAAGCCTCTGAGGATGTAGAGGGGACTTGCAGTGCTAACTAGGAGGTGGCGTGGCCCAGATGTAAGGTACTGTGGCAACTGGCAGAGATTCAGCGCACAAATGCGGGCTGGGACCTAGTCTGACCATCTGCTGTATCCTTCCTCAATGGATATTTAGTGACTTAAAGGAAAAACATCTACTGGTACTCTCCCTTTTGGATCACTTAGGGTACGTGTAACCATGTGCAAAGAGACTCCGCAAACAAGGTATATGCAGCTTAAAAATATGAAGCAATTATTTTTGGCATGTGCACAGAAAAGATTGCTCCAGGCAGTGTCGTGACCTATCAGCCTAAGTGTGCCTGCACTTCAGTGACACACCTGAAGAGTCTTTGCTGGCCAGGTAGGCATCAGTCAGGAGGAGAACGATTGGTGTCTGCTGCTCCCTGGAATGAATCCTCTGTGCCATTACCCACTGAAGCCACTGGCACCACCAAAACTGGCTGACTCGCTGCTTTTTTTTTTCCTTCAGGAAGTCACACCTTTCCACAGTGATGTGTTTTGTTTTGAATGGTTGAGCGAGCTACCAATGATCCTACTTCTGTCTGAAATTTCACCTGTTTGTAGCGCTATTTGGGAACTATTTGGGCCACTGTTCTCCTGTTGCTGCTCAGCTGTTCAGACTCATGAATTCCTGAGTCATTTTTATCAAGTGTCTGTCTAACCCACTATTAAAAAATTCTGGTGATGAAAGATCTGTAGTCTGCATAGTTAATCCTTCCTAGTTTATCTTTTTGCCCGTGATTTTTCTACTGCTACTACACTCATCTGTTTGTGTTGTAATTCAAGCCAGTGGTGATTATTCTGTACCCTGTGGATGCAAGAATGTATTAATTGCTGCCTTACTTTTTTTCCCCCCAAGTCTCTAGCATCTGAAGGTGTTTTTGTCATCTTCCCTTGTTTCTAATTGCTCATCTTACATTCTGAAGTTATCTCCCAACTGGTGACTTACAGTGGTATGCAGATGCTGCAGAGCACTTGATTCACACAAGAGTTGAACTATGTTCTCTAGTGAAGAAAACTTAAAAGATGAACTGTGGCTGAAGTGGAGGAATGAAATAATGAGTTCTTAAATATAGCAAGGCTGCTCTACATAGACCAAAAAGTTAGTGATCAGCAGGTCAGATGTTCCCAATCCATAAACTTTCACATTGAAATGAAATCAGTTCCTTTTTGGTTGTAGTTTCTTATGAAAAAGAAAAGATTGTAGTTGGTAAACCACCTCATCCTCATGTTAAAAGGCATGCAGAGGCTTCTTGTTTTTGTCAAAAGCATGAAACACACATGAGCTAATAAAGTCTTTTCTGTCCAGAGCTTCGTCTCTTATTTGTAGAACTGCAGCTAAACTGAACCTGAATCCACTGGAGTTTTGGGTGGATAAGCAAAATAACAGATATTTTAGGATCCTCTGTTGTTGAACAAAAACAAGGAGCTACTGAAAGTCCTGAAGCAAACAGAAGTCATCACCATGGCCTCTTGCTGGTCACATTCGGTATCTTAGTAGCAGGTGCATTGCATGGATGTGTTGTGCCCTTGTACTTTAAAAGTATAGCTAGCTGGCTTACAGTTTTTTACTCATCATCTGCCCATCGTGGGGAAAGATTGATGTCCCCTCCAGTCTCGCTACATGCAAGAGAAATGTAATGGGAAGTTTTTGTATCAGAAGCACTGTTTTCATCAGTTCCATACTTTCCATTGACTTCCATTACTTTTAGCTAGTATTACGTTTGAATTTGAGTTAATTTGTTGAGAACTGATAGTAATCTTCCATTCTAGACAACAATGTTCAATAGAAAATTTAAAACTGTTATTGCTGAAAAATGGAGGACCTAACTGTCCTTACACAGACTTCTTATATGCAGACAGTGGGTACAGTATTCACTTTCAGAATTTTTTTTGCTATGAAATTTTTCCTGCAAGCCTTAATTCTGATCATTTTTATATTGTGACTGCTTCTTGATTCTTTTTCCCTGCCATCTTCACCCCCTGTAATCATAAACATATCTGTGAAAGTTTCTTGTACCATCTAGCTAGTTCTCTATATTGATTAGGACATGGTGGCTGAGCTTTTAGTAAGGCAACAAGTTCCACCTCTTCCCCTTCAAAAAATAGGTTTTTGGTATTTACAGTGTGACACCCTCTATGCCATTTGATTCAAATACCCATCTGCGTTTGCATATTTCTCGTGTACATTTCTCTTGACCTTCTTTTGCACAACATCATTTGAAATTTCTATTCCTGGATCGCTTTTGTAGGCTGTCATCAAAACTGTTATCAGTGTTGGCAGAATAATAAGCTCCTCTAACTGCAAACTAGAACCGAGACTTCCTGTGACTGTCTTATCTTCATGACTAGTTTAGCACTGGAGAACCTCTTGAGGTAGAGAGCAGAATTTATTTCTGTTAGTGCCTTTAACACCTTGCAACAACATCTGGAAAAAGAGAGGCAAGAATCCTGTTTCACAGTAGTTCAGTTTGATGAGCATTTTAAGCCTGTGACTCCTCTAGGTTGTTTTTACTAGATTTAGGCAAACTGATGATCTGCTAAAGATAGATTAAATAGTAGTAATAGTAAGTCCAGAATGAGAAAGAAGTATTTTGAAAGAGTTTGTAAGAGTTTTAAAATCTTTTTCCTACAGAAAACTATATTGATTCAACAGAACTGACCTACATTGCCCAGAGTTGTAGCATTGGTTCCTCAGAATCCTAAATAAAAAAAGAAGGAAATCTATGTAGACTACTAGGTGCATAATAATCTTTGAGTTAGTGATTGGTAGGCTTTGATTCACAATGAGTTGAAATAAGGTCACTGGAAGTCATCTTACTGGGACTGGCAGCCAAGGACAAATGTTGAGCTGTCGTCCTGCCCGTTTTCTGTAGTGGTGCTGTATCAACAAAGATCTTGAGTCAGACTGTGGTCAAGAAGAAAACCCTCAGAAAAGAATTTCTGGCTGTGAATTTGTCTTGTGTCTATTCCCATGCCCTCAAGTCCATCTGGGATGAATCGTCTGGCTTTGGCTGTAAACAAACCGTTAATTTGTGTCATAGGATTGGTTCCCCTGGTGTTAGAACACTGGCAAAATAGTTGAACGGAGTGATGCTGCTGCATTTTTGTTCTGCAGTCAGCGTTAACTCAGTTGTGTAGGAAAGAACTTGAAAAATGTTTGTGAGCTTTGGGAGGGAAGGGGTGTGAAGAGGAGAATACTCAGGAGTCTCACTTGCCAGGAAGACCTCTCCTTATCTCTTCTCCCCTTCTCTTACCCCATGATGTTTATATTTTATGTATTAAAATCACTAAAATCTTCATGCATGGGTATGGGCAGATAGTCTTTATTTTCTGAGAAAGCTGCAGTTTACCTGCGTCTTTGGGTGTTTTAACCAGCAGTAGCTGGTGGGATAGTCCAATCTGGTGTTCTTTCATGTCTTCCTCTTCTTCCTCCCTCCCTCCCTCAGCTGATGTTAAGAGCCAGGCATGCTCAGGTGCTGCTTGCCTTTTCTTTGCTACTAGGAAAAAATCATAATCTTATTTGTTTTTCCTGGGTTCTGTGTAATTGATATGTTAGGCCAGCAGTCATCCAGCATCTTCTGTCTGGTTGCAGAGAAGGTGCCCAAAGCATCCTGTGACGCTAGCAGTGGGCATTAGAGTTTGACTCGCTGTAATGGTTTGAATCTAGTGGATTGACAGGCTGCCATCTTGTTTGATCATAGAAATAAATGAGTTGTTACCCCAAACCATACTGGATAAGGAATTTAAAGATTATTCTTGCAAAACCAGACCTCACTCTTACCAGTTACGCCATTGCTATAGCCTTCAAGCATTCATCTTCCCAGGGTAGAGGTAAGCTGCCTAGGAGAGCTAGGCTTGTTTGGATAGGCAGCAAACCAGGAACAATTTCACCGCTTCCTAGCGCTCTGTCCTCCTGCCCTACGAGGTGTTGTATTTGCAGAAGAACATCATGGTCTGAGCTTGCAGGAGCATGAAGTGAAGGGAACTTAGGAAATGAGGTCAGCCGACTCCCGTGGCAGTCAGTAGTCATCCTTCTTCTTGGTAGCTCACTAGCTAGCCTTAACCTTCCAAATTTTTTACAATGCATCACAGACATATTAATGCAGGAAAACAGGCTTCCCATCCTGCAGGACATTTTTTGTTCTTATGTGCCTGCTAGCTTGTACCTGTCAGCAAAGGATTGTTGAGACTAGCTGAGACGGTGGGAGTGCATCTCTTAGCAAAGCCGTTCTTCATTGCAAAACCCTCTTGAGAGCAATATTTTTGCCTCATCTTTAGGTTGTTGTTGGTATACGATGGTACATGAAATATCTAAAAAGTGAGAGTTTCCAATAAACAAAGGGACAGTGACTATTTGATATTAATATCCATTCCTTTATGTATCATCAGATGCATCTTAGTCTGTTAATAGCTTCTTTCAGAGTAATTTTCTGTCATACAAGGTGTCACGATTCACAGAAACGCTTAGATAAGAATGCAGGATGGAAGTAGTAACTTAAATAATGGACTGTTACCAGATTGTTGAAGGTGGCTGGTTACTTCAGCATTCAAACCCGTACTCTAATTCTTATCAATTGCACAAAGCAATGAAACATTTCATTCTTTGGAGGAGGCCCCAGCCAGTCTTCGTGAATGTATGAACACCGGTCCCAAGAAAGATGCAGAACAATTGCAAAAAAAAATGTATGTAATTGTTGGCAGTGTTAGTGAAATTGTTGTATCGTTTCTGGGCACAGCAAGCTTTTTGTCTTGGTGAGGACACGAGTGGGTGCTGAGGATGCAGAGCCTTTCGCGGTGGTTTTGGAAGACCACGTAAAATGGAGGGAGCCAGGCCTGGTGCAGTCTTGTTCCTCTTGCCTTTTGGTAGTATTTTCTAGAGTGAAGTGGCCCCTGCGGCTCGCACTGGCGTTGTCTGGGAAGCAGCTAGGTGAAGTGATCGAGGAAAGGGTAAAAAAGTAGGCCAGGGAGTGGGCTTAAACTAAGCAGCATAGAAAAGCAGGAGTTTGGTATTTCAGCTCACTCGCTCCCTCCCTCCCGGGGGCCTGTTTCTCCTCCGTCCTCTAACAAATGGCACGTCCCACCTAGAGCTGCTGAGAGACACGCATAAATGCTGCTCCTTTGCTGCAGCGGCTGTGGGCCCGGGTGGTGTTGGAGATTTCTTTACAAGGATGCCAACTGTCCGAAGAGTATTTTACGAGTTTGCTGTTTTAGGAGTCTTGCAGGGCTGCACCCGCACCTAATTCTGTCTTCAAAATAGCTTTGTTTCCAAAACCTGTGTTATACCTGCTTAATTTTTTTCTTCCATGCTTTTACAAAACTCTGCTCTGTGGAGGTTTTCCATTGAGATGCTTTTTTGGTGGAAGGGTACTGGAATCGTAACTGATACTGGGCCGGCTCCAAGTGACTGGCTTGTGAACCGTCAAGAGCAAGCTCCATGTGGATGGCACGTCTGTCATCGCGGGATGGCTTTTCTTTGGTGAAGGATGATCGGTTAGAGCTCGTACCTTACTTCTAAGCAGCAGAAGACAGACCTTAAGTGTAGATGTATGGTAGGAAAACGCCAGAAGGTGCTTGTTATTATCATGCTTTACTAAACAGAGAGATGGGTTTGTGGTTCAGCTGTGAGAAGTGATTGAGACCTAGCTGGAGAATAAAGTTCATCACTATTTATTGCCTGTCCTTGTAATGATTTTAAATTTCTTTCTTATGGCTTCACTCCTGATTCCTTAATCTTCAGTGTCTTGTTATGGTCAAATATAGTAACTTTAAAAAAAATAATCATCATGGCTTCTGCTTTGCATAAGTGTTCTGTGGAACCAGAGATTCTATTTTGAAGCTTTGCTGAATTGTATGGGTAAAATTGCTCTCGTACTCTAGGAATAAGTATTGAAATGCTTGGTCTTTCATCTGTAACGTAAAACTTGTAATGGTTTTCAGTTATCAAATAATTGGCTATCATAGTCAAATGTTTGCTTGAAGGTGTTTTGTTTTACCGTTTCTAATCTAGTTTGGACAAATTAATGCTTTCCATATATTACCCACTTTTATTACATAATAAAAATAAAAACTGTTTTCTCTTTTTTTAAAAGGCTTATAACAAAAAGAAAAAGGAAACATGGGGAGTCTGTATCTTTATTGCAGCAATTGATCTGGATGAAATGACATTCACTTTCACAGAGCTTCTGAAAAGTATAAGCATAAGGTAAGTGAACTTAAGTGTGTGAATTCCAATTTCAATAATTAACTAGTCAACATTTTTTATAAAGAAAAAGTTTTCAAAGCATTATGAATCTTTGTGCGTATCAGGCTGGTTGATTTTAAAGTGAAGGTTACTTACGGGAATTCTGCTTATTTTGGTAAACTAGGAGTCCCGCTGTCATAGTTTAGTTGAGGGAGCAATGATACTTGTTTGATTCAACTGTGATAGGCTTTGATTGTATCACACAACTGATTCTTGTTCTTGCTCAACCTAAAGTCTTCATCAATTTAACTTGGTGTAATTTACACTTAAAATATTTTCCTTTCTTTCCCTGTATCAAGATTTTCTATAAAACCTTTTTTCCAACCTTAGGCTTGGGCTAAATCAAGAAGTGGAAAAAAATGTTACTTTTCAAATAGTTTGCCAGTGTGCTGCTCTTTTTCAAACATTTTAGTGTCAGTCTAGATTTTGTACTTTTGTACATGCTTTTTGCTAGGGGATTGTTACTGTTATATTGTATATTCACTAAGTTCATAATACAGAAATTAAGATTATAGGACAATATCTGCTTTTAAGCAGGTGGCAACAGCAATAGGCATACCTTGTGTTAGCTTCATCTAAGGAAAGAATTCCAGTGCCGTCTGCCTAATAACTGTGCCGTGTGTTGAAAGCATGTGCAGGAGCAGAGCCTTTTGATGCTCTAGGGCAGGAGGCTAAGGCAGAACACCGGGTGCATCGTGGCAGTAGCCCCAGAATATCCTTTTCCTGGAAGTCATCTGTTTTGATTAGACTTTTCCATGCCTCTTCTACCTTGCATCATCTCCTAGAGCAGCGGTCAGGTCCTATGTTTCGTCTTAATCTGTCTTCAGTCTTGACTGACTTGGAACCGCGTGGATGAAATCCAATTGCATTTGTGCAGCAACATTCAGCGTGTTCCACCCGAGTACATACCAACTTGTGCTGCAAACTGAAACAGACTTTTTCCCTTAGGGTTTCAAAGAGTAAGCTATTACTCTGCTGATTTTGATTTTAACAATACTCAATTGCTTGTTAGCCCTGGGCTTTTTGTCAGCTATAAGGTCAAACTGGCAGAGATTTCTACCAGTCATCTTATCCTCTAGATCCACACAGATGTATTGGAAACATTTTTCATTCCACGGTAAAAGAATTCCTAAATGAACTTCTGACTGGTTTTATATTTGTTTTTTAATCTGACAAAGATCAAAAAGTCTCTCAATACTATATTCTGATAAAGGATCAAAATATATTTGATACAGTTGAAATAGCTGAATATATTTGATAGCTTCCTTCTCATTAATTTTCAGCAATCTACTCATTTTGGTTGTGAACAACACGATGCTTTCTTGATGGCCATAATATTACATGGACGAGTAGGGAAAACTTTGGTCCCCTGTGTAATAGGATTTCCAAAGGGTGGGGATGTCCTTGCCCCCAGTAGCTGTTTTAAGACTTGAAATTCCATATAATTCAATGCATTCATCTCAGTTTTCATTCCTAGGTCTCTCTTTAGCATGGATGGAGCCAAGGTTCCTGTTCTTTGAGTAGTAAGAACATTTCTAAAGTAGAACAGAAAAGTTGAGATGTCTGTGTTGGATATTTGTGGTTTTACTGGCAGAACAAGGAAGAAAGATGTGTCTAGTTAGCAAATTCTGACTTCCAAAGATAATATCTGTGCTAGTCAAGAAAATTCGCTTTCTGTAGTAGAGCCCATATTGTGAGATGCCTCTGCTACCTAGTTGAACAGTATTCCTACACCTGGAAAGTGTAAAGGTGGGGCTCAGCATAAACAAGTAGTGTTTCCCAAGGCAAGGTTCTCAGTCTCTGCTAGTTGTAGTAAGAATACTGTAGTGAAGTAAGGCGATGGGTTTTGGTGGGGTGGGGTTTTTTTGTGTTGTGTTGGTTTTTTTTGTTTTGTTTAAGAGCTATTTCAGAGTGCTCATTCTCAGAGTTATGATCTGTCATCTTTTTCCTTTTTTTCAGTGTGTGCACATTTTTTCAGTTTCTGAAAGAGGTGGATGTTAACATGGATACTGTAAGCACTAAAGTTGATAGCACTGTATCGAGGCTGAAAAAGAAATATGATGTATTACTTGCACTATACCACAAGTTTGAAAGGTAGTATACGTTTTTCATTTTGAAATTATGAATTCTTTATGGCTGTCAACATTTAAGTATTTAGATTTTTCAAGCTATATGTTAGAAGAGCCCATTTAAACTCTGTGAGCTAATATTTACAGAACAGTGAAATGGAACTGTGTACATGCATTGAATAAACACATCTTACATTTTACTCCGTAACTATTATAATGCTTTGTTAAACAATCCCCTTGTTGTTGCAGTACAAACAATAGTAAGAGTAGCATGACAAGCGGTTGCTAGTCCCTTCGTTAAGCTTTTTACAGATACAGAGAGGATTGTTTTACTATCTAATACTTTTTTATTTAATGGACTTCCATTTCTACCTGCTCACCCTTCCCCAAATCCTGATCCAAGAGTTTCTTTTCAAGGAGCTCTGGAAAGAAAAAAAGCACAAATAAGGTAGTTCTCTCTCCCGGATCTGGAACTGAAGGCTGTTTATTCTGGCATCTGGGGGTGTTGCAGAGCCTGCTGTATTAGCAGTTCTCACTTGTAATCAAGATAAACCTTCCCAAGTGGTTTAGCTTGACCATACAACGAAAACTGAGGGGCATTCTCTTTGTACAGCATAAATTGAATATGTGCAGCATAAATTGAATATGGGAGAGTGCTAAGAGCTTTCTGTGTGTAACTTGAAAATCAGGAGATTCCCAAATGGATGCTGTTTGGAGTTGCTGTTACTCCAAGGCGGTAAGTTGCTGCCCTCTATGCTTTAACGTGAAGACAGAGATGATAAAGGCTTTAGATGCTTTTACAGGCTAATATATGCTAGCACAGTGGCACATTGGCAAGATCTGATATCTTCTGAGGCAATTTGTAATCGGCCTGTGAAATTCTCTATAGCACCAGCGGAAAAACTGTTTTTTGTTATTAAACATGGAAGCATCATTCCATAATGCTTGTATTATTCAATACCGTTGCTTCAGAACACTGTGGTTTTTTCCTCTACAAGAATTAGAGTTGCTGTAACGTTTTGCCTCCCAAACCACAAAAGACTCTCAAATATCCCTTAAATGACCCTTGAAAGGGGTAGCAGGTCACCCCTTGGTAGTTGGTAGAATCAAGGCATAAACGTGATTTAAGTTTTATTTGTCTTTTCAAAGTCCAATTAATATATCACGGTATTTTTGTAAAGTTTATAGTTGCTTTAAAGGTATGAAGTTCTATGGAAGTTGTAAAGAATTTGGTTTTGCTAATTGCAAGTCTTTTCTGGGCTACAAAAGTGTCATTGCAGATTTCCATAGGCATGTTATGGGTTTTGTCCCTCCTCTAACTCTTTTTTACTTGCTTGCTTTTTTGAAACTTGAATTACAGTGACAATCTTTTTCAAACACGATTCGAAAGATCTTTTCTTTTCCTGTTTTTTTTTTTTGAATAAACTGAATTTATTTCTTGAAATGACATGTACCTAGAATAATTAGGAAGCAACATTACACCACAAGGCTTGCAGTGACACTGCAGAAATACTAAGTGTTTTAAAATGCCTTTTTATAGGGTGTTCTGCACAGCTGTAGCACATACTTTGCTGTGTTCTATAAGCCACTGAGTAACAATGTACATACAAATCTTGTCTTTCTGGAAGAAAACATAAAACATTTTATTATACCAAATTAAAATCGGCTTGCTGTTTAAGCTTTGACATAAGCATGCAAGCAACAGCATTGTTTCAGCTCTGGCAGGGCTGTAGTTGGTCTGTTGTTAATCTGTTCTCCAAGAGTCAGCATTTGTTTAAAGTTAGAATAATGTTTTGTGAACTGGCGTATTTTTTACTACATTGAAGTCAAAGTTATTGCATAGTTTGCTTTCAGAGAAGTGTTTAAAAATAAGAATTTATTTTTATTTTCTAGGATTTGTGGCCTTATTTATGTGGAACAACCTAGTAGTGAGTAAGTTTGACTTTCCTAAATTGCGTTTGTCAAGATAAGATGTAAAATGTGTCAGCATTTTATCTTTTAACCCATAAGATTGACCTAAGTCATAGTATGTCATGTGTTTAATTTAGATTTAGTGGGGACTTTGAATTTCAGTGAGATGATGAGAGCCGCAGAAGTGATATATATATTTGATCACTTCCTCCGTGAAGGATCGCCACCCAATGGCGGGTGTCTCGGCATGGTGGAAACCAACATTTGGAGAGTGAGCTTCCTAATCATAGCAACAAATGAGTGGATGAAAAGATGCCTTAGCAACTCCCAAATGAGCTTGAGTTCATGCTGTGACTGGAGAATAGGGCATTAGTCAAAGGCACAAGAGAGAAAGCAGCTTGTAACAGTTAAGTGAATTATCTACATTCACTTTCTTTTCAGCTATTTCCTGATTCTTGAATGGCTTTACAGAAACTTAATTTTTTCAAATGTGTAGTCATAATTATTTAGGGAATGGAATGAGATAATTAATCAACTTAACTATGTGGGAAATGTTGCATGTTGTCTTAAATCGTTCCATAGACTGAAGCATGTTTTCAGAAATTACGGCTTAAATTATTACAGAGCTGTTAATGCAAAGTCTGTATTTTTGTGTCTCTACAGGATTTCTGCTGAACTCAGTTCTGTATTAGTCCTAAAAAATTACTGGATTACTTTTTTGCTGGCAAAAGGTGAGTTTCGATTAAAAGATAGTTATTTCAATGAATATTGTTGAAGCAAGTTTGTGGGTTTGTTTTACATGTCCAGTATGAGACTTAGCATCCTTACTACAAATACACATAGTACAGGCCCAGAATGTTTTGATTGTGTGGCTTTTTTTTTTTTTTTACTCACTAGTGGGGTTTTTTTATGCAATTTGGCTATTCATTTCACTGGTATTACTTCCTGCATGTAATTATAAGATAAGTCGTCCCTGAAATTATGTCCTCTGAATGGTATGATTCTTCCTTGAGAAGGCAGAAGTTGCAGTTAAAGCTGAGTGATGAAACAGCGATAGTAGTCCATGGAGTCCTGTCTTATTGTACTACTCCTACAAAAAGGAATGAATCATGTATCTTAATTGCGGCTAACTCCAGGTCTGTGTTGTCAGTGAAGTGTACACACCTCTGCCATCAAAACTGGTCTTGGATCAGCTGAGCTTTGTGGAGCTTTTTCACAAGAATTCTCCAAGCATAAGCATAAAGCGAAACCCACAAAGTTTTTCTAGCCTGCCTTTTCATTGAGAATAAGGAAAGCTAAAATTTACCCGCAAATAGTTGAAGCCACAGGAGAGCCTGGGTGAAGCTTGCTAATTCTGATAGAAAATAATACAAAAAAAATTGCACATGTAAATAGAGTACGAGTAGTGGTCTGTAGCTGTTCTGAATCGCTCTCGGCTTTCCAAATTTTCTGTGGCGATGCATGCTGTCTTGGAATGGCCCTGTAGAGCCTCTCTGGCATATGAATCATAATTTGGGAACAGCCGCAATAATGTTGTTTTAAAAGTGCTCTTAGTGCTAGTATTTGTGTGAGTTTTAGGTCACTTCATATAAATCTGACAAACTGAGCATACAGTGTGATAGCATGTTTGGAATTTCTCTTCGCTATATACTAGCAGCTCCTGCTTTCTGAATCCTTAGCAGCTTTCACAAAGCTTGTGTAAGACCACAGAAAAGAAAATGAGGAAGGAATGCACAGAAATAAGAGGTACATGTAGGTAATAATAGTCTAGACAGTTACTTCACCATAGTAAAATGAAAAATAAATCAGGAAGGAGCACTGAGAGGTAAGAATTTTGTGCACAGTAAATTTATTTATACGTATGCTGCCTATAAAGCAACAAACCTCTTACGAACCATGAGTTTTAAAATTAATAGCCTTTGAAAAACACTGGCATCCTGTCTGATGCTTTCTGAATTCTAATTGTCGTGTTTTATTAAATAAACTTCTAAATCTTTATTTTTTCAAAATTACTTCTAAAATTAAGTCAAACCTCTCACAAAAGTTTTCTTTACCTTTTTAAACATTTGCAGGTAAAGTGTTGCAAGTGGAAGATGACCTGGTGATTTCTTTCCAGTTGTTGCTCTGTGTCTTAGATTATTTTATCAAACTGTCACCTCCTGCTATGCTCAAGGAACCATACAGTAAGAATTTTATTTTTCTTGTTTGCTAGAGTAGAAAGTAAATTGGTTTAAGAGTGATGCTAACATTCATGATTAACATAATAAAACTTCTTAAGGTTATTAAAATGGATTTTTTGATGTTTTGGTTCAATTTAGATTATAGTGAACTTGAATTAAATTATCTGAATGTGGCAGTGTATTTAATATAATTCTTTTTTTTTTTCTTTTTTTCCTGCTCCTACCATCCATTTGCTCTGTCCCCTGCCCATACAAGTTGTTCAGGGGCTTGTTAAAACAGCAGTTTTACTTTGGTAAAAGAATTCAGGTTCTGGGTAGGTGATGTCTGAGAACTATTATTTAGGTTTGCTTTGAGTTACAAAAGGAAAAGATGGTGCTATGACTCTGTTATTTCACTGGCATACAACAGTATGATGACAACAGAAAGATACTGGACTATACAGACATTTAAAAGAAATACACGGTGGATAGACAACCTAATGGCAGTGGTAGCTCAAAATAAAACAGTAGAGGAAAAATGTAGATAGCTTTGCTTTTATTACATCCCCTTTGTTATTAGCAAGTGTCTCTTCTTTATTTTAAGTGAAAATAGAATGCGTCTTCACCATAGAAACTTCTGTTCAGCAGTAACTTTTTGTACCTTCAGTTTTTATCCCTCAAACCTGGAAAACCTCACTAAAAAGGTGGAGAAAGCAAACGTTAACTGTAACGTTCAAAGGCAGAATTCTTTTTTTGTTGAATACTTTCTTCTGCAAGCTATGGAATGATACAGTAAAGTTATTGGAGCCACAGTATGTGGAAAAAATTTTTTGATACTAACCAGATTTATCCTCTGCTGGTTTTGGATGTGACACTAGTATTTATAGCCTAAATCTACTTGTTTTAATTCTTTGTTTCACAACTAAATACCCACTTAGGTTAGAGTGTGATAGAATAGATGATGTATTCTCTGCTATGTCCTTTAAATTCCATGTTTTGGAAGATGTTTATCTGACCTAGTAATTATTTGTTGCAGGTAAGAACAAATAACCTGATTTTTTATACCCAAACTTACTCATTTTATTCTAATGCCAATGCAAATAAAGGGTGGGAAAGGGTGGGCTTGTGGCAAGCAAATCCCTGCCCTCCTCCAGTACTATTTTGAATTTAAATTTATTGATTGTAGTAGGATAGACATATGCTACTACTTATTTCAGATGTTACAAAGCCATAGTTGACGTAAATGAACATCTTTTTCAAAGAACACTGAATTGAAACAGCCTGCTTTTGAACTCTGTTCACACTGATCTGAAAACTAGGAGCTCATTATTGGAAACGTTTTGGTCCTGTGCATTGTACCTTGAAAAGAAACGCTGCCTTTTAAGCCTAAATTGCAAATATGGGTATCACTGTCAAAAGTGTAAAGCATTAGATTTCTAACTTGAAGCTGTGTGATATGTGCAGGCGTTGTGTAGACTGTTACACAGCACTTCATTCTTTTAGTAAATAACACAATGTTTTGTTCAAATCCTTGTGACCAAGAGGCTTCACGTTGTGCTAACTGATGTCAAGCTTTGTGATCTGAGTAAGGCTGAGGGGATTAAGATCGAACCACCTGAGCAGTGTAGTTTGTCAGATTTTCTCAGGACAGTTATCAAATACAAAAGAAGTTACAAATGGGAACAGCATGCTGATTAGAGTATCAGTTTTAAACCAACAATATTTAATGGTATTAATGTATGTTATTAATATAATTCATGTATTTCAAGCTGACAGTATTGAAGCCCTCTACTGTGAGCTTAACAAAATGAAACATTTTAACCTCACTAAATTAAAGGTTTTTTGATATCTTCTTCGAGGTGAGCTAGTTTTTTCATACTTGTTTGCCTGGAAGTATTTGGGGAAAGGAGGAATTCCCTGCAGAACCATATTCCAAGTTCCCACCAGCACTTAAGCCTTCTGTGACTTCATTAAGCTTCAGACATGTAGGGTGAAGTTACTCTTTCAGCTCCTTGTTTCACAATTCTTTAAAAATGGAAAAAATAGTTACACTTCTGTGAAAAGATAAGGCTTTCCTAGCTTTGCAAAAGAGATGCTTGTTCAAAGCTACTTACAGGAAGTGCTATTACATTCTGTATTGAATACCTTTTTAAAAGCAAAATGTCCAAATACTGAGACAGGAATTTAAAAATTAGTTTTCTTTTTGTGTATGTTTCTGTAATGATGGTTTTTTACCCAGCCAAGCAGATGAAAAGGGAAATATTTAAGAAGACCTGAAAAATCATATAAAATTTAAATCTCTTTAGGTTTAAAAATTTTAATCTCTTCTTTCTTAAGAAGACCCTAACCTTGTTGTGGTTCTGTCTTTGCAGAGTCTGCTGTGACTGCAGTGACTGTTAATGGTTCAACTCGAACTCCAAGAAGAGGTCAGAACAGGAATACACGTACTTCAAAGCAAATTGATACCGATACAAAAGTTATTGAAGTCCTTTGTAAAGAGCATGATTGTAATTTAGATGAGGTAATGCCTGTGTCTTAAAGTCTGTTAGATCTTGCTGCTAAACCCCATCTGGAATATGCATTTATTTAAATGGTCTTCTTAAATCTCAATAGTTGTGCTTGCTTAACTGTTCCCTCAAGCTGAGTAATGTAGGTATTCTACGATTCTGTAGTTTCTCTAGGAGGTAGTTTAAAAAAAAACCAACAAAACCCAAGCCCTTTGGTATGGGTTATAACTTCGCTGGGGAAACTGAACTGTGAAGAATGCAGTACAAAGTTATATGCTGATCACAGCACGTAGCGTGTGGATGCAAGGCTGTTCTGATGGGGTTTCACAGCTGCATCCCACGGTGAGAAAATGTACACCACAAGCACGTTGCTTCTGCGTGGGACCCAAAAGACCCCATTCCCCTTTTCCTTTGCTGACAAATACATTCCTGTGGGAAAAGTACTGGGGTTTTTTTGAATATCGAAGTAAACAATGGAAGTAGAAATACAAGAGACCTGGGAAGAGTGCAGTTCTTTCCCAGTTTAGTCATTTAATGTTCCAGCAATGGATTATGTGCTGTATGCTTACATATCAGTACATTTTGGATATGTAGACAATTTCATTTTTGCTTTGTTGAAAACAAAACAATGCATTATAGAAGTGTTTCATTTAGTTTCCTGTTAAAGATGTGAAAGCAGGGAATGCATGACTGCCTCTGTGTATTGCTAATGTTATGTTTTTTCTTCTTTTTTAGGTCAAAAATGTGTATTTCACAAGCTTTATTCCTTTCTTGAATTCTATTGGTATTGTAGCTTCAAATGGACTACCAGAGGTAATTTAAGGCAGTTCAACAACAGTGCTTTACTTCATGCCAAATTACTTAAGATTCTCTTTACACATTGATGAAGTTCTCATAGGTTCTTCTAAAATCATCTAGCAAAATGCATTTTTTTTCAGGAATGTGGCTTAGCAGGCATTCCAGTATTCATGTAGTATATTTAGTTTTTACATTTGAATTTAATAAATTAATCTCCTGAGGCTGAACCAGTGCTTTTGCTCAAAGCAAAACATGGCATAAAAGTTGCATATCCGTGATCTTAGTGAGGCCATTAATCTAAAATACAACTATTACAATATCAAGTCTCTGAAGTCAGTCTATAAATGCATACAGACTTAAATTACACAGCTTAATTTAAATATAATTGAGACATGTTACTGTAGTCACGTTGGAGAGATACCCAAAAGATTAGGCTCAGTTTCCCAACTGACGGAGCTTGGACTGCTGTGTCCGTGCAGAATTACTTTCATCTTACTGAGCTGTAGCCTGGATGCAGCAGAATACCTCTATGCAATCTCATGCAAGAGTGCTCCTGGCCTGAGTAGATAACTTCTTGCCGTGTATTCACATCCGTCATTCTTAAAAGAGTAGATTGAGCTGTGTGTCACCAATAGATGTGGTAACCTGAAAATAAGCAGCTCTCAAGCTCATCAGACTGAAGGTCTGCAAGAGTCAGCCAAGTGTGTGTTCTGTCCCGTTTCATAGTGTGTTGGGTGGGGGACAAAATACAAGACCCACTAAAGATCTTAATCTCTTCCAAAACGAATTTCAGGGTATCAGCAGCCTGTTTAGACTTTTTAATTTACAGGTATATGTAGTTGGGAAGACCTGTATGAACTTCTAGGCAAAGGTCATTACACAGCTTATTCTTAAATCAGCGAGGGTTCTCATCCAAGGCTGTTCAATTTAAGCATTGTATGAAAATTGCCAGTCTAAGACTCTGCTGGTGAAAATTGTACAGAATGATGCATTTGAAGAAAAAATCCAGTCACACGATCCTTGCTCCTGAAACTTGAGTGCCTGAGGGGATGTTCTAAAACAAAGCAGAAAGCTACAGCTATATTTCAGAGTTAGTTCATACATGTAATCCAACTAACCATCATAGCTGAGACCATCAGTACAATAGCTAGTAATATGGGACATTTAAATTGACTTTCATTTTCCTTAAAAACCATGGAGCTTTCGATAAATTTTAATGTTGTTTCCAAAACAAGAAAAGCTTTTGAGCTTTTTTTTTTTTGGTGGTATTTTTGTGGCTTTTTAATGTCGATATTTCATTCGTCTTCATTGTGCGTTTGATGGTCAGGCTTTATGAACTGATGAATAGATTGGTTCAGAACTGTTATTTTTGGCTGAAGGTTTCTTCCCAGTTAGCCCAGTGCAGCCATTTTGTTTAAGAGCTGCTGGTTTTCTGCAGTGAGAATCTGAAGTTTCTAGAAGTTTATGAAATACTGACAAATTTTAGACCAAAAGAACACATAAGCCATTAGGAAGATAATGAAAAATGAAAAGATAATGAACTTTTAAAATGAAACAAATAAAGTGGTAATAGGAATCTAAAGATAATCTTTGATTTAATAGTCATAATCTCAGTTTTAACCATGAGATTGGAGCAAATTAATTTGGCAAAGGTAAAAGAAGAGGATGAGGAGCAAAGCTGTGTAAGAGGCATTTGCAGCTTGCTTTTTCGTGGGACTGGGAGGGGACTAATTTGGGTTCATATGCACTGTTGTCTGTTTTTATAGCAAGAGTTTGCTAGAGCACAGCATCATTTAGTATGTTTAAGGATGAAGTTGAGGCTAGTACCTGGCCCTGATAAAAAAATTGCAGACTTCCAGTTAGTCACTCAAAATGAAAAAAAAACCCAACAAACAAAACCCCCCGAAATCCACCCCTGAAACCACCCCAAAACCAAACCAAACAACAAAAAACCAACAACAAACTTTTCCATGAAAAATGAAGTCATGTCAGTATGGGATCTAATCAACGAAGAAACTTTTAACAGTAATTTAAAAAACAACAACGTGGATATGAAATGATGGCCTATGTTTTTGTAGAAATAGGCATGTCTCTTAAAAATTATACCACCGCAAATATTAATATGGAATGGGGAAACTCTTCTTACACTCGGAACAAGAGGGTTTGAGTTAGGGTCTTGGCCTTCATCTCCAAACCAGCAGAGACAGGGACCTAGCGGATTGTCCGGCAGCTGTTCTAAGGACGCTCGTGCTACATTTCCTGCTCTTAAAGACACTTTTTTTTTTCTAGAAGGGAAGATTTAAAAGGCCGGAAACATTAGTTTGATTTCCAGGTCTGTGTCTCCCCTCTAGCTATTTTTAGCTCTTTTACAGTGTCAAGACCTGTATTTCTTCAAAAAAATCTCATGATCTTGTATTGTTTTCTCTTCTAAAAGATTACTTCTGCACGTGGGAACGATGATTTTCCCCTGGGTATGTTTCAGCTGTTTGTGTAAGAAGTGACTTTGTGACCTCCAAGGTCATTCTCTTAGCATTTCAGCATTGTATTCATGAGGTAGGACTAGCTTATATTATTCAGTAAATTGTCAAACTTGTTCCTATGAAATAAAGGGTTTTTTTCAATGTTTTTTGAGGTTGAGGTCCTCTTGAAACAGTATGATGAGCTCTATCACAACAACAAAGATATAGATGCAAGATTATTTCTGGATCATGATGAAACTCTACAGCCCGATGTCATAGGATGGTAATATTTCCATTTGCTGCTTTCATTTTATAACAGAAAATGTGAACTTGTTTTGATTTCTCTCTTTGCCCCCCCCTGCTGTGTGTTCTAAATGGAGGTCTCTTTATCCTGTTGATCTCCTAGGTTTGTAGTTCAGCGAAGACATTTGTGGCAACGCCAGCCTTGCTTTACATTATAGCTTAAATAATTAGCAGCCATATGACTGTGACTCTACTTAAAATGATTTGGAAGCTCTACTCTTAAGTCTTACTCTGTGCAAGCCCCTGTCGTCCAGAGGAAGCTGAAGAGGAGGAGGAGGCGGCGGCGGCCGAGGCCGTGTCATGCTAGTTGATTAGATATGCCTGAGGCAGTGTTACAGCTCTGGGGCCAGCTGGCATGGAATGGCTTGGGTCCTCGCTGTCCAGCTCCTTCTTCCTAAAACAGGCTGGTGGCATTTGGAAGCTGCCTGCTGGGAGCGGTCCTCAGCCCGTTTTGACTTCTGGCCTGTAGCCACAAATTGTTTGAGGAACAGTAGTTTGCATGGGACAGAAATACGCCACGGGTGGTTTAGCAGAATAAACAATTAAGTACCAGTGCCCAGGCACATTCCCTGGTGCTGTTCAGTAATACAGGTGTATTTGAATTCTTTCAGTCATACTCTAAAATTCCAGTGGTTCCTAACAATTCAACGTTTCCATAACTTTACGTAATGTGAGATCATGATGCGAGTCCGTGACTTTATCTGGGCTAGAAAAATACAGATGTCGAAAATTGGATTAAAATGGAGCTAATACCAGCTGTATGTATAAATGAAGTTGCTATAAATAGAATTCTAGAGAAATAATGAAGTTGGAAGGGAAATTTGGAGGTCATCTAGTCCAACATCCTGCTCAAAGCAGATCTACTTGGGAATGTAAATTACATTGTTCTAACAACTGGAGTGGTTGGATGGCTAGATCTTCTAAAAATCTGTTCCACAGTTGGTTTTTTTTCTGCAGATTAATAGGTCTTTATAGAAGACATTCTTTTTTGAATTACATGAGTACTTCATAAGTTTGTTTTGCATTTCTGTAGCTCACAGTTGGAGAGGACACCACTAAAAAACAATCCAGATGAGGAACTTAATCTTGTACTTCCACAGACCCCTGTTCGGTATGAGTTTTTCTTTTAAGCTGTGTTCTTTTGTTCAATAACCTAACTAGAAATACTCGTCTTTAGAGTAGTTGTTTTAATTTTAAAGCAACTGTTTTGTTTTTCGTAAAACAGACTGTAGTTCTGGTCACTAATGAGCAGTGAGCATGTACTGAGGGGTGCTGAGTGCCCGCAGTTCCTGGCGGCGTTCTTGGAAAAGAGAGAAAAAGCTTTTCACTGACTCATCTTAAGAAGTGCAAGATGTCTGTAAAATAAATTACTGTATTTGTTCTTGTGAGAGTACAACTTTATACTTCTATGGTAGTACTTTTGCCTGTTACACTTCCATCTTCCTTTCCCATCTTTACTCTAGCTCTGTATCTTCTGGCTTCCTTTCCTGAGACCAGATGGTATATGCACACACATTTCTTCTCCCATGACCTTTTTCTTCATAGTATTGTTTTTCCTGTATTGGGAAGATGAACATTTCAGAGAGCCAACATACTTTGGTCTGTTGGGAAAATGGACAGATAAGGCAGAACTGTGGTATTAACTGGAGATTGTTTCATCTGCAATCAAATGCAGAAGAACTGCAAGCTTGAATTCAGTTAGCCAAAGGAAAGGAGATTCGCATGTACCATTTTACCCTTGTGCCACGTAGTTTTTTGACAAAATCAGTATGTTTTTGCCTGATGATGCTTAGAAATTCCTAGACACTCAAGAAATCCCTGGACACCCAAGAACCAACCAGCTGTGTCACTGCAATGGCACATGCTATGTGGACAAACAGAGAAGCATTTGTGCAGGCAGTCATTCTTAAGGTGTCAGGTTTAATAAAATCAGTCAGTGAAGTTCTTGTCCCATGCTTGCTGTATAAATGCCTTTCATTTTAGCATGCTGTAGAGATGAGAGAAGTTAAAATATTGTACCCTTAATTATTACTTCAGTAATACTTCAGTTTACTCTCAAATGAGTAAAATTATTTTTGTTTTTATTAAAAATACTTCTGCAGTGTTACATGTTTGAGGGCTTGTGCATCCACTATAAATCTGCTAAATGCCATCTGCAGAAACTGATTGTTTTCTAGCCAACAGAGCAGTAAGGTTCTGAAAAGCTTTTCCCTAAAAATAATAAAAGGAGACATGCAGCTGAGAGATATATTGATCAATATATGAAAGAACTTTTAATCGCCTGTGACTGCAAAAGGTTTTATTTGATTGTCTTAGTGGTCCCTTTTAGTCTTATGCTTCAGATCTTTAACTGCCAGTGCTGCTTTTTTAGCCAGAAAGGCATCAGTTTGCCTTTCGGTTCCCAGACTGGATGTGCCATATCGGGAACTGGACCATCTATAACATGCAGTGTATTTAACAAGAAGGTCATTGACAACAAATCCCATTTTTGACAAATATAGATAGCTTGTTATTAACAGTTTTAAGTTATACTAGCATTTAAAAAAGCCCGCTAACATTGTGACAGATGCTTCATTAAAGTTCTTGACGTGCAAGTCTTACTAAGAAAGTCCAGGAGCACCAAGTTTCCGCATTGCTAAACATTTGAAATGTGCTAAACCAACTCGGTTCTTGAGAGGAGGTCTAATGAGATATTTAGATTCTCTCCATCCACACTTGGGCTTTTCTCTGCGTTTTCCAAACCTGATGCCATTTACGACAGTTCAAGTGAAGGCTTATTCACCGCAGTGATGTGGGCTGTACTAACGGTTTTTCATAAAGCCACAGAACTGTCAGTAGGTGGCAGTAAACCTTTGATTACCACCGTAGAGTGGGACGTGTATCATTAACAATCCCTGCGTTAGGTAGAACCCCTTTCAGGTTATGTTGGAAGCACCGTACTTTTTGCTTTGAATCTTCTTATAATGTTGTCTTTCTGGACCTAGACACTTAGGATCTGCTCTAAAGCCCCCTGAAATTGGTGAGAATCTAATAATTTTCATCAGAGGATTTGTGTCTGGTCATTTATATAGAAAGCAGTAGATAAAATGAGTGTAAAGACTAGTTCAGAGCATAATGAGAACGGATTGTGTGTTTTCATTTTAGTTTTTTCCACTGTCCTTATGCTTTTCTTTATCACTAGTAGTAGAGTTTTGGTAGAAGTGATTTTGCCAAAACCTTCTAAAAAGTAGATTAAAGAAAAAATGCATCTTTGCACTGCTACGGTTGTAATGATTGAACACTTTTCTTCTTTCTCCACTTATTTTCTGAGTGACATGAGCCAAATTGAGGTTAAATAGCACAGAAATTTAAAACAAACCAACAAAAAGCCCCACCAAAAGCCACAGTGAAAAATTCAGAAAGCAACAATATCACTGGAAGAATCAAACTGTTTCTTAGATGTCAGGAGAGAAATTAATACACTAACTTTCCTAAAAGAATAGAAACTAAACACTATTGCTTAATACACGATTTGAAATATGTTTTAAAAAAGCCAGGCCACATTAGTGCTTACAGACGTACTGGATGTCTTATTAGTTCTGTATATACATGCAAATAATAGAGGCAGAACAATACATGATATCCCCAAAAGCTGGAAACATGGGCTGTTTAGATGCTAGCTCATGCACATAATCTTCTTGTCCTGTATGACAAGATCATTATCGTTCTTATTTTCCCACTTACAGATATTTCAGTCACCTTCTGGATAATGTCTTAAAATAATGATCTTTCTGAAAGTCATGAAAACTGTTTGTCATCAGGATTTCAGTTCTAGAAGAGAAGCTGAAAAATGCTTTCTTCAGAGAGATATACACCCACCCTAACAAGGAATTTAACCTGGTGCAATAAACAACAGGATCTTACACTCTTGTTTTAACAATATTCTTAATTCTTCAAATTATTACAGCTTTTCTGAAATACTGCCATTACTTCTGTTAGCTTTAGTACTTTGCTACGTTAAGACATTGGATATGAATCAATGGGCATTACTTGTGGTTTTCAGTCTGTTTTTAGCAAGAAAATTGTAGGCATCAAGTAGAGATACAAATAGTTTTGATGTCAGTGTTTTTTGGTGTTTTTTTTTCTTTACTCTGTAGCTGTAAAATAATGCCAATAAGATTGTACGTGGAGGCATACTTCAATACTTTAGTATATCCAAGTTCATAGAATCATAAAATAGTGTGAGTTGGAAGGGACCTTTAAAGGTCATCTAGTGCAACCCCTTTGCAATGAGCAGGGACATCTTCAACTCGATGCAGTTGCTCAGAGCCCCGTCCAGCCTGGCCTGGAAGGTTCCCAGGGATGGGGCATCTACCACCTCTCTGGGCAACCTGGGCCAGTGCCTCACCACCCTCACTGTACAAAATTTCTTCCTTATATCTAGTCTAAATCTGCCCTCTTTTAGTTTAAAGCCATTTCCCCTAGTCCTATCGCTACAG
>JAVKLA010000008.1:31355802-31397810 GCA_034782735.1 Sagittarius serpentarius
CAGGTCCCTCTGGATGGCATCCCGTCCCTCAGGTGTGTCAACCAACTCAGCTTGGTGTCATCTGCAAACTTGCTGAGGGTGCACTTGATCCCACTGTCTGTGTCTTTGGTGAAGATATTAAACAGCACTGGTCCCAAGTTAATAAAATGTTATTCATATTTTTTAATCTACTTTTCATCTAGGCAATAAAGAATTTTTGTTCTGCTTTTTAGGAAGATATTGTTTGTATTTCTTGCAAACACTGAAAATTTCTTTAATATCCACGTGCTCTTCCCCACCTGTAATACTTTAGAAGTTAAGAAGATTTTATATTTAAGATCCTTCTAACCTAGCTATGGATAGAGCAGGTAGAATACAAATTATAGAAATTGTAGCCTTTCCAGTGGAAATAGAAAGAATTTGAGTTAAAGTAAGAATTTAAGTTTAAATGGGACTTTTGGGTTCAGATCTAGGGACAGAGAAGACTGCATTCTCATGCCGTTGCCAACAGGAATGTTGATAGCCGTGCCTCTGAAAAAAGCATCTATGTTAAAAAGGCTGTATTTTCTTGTGACTGCCGTATTTAATACATCTTAGTTATTACACTTGTGAACAGGTGACTTGAAACATAAAAGCTGTCTTCATTCCTCAGTCTTTTGTATTATTTTTGTACGAAAGCCAAAGTGTTTTTTTGTTTGGGAGTTGCTTGATTTAACTGAATATTTTGACATACAAGGATTGCAATTCCACCATTTTATTGCTTTTAAAAGTGCTTTTTATGTTCTTTTGGTTGTCTACTTATGGATTGTAATCATTCTAATAATTAGATGATTAGATGAATTAGATTATTAAAATTCACAATGGTTAACACAGTACAACAGTTTTTCCTAGCAGGTTGTTTGATAACTGAGTTAAGAACTAAAATAATTTTTTTGTTTGTTTGGTGTTTTTTTTTTGTTTGGTGTTTTTTTTTTTGTTTGGTGTTTTTTTTTTGTTTGGTGGTTTTTTGTTTGGTGGTTTTTTGTTTGGTGGTTTTTTGTTTGGTGGTTTTTTTGTTTGGTTTTTATTTTGTTTGGTTTTGTTTGTAGAATTGCTGCTCAGTTTCCGGAAACTATCAAGCCAGCCTTAATGTTTATTATGCATTTTATTGTATTTTTCTAGAGCTGCAATGAATAACATTCAGCAATTAATTATGATTTTAAACTCAGCAACTGATAAACCATCAGATACCCTCATCATGTATTTCAATGTAAGTGACTAGAAGGAAGATTTGTGAAAGATTCTTGGAATTATCACTCAAGTAAAATGTACACATAGAGATCTGACGCACATGCTTTGGGTACTCCTTTATTAACCATTTTTTAAGAAGTATGTTTTAATTGGGATGGTTTAAATGTAATTAGAATGAGAAAGCACTTCTAACTGATGTGTACTGGAACCTTGTAAGTTCTTAAATCTTTTGTTACCACATTAAATATTAAGGTTTATTTGTGTACGTATCAGATGGAAAAAGAAGGGGATATAAAAGGGAGACGAAGAGAAGGAGGACGTACTCACAGAGGATCTCTTGTGTCCACATTGAGCAACTTAAGCATACTTCTGACTTTAAAGACATTAATGTCGGTGGTACTACTCATATATTAGTTGGCTTAGTTGCATGTGAGACATGATGTTGTAGTCACTAGAAATTGTTGACCATATACCATGATTCTGTCTTTTTTAAATACTCCACTTTTATTTATGCTAACGAGCTGATTGAGAGTCCTTACAAAGTGAAGCAGGACTGATGTGATTGAATCATTAAAATGTTTTTGAAGTAAAATGTCCTTTCCTTGCCTTTCCTTCCCCTGCCCTCCTTCCTGTACTTTATTAGAATTGCACAGTGAACCCTAAGGATAGTATCCTGAAAAGAGTGGAAAATCTTGACCACATCTTCAAAATGAAATTTGCTGAAGCAGTTGGACAGGGATGTGCTGAAATTGGCTCACAGGTAACTAGCGTTTTGGATGGGTATTAGTCATTTGAACTCTGTTGGTACTAGCTAACTTGAGACCTGACTTATAGACTGTCCTCCTTCAGTGCAGATCAATAATGGTAAAAAGTAACAATATTCTTTTCAACTTGAGGAATGGACATGTGTTTTCTTCAAAAGCTCTGTAAAGATAGTATTCAACAAATTATTCTTAATATATAAGGAGCAAGAGGAACTAGGTGGAAATATGTGGGAAATACTTCCATGAAGAATGGGAAAATTGCTGGGCAAAATATGTCTAGTGAAACATATATTTGTGTTCATTAAAGTAACTTAGCCTAAACCGGCACAAGGTGACTCACTTCCTTATAAAATCAGTAGGTCAGCTGCGTTTTATGCAAGGATTTTGGAAAGCAAATCCAACCAAGTTTGTACTCAACAGTCTCCTGTCTGTCAGTGCTGGTTTTTATCCTGTTAGCTGTGAATTGGCATAAATTTGATTAATCAGTCTTCATGTGGTTGCGGTAGGCACAAACCTGAGTAGCCTTTGAGGCCTCTCCAGTACTATTGGCAAATGGAGCTGGGGACAATGACTTCTTCATGGTAGCTCTTCCAAAAAACGGAAATGTCTTGAATCATTAAAACATGAGAGTCTGCCTCTTGTAGTCTGTTAAAGTTCTTGTAATATTCTTGAATTTCTTCTTTTTTAACAGAGATACAAGCTTGGAGTACGTCTATATTACAGAGTAATGGAGTCTATGCTCAAGTCGGTAAGTTTAGTACTGGTAGCTTAATACTGGCATTGCATTTACAAATACTAAGAATATTCACAAGTTTGGTTTGATTTATGTATTTCAGGAGGAAGAGCGCCTCTCAGTGCAGAATTTCAGGTATGTGCCCCTAACTTGTTATCAAATTCTGCTGTTTTAGTGTTAGGACAAGTATTAATAACTTTCTTTTTCCTTAGCAAACTTCTGAATGATAACATCTTCCACACGTCTCTTCTGGCATGTGCTGTTGAAGTTGTCATGGCTACATATGGCAGTAAGTTGAATCTAAAGTGCTAAATAGTGTTGTTATTTGTGGATAATTATTGCCATTTGTTCTAATACATAAAATACAGTAAATAGCAAAAAAAAAAAAGCAGGTGCTCACAGAAATTTCTGAACTAGCAATGATTCAATAAATACAAAAAGGAAGAAACGTCAGAATTGAAAGGGTGTAGTACTGTTGATAATATTAGTCCCTCTTCCCTGCAGGAAATGCTTCACAAAGTGATGGTACCAGTGCTGAAACAGACTTGTCTTTCCCATGGATTCTCAATGTATTTGATTTAAAAGCTTTTGACTTCTACAAGGTGATTGAAAGCTTTATTAAAGCAGAGCCAAGCCTAACAAGGGAAATGATAAAGCATCTAGAACGCTGTGAACATCGAATTATGGAGTCTCTTGCTTGGCAATCTGTAAGTAATGCTTTAAAGGAGTATTTGACCTTGTATAACGTGCATACCTAGAAAAAGGAAATCGCACCCAGTGCTGTAAAGTAAGTTGTGGTCTTGCTGAGATTTATTTCTAGCAAAATAAATTACAAGAGCAAAACAAGATTAGTTTTGGCATGTCTTCAGGTTTTGAAAAAAAGAGGTATATCAGAAGAAGTCGGCATAGCTCTGCTGATTTATGTGATTGTAAGCCAACATCATCTTACTTGTCTGGCACAAATCATAAGGGTAATACCCTTAAACAGTATTTTGGTGCCAAAGACAAGGCAGTAAATTCTGCGCTTTTATTGGTAAGGTTAATTTTTATCCAGTTGCTATTCCCACTTGGCAATAGGGCCTTAGTTCTGTGCATCTGGTATGTTTGTTAATAGTACTTAAAATATTGATTCACATTGTCCTTTGCACTTAGGTTACTTTGGTATTTTTGGATGCCATTAAAATAAAATGCTGGGAGGTTGGCTTGTTTTTTTAGGCTGGATCTCAGTAAATCAAACATGGTTTCATTATATGGTGTGTTACTTATAAACCAAAAATATACTATTAAAGCCACAAAACAGGAGAATATAAAGGCTGGCAATTTTGACGAGAGAGACATAAAGCAACCGTTGAAGAACCCATCCCGTATCTTACAGTTCTGGGAAGTTTAAAAAACACGGTGTGCCATAGCTAATGGGATAGTTTAATTGTGAAGCAAATTTTCTTTTCAGGGTAATCTGCCTTTGGTTTGTGTATGACTTCAGAGTGAAAAGTTACCAGTTCTCTAGTGTGGGTGATACTTTACCAGGCTGTGGGGTTATACTCCCGGATTCAAGGAACATTGTGGTGCCTGAGCAGTGAGAGCCCCATCCACGTTCGGGTTTCTAGCTCAGGAGAAGCATGCTGGCCTCAGGGTTACATGGAAGCAATTGCCATGCTTCAAGCTGAATCTTGTACCAGCCAGCCCTTGCCACTCGATTTTCCATGCTGACAAAGTCTATGGGCACATGTGCTTAAGACTACCTGAAAGCACTTGAGGCTGAGAGCCTCTTACCAGAGCCTACAGAAACAGGGAAGACGAGGCAGTATTTGATGAGGCAGGCGGTATTTTAAGAAGCTTGCAGGCTTTCAAAAAGTGCTTATTTGGGAACTCTGACATTCAGAGGACAAAAGGCAGAGGTATAGATACCCACGTCTGACTCTCTACGAGCAAAAAGTGGCTCCTGCTGCCTTCTGCAAACCAGTCTGAAGTCAGCTTACTGATCAGCAGTCAGCCGTATCTACTGGTTTCTACCCAGTAATTCAGGCACCACGTGCAGATAATCTGATTTGGACTCGTGCGTTCAGACTGGAAAATCCAAAGCATTGTGTTTTCAAAAATTGCAGGTGTAGTTGCAGGCTTTTGTGAAACAAATTATAATGTCAACAACAAGCACAGGATTATTTCAAGTTTTCTGAGTGTTCTGTTTGAATGTATTTTAACGTATTGAACCTATCTTCTTGAGTTTCCAGGGGTATATGTTTGGTACTCTTTTGGGGTGGCTTATATAGCTGATTTGAGTGTTACTAGAACAGTTCAATTGGAAGAGACCTACAAAGATCACCTAGTGCCAGTAAGATACATGGAGTGGAGCACAGTGGAGGGATAAAAAAGAAAAGTGCATTACACGTATCCGAGGGCCCTTCTGCTTCGTTGACCTGTGCGTCATGTCTCCCCTGGATCTCTCCAAGGACAGCATGCAGTCTCCTCTTGCTGGAGGTTTGTCACTACGGGGCACAGCGGGGTTCCCCCAAAAGCTGAGGGAAGCTGTGGCAGCCAGCTACGGGCAGTTGGAGCTTGCGTACAGGCACCCTGTGATTCTGCACCGACCTCCATTGCCTCCTCCAGCTGCCTATAAGGGAAAGGCTGCGAGTTGTAAGCAGCAGACTGCATAGTGGTGGCTTGGGAGATGAGAAGTAGTAAAATATTGCCTACTTTAAAATGCCTTGCGGAGTCTCTGGGTCGCTGCAGCACAGGACCTGAGGCCTCTGCGTTGTGAGGCTGCACATAAAAATGTAAAGCCATGAGTCCTTTAGTGCAGAAAATGCACCCATGCCTCACACCTAAATATTGGCTGGTTTAGTCTGAAAAGTGTAACTCGTTAGCAACAGGAGAAAATGCTTGTGTGGCTGACTTGCAAAGGCTGTTGAAGTCAGGTGTCCCAGAAAGGTGCAGCTAGTGAACGAAGGAGTGGTTTACCATATTCTTCTGCAGTTCATTGCCTGGATATCGTCTCCATGTAATGGTGTACAAGGTTTACAAAGTGTCTGCTTAATTAGTAATTCCCTCAAGAAGGGGCAGGCAGTTAGAGAAGTGTGGTTCATACCAGTAAATATCTCTTTCCTCCAAACACTCGATAAAGGAGGAGAGAGAAGCCAGATGACTTCTGCTTGGTCATAAAGAGTATCTCGCCGTACGTGATTGCTTTAGGTTAATTTTAAACAAATTACCTGATAATCTAAAAAAGATGGAATCTCAAGAAGGTTCAAGTTTCCTAATATGGTTGGAGAACGTATTTGTTTCAAAAAGTGTTAAAATGAAGAAAAATTAACAAAAGCATGGGATGAGTAAAGCTTATGCAGCAAAATTTTAGCTTGGTAAATAAGAATAGAAACATTTGAAAAATATATATTTACAAATATTTGCATAATGCAACTCCGATTCCCCCAATTATTTGCCATGTATTTTTGTTTAGTTCTTACCTTACCCCATAGGCAGTACTTTTCATTACAAGGCTTGTCTGCTCTTTGGAAAGTCAGGTCTGTATTTATCCAGTCTTTCCCCATTCTCCTGACTGCTTTAGGAGGCAGGACTTCAGTGTGTGATTTAAAGGGACTGAGCAATTGAATACAGAATAGCTTGAATTTGTTGTAGTTTTACTTGTCACAGAGCTTTTGTGAGGAAAAAACGCCTTGCATAATGTCTCTGAAGAAAAAAATCTTAAGTGAATCTGACCTTTGTCTGACTTTAGAAGCTGTATCGAATGAATGTGAAGGATTCTGTTTCTTACTGGTATCTGAAGATAATATATCACTCCTTTGCTAGTCGTTGTGAATATGTTTATTGCTTTTGCATAGCTAGCTGATTTAGTCATCTCTACTTTAGGAAGGAGCTGAAACTTTTCTAGGTCAACCTTTCTTTTAACAAAAATAGCATAGCCAGACAAAGGGTGGAAAGGAGTTGAAGGTTCTTCTCAATAATTCTTAATTTTGAAAAGGGGCTAGTGTCTGTACTGACTAAATAATGGGGAAAGTATTTCCTTTTCCTTAAATCTTTATTGAACCCTGAAGGGAGAAGCGCCATTTATCCACTCAGGTATGATTTACCAGTGAGGTTATGATGCTTCCAGATGCAGATTACGTGGAGATCAGTTTAGAATACATTAATAATGCTGTGCAATTTTTAATAGCAAAGTAGAAATATACCATATAATATTCTTTCTTTACTGTAGAACATTTGTGCTTCATCTCACTACAGTATTATGGGCACTATTTTAATTTTGTAACTTTAAATAAAGGGAACTGAAATTACTTCAGACTCAAAATAAAGGTGCCTATAGCCTTTGCTTAATTTTTATCATACTTCTATAAATATGATTTAAACCCTGGCAGAGTTAAAATCTGTTCCCTATGAAAGAGACAGTTTGTTACCTGCCAGCCTGGGAGCTCACGCTCAGCCTTTTCCATCATTCTGTCAAACTGATCTCTCTTGTGGCCAGCCAAAAAAGTAATTGTTTTGAACGTCTCAGATGAAGGTTGTGTGAACTAATTCCAGAATCTCTGAATTTCCCTCAGAGAAAGCCCTGTCCCCCGCCACGTCACATATTTGTCTAAAGCGTCACTGCTTGCTGCAGTGCGTTAGGAAGAAAGCAAGTTTTCAGTGCAAGCAAATCAAAAACAACGTCTATCAATGTTCACAGTCTATTTTAAGAGTGAAATATCTATAATATCTGAAATGCATTTGTTTCTGGAAACAGTGTGACTTAGTTTTGGTTTTTGTTTGTTTGTTTGTTTTCTGCATCATTCAAGAAAGTAAACACCTGTGGAGTATCCATCTTCCTTACCTGTATCTGCAAAGCAATCCAGTTTTATTTCCCTGCCTCTCAGCTTGCACTCTGCTCATCAGCTGCGATCAGGGAGGAACAAGCAATGTATTAGATTTCTTTCATACTGCTACTTTGAGAATGCGCTTCTTGCAAATGCCTTTTCACATGTACACTAGGTGAAGAGTGTGGAGCGTACACATGTTCTGTATCATCACGTTTGGCGTACTTAAAATAGTTTGGGCCACGCTACAAAATACTTTTTGTGCAAGACAGCCTTTGGTGGGCCAGAGGTGAGATGTGTGAAGCCCTTCTGCTCCGTCAAGCTTCAGCTGCCCGGTGCTGGGGTAGTGAAAGGGTCTTGTTCTTCTGCACTGGAATTGTAGACCAACTGCAACCTTGCCCAAAGATAAGGTAATGCATGCCAGCCCAGTAAGGCGGGCTGGAGAAAGAAGTACGGCCACGCTTTGCTGGTTAGCTCTACAGAGGGTGAAATGTTCTGTTGTTATCTTGTTAAGTCATCCACATGAGCACTAAGAGTCCAGGAGGTATTCCTCTTAGGACTGCAGTTTTAAAAGGTTATGTGGTAGTTTTTGCTGTTAACAGGGATGAGAGGCAGCTGCGTTGCCTTCCACAACCCCACAACAGCCCAGAACAGAATGGAAAGGTGCACTGTGGCAGGCTAAAGGGAGTTCATTCGCAGTCTGAGTTGGACTGCTAGCTTCAACTGTTTTTTTGGTGTTTGTTTATGTGTGAGAGACAAACAGATGTTGAACTGAAGCAGTGCATTGCACTACAGCTGTTGACACTGTAGCTTTTCTTGGCTGTATTGCTCTTTAGCACTTGCTATCCTAATTGGTGTTTGTATTTTTCAAAGGAAGAAGGAATATCGGTATTGGTATGTGTTGCGATTTAGAGTTGTAACGCGGTTTGGAGTTTTAATGACTGATGCAAGGTAAAAGTGGCTCTACAAGGTTGCTTCTCTTAATGGTTAAAATACGATCAGAAGTCAGCAAGCATGCTGTGCTTTATTTATAACTTCTTCCATGTAGCATTGCCTAAACTGTGCTCCATAATGCTTCTCCTTTATCAGCTCTTTCTTCTCTGTGGTTTCTATTGTCATTTAAACATGTGCAGTGAAATCTACATTACTGTTTTATCGCGTATCATTGATTTAATATAACTCAACATTTGCAATAAGTATTTGTCAACTATGTAGTTAATGTTTATACTCAGATACCTCATCCCACACCAAAGACTTGTGTTGGTTTTAAATTATGCAGCTCGTTGTGGCAGAAATGCCTTCCTGAGGAAAACCATGTATTCCCAGAGAATATATTTCATTGCATTAATATGACAAACTCACTGAGCTGGAATAACAGCAGAGATACTTTGATCATGCAGTAAGGAGAAAAATATTAAATAGGTATGTTTTAAGATTTGCTTAAAAAGTGTTAAACAAATCCAGGTCAGGGTAAAGCTGTAAGAAGTTGCAGGTAAGCAAGTACTCCTCAGTGCTTTGGTACAGTACGAGCTTAACTATGCAGCCTCCTTGTCTTTGATTATACAAGGACCCAATTATTGCGGAGCTCACCGTACTTGAGTGCTTAGTGCCTGTTTCCTTGGATGCAGTGTACAATTTCAAATTGGGTTTCTCTGCTCTTGTAAGGAGGAACTGAGCATCTAGGAATGGGAGTTAGTATATTTTCTTGTGGTATATATCCTTCTCAGTAGTGTTTTCTATTAGGTTTATGGCTGAAGTCCTACACCTCTTCTGGAGGTAGGTGTCTACATGCAGTTTGAAGTCCTCTCTTTGATTTCAGTGTCTTCAGTCATTCCTTTTAAAACTGGAAGAAGAAGGAATGGTTATACTGTCAAATTTTTATACAATAGGTTACTGGATAAATTGTTTACTGTTGTATTAGAAGAATGTCTGTGAGACCTTGTCGATAAGCAGCCAAGTAAGGCCAGGCAGCAAGGACCGGGTATTGCGGCTGCTTCTGTACTACTGGCGGCAAAGGGACAATAGTTCAGGCTTGAGTATTGCCCCACAGTCATTGGCGGTGTTTCGTCCGTAACGTGTTCCCTGGCGCGTTTTGGCATTTGTCAGCACTGCTCTGGACAATGCCTAGGCACGATCTGGGGCATGATGCAGCTCGGGGACTATTTTCAGCTGCTGGTATGAAGTGGAGAGAGTTTAGCTGTGCGGATGCAAGCTGTGCTTTGCCGCTTGCCCTCGAGGCCTTAGGACAGGCCGTGGCTCGTTGCGTTACCGACTACAGACATAGTCGTGGGTTCAACCACATGAGAGTGACTTCGGTGCTGGCAAACGAGTCACGCCTTCTCTTACTGTCTCTCCTTTAGGCTCCGGGAGTCGTGCGTGTTTCTGCACAGCAGCCGGTTTCTCTTAGAAAAGCTAGTCTATGTCAGACATGCTCCTTTCATGCCTACTAAATTTTGCCTTTCCTTAGATATGGGAATACCTAATTTGTGAATGAGGGACAGCCTTAGGCATGAAAAAAGAGTTCAGCGTATCCAGAATGGCAACATTTGAAAGCACGCTCACTGGCAGGATAAGAACCACCTAGGGAACTTCACTGGTGTAAAGACAGGCACCTCAGGAATCGCAGGCATCAGATTGCTCTTGCAGACATCACCCGTCTCCTGTGATCTTCTGGATTTTAGGCACCTGTCTCAGCATGGAGGTTGCTATGGACAATGATTTCTAATGTGGAATTTTCTCGGGTTTTTCTTACAGGAGACAAAGTGTGCTAAGGGTCACCACACTACGCCGTTTCACGTGCTCGCCATGCTCCTTTTGAAAAAGTTACATTAGGAGGGTGCAGCTTTAACCTTAAAAAAGGAACTGAGAACTGATTTGAGGTTTTCTGTCTGTACACACTAAATATATTTCTGCTTGCATCATGAGTGTGTTCCAGCAGCGTGTGATGAGAGGTCACTGCCACCACTGCTGCTTGGCATGATAGTGGTAAAGGATCATACTGGTTCTGCTGTGTGAGCTTTTTTTTTTTAATGTTTTTTTTATTAAGGTCATGAATTAGGTCTGACACTTCAGTTGTCACAGCCGTGGCTGGAAAGCCTTCTATGGTTTTGCCTTTATCATACAAAGCACATTCTTAGAAGTCTGTAAAATGGTTGCTTTTTGGGTATTTGTGAATATACCTTAGAGTATCATATAAATATATGTATGTTTATATGCTTTTTTAGCTTGAGCATATACATACACACACACTTTTAAATAAATGCATAAACAGAGTATGCAACAGAGTTTCTCCCATGTCTTTCCAGTACTCCTGAAGAGTTTCCTTTTATAGAAATTACGCTGTGCTTTTTGAGGCTCAAAACTTTTATCTGCCTTAACAGATGAAGGCAAATTGAAAAACCAGGAAGAATACCGAATGATAATCTTCACTGTCTGTGCCATCACTTTGAAAATCTTCCCTGCCACTCCTGTTTATTGTGAAGATGACTCAAGGTGTTATTCATGCTTGGGTGTTACCATCTGAGCAAATCCTCTAGGCTGCTGGAAGAGAAACCAGAACACTTACAGCCGAGGTCCTGTGTTTCCTGCTTTTGTCTGTGTTGGCAATGTGTTCACTTCTTGGTAGGCACTCACTAAGTGTACAAAACACTAGGTTTGTAAGGTATTGGTTACGTTAGCACAGTATTAATGGATTTATCTGTTGCAGGTATACCAAGTCAGCCCAACCCTTAAGATACTATTTTGATTCAAGTACAAACACGACCAAAGGGATTACCTAAGACACGGCAACTATGCAGAGTTTTCATTCTGTCAAATTTGGATGCCGTTCTTGATTAAGGATTTAAGTTTTTCTCTACTTCATCTACGGCTTTAAAATATAGAGTTTCTCTTATAGGGGGATATGAGTCCTACGTCGTTAGACTTCTGTAACTTAGGTATTTAGGTTCCCTCTACACTTGAGACAGAGCTGTACTTCCAGAAAGCAATTCATTCTGTTTATTTTAAACAGGTATTTTACAATGGGATTATTCACTTTCTGAAAGTACCTCTCTCCACTGACTGTGTAGGGTAGGTGTTTCAATGGCAAACCTAAACTAGAGGTATAATGTTTGTCTGTTAAGGTTAGAAGTGAATCAGATGGTTAATGTTAGTTTTCATAACTGAGTTAACCCCTTCCTTTCAGCATTAAGGGGACATTAGCGAGAGGTAGTTTAGTCTTTTTTTTAGTCTTTTTTTCCTTAAGGTTGCCCTGATTATTAGTAACATTTTTAACAAAAAACAGTGAAATAGTTTCCTGGGAATCCTTGCTTTTCAACTTTTTTTTATATTGCCCAATATTTTGGTGGTCATACCACAGCTGTAGGACTTTCATTGTAGTCCTACTCTGTTTCTCGATAGTTTAAGCTTTTCATCTTGCAGCATTGCAATGTCTGCAATTGCAAATACTTTGTAGGAACGTTTAAAGGTTGGCCATGAGGAAAAAATGTATTAGAATTCAGGGAGATATACTTGCAGTTCTTTAATTTTGTAAAATCTTGCTGAATTGGGCCAAATTTGATGTGGCTGTCTCCTTAAACACAGAAGTAAATAATGCTTGGGTGAAATTCTGCAGCTATATCCCTGCTACTTCTTCCTTGGATGGGTTTATACTCTCTAACTTTGTAGTTCGTAAATTTTGTAGTGAAACAAAACTGGTGAAACAGGTAGAATGAAGTTTTGTTTTGTTTTGGGTTTTTTTTGGTCATGCTTATTTTATGTAAGCCACAGCCCTGAATAACTGCAGTAAGCTTTTATTGCTCTTTCTGTCCTTACTGCTGTGTTATTTGAGCCATTCCGTAGTTAACTTTTCTGTGGAAGATAGAATTAGCTTCTGTTAGGAAGCTAAGTAGGTGCCAAACAAACATTCTAATGTGGCTTTTTTTCCCCAGCTATATGCTCAATTTTCAAGCTCTTAAAGGGATAACAGTATTTTGTCAAACTCAAACTGCTATATTGTATGTCACTGGAAGTGGGCTTTTGTCTCTCTGCTTGCTGCGTTTTGTTTAAGTTATTGCATGCATAAATACATGGGGTTTGTTTTGGTTTGGTTTTTTTTGAAGGCCAAATAAGTGCTTTTATGCCTGCTTTTTATACTGTATAAATGTATAGTATTTCACTTACATGCTTGTATCACTGAGTGTCTGTCTTACAGTGACTTTGCAGTAATAAAAAGTCCTCGTCAGGGTTGAGGATTCCCCTGTTTACAGCTGTTGAGTAGGCATAGTGTTCACCGTCCTCCAGAAAGGTAATCCCTCTAGGTTTTGTTGAAGCTTTTCATTTGGGTTGGATTTGTTTGTCAGAATGGGCTAGGTGCAGGCTGGTAAGTGGCTAAGGTACAGCGGGGTGCTGTGCCACTAACGTCTGGACCCGTGTGCGTGGTGTTCTCCTGAACGCCTGAGCGCTGAGACTTCAGGCTTACCCAGTTAGGCTGTGCCTAGTCTGAACTTGGCTTGGGTAGGTACCTGAACTGTCATCACCCTGTCCTTCCCGTTTGGGAGTCAGCCTGCCCAGAAGAGAGCTTGCGCTTGCCATGCTTTATCTGCGCCTGTTGCACCTTCCAGCAGCTCAGAGGAACTCACAGATCTTATCTGGACAGAAATAGCTGCTGTGGGGTGGTTTTTTTTGGTTTTGTTTTTTTGTTGTTGTTGTTGTTTTTGCACTTACCCACCCACAGGAGCATGTGAAACACAATGTGAGCATGCAGTATGTATGGTAAAGCTTCTTTCACATATAAGAAGTGTTAAATAACCTAAGTAGACCAAGAGTTTTCAGATTTAATTTCATTAATGAAAGATATTTTTGTTAGGGCCAAAAAGGCAGGTATTTTGGTACTTGCTTCTCACCATCTGTATTCTCTGGGTTTTGCCATGTTTTGCTATATACTTAACAAATTTCTCCATTAACAAATATCTGCAATGTTGTGGATATTTTTTTCATTACTTCATAAAACCATCAAAGTTTTATTATAGATGCTTCCAGCTTTAGTCAAGTGTAGTTCTGGATGCTGTGATGAATGGTAAATTTTTTATAATCCAGTATCACTCCTTAGTGACCGGGAGTGTCTCCAGTTTTTATTACATTAATAGTTGCTTTTAGAAAGTGCTTGCCAGGACAAACTTCCAAAGATTAGTAGATCTAATGTTGCATAATTTTACAGACGGGTGAAGACTTGCAACTAACGTGTACAATTGACTTCCTTTCATAAAGCAGCAGTTTTTGCAGAATTCATCTAAAAAGCAGACGACTTAACACAGTTGTTTTCACGTGAGAGAAACTTAACATTATTCCCAAGATAGTGGCATTAATTTTGGGTGCCTGCTGTTACTAGCATTGTTATTTAAGGATTTTTTTTCTTTAAGGCAGCAACTCACAGTTTAAAAAAGGTGGAGTTAGGGAAAATCTTAAAGCTATGTGTGTGAAAAAGTATTCTTTTATCTCTTCATAAAAAGATAGGAACTTCTTGTTAGAGGCCTTCCTTTGTCGTTGCTTGTGGTTTGATTCTCACGTTTAAAGTGCAGAAAATGTATCCCTTGTTAGTGCGGGACAGCTTTTGGTTTTGTTTTAACTAGAGTGGACAGACTGCTTGTTGAATAGAAAAAAATAATTTTAAAGCTAAATTCTCAGTTCTGGAATTTTTAGTTTTCCAGCAAAAAGGTAGGTACTGTAGAAGACCAGACGATGTGTGCAGGCTTCTTTTTGCTTGTCTTAATTTTGTTGATAAATTCAGTTTTCTTACGGGAAAAACTGGGCTTGCTTTATAAGCAGTTGTGTAACAGGAACTGGATGGGAGGGAGGTGATAAATGTGCAAGGCTTCAGTGTCAGAGCAGAATTAGAGCATTAGAACAAACTTCTCCATCCAACTTCTTGCAGAAGTCTTAGACTGTGCAGGCGTGGCTTTCTGAATTTGCAGTCATCTTAAATGAGCTCTATTGAGTACATTCTGAAAACATGCTAATCCAGTGATTGTCAGTTGTATTTATACAATTTTTTCAGAACTCTGATAATTGGATAACAAATGCAGTCCAGGCATTTACAACTTGAAGATTTAGAATCATTCTGATTTACATTTTGCCTGAGCTTTTGAAGTGTGTCTTCTTTCATTTTGTCAGTGATGCTCAAATGCCGCTAACCCTGAGGTATAAATGATAATAGTCTAGCAAAAAAGGGAACTTGTCAGGATTTACAGGTCTGCCCAGGTGCAAGAACCTTCTAATATTACATTTACTGCTGGGAAAGTATGAACAAATTGCTCTTCATTGATAAAACTGCCAGAAACTAACTTGGAAGAATAAATAATGCTAGAAGATACTATGCTCAAGTGGAATTTTCAAAATTATCAGTCTCAAAGTGAACCTCGCTGGGTTCACTGTAATTTTAGCTGAGTTCTTTATGTAATTCTGAACATCTCATCTTTGGCCATGATGCTGGTTGAAATTACAAATGAAAATCACTTTCTCATTTCCAAGAGAAGACAGAAGACTGTATAATCAGGAGTGATATGGAAAGGCTGAACGGCAGTCGAGTGCTCCTTGGCTCTTCCAAAAGAAATGAGGAGGTAGTAATGAAACTAGTGGGTCTGAAACAAAAGGAGGTTTGGGTTTTTTTTAGTCTTGTTCCCCCTCCACACGCACACACAATGTGAACTTTTCACTGCAAAATGCTGTGGATGTTAAAAAGTTCACGCGAGTTCAGAGGAAGACGGGACAAACTCAGAGAAGAAAAATTTTTAGCGTTGCTGAACACACAAACACGCCTGACCCAGAAGGTCCTGAGATACACCTGGGGAAGTGGTGACAGCACTTGAGCGAGAAAAAGCCTTGTATGCCTTTCCTGCTGTTACCCTCTTGCCCAGGCATCCAGCCTTGGCCACTCTTGGAGGCAGGATTGTAGATTAGCTGAACGTTTGGGGTCTGATCCAGTACAGCCATCCATCTCTTCTCCCTGATCTTGTGAGCTCTTTTTCGATCTTTGCATTTCTACGACTGAGGTTCTTTTCTTAAAAAATAAAAAGTTTGGAGGTTGATTCCAGTTAAAGATTTCTTACCTGCCTGAAATATCAGCATCTGTGGGGTTTTTTTAAGCACTTCAGAATGAAAAATATAAAGATGTTATTTGACTTGGTATTGGTATTTCTTTAAATGTCAAAGAGATGTATACTGAGTGAAACAAATTTTGTTTGGCATTCTGTTCCTGAGAAAGCCAGAAATTAAAATTTCAAGCAGAATATAAGAAGTATAAAATGGGAAATATTTTGCTTTTGATGTAGTGGCATCTTGAGGCACATCAGAGGTGTTGCTAGAAAGTTTGTTTCTTTTTCCTTGCCTTTTGAAACTGCTGGTTAATTATCTAGTTGTCAATGGCTGCCTACCTTGGTTTAGATCAAAAAAATGCTTGGAATCAACTAAATTTTCACTGCTTTTATTGTTATGGTAAGTGTAGAGTATCTACCCATGTAGATGAAGAAACCAGACCACAAAGAACAAATCTGTAAGCTTTGATCCTGAAACTGAACTCCTAACCCCCCGCTGTGTATAGGCATATGAGTAAAAAGAATGTACTTTTAGGAAGTACTGAATGCAACACATTCAGATGCTCCGGAGCTCTGACAAGATAAACCTTTTTTTTATTTGAGATGCCTAGGCATGACTTAGGAGCATAACTCCTCACCTAGATTTAAATTTTGGTATAAGCTCTTACCAGAGAGACAGAAGAGTTGGCATCCAAGGCAGGAGCAGAGGGAGAGAGTGCAGCTCTTCAGGAATGTACCAGTGAAAACATTGCTCCATCCACAGCTCTCCAGGATAATCTTCTTGCAGAACTGGAAAAGGGGGAAAAAACCTCATCCAGTCCTGAATAGCTGGTAGCTTGGCTTTATATCGGCTTGTTGTGGGAGGTACAGGTTCACTCCCTCTCTTCTGAATCACTCAGATCAGGAATTTCTCAAGTAATGGTCAGATTTGCTAAATTACAGATGGTGCTTTTTTGACTGTGTTCTGGTTTTTGGTTTGGGCGGGTGGGGGTGGTGGTTTTTTTTCCCCTGTGGAAAGAGTGAAGTATTTTTAATAACAAAAAATATAAAGCTTCCTCAAACAGTTTTGAGATACCAAGCTGTTAACCGGTCGGAAAGCTATTGTACTGTGTTGCACTACATGATCGCAAAAAGCAGAAGCTGCCGCGCCGGAGAGGGAGCACAAGGCAGAAAGAGCTACTCTTCATGCTTCCCCACGCTCTTTGAGCTAATACACCAAGGAGAGTCTGGCTTAAAGGGGAGTACCCATACATGCGACTTTGCTTGTTCTGCAGTGATTTTTAATTTTTAATTTTTTATTTTTCATTTTTCCTTCCTGCAGTTTCATAATCTCAAAAAGAGTAGCTTCTCTTTACCAGGGTGAGGCTCTGGGGTGCTCGCTGTTGTAACGCAGAGGCGTTGCTGAACAAGTTGTCACTCAACCGAGTAACAGCTTTGCCAAGCGCCAGGAGAGTAGTAGCCTAGGAACACAGCCCAGCGGTGACATTAAGGGCTTTAGTCTCCAGGTCTTTGGAGGGAGTCTAATATTAAACAGGCTCTTTAGAGAGAGATGCATTGAGACATTAGAGATGCATATCTGGCTTTTGAACTTTGGATGTCAGTGACTTTGGATTTGTCAGTGGCATATGGAAAACATACAGAATTTCTACTCATGCTGGGGGTTTTGTGCATTTTTCTGAAGTCAGATATGATTCAGAAGAGTTTAGGATTCCCAGCTAAGATAACTACCTGTTTTCAGATACTATGCAGACATCTATGCTGTCTTTGTGGCTTAAGCTGATACTATTTGAATTTTCCTTTCGTAAGTTGTGTGGATAAAGATTTAAAATGCTGTTAAATTCAAAATTCAATTGGCATTAGTTTCCAGCAGTCTTTGAGTCAGTTTTCCAGTAATAGTAGGCAGCGTGCAGTTGATTTATAACAGTTAAGCAAAAGCTTCGCAAAGGGAAGCAAACTCGATCAGATAACGTATCTGACAGCTCAATATGCAGTTTTTCCAGCATTGATTCGCGCTTCCGTATACTGCCCTGCTGTAAAAATGCCTCAGTGCTGTATCTGTGTTGCAACTGACTGCCCTAAATCTAAAGTGCAAATTCATTTTAACTCTGTTCTTAGTCTTGACTCCATTGTTTTGGGGGAGGAAAAAACACCACCTACTGCTTACTTTTACCTTTTAAATATTTATTTAATTTTACAGCGATGTTAAATTAATTTTGAGGAAAATGTACACAGTGTTCTAATAGCTGGGAAACATACATAGCAGGACATTTTAAAGCACTTTTTTCTATATATTCCTGTTTGGAGCAGTAATATACATACATTTCTGCTTTTACATGGCTTTGACTTTTCAAAGTGTCTTGATTAATTTTGCCAGTACGTAGCCCCAAGTAATTTATTTTTATACTTTGTGAGGTTTGCAAGAAAATAGCATTTGAAATTTTAAATGCTCATGTTAAAAGAATTTCTAGGACACAAAGATTGGGAGGAAGTTTCACTCTAAAAATTACTGTGTCTAGAATTCCTTGATGGGACACCAAATAGTTTCCTAGAAGAAAAATTTGGGTTGATGCACATGCTCATTTTCAGTTAGCAAAGGTCATGTTTTTCTAAGAAACTACTGCTTTGAGATTCAGTTCCTTTATTTGGAGGATGTTATTTTGCTCAAAAGTCGTGTTGAGCTGAACTTCTCACAAAAGAGTTTAATAAAGTGGTACTGTACCTAAAGCACTAACTTCAGTCATCAGAGGTTATTTTGTTATAATTACACAGACATCTGAGACAGAGGTGAAAAGAAAAACCAGTTTGTCTGAGTTGTTTCCAGATGCCCTGAACTACCAGGAGATTTAATTGCTTTATGGGGGCCAGGCTTGTGGAGAGAGCATATATTTTATCAGATAAACCTGCGAGAAACAACGTTCTTGTAGCCTGTTGATCGAAGCCTCCTATGAACGTGATGGTCCCTGAGAAGGAAGGTGCAGGGAGAAAGTCAGGAGGGAAGTACTAAGAGAGAGAAGAGGAAACTCCGGAGCAGGCACAGTAGCCGAGGTGATATGATCAATACGGTGCCGTTTTTCCTCAGCAACTGGATCTTGCAGTGTAAACCAAGTCGTTTCACCCCCGTCCTCAGTAACACAGAAACTGCTGTCATTATTAAAAAGGAGCAATTGTTTTAACTTCAGAAAAAAAACCCACCTACTTTTTCATTTGTGTTTGACTTGACAGACAGTCTTTGGACTTCGGTTAACTTAATCCGAAACCAAAAGTTCATTTCTAACATACAACCTGTCAGAACTGACATTTGACATAAATTCTTAAAATACTTCTGTGTACTATTATGCTTAACACTTTTACAGTCTTATAAACTTTTCTGATGTGAAGGAAGCGTAACACTTGCATATCAGAATATATTTCTGCAGCTGAAGAAATGTGCAGGCTTCTAATTCCAGTTTAGTCCCAGTAGTCTTTTAATACAGTTCATATTGTAGAGTCACTGTCAAATATTTTCATTTTTATGGTCTGAAGGCTGTGTTGAATGAAGTTTTCTGAAACTGGCCTTTCGGAGAATCTGATGTCCCGGGGTCTAGTGGACCGGTTCTTTTTTATCGAATTTTGAATTGTATCCGATGTAAAGTAATAGACTATGGGGTCAAAACAGCAGTTTGAAACAGCGATGCACAGAGTGACGGGGTACATAGTCCTGACTGCAGTTACCACTGAACAATTAATCCAGGTCTGCGTTCTCATAAGGGAGTAAAGTATTAAGGTAATGTTATAAGGCACAAAGCAGAAGCAGAATATCACCAAATGGACAAAAATCATTTTGAGTACCTTTTTCTTGCTTAATTTATTCCGACTTAATGTAAGCGGTTTATTCAAAGTCCGTAAGACCATAGTAGAGCAGGTCACGTTCAAGATGAGTGGAATAAAAAACCCAACTATTTCAATGAAGATAACAATCCGGGATAGGTAGGTTTTCCATGTGTCCTCTGAAAAGTTTTCAAAACACGTTCTTTGTTCAGTGTTATTACGGCGGTTTGTAGACTGGAAAAAGCTTGCTGGTGTGCTGCCTGCTAACACGGTTATCCATACTGCAGTGCAGACAATTTTTGCATTCCTTTTCGTTCGGAGAGTCTTGGATCGAAAAGGGTGTACTATAGCTAAAAAGCGATCTACGCTTATGCAAGTCAGAAATAAAATGCTCCCATACATATTTGTGTAAAAGAGGGTGACAGAAATCTTGCAAAGAATGTCTCCAAATGGCCAGTTTCTCGCTACAAAGTAATAAATCCTGAAGGGTAATGTAAACACAAAAAGCAGATCCGATATTGCTAAATTAAGCATGTAAGTTGTAGTCTCGTTTTGCACTTTTAACGTACAAGTAAAAATGTAGATAGCAACACAGTTTGCTATGAGCCCAAGAACAAACACCATACTAAAGATACACCCATATAAAGTATATTTAAAGGAGTCCTCAGTGGAGCAATTAGAGCTTACCATTATATTGGTATATTTAAAATTCCTGTGATTTGGAGGTTTCTCTGGTATTTTTATAGCAACTTTTTTTTAAATTCCAGAAGAACTTGCAGATGTATTTGAACTGTGTGCTTTGGGACGCTTGTTGCCCTGCAAAGCTTCAGAGAAGAAATACACGCTCCGTAGCAGGGGAGTACGTCTCCAGCAGTAATCACCAGGAGGTCACTCTTCTCTTCCAAGTGCTGTTTGTAATCACATAGCCAGTCTTTGAAAGTCAAAAAACGTATCATTTGTGGCAGACGAGGTCATCCCAAAGCTCACTTAGTTCCATTTTCCCCCCTCGATCCGATGAAGCCGTTGCAGAACTTTCTGCCTTATTCTTGGCTGCAGATCATGATGGCGAAGTCTTGTCCATCCAAATTTACTGGGAACGTATGCTTTAGAAAACGATTTCCTGGGCGCTGCAAAGCGTCCTCAGCCTTCTTTCTGTAAAATGAGCTTTCACAGGGTGGGAAGCAAGCTGCTTGCGAAGGCAGAAACGAAATTCCAGAGCGTGTTTGTTCCTGCAGAGCACGGCCCTCGCGTCCCGCGCCCCGGCAGCCTCTCGCCGGCCCGGCTCCTTCTGGAGAGGAGAGAAAAGAGCTCAGGCAATTTGTAGCATGACATCACAGGAAGAAGAGGTCCGGACTCGCTGAAGAATGGTTTCAATTCAGTTTGTTTGCCTTCCCCTAATCTGATAATGTGTCTGCTGGGACTGTACCTTGCAGGCGTGCAAATGGTCACCAGCAGAGTGCTGCAGCTGCAGCCTCCTGTTAACTCTTTCCGTACTCCCTGAAAAGTCCTTTGTCAGCGCTGCTGGAGGCTGAAATCTTCCATCGCAAAATCTTTTTCTTCGGTTATGAGGAGACTTTTCAGTGTCTGAATAACGCGCCTTAAAATTCCTGTTTTTCTTTGGAGATAGTAGTAATCGTGGGATTTTATATCTGACGTAGGATTGAACTAACGTTACATCTCTTGATAGATATCTTTGCTTGTGATAGATAACACGTTAATAGCCCGAACTCGCCTGAGTAGTTCTGTCTCGATTCCCTCAGCGCACCAGTACAACCCTCAGGAGGACAAAGTAACATTGATAAGTAACTAAATAATTTCACCAAATATTTATGCCTCTCGCTTTCAGTCATTATTATGGACCTGTGGGTTGCTCTTGGATATTCCCAGGACTGAGATGTGTTGCAGTGGGAGGAGAAATTTTTAACCTGTTCCATATTAGAAAGCATATCCCAAGCTCTATTTCCAATCAGAAAGATGGTTCTTTTTACGAAAAAATATGCTTCAAATTGTTCTTAAATTTTGTATTACAGAAAGCATTTTCTTCAATGTGTAAGCACAGAATTAATATACCAAAATAAATACTGTGCTGTGCAGGCAGTTGTTTCTGATAATGTAAAGGGGGCCAGTTATCACACATGCACAAAATACTCCCATTAGTCACTGATTAATGAAATGAAAACATGTTGTAACTAATTAAATTGTTAAGTAAATATAAAAAAAGCAGCTCTTATTGCCTTTAGGGGCAGATATGAGATAAATCTCCATTTAGACAGACTCATTTATTTAACAACAGCTTGGATAGACTCACTTCTGGCATCAAAACCAGTCTATTTCTAAGTCTTAGAATAACAAATCTCTTCATATCTGTCTGGGTGGCATGGTTCTTTTGAACTAAATTTTAATCAGTTGTACCTAAGCAAGGCTCTGGGCAAAACCTTTCTAGTCTGCTGTAAAGGAGAGTAAATAACAGCACTTCACAGGGTTTTGGCATAGTTTCTTAATGTAAGGTATGTCAGACAAAATTCAGAAACATGCAAAAATGGGTCTTGCTTATTTTATTTCAAGTTTTCTTGATAAGTTTCTTCTGTGAAACTCTTTCACCTTGATTTTCAGGTGAAATCAAGCAGTTTCACTTCAATAGGCTATAACCACAAGGAACCTTTTCCACTATTTTTGAAATTCATACTTAACCATAAAGCCTAGTGTATTTTCCACTTCTAAGTCAGCAAGAAATGAAAACGTGAGCTTGGCAGAGTCCCTCGTGTTTCCAACTTAACTTGTACCTTAGCATAAAGTTGCCTTACCTGGCTTTCCTCACGAAAGCAGTCGTCACACGTGGTTGATTCCACACCCCCCCCCCCCATTCCCAGCAGCCTCGCACAGTGAAAGGGGAGTTTTCCCGCAAGAGTCCCCGGGTCCTGCATCGGGCCGTGGGAGCTCTAAGCTCAGTTTTCCTGCTCCGGCTTTGCACAGGAAAAGTGTGTGGGGCAGGCTCAGTTACTGGAATGAAAATCCCTGAAGTACAGAAATTTGACATCGCATGTCAAAACCTCAAGCGATAATTCACGCTTAGAGAGAGAAGCTCATGGAAATGACTGTGACTCTTATTCATTAGTACTTGAATTTCCGTTTGGGCAAAGGTGTGGATGCACAGAGACAGGGTGGGGATGTCTCAGGGGCACTGTCCCATTTTACCGCGGTGAAGGTGCTTTAGAGCAATCAGGAGGGTGCATCCCCAGCCTTCGGTTTGTCCGTCAGAGCCCCTGCCTTGCTGTGACCCGTATCGTTGCTCCTGTTACGAATGTGGGCACTACTCAGAGTTGTATTTTAAGGGCTTGGGTATACGATTCTGTTGTCTTAGGGACTTTCTCTTGCCCCTGCACCTTGTTGGTGCAGAACAGTACCTGCACGTTGCACAAATTGAAGACCTAAGTGGTATTTGTATGCTTCCAGAAATAGCATTCAGCTGCAGCGTTTCTCCATTTGCAGAAGAAAATTCGAAAACCCCAAGTTGACAGGTTTTTACTTCATAGCATGTTTCAGTGAGGAGGTATATGACTGAGCGGGCAGTCTGAGTCATTTTAGTGTAAAAGTGTGAAGGGCAAAAGTGAATTGCATACCCGTTTTCTTAATTTAGACGTGGCTGGTTGTTATCAAGCAGTGATCTTCTCCGAGCTGAAGAACCTGCGTTTGTGCATCGCGAGCCGCGGGAGTCGAGAGCAGCCTCCCTTCTGGCTGGGCTCCAGCGCGAGCGGGGAGGAAGCTTCATCGTGCGCTTTCCTTTCGTTAGATCGCGTTTCAAGATGTTTGGCTCTGTGCCGTCAGATTTGGAAAAGCCTTCAGTAAGCCCCAACGCTTTTTTAACAAAAAATAAAAATAAATAAAAGTTAATCGGTTATTATGGAGGAAGAATTGGGGCAACGCCATTCCTTATGTTCCTTCACCATGGGCAAATTTTCCTTTGGGATAAGGACTGGGGGTAGGCAGGAGGAAGCAGCTGCAGGGAGGGCCCTGTACGGTGAGGGGTTGGTTTTTTTTTTTTTCCTCCAAAGGAAACGCCGCTGGCGCTGCAGGGAGATGCCTATGTAAGTCCGTCTGCCTTTCTGCATCAGAGACGGGAATGAGTTAGGACCTGTCATTTGTTGCTAGTGCTAGATGAGCAAAGACCGCGTTTCCATCAGCAGGCTTCCTGTGGCTCTTGGAGAGGCATCGAAGGTGGAGCGAGCATGGGCTCCTTAAAGTTAAGAGCTGATGAGATGCTTGAAATCATCTCACACTTCAGCAGTGAGCAGATTTTGTATGCTCCTTCAGCCGGTTACCACTTAGCTCTGCTTGTATGAGTTTAGATACCCAAGCTTAGATATCTAGAACTCTTTACACCCTTGAGCCATCTTGCGATTTGTGAGGCAAACCTATTCCAGCGTTGAAGAGGGGGTCAGAAGGAAAAGTCCTTATAACCCTAGCAGTGTGCTAGTAGAGCGGCTGTAGGACACTGCCACAAACGGCTGCCGCTTCTTCCTACCCCCACATGCCACAGAGTTGGGCGCTGGCTCTCATTGAGGACCCAGGGGCAGGATCCCTTCAATTCAGAAGTCCAGACTGAGTGGTAAAGAAATATTTTGCTGAAATAAAACGAGTATTGGAAGGCTTTCCAAGCCTTCAGAGTTGTTTTCGCCAGTGTTGTGTGTTCCCCTGGTGCTACCCTCACCTTCAGTCCTGGAATCAGACGGAAGTTGTGGTCACAGGGGAAATGAATTTTGAACTTGTCTTGTGTACCACCTTTAGTCTGCCGCTGATGCTACTACTGAAAGCTCTTACTTTAGAGGGAAAAAAACCAACTTCAACATTAATAACGTTGTAATAAATTCTTACAGTGCTTCCAAACCCAGAGTATGCACTGTTAAATGCAGGCTGTCAGATGCGCAAAGTGCTGTAACTAATGTTGCTGCTTTTAGAGGCACGTCTGTATTGTGGTACAGGCGTTTGTTCTCACTTCGGTTAAGCAAGCTTATGCAAAAGAAGTTGTGCTATCTGTTGCAGTGAAAACAAACCCTGGCAGGCCAGTATTTTCTTTGCCCTCAGTGTTATTATGTAGCCAGTCATTTTCACGGGTTTTAGCATTTTCAGTCTATTTACTGGAGTCTCTCTTTGAACGTGTGTACGTACGGGAAGGAATTTATTATGCTTGAGACGCAGGGCTGGGAGCCAGGAAGTCTGTTTCTGGCTGTGCCACAGATTTTCTGTTCCAATCCTGGCAGAGTTTTCTGTGACTTTGTGCTTGAACTTCCCTCCGTGTAAGAGCTCGTTCACGTCCTCACTGGGATGCGAGGCCATCCTAATTGTTAAATGTAGTTTGAAGACCTTTGGAGAACCCTTTATTAAATATGATATTGAGATAATTACAGTGGCTAGTGAATGCGATAAAAACATAGGAAGATTAAAATTTGGTATTTTTAGATTAGATTCCTGCCAAGCAAAAGGATCTATTAAGAGACTTCACTTGCCTCAACTCCATAAGTCTATGGGGATGTAGGTACAGAGAAAGCAGGGCTGGGAACTTCAGGAGTTGCCTGCTCAGACGCTCGTAAGTCACTTTAAGACTGCTTCTGGTAAGTGGCTTACTGCCTTCTTAAAATGCAATGATGGTGTCCACCTATGGAGACAGCGTGAAGTAGTTAGCACGCTGAAAATTCCCTTTTCCCCCCCGCTTAAAAATTTTCCTGCATAGTAGGCAAGTCTTTAAATGAGCATTATAAGACTTACAGTGAACAGACTATTTTTATCTAGCCAGACTAATCCTGCATATCAGGAAACTTGTTAGCTTGGTGCAGATGAAACTACACATACAAATTACAAGTAAAAGTTCAAAAAAACCTGTAAATATTTTCCGCTGAAAGTTTGTCTGACCTTCTAGAACCCGTTTTCCTGATTAGTTTTTGTTTTACTAGCTATGTTCTAATACCTAGCTGCCAAAAATCTTGCACATATTAAAAAAAAAAAAAAAGAAGGCAAGAGAATCTAAAGTGTTTGGGCTGTGAGTCTGTTAGTTTCTCTAAGTTAAAATGATTTCTCTATGTGTGTTATTGCTTAAAAAGGGAAAAGGAAGCTCAGACTAATACGAGAGTTCTTAATTCCTGTGCATTTGAAATGCTTCTCTTTTCTCTTTAGAATTGTTTCAGTTTCCTTTGTAAGAAACACAACTGCTTCTCTCCTGCTTGCAGAAAGAGGAAACAATTTTTCTCCTTTTGTATAAATTCAAGCTGCTAGAGTCCTCTCCCCCCCCGAATTCATGGAGAGGAGGGCTTTTTAAACCCGAATATATGTATAGCAAGCAATACATATGCCTGAACAGAGTCTTTCTAAATAACTTGAGAACAACAGATTGCTTTGGTTCTTTGTTCTTAAAAATATGGGCAATGAATATGACAACCATACTTTAAGAAATGCCACTTTTAGTCAAATTCTGGTTCTGAAACACTTCTTCACAGCATTTGTTGCACGTCTGTGTGTGAGTAAGCAGTTTCTTTGAACCACTTGAGATACATGAAGTCCCTTCCTTGCTGTTTCCTGTGCTGTCCTTTATATACCTAGTATTATAAAGTGAAGTGGACTACAGAGAACATGTTTTTACGTAAGGAATGCTGTGTAAAAGCTGATACAGGCAGAAAGGAAAACCAGCATGTGTTGTTCAATAATTTTTAAGCAGCTAAGAGGTAAAAAAATATATTCTGTTGCTTTCCTAGCTGGGACCCTCTCTTCTGAAGTGAAATTTTGATTGAAAAGTGCTGCTGTTGGGACTGTGTTCAGTCATCGCAGTACCCCTTAGTGCAGTGTCATCCTTCAGAATACTTACAAGTCTACTTGAGGCTTTCTAAATACTCTAGCTTATGGGGAAACCTCTTAAGAGAATGAGAGAATGGGAGAATCTTTGAAAATACTACTAATTTGACATTCTTTTTCTTGTTTCATTTTATTTTGCGTAAAAGTTTTTTTTTTTGGAGCAGGGTTTTGGGAAATGCTTCCCATGCACAGTGACGGAGAAAAGTACAAAGCTGTGTCCTGCAGTTTGTCATACAAGTTCTGAAGATATTTTTAGAATATTTCATTTCAGAAAATATTGTATGTACCCTCTGCTTACATTTTAGAGCTTGTTCTTGGCATGATTTGGTTTGTTAACCACAATAGTTGAGACAGAGATTGAAAATAACGGGATTAGTTTTTTAAAGCGCAGTACTGGAAGTTTGAAAGTAATTTTTGTGACAGCACTAATAGCAATGTGCAGTGTTTAATGGTAAAAGCAGCTTTGTTATCTCAAAGGTCCAGTTAATGCTAATGAACGCGTTAGGCTTACCTGGAATTATGTAAACTGTATCATGGAATATGCAGGTTGGTTTTTTGCATTGTAAATACACATGAGCAGTCACAGCACACAGTTTAGGCCACTAACAGCTGGCTGATAAATACTTGCATGGAGGTTCTTGAGTCACGTTTTTTGTGTAACTCACAGCAAGTACCAGCAGCAGTTTTTACTTACATTCTCAAATGTTTCAGTCTGCAAAGTAAATTTTTCTGAAAAAGTGATTATAAAGATATTCAGAGGGAGCAGGCAATAACTGGATAAGATATTATCAACATGTCCATTTGTTATCTGGTACGTTTAAAATGGTGGCCCCCACCTCCCTCTAAGATAATGCAGCAAGAGCCAGTAAGAAATGCCACACCTACTCATCCCTCCCTGCAGCCTCAGCTTTAAATTTTCCATTTTCTGTAGTTATGAACAGTGTGCATGTGTGTGTGTGTTAGGGGTTGCCAGTTTAAGCCTCTGACCCTTCATATAGTCTCACTTTAAGGCAGAAATTACTTCGCTCAAAGAACAAAATCACCATTTCCATTGCATCTTTGGAGTAATGTAACGAGCCCGCTTGGCAAGATAGGAAACTCTTGAAAGACGATTGAAAATGGTTCTGCTGCTGTGTAGTATAGTATTTCTCAGAGGCCCTACCGTGTATGTAGTAGGCATTGTACAGACGTTTGTTAGGGACAGTGACGTGGAGAGCTGGCAGCCTGTAACAGGTATCCAGATATATCCTGATGTAAGCGTTTGGAGTTGCACTTTCTAGATTAAGTCAAGAAAACTTTATGTATACTGCAGCGTATTCCCTGGAGAAAAGAGGCATCAGGGCATCATGCATTAGAAGTCTATGTTAGACGTCAGATGATTATGACATGTAAGTCTAGTTGATCTTACAGTACACTAGTAGGGGTTAGATAATGTGAAATCTTTTCAAGCTTTAATCTATGGATTGAGTGGTTTAAAAAGCATGGGCTAAAAAGGAAAATAAAGGGTTATAAAGATGAAAGGCTTGAAAAATGGACATTGACATTGTTCAGAGGGAAGGAAAATGGGAAAAGGATTAGTAAACAATCTTAGCAACATGATTTTCAATGGATAGGAGTAGGATGAAAGGAATTTCTAAAATGTCAGATAGGAAGAGAGATGCCTTAATTAGAACAAAATACCTGAGTTCCTGAACCCTTTATTTACCCTTTTTTTGAACTTTAAAAAAAATACAGGTTTGTTCAATCACTCTGCAAACTGATTGAAATAATGTCAGTATTTGAAATTTCTCTGCACTTTATATGCAGGAAATAAGTTAAATGGCTTTCCCTAACACTGTGGCAAATTCTGGCTCTACTCAAGCTTATACTTTCTAAATCATAGGATTAGAAATTCAATGTTTAATTTTAGTTGGCAGAAATTTGCCAAATGTTCCATGACTAAAAATTTTTATTGAAAATAGTTAGCAAATGCAAAACATGACTGTCTTATTAAAAAAAAAAAAAAACTAAAAAAATCAGCTGCTATTATAAGCAAATATTAGGAATGATAGGAAGGAAATGGAAGAAGCTTCATGAATTATTTTGGAAGCTATGCCAAACATACAGGATGAAATGGGTCAGGAGAACAGAATTTGTAGACAGACGTTTGTCATTTGTTTAGTTCTAAGGCAATTACTTACTATTTTTCAGACCTTTAGTTTAAGTTTTTGCCCAACGTGTATTCTCTGGCCAGGACTGAGGTAGACTGGTTCCGTGTCAGAATTACTGGTGTTTATCTACATAGTTCTTCAGGATGTATTTCACTTTCATGCCAAATTACTTGCAACCACCACATCAAACGCTTGCAGCCTCTTGCAGATTTGGCCGAATGGAGGCCTCTGACTTTGTACGAGAGGATTTTAACCTCTGCGTGTCAGAGACAGCACAAAGCCCGCAGTCACATTCCTATTCTCTTTTTTATAAAGGATAACGTTATGAAGCTATTGAAAGAATTTACTGTAGTCATTCAGTAAGATTTATGTGAATTCATATAGTTTAAAAAAACAAAACAAAACTATGGTATTAATTTGGTTTCCTTCACAAAACTGGAATGTAAGAAGTTAGGGAAAAAATAAAGTTTCATAAGAGTTGTTCAGGCTGGTAAGCTAATTAGTATAGATAAATACTGACAAGAAGATGCTTGTCAGGGGAGAACTGCTGCCAAAAAGCAGAACTTGGACTTGATTAATATGAAGAACTGTTACTTTCTAAATGTGTCAGTCAGCAAATAACCTCTTTAAATTCTGCATCATAAGATCACTTAATGATTATTTAGCATATCATTAGCACTGGTAAACAGCAATTACAAGTGCTTCAGCTGACTTGCCCCCAACAACTGCTCTTTCCTTCCAGCCCATATCCCAAAGTTTGATGAAAGAAATTCAGTACTTTATGAACTTTTTTATTACATTGTTGACCACGTTTAGCAGTTGTATTTTCCGTGTGGCAATCAGCTAATACCTAGAAGGCAGGAAAGAAAACGTCAAAACTTTGGAGGAGGGACATAGGACATGCCTCTCATGTGGTATCTTCTTAAATTTTCTGCTGAGGTCTTGGAAGGAATGGAGCGAGGCTCTCAAATGCAAAAGACATAGTGTACATTAGGGGAAAAAAAAAAGCCATATTTCCGTCAGCTAAACTTTTACAAAGGTCCGAAGGCTGGTCGAAAGAGCATTTGTCACAAATGAACCATTTTCACTTGAGTCTGTGTTAACAATCTTCCTGGAAGGGGCAAGGCGTTTGTCTGGGAGACGTCAGTTTGACCCTGGCAGGAGAGGAGAGGCTGGAACCCACGTCTCACGCTCTGAGCAAGCGCTCTCGTTATGAGGGATTGCTCAGCCTTTGCTGTAGGAGAGCGAGTCCTCTGAAACAAGGTGTTTAGCCTCAGAAAAAGGCACTACATTGAGAACAGAAGCTTTCCCCTGCCGTTCCCCGTGAGCTGTCCGTGTAGTAGCTCCTCCAGGTAGTTCGAGTGGTGGTGTCCGAGCGAGATGCAGGTAGCGGCGTGCAGCATCCACGGCCCTGCACACCCCGTCCTCAATGTTCTGGGTTTTGTCAAACTTTCTCAGCTGCTGCCTGTGGTGGTTTAGTGGTGTAGATGGAAAAAGTTAACTTTTGGCTATGCAAGTCCTTCAGATCTGGGGTAGAAGCAGTAGTATTGAAAGTCGTGAGCTCTAAGTTTCAGTAGTTATCAGTTACGTCATCTTAGAAAGAAAAAAAAGAAAATGTTGGTTGATACGCGGGCAGGGGCTAAGAGTGACCAAATTAGGTACCCTTTGTTTAGGAAAGGCCACAAAGGTCCTACTTCTGCTTACAAATGTTACCTTAACTCTCTCTGTACTTCTTGAATTCACTGGGTTCTGATACGGGTTTTATGACTGACTTACACAGTTTAAATGTGGGCTGTTGCTCCTACTGCTGTCCCTTCAGGCCTCTCTCTCTGCTTCTTCCCTTGTGCTGTGTGTATATATGCACTCGGCTCAATGAGGAGAACTATTTGGTTTAAAACTAATCTTAACAAATACATAATTTCCACAGTCACAGCTGTGCTAATGCTAAAGCAAGGGACGAAGCAGAAAGTGCAGACGTGTAACTTAGAGGAGCACCAGCGCACTTAAATTGATTTAAGCGAATTGTGAAACTGTGCTGTAAGTGTTGTGGCAGGATGTTCAACTTCGAGGCTTTCCAGTTTTACTGGTTTGACTCTTAGCCTGACAGTAATTTAGTGTTGGCGGTGTGAAGTGTAAAAGCCTCTGCTAAGCTCAGGAGCGAAATCTAATGCTTCTGGTCTACTGTCCTGTAATTTATTTTCATGTAAATGGTTCGAAATAGCAATATTTATAACATAATAAAAAAGAGCCATGTACGCCTGATTAATTTTTCTACAAAGGAGGATAGTCATGAGCAGTAATACAGACATACTGTGCATCGTCATGCTTTCCTGTTTGAGGTGAATAGGGCTGCTAAAGGGTGACAGCTTTGTAAGGCAAATATCTGATCAGGATTCCACTGAAGGTGCTGTCAGTTTTCTTACTGACTTCAGGGTGGTGGATGCTTTGAGCCGACTGTCTTCAGTATTGGTATTGGCTTCCATTTTCCTTCTCATGTTACAGTCTTTAGACTCATGTCGACTGATGTAGAGAGTTAGAAAATCGCAGACAAATATGCTACAGGTACCTCACGTCACCTGCAGTTAGACAGAATAGAAAGTCAGGTAGCAGAGAGAGAAATTCAGGTTCCTTGAGTTTGTCCTTTGTGGGTCTAACTTCAGAAATGCCTTGATTTGCAGCCTCTTATTTTATCGGAAGTGAATGGTAAAACCTGACTTGTTTTTGCTATGGCTTAATCATTGGTTTATATGCTTCAGAATAGCTATAGAAAATGTCCACTGAATGACAAATGAGGAACTTGTTAGATACTTAAGTTAAAAAAAGAGAACTCTACACAGCAGAACTCCTACTGATGGGTTGTTGCATCTGAGTTGAGGTGCCTTGTACGAGCTTTTTTAAACAGAGATGTTTATATGTAAGGTTTCTGTCTGCTGTTTTGCTGTACTTGTGGGCGCACGTTGGATTTACATATTTGCTTTGGTTTCTATGCGAGTTTTATATCCGCATATTTGTAGTGAAGTCAGTGGAGCTGCCTATAACAGATACCACACTAAACCAAAAGCAGAAATGGGCATTTTCTCTACAGTGAAAGTGAAGACAGCAGAGTAAAATTGCATCCAAACCAAAGTAACTCCTTTAAATTTGACAGCTATTTCCATGCGTTCTTTGTCTATCTTCCCCTGAGATAGCAAAACACTGGAATGTATAGATGCACAGAACAACTGAAATGCTGTATATACCTAAGTCAGTGTGAAAATGGTCTGTTTCCATACCAGAAGCAATGTGTTGAAATTTCAAGGTCAACTTGTGTTTTTTAAGTCCTCTATTTATTCTCTAAATTTTCTGAGGCAGGCAGGTTTTCCTTATTAAAATACAACAGAATTCTATAGTAGCTATGACTTTTTAATTTCGCAGGAATTTTACTTCTTTTAAGATAATCCTTTCAGAGCTCACCTTTATAGTAGAGTTGATAAAATTGATTGTATTTTATTTATTTATTTTTTTTAAGTGAATCCTTTGTGTCTGTCCCCCAGCCTTTCTTAAAAATTATTTTCAGTTCCTGGTGGGAGGGAGAAAGTTGTTTGGAGATCTGTGTAACTGGGATTGGAAACTGTTTATTTAATCCGTCTGACCGTGCTGTGCATCTGCACTGTTCTTCCTGCACAGACCTGTCAATCAAAATGCACTTTTAGTTGCTTTTGCCATAGCTGTGCTAGCTGGGCTCAAGGCCGTAGGTGTGGCTGAAGTCTTCATGCCTGCGAGAGGTAGGTTTTACTCCACGTCTACACCACTCGAGCATGCTAAGCTTCAGTATTGCACTGCGTGCTGATGGCAGGAAATGATCAAAGTAGAAAGCGTGTGAAAGGTAGGTTTAGCAGAAATGGTTAAGCTGCAGTTCAGCTTTGTTTTTTCCAGTGCAAGTAATAGGAGAAGCTGTAAAATTCAACAGACTTCAGATTGCATCATTCTCTACGTAAAGTGCGACCTTTACACCCTCTGGAGTTTGAGGGCTGAAGGGAAGTGTTTTGGGGGGCTTCTATAAGCCTGGTGGTTTAAAATTCCTTGGAGGGAGAAGAAAGCTTCCAAGTCAGCCCAACCTTCCTGCATTTGCTTAAGCCACAGAAAGTAAACCGTACCAAATTTGACATGGTTGTACGCAACGTCAGTAAAACTGAGTGCAAATATTCCTATTAAATAATGCACAATGGTAGTTCATGGCATGACCAAGTTTTAAAATTGGTATGATGCCTTTTAAAACACTGATCAGTGAGCTTCTGGTTTGAAATGGCTAAAAGAGATACCACAACCTAATTGTAGTACTAGCAGAAAGAGTTTGAAATGCAGTGTGTTGGAACATGCATTGGCAAAATGTAAGGTTTCTGTGGGAATATGTTTCAGTGAAATTTCTTCCAAAAAGGCCAACTGAATTTAAAAAAAATAATCTTGAGAAGCTAGTTTAGTTTTCCTTAAATTTCAGGAAGTAAAACTAGGAGCAAAAGACTTCAGTTTTTCTCAAAATAGAATGTAAAACATAGCGGTTTCATTGGTAACATTGAAACTTTGTTTTTGCTCTGTTTACAAGTGACCAAGTCTCTCACAATAAAAATTCAGATAGCTTAAATAGAAAAGCACTTTGTTACTGAAGGATTTCACGTTTTTCGTGTGGGAACAGCAGGATATTTGTAATTTTATGAGATCAAAGGAAACACAGGTTTTGATCGTTTGGTAATTTAATGTACCTTGTCAGTTAAGTCAGTTTTACTGCTTTATTGATAGGTGCTCTTCATGTATTGCCTAATGTCACTGATTTATTGCCTCAGGGAGAGTCATTTCCATTCTTTTCCCTACGTGTTGCAGTTTTTGATTATATGCCAATAGAAATACAACACAGAGGAAGGAGACAGCAGAGGCCATGCAATTATCTTGATTTTCATAAACACATCTACTCCCTGCACTCAGGAGTATCTGAGCACCAAAAAAAAAAGCATCAAAAGTGTTCACAAAATGTTGACATGCTTTTAGGATATGTTGCTTCTTAAATTTTGTCGTTTTAGAAGGAGGGTTGGCTTCCTCATTATCTTTATGAAGACCCAATACCCATGTGTCTCAGGTGGGCAACCTTGCTTTCAAGTCCCCAGTTGGGTGCGTGCTTCTCGGCCAGCACGGCTTTTGTTAGGCTCTTCTCCTGAGGCAGCTGGTTGCCCTCGTGGGTCTTGCCAGGAGCCTCCAAACCCAGTTCTGGCTTCAGGTTCCAGAACTGGGTGAGTAAAGGGGCTGCAGATGGGAAGGTTGGATGCTGAGTATGGGTCCGTCACTGTATATGTGTGTAGCTCAAGGCCTTCCCTTAGGGAGGGAAGTTTTTGCATCGGTGCTATTCAAATGTGAAGTGAGGGATCGGGTGTGTGGTATTTCAGGAATAAAAACCCACGATCTTTGTCTTTTTGTAACTGTTGATTTTAAAACTTGAAGATGATTAACGTTGCTTTCCTAGATCCCTGTGAAGTCATCCAAATAGAAGTATTCTGAGTTTTAAAGACAAATTTGTGTTGTTTCCCTGGGCGCCAGCAGGATCTAACTTGCCTTTGTACTTCAGCACTCAGGCATTTTTGTCCAAAACCACATTTTCTCTAAAGTCACTTACCTTGATGCTCTATTCTGATAGTTCATGTAATTCAGACAGCTAAGAAAAAAAAAAAATAGCTCGGTCCAATTTTTAACGAGCTTGAAGGAAGCTAAAAGAGAAGGTTGAGCTGACAACAAAAATTTCACGGTGCTGTCACCTGGCTATATTGCAACTCTCTACATATCTGTCATTTGTTAGTCAAATAATTCAGAATGACAGCGTGCCATTATTTCCATCCATTCTTTCTACTGTCCCCCAAACTGGCAAGGTGAATTGAAGTAGCTCATTTTATATGAAGTAGTGACCACCAATTGTCCTCGATGACATCCAGTAATCAGACATTGTATATTAGGCTGTTGTATTTACATAGAAAAACATTTAGGTTTGACCTTATGGTGCAAACTGGAAACAAAGTGTTTTAAAGCACTATAAATCAGTAATTTCCTGCATCATTTTGCTCTAAATATCTAGGGGGGAAATGTTCTGCCTTCCAGCATGTTTTTCCAGTGCCTCAGCTAGCCTTCATTGATCAGTCTTCAAAAAAGATTTTTGTTTGTGGCCGTGAGAAAAGGCACTGAATATAACGTCTCACATTATTTTCTGAAAAATAATTTTGGTCTAATTTGGGGAAATGTTAGCTCGAGCCTCTTGCAGATGTTGCAGAGGTCCAAGTGACCATAGCTGTAGCTATGGTTTACCACACAGACACACTCACTTAGATCTTAACATAAATTCTTTAGATTTTTTTTGCCCCTTTTTAGTGTGTTTGCCCTTCTTTGCTAGCTCAGCTACATCTTTCGGTGTTAGAAAAAAATTAAAGCAGCTATATTGTGTTGTATTAAGGTTTCTTTAGTCTTTTTTAAAGGATCCTAGAGTAGCTCCATGGATACCTCACGTTTTAGTGTAGGATACTTCTCCCATCATTTACTAAGGGATACTCCTGTGTTTGACAGTATTAGTTACATTTTTTCCATCTCACATCTATGAAAAGCTAATGCTGACATACTAATTTTGGAATTGTTTCTGGTACGGTTATACAAATTTACAGTTTGTAGTGAAGGAAGCCAACTAATGCTGTAGATCAGTGAAACTGCCCTCAAGAGGAGTGGGGGAGAGTGAGGTGATAACCAGAAAAAAGCCGGGACAGTCAGGAGATCAGCACTTTTTTTTGTAGAAAGCACTGTAATATCTGCCTCAGAACTAGCTGCAAAACTTTGAGAGACAACAGTAGGAAAAACACTTAGTAAATGTTAAAATACTAGATTTGTAAAATTACTAAAAAGTAAGTAAGAAATGGGTGTAACATCAAAAAATATAGATACCAGTGTCTTCCAGGTTTTTGTTTCAGATCTGTTCAGACAAGTTATTGAATAGTTTGGGGTGTTTTGAGGGATTTTTATACTGTTCTGTATCACACTGTCAGGATTCAATTTTTTATTTTCAGATTGGGAAGAACGTATTTTTAATGAAGACTACATAATAGCCCGAGACCTTTTTTAGTCTCCTCTTGTTAATCTGATTTCTAGGGCACTGCTCCTTACCTCTATTATACTGTATTTTGTCTGATTGTTAAATAACTGCTTGTGAGGCAGAAATGTTTAATTGGAGACATCTTGTTAAATTCTGTCAACTGAGTGCTCAGCAGCTCTGTATATGCTTTTGCTTTGAAAGCTAAGCACAACTCGGTGACTGTCAGGTTTTGTTGCTGCTTGAGCAACTACTAGGTATAAACCGAGGTAACTGAGCTTGAGATACTCCGTAATGGTAGTCACAGAAGTACTGGCTCCAATTAAGATCAAAGCTCTTCTTGAGGGATGGGTTTATGCCCAAAATGTTGTTACACTGATAGTTTTGTTACAAATTTAGTTTCTTCTTTCTTTTTTGTCATGTGTAATTTTCTTCAGATTGAAATATTTTCTAAAAGTGGTTGTTAAATCCATCGCATAAAACAGTTTTCATGCTCGTGTTGCCATATTTTGTTATGAAACATGGCATATTGTTTTTGGAACTCCCATTTCTTTGTCCTATTTTTCTCTTTTAGATTATTTAAAGCACATTGCAAGATATTTATAGTCCTTTTTCCTTTAAAATATCATAGAGCAGTCTGCTCTTAATGGATTCCGGACACGTACCATCCCCTAGCTAATATTACTTCTTCTAGAGAATTGGTCTTTCTGTACATGCAGCTCATCCATATCCTCTATGGATTATCTGTTGTATCCTTTTTTGTTCAGTTCATTTTTCCTTGACTCCTTGGTTATGTTGGTAAGAGACACTGCCCTGCTCTTTCAAAAACTGCTGTCTACAAAGTTTCCTGGCACACTTAACCACTTTTAGCTGCATTAAGAGAGTTGGTGATGGTACGTTGTACCTAAACTTCTTCAGCTAATGAGAAACTGGAAAGAACATGAGACTTGAAACTGAATTACTGGCTTTAACCGAAAATCTCGGAGGCACTTTGTTGTCGTGTCTCCACTTGGAGAAATAATTGCTGGAACTGCTCTTAATTGTTGTTCTGGGAACCGGAACTGTGTAAGTGAATTAGAAATGAAACCGCTAGAAAGCGTGTTGTGGTGCTGTGACAGTCTGTTTGATTGTTACAATAGTAATTACACAAATAAATTCTCCTTACTGAGATAGGCATTTTGTGACCCAAAAGTTCTTCTGAAGAAAGTAAGTGCTTGACTGCTGTTTTGCTCCTGAGTGTAATAATTTTTCGTATATGCAAATAACTATAGAAGTGTTGTTCTTAATACTGCGTGATGTCAGTTAATGTAATGGTCCTTTAAAGCATCTCTTCTCTACTTCCTGTACTGAAAACGTCTTCACACTCTGTAGTGTTTTCAGAGTTTAAAGTGTTGATACAATTCTCCACCTCAAGATTTTGGGCAGGACATGTTGTTGCTGACTGATACATTATCATTTCTGACAGTCAAATGGTTCCCATTGGGTGGGTTGTAGTTTATGTATTGTACACAATTTCTTGTGCGGAGAGCGGGGGAAACTGGTATCAGTTTGGTTTGTCTTTGAGACCTTTGGCTTTCGCCTAAAAATCTTGAGAAGTAAGATTTGTCCAAGAGTTGGTCATATTGAAGCCTGGTTACACTGGGGAGCCAGGTAATAAACGTGCTAATTGCTTCAGATACAGATTGTTTCTGTAGCACCACTGCCACGGCAGACCACAGATCCATCCGGAAGCGGCTCGTAGCAATTGCTTTGGGGAAAAAAAACATGTGGAGGACGAGCCTACAATGCTATTTTCTTGCATAATGTTCAGCAGAAAATGCGTAGTAAGGATTATTGTATTCTGTAGTGCTTTGTGGACCTCCATGTGCAGTTGCCTTTTGAAGTGAAGTGGATTTTCCACGTTCCTGTTTTGTAGCAGTTACTTCCACAGCTGAACACTCGGGCTGTCCGATAAAGTAGTTGGGTTTGGCTCTCAGTCCTATTGCCTGATAATTTAGTTTGGTGACTCTGATAATCCATTGGCTACTAGACCGGCATAATGATAATTCTCTTTCATTATTTTGCTAATAATTCTTTAATCTTTGACTTTTGAGTGTTGAGTTGGTGTTTGCAGAATTACTCCACTAACTCTAAAATACATACATTTTTTTTTAAATAATGGTAGCATTAAAGCCCCTTTTAAAAATCTAAAGTTAAGGTCATTTTCCCCTGTTCATTATTTTCTCTTTTATCATCATTGCCTGTTACAGCTATTTTATTGTCCAGTTGTTGAAAGTCATGAGATCTTTTTGCAGTGAGTTTATTTTTCCTAAAACTGAATAATTTTGTACTTCTCTTCCCTACCCTTATCACATTTCCCTGTCATTTGTGAATGTTAAACGGCAGCAGTCCCAGCAAAGAGCATGAGACTTCGCTGGTAACCTCTCTCCACTGTGAAACTTGACCATTTATTCATACTTTCAGTCAGTAACGGCATTCCCATCTGCCCTCTGGCAGCATTTTTGGTTTTTTTCAAGAGCCTTACCTGAAGGAGCCCGTCCGAGCCTCTGATCTGAAGATCTGGAGATCTTCTGCAGGATCACCCCGTTCAAAGCTGTGTTGACCACTTTAGAGGAGAAACCTGGGGATTTGTGAGCCATGACTTCCCCTTCTCTGCCCTGGTACTGCCACTGAAAGATGGTGCCTCATGTCATCCTCCAGCTGCTCGTTTCGGTCTCTTCATTTGACAAAACGCAAACACTTAACATTGCCGTAAGGTGAACTGGAGAGGGGAGCTGCTCTGAATGTGAAACTAAGGCCTCCCCTGCCAAATGTGTTTACATAAAACACCCAAAAAAACTCCAGCTAAATAAAGACACCACCAACAAAACCTCAGTTCCCAGCTCTGCTGAGGCAAGAGGGATTGGGGATGGTGGGGAGGAGGGAGGGAGGGTGCAGGCAGATGGAGAAGTTTGGGACTGTGCCTTTTGGTGGACTGCTGGCTCCTACTGACTTAGAGTATTTGTGTAGTTAAGGCTTTAATGTGCCGAATATTAACCCCATAGTTACTCAGCGAGCCTTTCTTTTTCTTTATAGAAAGCAGTAAGTTTTGTGAGTCTTGAGCAGAAAAACTGCTGAAGGAAGTGGTGCAAGACCCTACTGCAAGCTGTGTAGTAGCAATCTTCCCAGGGTCATCCTGAGTAGTTTAAACAAAATAGTTGAATAAAAATGTAGTTCTGCTTGCAGATTGTCTTTCAAAACTCCTTTCAAAGCAATTTTTAAAAAGTGAGTCTCATAGGCCTGGCAAATAGGAGCAGTCCTGATGACCATCGTTCATTTTTCTCTTCAATAGTCAACTGGTGATTGATTTGCAGAGCTACAAAGCAATAAGGGTGTCAGTAGTTTCCCTATTTGCAGAGCATTATCGTCGGTCTGTGTAATATTTTTGAACATACCAATAGTATTAATCACTGTCATAACACAGAAGGTCTGTCATCTTTATGGTTAATTTTTAAAAACTGAAAAAAAAAATTGAAGTTGCTGGGAACCCTGGGTTGTCTTTAAATTTGTTTCACTTTTTAATTTCGCTTGACTTTGTTGCTCCTGTTTTTAAAAGCAGCTATCACCCCAAATATCTCATTGTGCCTGCCAGCTCTGTGTCTTGCTGTGATATGCTGCTTGAGGTTTTTTGTTGTTTTTTTTTTTTCATCTGTCCCCACACCTTCCCGTAATTTCTGGGGAAGACACATCTGTGACGGGCCCCTCAGAAGTTTGGTGGCTGCTTTCACATGCATCCTTCTCCATTGCTAGGAAGCATATTTTGATGATGCTCTCGTGTCCTGCAGTGAGGTGGCTGAGAGGATGGACTTGGACTTTTGCTGAGAGACCCTGTAAAACATAGATAATTGGTTAATATAAAACCATCTGGTGAAGAGCAATTTTGGGAATAGAGGGGTTGAAAATTGTGGTATTGATTGTTCTGAAGTGATCTCTGAATTCTACTAAGATTTGCCAGGTCTCTCCAGAGGCTTTTGAGGAAGACTAGATTATTGCAAAACTGCAAAGAGAATGGATTTGCAGCATTATTTAGAGCAATGTAAGTTTGAGATGCATATCCATGCTGTGGTGACCTGGCTTTCTTTCTCTGACTGTGAAAAGATTTCAACTCCTTTTTTACTAGGCCTTCAAATAACTTTTGATCTCCGTTTCTCCCATTAGAGATGCTTGATTTCATATTAATAGGTATATAGGGTATATACATACACTAGAGGCTGCCTAGAGACATTTCCACAATGTGTCCTACGTGCCAGAGCAGAGAGCAGTTATTCTTTTTTTTTTTGGTGCAATAGCTATTTTATAAGAGACTGGAATATGAGAGAACTGAACTTGAAAACTTCTAACAGGCTTGAGGCTAGGACCCCTGCTTTCAGGTCAGCTGCTCACGTGCTTTGTGTCAAGGATTTCAAAAAATCCAAGGTTTCGTGATTTGTGTATGTATCAGTACGTGCTTGTCGCTTCCTGCGTAGTTTATGACTTTCTAAGCCTCTTGTGTGAGGAGGAAATACCCGCCAAAATATCGCTCTCAAATGGCCAGCACTAATTAATAGTCACAACTTCTTCTCTGCTTTTTTTTTTTTTATCTCTGCATACTATGCATTTAGATAAAAGGAGATCCTCACAAAGCTTGATGGCAGTAAGGTAGGAGTAGGACTTGTATTAAACATACATTTGCTGTAGGGAGTTAAAAGCAGATCTGACAGTATTCTTGTATGAAATAAACTGTTAACACTGCAGCTGTTAATGTTTTTCTGTAAGAACAAGCCCTAATAGGATCATAATTTATGTAACACAACTCACGTTTGAAATTAAAAGATGGTCCTTAATCTTACTGTTTTTTCATGGTAAATGCTATTTAAATTTAGACTGTGAAGTATATTTTGTTTTGGCAGGCCTAAATTATTTCACAAATCTGAATACTAATTTTCATGTGAAGCTTCTGAAAATACAGTTGCGAGCAAAAGTCAACTATCTGGACGTGCCATTCTGTCATGGGAAGGAGCAGTGGAAATAGCTCACGCTGATCCAATCCTTGCACTTCCATTCCAGAGCTGTCAATTCTAAATTGGCTTTGTTTTGCCTTGCAAAATCACAGCCACCTTTTAGCATATTATGAAGAAGAACATTTCTTAACGTTATGTACTGTATTGACCGATTCAATAATTTGAGGTGGTGTCGATTATGAAAAAAAATAACCACCAAACCAAATAAAAAAAAGTTATAAAAAGACAAAAACAAAAAACCAGGGAGCTTGGCACTGAGATACACACATAGTTTAGTGATAAACAGTGCATTAGAATTTATTGCGAACAAATAACTAAAACCTGAAAATCGATTAGGAAATCATTATAAAGAATAAAAACATAAAGCAATAGAAGACAAAGGCAAAAGCACTGCAGACTGGTAGTTAGCACTGCTGAGAGTGAAGCGGCTCAGGGACTTCCCCTGTAGTCAGTGCGCTACACCCAAACCCCAGGGTAGCTTTTCTTCATATTTAAGGTTTCAAGTCTTCCATGTAATCTTTTCATGAAAGCCAAAGTCTGGTTAAACATGTTGTTGGGACAGAGCTGATGTAAAGATCAGGAAGCTGGGAAGCACCCGTGTGTCCTGTACTTTCACCGTGGCCAAATAAAGATTAGTCACCAGGAAATTCTGCCTGTTTTATCCATAAAAGGAGCTTTCAGATTGGGAAAAATCACTGCCGATGCTTGCCGTGGAGGTGTTGCTGCAGGGAAGCGTCCTGCAGAGGCTCACTTAACAAAATCCCGCTTAATTCATGGAGTGTAGCGTTGCAGAGTTATAGCTAGCCCTGGGTAGCGTGAGAGGGCACCGAGTCAAAGTTCAGTCTTATTCTTCGTTCTGATGCCAGTGGCAGTTTGACACTGAGAAATTTTAGGCCTTAATTGCTTTCTCCCTTTTTGCAGGAATAAAATGGGGCTTCTCTAGCCATGGCAGGGAAGTCTAAAATGAAAAGCAGTATTTCACTTAACTAGTAAAATTTATTCTGTGGCTGTATCTAGTAACATTCATCACTTACTGAGCATTATATTAAAGTAAAAACTGCAGAACTCCTTTCATGTGAAAGGAATGCATTGGAGGTGACCTGTTCACCTGAAGTGCTGCTTAAAAAGCAATATAAAATTTGTAAAAGATAGTGTGAGTAATGTTGCTTTAGAACCACGTTACTGATAAACATTCCCGTTTGATAAAGCTGGACCCAGGGGTTAAAGTTCTTTTGTGACTATTACTTAGAGGACTGGTAATTGGTTAATATTATATTTTCCTCGTTCAAGCAAGAGGTAGATTGTTGAATACCACGTAGTGGGACTGAAGCCAAACAGAATTTGCCCTGATAAGCTTGTGGCAGAATGTGCTTCAGATTCACTAAACAGAAATCTTTTTCACGTTTAAATATAAAGAAAGGAGGCAAGGTTAGAATTAAACCCATCAGTTTTGCAGGGCGGGGGGCGGGGGGGTGGTAGGTGCGTTTGAGAAAACTCGGCCC
>JAVKLA010000008.1:31397910-31447337 GCA_034782735.1 Sagittarius serpentarius
TTTGTGAGGCACCAGTCTCCGCAGTGTAGCCCCTGCTTCTCCAACTACGTGGCTGTGCATTCGGAAAGCTACCAGCGAGAGTGGTGGGGGTCCCTGGGGAAAGAGCACAGAGGGCTTCATCTAAAGTCCTCTCGGCTGTAAGGTAGAAATTGTGGTCAGCAGAATGCCCACCTTACATTTCACCCGGTTGGAAAACTAAATAAATAACCTTTTCCTGCTCGTGCAGCCACAGCACTAACAAAGTTTCTGTAGTCGGGGTAGGCAACCCGACCGTGGTTTGCCCAAGGGCGTGCGTTGGGTCGTGCTTTCTCACATCCCACGACTGCTGATGCTGGCTGGTCTGCGCTGCTGGGGGCCAGCCGGGTGGCAACACCCCGTTTATCTTGCCACATTTTTAACCGTGGTCAATTAGTATTTGTGGGAGCCAAAAGAGAGGTATCGGACTTGCTGTGTCTTGCTACTCAGTCTCCATAAGTAGATGTTTCTACACAAAGACTATCGTCTTGCTAACTGTGGCCCATCTAACTGATGGAAAGCAGCAGTAGGTTTCATAAATTCCTGCAGGGTAAAGTTTCACATGCCAATGAGCTGATTGAGCAGGTTGTTGCCAGTAAACGCGGGACATCTCGTACTCCCCGTTTTCTGCTCTTCCCTCCTTTGCTGCCAACCTTCATGGTGTTGCCGCCCTGTCTTGTCTTAATGCTTGTTCTGGCTCTGCCTGTGATTCTCTGCAGAGCTGGCTTAAATCGGGTTTTACTTTTTCTGTTAACTTTCTGCTGGTTTCGTGCATCAAATTGACCTGTGGAGGTTGACTCATTGTCAAGGCTGGCAAGTAGAAGAGGAGGAGTGGCAATGATGCAGAAGTAGGCAGGTCTCTTCCATAGGCAGCAAGCTGCTGTGCAGCGAAAATTGGAGCAGGGTTGAGAGAGGACCTGGAACTGCTGGTCTCATGTGCTAACTTGAAAAATCGTAACTTTTGCTTCTGTTGCTTGACCTCTCATTCTCCTTTATCAACCCCCTTTTCCTCCTACTGATGCTTCATTAAAAACAATACTTTCCCAGTCATTAATAGCTAAAATGTGAAATGAATGAAGCGGGGTTCACTCTTAGTCGAGGAATCAAGAGACGTTTCAGCAATGAATTAGTGATTGCTCTGGGAAAGAAACTCGGATTCTTCAGGGCATAGTGAAATGCTCACGGGGGTAATAAAAAGGAAGAGGCCAAGCGGCCGGCAGAATGAGGAATGGAGAAGGTCATGTCTCTGCATTTCCAGCAAGGGCAGCGCTGGAAGAAACAAGTGAGAACTGCGTTCACTCCTAAGTACGTACAGGGAAAGATGATGCAAACGAGCCCGAGAGCTGATCTGGTTGAGAAATGATGGAGAAGTAACGATGTGGTTATGAGTCAGTAACTGATGCTTTTCTGTTATGGATGGAACAGCTCCAGTACAGCCAAAACAACGATTTAAAAATTACACAATGTGAAAAATTGTAAATCTCGAGTCACTCTTGTCTTGTTGCTCTGAATTTTGAGTTGATGCACTTCAGAAGAAAGGTGTTCTTTTTTTTAGAAATAAAGCTAAACGAGGGAAGTCTTAATGCTAGTTTTAGCTCTAGTAAATCTAGTCTAGTTTTACTAGGCTTTTTCTTATTGCCTTAGCCGGGTGATGCAGCTTGCTTTACATGTGTGCCATGCTCCTGTTAGTTATTGTAGCTACGGATTTGTCATCTGTGCCATCATATTTTAATATTAGTAACATGCATTTGTAGGATCAGCTAGACCTTGGACAATGGGACGATGCATTATGTACAAAGTCTTGAGCTGATTGATTTTACTGCTGTCTTTTGGGGGATCATCTGGAGGAAAAAGCTGACTGTTTGGTTTTGCCCACTTCATTCCCAGTCTTATGGACACTGCTTTCCTCCCGAGAAGGCAGGTATTTGCTAATCAAATGTCCTTCTGTTGCTTCTGGAGTTCTGATGCTGCACTGCTGGAAGGCAACATTGTGCTCAAGGATGAGTCTCCTCTTTAAAGACAATAAAAAAACGGAAGCCAGCAACCCTGCGTTTTCAATATTAATTATAAATACAGTGCCAAAATATTCTCCCATGCCGTCTTGCTGTCTCAGCGCAATGCTACTCTGTACCTGACACACAAGCAGCAAAAGCCTGAGATTTTGTTTCTGCCAGACTGCCGTTTATTACCAGCGTCAGCAGTCGTACTAATGTTGCTTCAGCCAGAACCTTCTCCATTCCACTTACATCCTCTCTGCATCAGGCTCTTACTGGGTTCTGACTTACTGCAGCTGCCTTTGCCTAAAGTACTGCTGACTGACCTAAAATCAAAGTGGTTTTTGGTTTTGGGCGTGAGGGCAGAGACTTAATGTATCCAGAATGACTAGAACCCTTGCCAGAGGTAGGTCTGGAACACGATATTGCAGAGATCGAAATAGTCCCCAGTGCACTTGGATGAGTTATGACCGTGGTTTGTATGTTGTAATACATAAAATACTGGGTGGATGTTGTAGCAGAAGTGGATTGACACTGGGTACAGCAGTAACTTTCAGTCACCAATGACTTTGGTTTTTGTTTCTGGTTGGGGTTTTTTCTGAGTTTTGAGGTTTTATTTAAATGTGACCTTTTATGTGTTTTCTTACATTGTGTGTTCTTCTTTTCAGGAATGGCTATTTAATAGGAAGGAGTAAGAGACTGTAGAATACAGCTGTGTCTCAACTCTGCAGTTAGCCTGTATCTAACGGACTGCTATTGAAACAGAGAAAGTGTGTGGTGTATTTAAGAGTTAAAATTTGTCAGTTAATAGTTAAAACCTATCTGGCAAAATATGAGTGTTCTGAAGTATTTCAAAGCATTAATCTTGTTTAGGATCGTATTTTGGGGGTTGCTTTTCGGGAAGAAGGAACAAAATCCATCCAGCGTAGTTGTCTATTCTCAGTGTAATGTACTGTTACTGTCATTTTTCTAGGGGTCACCTCTGTTCGATCTTATCAAGCAGTCAAAAGAACGAGAAGGCCAAACTGATCAGCCTGAGCCCACTTCCACTCTCAATCTGCCTCTCCAACATAATCACACTGCAGCAGACCTGTAAGTGACATGCGTGCTTGAGGTCTAGTAAAATGGGAAGTTAACATCGCCCTTAATATTTAAGTCCACGTGTATTCTGTTTGCCTGCTTGTTAGGCTTGGTACTTAGGTTATGTTGAACTGTCGTATTTGCTGCTGCTTATTATACACGTAAATTTAGCTAAACCAAATTCTGAAATATTTTTTTCCAAGCCCTATCAAACTTGTAATTCCAAACTGTTATCTTACTTGCCTAGGAATAAATAAGTCCCTTTATCAGGTATTTGATCAATAACTTGAATTTTTAATTCCTGCTATGGGAGTAACGGGTTACAGTAGCAATTAACATCTTCTAATGGGGGAAGAGGGAAGAGTTCCTGCAAGTATTATTCATATAAAATTGTTCCTTTCTCCTGGGATGTTAAGTGCTTAATATATGTTGAATCTCCAGCTATCTTTCTCCTGTGAGATCTCCTAAGAAGAAAGCACCTGCACCTCCTCTAAGTGCTACTTCCACTCCAGATGCTCAGCCAGCTGTGACCTCCCAAACACAGAAACCACAGAAATCTACCTCCCTCACTCTGTTCTACAAAAAAGGTTTGTTGCTTCTGTACGTGCTGAAATTGCAAAGTTGTCTCGTTATTTATCCTTTTTGGGTTTTGGAGCTCAACATTTCTTAAAAAAATTATAATAGAATCTGTAGTAAACACCGTGGAAACCCTCGGCTGCCTCCGGAAGGATCAGTAAAACGGTGCCAGCAGGTTAATGCATGCACTCTACGCACTGCAAGTTCGAACTGAAAACTTACCTGCTGATGGTAGGAATGGCCATATGGGCTCAGGCGGAGGGTTCTTCTATCACAGCGTCCTTTTTCCAGCAGTCACCATAAACAGATGTCGTGGGAAGCTTAAGAACTGGGCAAGCATATATGGTGCTTCCCCTGAATGCTTTCTCAAGCTTGAACTTTCGCTCGGGAGTTTTCCTGAGCCTTTTGCGATGTGTCTGCTTAGTAACTCTCAGTAGGTTCATGTTCCAACTGCTTGTTCAGACTCTTTTTGAATCGACGTAGCCGTGTGCGCGCAGCAGTGTTTGGTGTGGACTTCCGTGTGTCCACTGCCGGTTGTATGAAGAATCTTTTCCATTTATTTTGAACCTGGCTTCTGCTGCCTTCATTTGATGGCTCATAGTTTTTGTAGTGGGCGGTGGTGAACGTTCGATTGCTGTCCATCCTCCATCCTGTTCCTTTTATTTTGTATACCCCTATAATTACAATGTCAGTTTATTTTTCTTCTCTGTTTCTGAAGTGTACCTACTGGCCTATCTTCGGCTACATACCCTGTTCTTTCGGCTTCTCTCTGAACATCCTGACCTGGAACCCTTGATCTGGACCCTCTTCCAGCACACGCTGCAAAATGAGTATGAGCTCATGAGAGACAGGCACTTGGACCAGGTAACATTAACAAAAAAGTTTTTAAAAGTTTAAAAAGACTCTCCTGAACAAGAAGTTCCTTGTACATTCTTTAGCCATTAGAAATTGTAATCTGAGTTTTTATTTCTCTACTGATCACTCAAAGGAGAAATTAATTTAGAGTGAGGTCTGTCGCCTCAGTTTTTTCTAAGTACTGGCAGTTACTTGCTATGGGATCTTCAAATACCATTTACAGCTATTTTCGAAATAATGAAAACACACTGAATTTTCTAGTAATTTGGATAAGAAAATGCTGATTCTCTTAGGGAAGACAACATGTGTGGCTGGCAAATGTTTTGTTATTCTACCCTAAAACTGCAGCACGTGAAATGAGTTTGAGAAGATACTATCAGCTCCAATTAGTCGATTGCCACACAGAAACGGACAGTAGCTGGCACAATCAGTAGCAGAAAGCTCATCAGTGGATTTCTTAACTTGAAATGAAGAAGCTGGATTCATTTTCTGCGTTTCCAGTTGTCTTGTCTTGTTTCTTTAATAGATCATGATGTGTTCCATGTATGGCATATGCAAAGTGAAGAATGTAGATCTTAGATTTAAAATAATAGTTTCGGCATACAAGGAGCTTCCCAACACAAATCAAGAGGTATGGAAATTCTTTAATGTTATCCCTCCATAAAAATGTCATAAACTAATTACTTCTCTCTGTGTAAAACAAACAAACAAACGACTCACAAACTACACTTGAACATGCAAAAGAAAACTTCTGCTTCACTGCATCTCTATTTTGTGGAGGAGAAAACTGGCTCTAATACTAAATGTCTCTTTAAACATCTCACGCAAATAGTTTGGTAACTCTCCTCAGGAAGCAAACTTCATTCCACCTTTTTACTTAAAGATACTAAATAATGGTTTGTGATTTTATTTGGAGACTAGATGAAAGCTTCAGATCTAGAGCTAATAGCATTTTCAAAAGCAACCCAAGTTCCTTTAAGAGTTACCTAACTTCCATGGAGCATTAAGGGAAGAGAAGGAGACAACTTTCTATAGCTTTCAACAGAAACATGGTTAGATATCAAAGAGAGATGTATGGTTAGAAATGTGTATGTGTTAAAGTTGCAGACTTAATTCTAACATGAAGAAGTTCCTTTCTTTGTAAGGGCCTTACTGTACTTAAATTTTGCATGGAACAGCAATTAATCAACAGGAAAAAAACCTCACCAAACAGTTAACTGAACCGTAGGCGTCCTTGTAGTAGCAGAATTTCTCATGGTGTATTTGTGTGCCTTGGCTAAACTCCAGCCTTTTGTCTCCAAGCCTAAAGAACTATTTTACCCACATCGGGTCAGCAGTGATTTTTTTTTTAGCCTTGCAAGGCACGCGCAGTAGCAAAGCCTTTTATTTTTTTTGACAACTGTGTGTGTGAAAGCAAATGGAGCTTAAATTTGGAAAATGTTGTTATAATACTGATGACCTGCTTTTGCGCTAGCGGGCTGCGGCAGTTAATTAAGGAGGTGCCACTGCTGATGTTCATACATGTTGGGGGAAAAAACCCCAAACAATTCAGAAGAGTTCTAAATAGTAGTTACAATGGCTTGTGTACGATACCCATGGTATCTTAACTGTTATCTAACACAGATTTTTTTGCATGGCTTTATGAGTTTGTCAAATGTAAAATTCTCATCTTTTTTTTTTTTTTTTTTTTTTTTTAAAAACTGTGTGATTTTCTCACCCTGTGTAGACTTTCAAGCGTGTTCTTATCAGGGAAGAACAGTATGACTCCATTATAGTCTTCTACAACTTAGTGTTTATGCAGAAGCTGAAAACAAACATTTTGCAGTACGCTTCCAACAGGGTAAGCTGTTAGTTGTGTTCGCTGTCAATTATTTAATAGAATAGGAACATAGAGACAAGAGAACCTTACGGTTATTTTATTATTTTTATAGCCTCCCACTCTGTCACCTATCCCGCACATTCCTCGCAGCCCTTACCAGTTTTCCAACTCTCCTCGGCGTGTCCCTGCTGGCAATAACATCTACATCTCACCCTTGAAGAGCCCCTACAAATTCTCCGATGGGTTTCAGTCACCCACAAAGATGACTCCAAGGTCTAGGTAGGTTGTTGACAAGCAATTCTTTGACTAAATTAAAGGGTTTTGGGGGGTTTTAGAGGAAGCAAATCAGAAAACTGCACAGTCTAGTTTGTCAGTAGTCTCTGGTAATTATATCTTTTCTGGTTAAAAGTTTGTGTCCTGTATCTTTCTTCATCTTTGAGCACTTTTCGGTTTCATTTGACTCAGTGTGCTCAAGGAGTTTGGCGTTGGTTTTTTGTTTTTTGGCTTTTTTTTTTTCATTTTTAGAACAGTCACATCCAAGAGGGGTTTTCTGACCTGGTTGCTTAAATGTTGTTGGCTTTGCTTGTGGTTCACCCGCCTGAAAAACAGAGATGAGCTTTGCATGCCTGTTTAAGAGAAAATACTTTTTTGGAACAAAATGGTTCAGAGTATTTAGCTGACTGAGCAGAACATTTCAAACTGTCGGTCACTAGTTCGTAGCAGACGAGGGTGACAGCAAATGCGCAAGTCTCCAGCGTTTTTTTCAAACTAGGATCAAGTGAGTCCTGGCCCACTGTGTGCAAAAGTTAAAATATTATTGCATATTTTATGTTGAAGTCTTGCATGGTTTTGATTAGCAAACACCTAAAGGTGCTGATGAAAGGATGGTTATCTGGGTACCCAGCACTGAAGTGTCTTCTGCTGATAAGGGACGGACTGGGGGGGCCTCCGACTCTTACAAGCCGGTTTCTTTTCTATCTGTATGACACGGTTGATGTGGCGATTCAGCATTCACTGGCCCGAACAGAAACGTGAACGGTCTCAACACGGTAAAGCGTAGCACGGGTTGGCGCTGTTAATGCGGAGAGAGAGGAGGAGACTTTGGTAGTGCCTTGTGCTAAGCTGTGCAAATTCGTGCATGCTGCTGTCATTGTTAAATGTAGCTTCATCTTAAACGCTTCTCTTCTTCATTTGGCAGAATTTTGGTGTCAATTGGTGAATCATTTGGGGTGAGTTTTAACGTTTTTACTGCCTGGTCTTGAATGCATGTAACTTTTGGGGGAACGGGGTAGCCTGCTGACTCCTGTGGAACTGGCCAGTGAGTGTGTCTAATCCAACGTAGTATTTTATGGAATTTGTGAGCACAAAGAATACTGGGGTTTCCTGTTAACTCCTTTCGAATATCCAGACTTTTAAAACATTTTGCATTTTATTTTAGTTGCTTTGACAGAAGATAGAGCTCTTAAACTGCAGAGTTTTAGAACTCTTAATTGTTCTAGTGGAGAAGCTGGAAAGGATTCACTGGCAATTCTTTCCCTATTTTCTTGTAACTTCAGACTTCTGAAAAGTTCCAAAAAATAAACCAGATGGTGTGCAACAGTGACTGCCAGCTGAAACGCAGCGCAGAAGTAAGCACTGCTCCTAAGCCACTGAAGAGGCTGCGCTTTGATATAGAAGGGCAAGACGAAGCAGATGGAAGGTGAGAGATTGTTCACGGCTTTTCGGTAATCTTACATGTACGTGGTTCTCAGGGCCTCCCCTCCTAACGTCTTCCTGACATCCTAACTTCGGTTAATTTGTGAACTTCAGTAAATCTGTCAAATGAGGGATGGCGGCATCGTACTTCTCGATTAGACGCTTTGATGTCAGGAGCAAAGGATTTATTCAGTGCCTGTACATCCAGCACCCCAGTGTTACAGCTGAGTGCGAAATCATGCTGTTCTCTTCAGTCAGTCTCTTAAAAAACAAACCCCAGGTTTTTTAGACATATGAGAAATCAAGCAGCCCTTGAGTTTAGTGTGGCCAAAAGAAGAGTTTGCATCTTTGCAAGAGACAGCGATAGCACCGAAATGAACTAACCCTGATTTAAAGTTAGGTTATGAGGATAAAAAGGGGTTTTTTTTTAACTTCTGCTTAATCATATACGCTTTCTGTCTGCAGCAAACACCTACCCCAGGAGTCAAAGTTCCAACAAAAGCTTGCAGAAATGAGTGAGTATTATTTTTTTTTCATTAACTGCACAGCAGTGAGTGCCTTGGATAAAACAGTTTGTGCCCACTCGGATAAAAACATTGCTCAACGCTGATGTCATTTCGGTAACTTGCTCCGTTTTTTGTACTTGCTCCGTTTAATCCTGAAAATGCAGATTAGAAAGCGGGACTCCTCAAAAGCCTTTTTGAGGATGTTAAAGGGCACAGCAGCACAGAAGATGCTGTATTACATGTGAATAAGAAAATGAGCGTGACGCATTCTTCCGAAACACTAGAATTCTTGAAATGGCAGTGAATGCTTGCCAAGGCCTTCCCGTTTGTTGTCATGACAAACCCTTAGCCGGGAGCTTGCAGGTAGAGATCAGGAGTGATTGCAGCAGCGTCTAGTTGACCAGAACAACTTTTCTAGGCGATTAAAGTGTAGTAAAGGAAAATTGTATACACAGGAAAATCGTATGTAATTTTGTATGTTGCTTTGCTGTCTTTTATACTAAAATGCCCGAGACAGCTTTTTCTCCTACTGCGCATCAGTATTTCTTTCAGATTTTGTGGGACCACTCTTCTGCTTTTCAAATGCAACTCAAACCTAGCTCACGAAAAGCAAAACGGCCCCATCCCCACATCCGAGTTGTATTTCCCACTCCCGAGAAGGAACACGCTTGGCCTGACCAGGCATTCTCACTCTCTGCTGGAATCTGGGCGGATTTGCCCGTTAAAAATTCTTAACCCAGCAAGTGTTTGCTCATCGAGAGAGGTACGAGTACGGATCCAGGCACCTCTGGTTTATTTTAGGGTAGGGGAAATGTTTGAGTGTTTGCTTGTGGCAGAGGTTAAGAAGGGAGGTTCTGTCTCGTGTCCGGTCGCGTCAGTGCGTGGCTGCGGCTGCTGGCACCGCTCGGCCCGTAGCACCTGCCTGGCAACAAGACGGGATCCCTGCGTGATACGTACAGTCCGTGTATGTACGTACATGTCCGATGAACACAGACAAGGTGTGAGGGTAGAGGAGCAAGGAGAGCTCCGGTGAACGGGTGGAAGGAATTTCAGATGCGCAAGACTGAGCAGGAATTGCTGAAGCAACTCAGAATTACTTTTAAAATGTGCGATTTATTTGGAACGGTGTAGTTCAGTTCCTTGTGTCATTACCAGTTCTTACAAGAACTAATCACGTCCGAAGTAGTTCTGAAGTATTTAATTTCTATTTTTTATTTTATTTTATTTTAGCATCTACTCGAACAAGAATGCAAAAGCAGAAGCTGAATGATGGAAATGATACCTCAGCTGGTGAAGAAAAGTGAGATTCTTCTCAGGACCAGGGGCCGCACTGCAGGCCCTCTTAGATTGTTTTTGATCATTAATTGTTGCTTTTTTAGTTGCTTTTTATGCAGAACTGCTAGTTGAAAGCATTTGGACTTTTTAAATTTTTAAATGTTTTTCATGATACTTTGCCTTATGATGTAGCATATATACAATATAAGCCACTGAATTTAATTTATATATTTTTTGAGGATTTTAAAAACAGACTTGGAAGGTGTCTTACTGATTTAAGCCAATTCAGTCTACTTGGATTGAATTTTTCTGTCTAAAGACAAAATGTTAGCTAGAAGGATTTGAAATGCACTAATTTTGTTTCTTAGATTTCATTTTTAGACTCTCATTACCTGCAAATTTTGAAAATGAGGGGCCAGATACTGCAAAGATTTGTCACTGTATATAATTAGGGCATCAGATTCCCAGTAACTTCACCTGCACAGCAGTCGCAGACCTTGCGGCGTCAGGACCTTAGAAGTACAGCCGGGATTCAAAGTGACCTCGTGACGTAGCCGCACTACTGAAACCAGTCCTCAGCGTTCTGCCGCTTTCCTTCCCCAGCCCTCGCCCCAGTGCAGTTTCTGAGGGCAGTTACACTCTCCGTCAGTTTGAATTTCATGGAATATGAATCCCACCGAGAATCCTCCCAGAAGCTGAAGCTTCTTCCCACATGCGGAGTACTTGATGGGTACTTTCCTGTCTCGGAAAACCTCAATGATTTAAAAGAAAAAAGAACCCCAAACCTTAGTCCCACCTGGTTACACATAAGATTTCGAAATTCTAATGACGTAGAATTTTCTTGATTTCTTCACATTTTCACCTAACTGTGGCCAAGCCAAACAGCTTAAGAAACGGGCACCAAACCTATCTCCTGTCGCTGAAAGCCGAGTGTCGCCGGTTGGGTTCCGGGTAAGAGCAGCCTGGTCTCTGAAAGCACAGGGCATCTCCCGTCGGCCTTACTGCCGCCTCTGCACAAAAGCCCAACTTGATGACGTCGCGTTGGGAAAATCAGTCTGCCTTATTTTACTGAAAAGGCAGAGTTTAACAGGCAACTTGTGAACTGTTACAAGTAGCAAAAAAAAAAAACAAAACAACAAAACAACCCCAAAAAATAACCCCAACCCCCCCAAACTTTTTTCAGCTTGTGCGTTTGTAAGTTACAGATTCAGATACTGGATTTTTTTCTTGCAACGATAAAGGGTTTGCAACACAGCCAGTTAAGGAAAGCACATGTTTTACTGCCAGTGGATTAAAATATAAGTAAATAAGGGAAGTCCAGCTTTACAGTTACCCATTTTTATGAAATTTAGCTTTTGCAGCTACTTGAATTAAAACAGTTACAGTAGGAAAGCATGCTGTTCATTACACAGACATTTTAAAACCACATCTTTTCCGCGTAGCTTATTTAGAAATCGTTTATCTGACCCTAGAATGCTTACAGCAGTACATTTTAACGATCAGTCCTTGTGTTGAACGGAAGCTAATCCTACAGCTACTAAAAATTTCACGAACAGCACGCTGATTTGTCAGTGAATTTTAAAATAAAATTATTTTTTTAGTCTCAGTACGGCTTCAGCTTTCCTCCTGAAAAATGTACGGAAGCGGTAGAGTACCTTATGTTTATTGTCTCACTTTTTGCAGAGTTTTACAGCCAGAATATACGTTATCGCTGACTGTAAGCTGTGTTACAGCCGTTGAAGTTCTTCCACGATCCTTTGGCTAGAGGGGTGACAGTGCAGAGTCCGGTACCTAAGGAGATTTATTCTTGCCTTACTGTGACAATTTATTTTTTTCTTTAACAGACTGAAGGTTTTACATCAACTGTGTGATAGTATTTTATACAACTAATCAGTTTCTCTCCTTTCAAGGTAAATAAAATAGCCTTTAAAAGATTTCTGGTTGGTAATTTTCTTTTTATTAGATGAGAAGGTGACTTCATGTGGTAACGATGCCCTGCGGTATCTCGCTTCCACCGTCATTCTGCGGCTGGTAGAAGCAGCGGTCACTCCGTCTCCAGCGATTCCCTCTTGGTGCAGAGATCCAAACAGTTGCGCTCCCGGGCTTGGAGTTACCTTCAGCCGTTTCCACAGGACGTTCTGGAAATGTTCTCGCCCGACCTTTTGCGCCAGGGTCACCGTTGGTAAGGCTTCTGGGCAGACGCAGGCGCGTGCCGTGGTCCGGGTCGCTGCCACGGCCCTTGCAGAGAAGCGGGTGTCCGCATTTAGAAGCGTTCCCGTCGTCTCGCCGCCCTGCTTTTCATAACCGATTCGTTGGCAGTCGGAGCTGCTGAAAAGAGCCCAGGACGTCCAAACGGCAGCGTAAGCCGCCGTGGCTTTCTGGGCGGGGTATCCGGCTGCGGGCACGGTCAGCCTCGCAGGCTGCCTGTCGTTGCTTTCTCAGAGTCCGTCGGTGCCTGCGACTCGTGACTCCCCTGAACCCGCAGTGCTATTTATAGCATCGGCATTCACGACAACGCTTAGAGCACAAAGGGCACCGTCCGACTTGCCCGTCCTTGCCCCCTCTGAAAATGCGTTTTCAGAGTCTTATTTTTAAGCAGATATACATGCCAATCAATGTGTATTGAAATGAATGGCTTTTTATCAGATTTGGAAATCTTACTGTGTTTGAGAGTACTTTTCTCGCAGCGAGACCTTCTTGCGTTCAAAATGGGCTAGAATATTGAAACGGTTTCAGGAAAAGAGAAAATTAGAATTCAGAGCAGAAGAGATGGACAGAAAACGGGACGGGTGTTTCAGGTGCCTAACGGGAAGGATTGTGCCGCTGCTCAAACTCTTCCCGTCAGAGTGGAGAAAGGAACGTTTGTGGAGAAAACTTGTCTCTACCGCAGCTGTTCCTGTGAAATGAGGTCGGGCAACCGGCGTCGCGGAGAGGCCCCGTTCTCTCCCTTGACCTCAAGGGGAATTTATTCTATTGGCTTGGCTGTGTAGCCATCTCGAGACAGGTGAGCTGACTCCCGGCCTCTGTATTTGCAGTTTTACACCTTAGCCTCGTGCTGCCGTCCCCTGTTCCCAAGCGCTGTTTGCTCTGACATGTCACAGAACGCATGAACGGCTTGTTTTCGGGTACAGGGGTGGCTGCAGGAAGACACCTGTGTCAAATGTGGAACAGCTGGGGAAGATTCCGGCTGGGTCGTACCGGTGCAAAGTACAAGCTGAAATATTTTAAAGTTTAACAAAGCAGCTGGTCATAATGTACATTTGCTTCGGAAACGATGCTTGGTGTTCTGAAGACAATTTTGTTAATCATTAAATCACTAGGGCATTCATTTCTTTGAAAGGTGGAAATATGCAAATTCTCCAGCTCTTTTTCTGGAGACTCTGTTTTTATTCTGCTTACAAATACTTTATCTGGTGGCGGTTATTTCCCACAGAACACAAATACTCTTTAAAAGTATCTCTCCGAAATACACTCTGTTTTATTTCTTTTTTTCCCCACACTACTACCTACACAACTCTGTTTTCAAGTGCCAGACTTTCTTTCTTTTCAGTAAAAGTGAAAAATCCCACTCATACTTTTTAAATGTTATGATGTTTTTATTAACGGTCTATTAAAACCAGGCAAGTTTGTAAAGAAACAGGAAATCAAAACATAATTTTATGTTCAGGCTGTAAACTTCCTACATCATTAGGTGGCAGCCAATGAGTCCTGTAACTACGGGGTAAATAAATGCTTTGTTTTACAAGGAAAGCCCGTGGACGTTGTTCAGATCGTATAAAACCAGCCGTTTACATAGTTATCAGGGATTGTAACAGAACGCTAGAGGTGGGTACTAGGCGCCGCCGCCGCACTGCTGGCTCTTAGCTTCAGTAGCGTGAGAGAGCCTTTACCTGACCCTCTCCCCGTCCTTTCTTTCGCTTTCACGTTCCCTTTGATTCAGGAAGTTATCTGCCTGGTTCCCTTTCTGCAAAGTGGAACATCCCTCTTTATTTAAACCCCGGACACAGTTTACACTTGACCTTATTTTCACTTGTTAACAAATACCTTTTTGTCTGTGGTGTCCTAAACCAGAAAAATATTTACACCCTCAAATCCTTCACGAAGTATTGAACCTGCAAGCTCCACCAACACAAGTTGCTTCCAAAATGGCCAGTGATGGGGCTTTAAGCACATCCACATCTAACCACCTAAGCCAGGGTTTTTTTTAAACAACATTGACCTGTGAGTGCCAAGGAAACTGCATGCAATGGAAGTTAAAAAAAATTAAATAAAGCCTCTATGAATGTAATACTGTCACATCCAGGTCAGACGATGCATATTGCATGAATAAAAGCCAACACTGCCCCGCTGGCTCTTTAGAATCGCCCTCCTTCAGGCCAGAGATGCTTTTTCTCAAAATTACAGGCTTTGTCAATTACTCTGAAATTGCAGCTAGGCTTTGATGCGTACAGTCAGTTGCAAACTAGGAGCGGGAAGGAAATAAACTGAAAAAAAAAATGGCACTATTGGTTATATTAAGCCAAAAATGCCTTGCTAAGAAAGCACGCCCTTTTGACTACAGTAGTCGTTGAACTACCGTGTTACACACTTTAGGCGAGCAGTACTGCGCTCCGGTGCTGTCACTCCACAGCATGGCGTTTCCAGGGAGCCAGGCTCTTCGTTGAGCAGAGAGTGGTTTTGCTCAGACGCTGAGTTAAAAACAATCACTTCACCTTTACGGTTTTGGTTTGGTTCTTTTAAGAAAAACAACAGAAACATTTGGAGAGACCGTTTGTAGTACGTTTCTTGGGAAGGCCAGCGTGACGGAAAGGCCGGTGTAGGTGGCACGGCTGCCCAGCTGGTTCCATTTCCTAGTGAGGCCGGCTGCCTGCCAGCGCGGTGCCGTGGTGGTGGGGGCAGGATCCGGTACAAGCTGCTACCCGAAGGCTGGGCTGTGGCGGTACATCCTCTTTTCTGTGTGCTGCTACGGCTACGAAGAGGCTGGCAGGTGAGTCTGGCAGTTCTTGAGCCCAGGACTGAAACTCCAGCCAGCCCTGGCTTAACCAAAACATCTGGAACGACCCAGCCTTGCCTCACCTAGAACTGCCGTCTCTCTATGCTTTGGCATGGTTAGCGCTCGGCTGTATTGTACAAGGTCTGCAGAAAAATTGTGCCCTACCATAATGGTGTTTTACTGTCTGCATTAAGCTCTGTGTGCCCGCATCAAGTGCTTTTCAACACAAACTTATCAAAACTGATCTTCCCCAGGGAAGTTGTGGTTTCGATGAAACTGCATTATGTACTGGAAAGTTTGGGACCAGTTTTGTTTGAATACAAAATACTGACACAGCTGCTGAAGTACGGGCTTAGGCTGCTGGAGAAAGTTGTACTAATGACTGAGGGGGTGGCAGAACACACCTGTTAGCAGTAGATGATCCAACATACTTCTAGCGACAGTCTCAGGCGAGTGCCTTAAACAGCATTTTTCCAAAATAATTTGCTTATGGGCCCTCTTCCTAGGTAAATTCTACTGTCCGCATGCCTCACCCTTCCTCTCATACCCACAGGGACTGATGTGAAGAGAAGCACTACTCACTACTTCTCATCTTCTCTGAGGATGTGCTTCTCTTTTTCCTCCTTCTGAAGGAAGAGGATTATTTGAGAAATGATCTTCCAATATAATAAAGAACAGTTATTTCTACTTTAGAAATAAGGAAATGAGGCTGCAATCATTTAAGGGAATTAGGATCTCAGAAACCACATCTGAGGATTAGAAAAAGTCATCGAAGGATTCTGCGACACAGCAAGGATCTGAAGGAAGGTTGCATGACTAATTATATTAGTGTAGTGAGCCTGGTCATCCAGCTTCTTGCCTCCTCCATTTGTAAACTGCTACAAAAGGCACTTAAAGCCACTTCCCCCAGTCAAAATTTTAGGAGAAATACCTTCTCAGGGTTAATTCTAAGGAAGAAATTTTTTACGACGAAGGTGGTGAGGCACTGGCCCAGGTTGCCCAGAGAGGTGGTCGAAGCCCCGTCCCTGGGAACCTTCCAGGCCAGGCTGGACGGGGCTCTGAGCGACCTGATCGGGTTGAAGGTGTCCCTGCTCACCGCAGGGGGGTTGGACCAGATGGCCTTCGATGGTCCCTTCCCACCCGAGCCATTCCATGATTCTATGAATTCACAGTTGCCTATTAGAAAATTAAAGTAAATGCTTCCATGAGCTCAGCAAACCTCCCTCTGCGCGACACAGGGCAGGGTTTCATCTCAACTCCCTTTAGTCAGTTAGAAATTAAGCGTCCACTCTACCTTAGCCATCCGGTGCCCTTGCTGGTCAGTGATGAGAGAGAGGCATGTCCCGAGGGCAACTCCTCCTGCAGGCATGTAAGGTAAGTGGTACGGTCACCTCGCAGCACTGACCAAAGGAGAACCTGAAACAATCTGCTGGGACAAGATGTACTATTGCCACAAGGAAAATAATGCGAGTTTCACAATTTAATTGTAAGGCCCATTTTTATCGCTTCAAAACTATCTTTTCCTCCATTTTCCTTGAGGTGAGCTATCTGGGGATAGTTAGTAAGACAGGAATAAACAAACCTCAAGTGGAACTTCCCTTTCCTTGAGATTTTGCTTGTGTTTCTTTTTCTTGGTAACAAGCAGCCAGATGGTTTCCTGAGTACCAAAACACACAGCACAATAATTCACGTCCAGACAGATACTGTGAATGCTTACTGGCCCGTTGGGGTGCCCGGGAAGGTGCTGGGTGTAATGGAAAGGAAGAAGATTTTTTTCATTCTGTCTAGAACAATGGACGTAAGTGCCAGGAACTCAAAGCTGTAATAACCAGCTGAAGTTCTTCAGGGCTTACGTATTTACACACCAAACAAACACCAAGTGAGACATACATACCCTCCCACCACTCAGAAAGCCTCTCATCCTAAAGAATTTATTACTTTCTCGTATGTTCAGAAAAACAAGTTTCTGTCTTCACCAGCTGATAAACCACGCACAAAGAAGCCTACCACGGCATATTAACTTTGTTTGGTGATAAAAGCATACTGTGAAAGTTTTAACAGGTCACTGTCCCAAATGCAGGTTGCTTTAAAAAAAAAAAGAAAAGAAAAATCCCTCAAACCAGACAGACAATATAATGGTAGCTTAGTGTGCCTGACTTCAAGTGGGAAAGGGTAGTTACTGCATTAGATTTTTGTTGCTAAATTCTGACTGTTGGCAATGAACTCTCACCATACATCTGTGCCGTAGCCATCTTTACAAAACCTGTATGTTAGTGGCCTTTTACACATTTCCTAAGCTGATGGACACCGAGTCTTTCTTTCCAAACCTTTGCACATTCTGACCATGGATAAGGAAGTTCTCCAAAGCAGAAGTATTTTCGGGAGGGAAGAGGACGTGCTCTTCAGCTTGGTGGTAGTCAGACCTCAATTTCGGAACGCTCCCACTCTGCTTGCTTTGCTAATGAAGTTTTTCAGGAGGTCGTGGTCCATTTCTGCAAAGCCTTGAGTTTGTGTAACAACAGTTAAATGGTTTATGCAAAATCTGAAGCAAAATTCTTCCAAGTCCTAGGAACAAATTGAGGTCATTTGTAATATGAATGACTGATAGCAAAATTATTATTTTTCTGTTTCAAATCTGTCATTTAATTAGCAGAGAATATACCAGGTTGTTCACATTACTAATCCCTTTTCTGATCAGTTTGATTAGATCACAAATGATAGGATGAAATTTGTTCATACAAACTATTCAAAAAAGCCCCCTCCAAGAAAACAGGAGTAGCCACCTAAATCGACTCTAGAACTCCATCGCATTTACTGAGCTCATTAGAAAAGTTATTAATAAGGGAAACCATCAACTTTCCCCACATACGAGTACTAGAGCATCAGTAACTCCTTTCTTTTCCTCCCTGCACTGAATTCAGCAGTGGTCCTGTGAAAACCAGCAGATACCCTAGTCTAGCTGAAAATAAAAGCACAGTATGATGTAACCTTTGATGGTGCTCGCTGAACACAAACTGGGTGTTAGGATACATGTGTCTTTCGTGGCGAACATAGGAATTGTGCCTCCCTGTCTAGGAACTGGGATTCCTAGATAGCAAAAATGGTTCTGTCTTGTCCTGGTCTTGCTGTAACAGGATGTTCAGGTATTCACCCGAGGACAGGTACAAGCCATTAAGCCATACAACCATGACTTCACACAGCAAATTTTGGCCCACTCCTCTCCATGCACTGGGTCAATCCCCTTTAGCTGGTTCCTATGCAACAACTTGCTGTTGAAGGAAAATTAACTGTATTCTGCAGCAAGCAGAGCTGGAGCCAGCAGCAAGGCGAGTCTAGGTCGGCGGTACGATCCATGATCTATAAACTCTTCAAGGGTTACGGCAAAAAGAGGTCTCTAATGCATGCCAGTTTTATTCTACATTAACCGCGCAAACGTGGCAGCCAGGGATCGATAGTAGAAATAAATTTAGTGGAATACCTGTGCATGTCCCTTTGAAACTTTTTCCTTAGATTGAATGTTTCAAGCCTATTGCCCCTGGCAAGATGTAACTAAAGCTTTGACAGAGACCAAGCAGCACAAAATATCCTTTAAAAAGAAATAAGGTAGCAGCAGTGCACAGAAGTAAATTGTATCTCTCATCAACAAGTACTGGAAAAGCAAGAAAAGGAAGGAGAACAGAAGAAGAAATAAAAACCACAGAAGAAAAAAAAAATGGAGAAGATCAAAGACACCGGCAGCTTAAGCAGCAGGAGACCTCTGAATGCTACTGCCAAAACCTGGGTTGCTTTATAGTCAATGTGCAAACTTTTACACTAAATAAAACGAACAGCAGCTGCCTTTGCTGGTACTGATCTATGAAGAGGACCATAGATGTCACAGAATCCTGGTCACTAATTTTGCAGTTTCAAAAAATACTGGCTTTTAATTCTGTTATATAGAAGATGATTAATCTAAAATTTGTTACAGTGTATATTAGAAGTAGGCTTTAAAGTAACTTGTAGCAGCAACTCTTTGTATTTTCTGAGGATACGACAAAATACTTTGAAGCATTTTTAATCCTAACAGATGCACACAGTAGCTAAGTCAGTCTTTAGTTAATTTGATATGTTAATGGCAGATGACAGCACTACATTCTTTCGCCTGCAGTGTTCACATTTAATGACAGACAACTGAATGAATTCTATCTTTTCCAACTTCCAAAATATTAGGCCTCTTCCATAATCCTTCTTTGGACAGTTTTCTGCTGAAGTGCTGATACACTGCCCATGGTTCTCAAATCAATTTTTGCTGTATTGATGTAGTACACTAAAAGATCCTGGCTTACTTCATGGTTCCTTAGACAGACACTATCCCATGTCTTTGACGAAGAAGTCTTCGCTGCGCTTCTCTGAAGCGGTTCTGCTATATCCCTTTCTGCGCTGTGGATGTAGGGAGGAGGGCAGCAATGCCCTCCGGAGCTTGGCACGTGCCGCACCCGGGGCAGGTGAACCAATTCATCATCTGATGATCGTGTTAAAGTATTGCATGTTTTGAAAGAACGCTAGGTAGGTATACAGAATAAAACACTGAGTCATAGAAGGAAGAGGAGGATAGTCATCTAGCCAATCTGCTTCATGGTGTTTCAGCAGTTATAAACTCTAGGACTTTGTCCAGGCTACTTTTACCACTTCACAATACACCTAAATGTATCTTTCACTACTTCACCTGACACAGGTCAACTTAAAGATACTTCTGCATTGAAGATGTCCAAAACTGTTGAAAAGCTTGTAAGAGGAGAAACCCCAGAGTAAACTTTTTAACGCAAACTTAACACTGTTAGGAGAATCAAATCATTGGGTCCTCCCTTCCTGTCCGGTCTTCCCTGATACACTGGGTTTCTGCCACCCCAACACATTGAAACTACAATTCCTCTTTGCCTCAGCTGTTCATGCCTTCCGTTCGTTACCGACACCTTGGTTACAACTGCCTTGTAACCAGCAGCTGATAATCTTATTATCTGCTAATCTGATGTTATCCCCTCTTTCGATTTACAAAACTCACCGACTTCCAGCCTACATATTTTGGCTCTTCTAATAGGTAATCTTCTGCTTGGCTGTATTAATGTTATTCTCGTAAAGCAGAAGAAACCTTGGAACAGAAAGACGAGGACTTCTCAACTAAGGTACTCAGCTATAACAATGGTTACTAAGTCTAAAATAGACACACAGACCTCTTGAATAATAAACCCCACCACATCATTATTTCCACAGTCGGCATAGCACTAAGAAGTTGAAAAAAGGAAAATGTTTTTGAAAGTATTTGTCTGTTTACAGAAAAAGCACTTGCAGTACTGCTGATAACAGGCTGAGTGCTAGTGAAACATTCCAGAGCCAAGGGCACACCAGATGACAGGATAAGTGGAGAGGAATAACAATAGGTAATTTGTTGTATGTCAGTACAATTCATTGTAAACAACATGGGAAAAGTGGATTTTTTTATGTAAGCACAAGTGTAAATAGGGAGGGACTTCACAGGTAAATTCTCCCACTGCCTGTTAAAGGCGGTACCAGAATGACTGTACCAGACACCAGCAGACAAGGTGGAGAACTCAGGAAGTGAACAGGCAATGCAAAATCCAAAGGTGGAGAAGTGAATGGCAGCGAGAACTTTGCATGCCATGCCGTGCCAGATGACAAGGCAGGAAGCAGATTAAGAACCCTGACTCACAGGTGCAAGTCAAAAGGCCTGGGAGAAAACACTAGTACCTGCATTTTTTTACTGCTTAAAAAGGGGAAAAGAAACGTCTGGGAAGGCAGAAAGGGAAATTGCAGTAGTCACGCCTCGTCAGTTAAATGCAGTTATGTTTATACTAAAGTTTCATTTCTCAGAAAACAGCTGTTTGCCTGAAGAAAAGTTCTCCTTACCTGAGCTTCATATTTGACAGCGGCAGAAAGAAGAGCAATGGCATTCTCTTCACAAATGCCTTGTTTGATTGTTTGCTGGCAAAGCTTTTTCAATCTGTTTTCTCTATACAGTGTTGCCAAATCTAGCAGTCCTGTGGAAATTCATACAGTTTTAACTATCCTGGTGCAAAACATATTAATTTCTTTTCCAATTAATCAATTACCCTGTCATTTTAGGCTGAATTAATCAAGGACTTGTTCTATTTTTTTCCCTAGATGATGTGTGCATTTTTAAAGGTCCTCAAAAGACTTATCAAAAAGGGACCCTTTTACTGCTATGCAAGTGTTCTGTCTTCTCGTTCACTGGATTCTATCTCATTCTAGGCATCAATTAGTGACTTACATCCTCTTAAATTCATGCAGGGAACAGCTGCCTTTTCATTCATGATCAAATTGCCACAGCTACTCAAAGAGAAAAGTTTTAGGATGGCATCAGTGGCTTTTTAAGGAAAAAAAAGTTTTTAAATATAAGAAACAGTAAGTTCTTTTTGAACATTTTGCATCTTTGATCTTACTGCATCCCTGCCACTCATTCTGCTTGGGCACGTTCCCTGCTACTGCATCCCTTCTTCCTGACACCTGCCAAACTCAAGATTTAAGTGCTAATAAAACTACAGTTAACAAGCTCTGCTTTCCTCACCCTGTTACAACACACAAGAACTTTTCAGAAACAGTAACCTAGAGTTATTTTCATTTATGGCAAATACCTATTGCATCTTCAGGAGGGAGCCTAATGTTGTCTGTATACAGGTATTCCAGGAAGGCTCGGTAAACAGGATAAGAAAATTCACTCATTTCTATAATTTCATCATCATTATTCAGTACGGAACGAAAATGTTCACACCTACAAAACATGAACAAAGACTGTATACTGTAAAGAGTTAAGCTTGAAAGACGAGCTGCAGCAAGAAGCTGGAAAAAAAAAGAATTAAAAAAAAAAATCAGTCATAACAGACTAAATAGACAACCATAAACTCTAGCTACATGATTTCTTGGTTTGAACACGTTAGTTTCTTTAAGCCTTATATATATGCGTAATTCAGAATTCTCCTTCTACTTGCAGTATGTTTAAGGATGGTCCATGTGGTTTTGATGTCATTTTCTTAAATACATTACACATAAACTATGAATTTTATTACCTGGCTTGTAATAGATAAAGTTTACGATTAAGTTAGACAATTCTCACATTCCAACCTGCTTTCTCCAACATGATTTAGTGAGGAGGGAAATTTATTAATATTTTAGATAACATTTATTCCAGTGTCAGAGTCCATACACAATTTAGCCTTAATCATTATACTCAAGGATTAGAACATTTAAAGTGAAGACACTCTCACCCCGATCTTTCATCACCTTTTTCTTATAAGTCTGAATACTTTTGTGACAGACAAGATACAAAGAAAAAGCATTGCCCTTGATAGCTGTGCTCTGCAACTTACAGTTCACAGTAACTTACTGTAACTTAATTTAGCTCCCTAAAAAAATATCCTGTAACGTTTGAATTCTTTACAAAATTTCTGCTGATAGAAATGAACATCACCACCTCAGGTAACTTTTCCTGTAACAGCCACAATTTAATTGCGAGCTAATAACCACCACCAATATGATCTAGTTCAACAGCAGGTGTAGAACAAGATGGAAAAAAGTCTTCATAAGCAGTAAAGAAATGACTGGATAATGAGAAGGAACTTTTACCAGCACTGCATTCACGACACCGCTCTGTAACAGGCTGAATGCTGCAAAATACCACGTTAAATACCTTATCCTCTGATCCAGTTGCATCACGAGACTATAAGGCTTAAAGAAAATATTAATTCTACAGACTGTGCCTGATGCTTTATTATTCCCGCATGTTATTTTGATAATACCATTCATTTAAATCCATTTTAGAATTGGACACATTTCCTTCCCAGAATCCCATATCATCTGAGAAAAGCAGAGTGAGAAAAAAAGAAACAAGGAAAAGTTACATACAGTTTGATCATCAGGAAAAAGAACCTCAGAAACATTTTGGGGATACACAAGATCTGAAGTGGTATCTGATGAAGGACACGTTGCATTCCAAACAGAGGGAGTGGGCTAGAGGCACCAGGGTAATGTACAAGCAATGAAACCAGCCCAGGGAAGAAAATAGTAATACAGGTAATAGGAGTAGTAAGAGGAGAGCAGAAAAGACCAAAAAAAGGGCAGGCAAGAATTAACAAGGAACTTTCATTTTATGCAGTAATATACAAGAAATCACTAATGGGACTCAGGAGCAAAAGTAGGAAGCCGAAAGTGGTGATAAGCAGGATGAGATAGCCAAATGTTTTGAGAAAGAAAATAGCAAGGTGAAAAAACTATTGTAACAATGAGGATGACGGAGCTGAAGCAGTTCGCAAGACAGAAGAGATCTAAAGCAGTGTCTCTAGAAAATCCTAGTAGAAACTGCATTAGCAGTAACAAACTAATCTCTGCATGTTAATAACAATGTGATTACTCTGTAGATCTGCATATGTCAAATCTCACCGTAAAGCGGTGTTAACTTGCAAAAAGCTGCAAAAACAAAAAGAGAAGCCAGCTTAAAATTCAGATTCACTGATAAGAGGGTTTACAACAAGTAGGATAAAAAATCTGGCAAAAAAGGAAAAAAAAAAAAGATGATCTGAAGAGCATCTACAGAAGTTGCTGAAACAACTGAAGGGTCCCGTGGAAGGAAAGAAAGGCCAGAATAAACACAAAACCCTCAAATCATCCCAGTGGAGGAAGCCAAGCATGTAAAGGAAGAAAAACTGATTCAGACTACTGGGAAGGCAGCAGAAAGAAGTGAGCTTTTTCCTCAGCCAAAACAGGTTATTAGAAATCAGGATCAAGGCCGTTTCGGTAGCATGAAGGAGGACACATGTCAGGTGGAAGGAAATGATGAAAAGGCTGGTGGTAAGCAGCATGTTTGGTAATTCCAAGCTGAGAGGAAATGAGGAAAAGAGAGTAACAGCGAAGAATAGCATGTGAATCCCACGGCTGAGGGAAAAGGGAGTTTGTAAGAATGAGTCAAGAATTTTGAGCAGTAATTACACCGTGGACTACACTATACAGTTTAGTTTACATTAAACTATACAGTTTGTGCCTTACCTAATTTTGAGAAGAACTTTATGAACATGAATGTATTTTCCATCCACTAGAAATTTCAGGTCTGCAGTTTCAGGGTTGTCAAATTCCTTCTTTAGTGACTGGGCTACTGTTAGATGGTCATCAGGCTCTAGAATAAAAAGAGGAATGACTAGTAAGTAGTAAGTAATACAAGTATCTCTCATGATAACACCCTGGGTATCTGGCAGCAATTAACACTCTTAATAAATACAATCTCTCTTTAATGCTAGTAAAAAAAACCAGCAGACTATGCGTTCAATATGAACCCCCAGAAAAGCAAATAAAGGGCAGCTTTCTTCAGTCCTTACTAGTTTCCTACTTCAAATGTCCCTACTAAAAAAAAAGGAAGTCCCACTCCTCTAACTTATATAGATAAAGCCAGAAAAACAAATAATTAACACAGTCTCAGAAGTTTAATGCTGCATGTGATAGCAAATGCTATCAGTCATCACTAAATGAAAAGCATTGGTTATTGTAAGATACTCAAAAGGTCAATAAAAAAACACAATAAGATTTTCTAAAACACTCCCACGAGGAGACATTATCTTACAGCAGAAATAAAGCTGTTACGTCACCAACATATCGGTTGCAGTGAAACTGCCCAGTACAATAACCCTAAAAGGGAAATACCAACAGTTACAAGTCTATTCAAAAAGTGTTTTCCCTAGACTTACAGTGTTAGAAGCACTCTGTGCGCATGCCTGCATATTCCTGTTTGTGTCATATGTATGTATAGCCCACTGTGCACGTAACACTTGCATTATAAAGTCACCAGACAGCCTTGAAAAGTCATCCATTGTCTGCACACAAATTTTTATCTCCTGAACTGTTTCCAAATCTCCATCATATTTGGCAGCCTCAGAAAACTATCTTCTTTCATACTACTAAAAAATTAACCCCCTCAAACCTCATTCTTAACCCAGAAAACATTTTTGCCTTCTTACCGTATAAATACACATTATTGGTTTATATGAATTCTGTGGGTCAGTAATAAGCTGTTCTCTACAGAAAATTACATAAATGCTAGGTCCTGTAACCTTCCAAGCTAGAAATAAGAATAGTGTTCTGCTGGAAAGATTTTCACCACAAGCTCTAGAAAAAACAGCACACACAGTGTGGTACCGTTACATTTTGTTTAGCACAATTATTCTTCATCTCATTTAGAGGATGTCATTTATGTTCAGGTATACCCAATTAGGGCAATAATTATCAAAGTGCATTGGCTTACAGCTAAAAGGATTGGTGGGTTGGGGTGGGGAGAAATCCAATGTAATGATAATAAAAAATCCTTCTGAAATAATGATACAGTAAAATAATTTGTTAGTTCTTATTTTGTACAAATGTCGTTTATTTATTCAGATCTCTGCTATCCAAATAAGTAGTAATTTTAACAATCAATGCAAAGCTGAAGCTCTTCTTCAAAGTTAACTAGCAATTCTGATGTCCATCAATACACATCTCCAGATGACTTCTGCAGCCAGCAGAGATAAACTGAATACAGTGGAGTTCAGTTATGAAATTCTTAAGAGGGAAAATAGGTGCTTTTATTTGTTATAGCTGTGCAGGGGGAACCAGAGGAAGGAAATGAAGAGGCAGTTCACATTGACAAGGCACAAAGCCAAGAAAACTCCTTAGCAGCCAGCGCTAAGAACTGTAATAGAAATGTTAGAACTGCCACAAACGGGGAATGAATGGGAATGCCTGCGTATGGAAGCACCAGAACACAACAGAGGGTGAAGGGCTGTAAGCACGGCAAGATGTCCATGGCACCTAGTTAAGCAGACGTTAAGATCCTAGGATGCAAGCTGCCTGATGATTCTCACCACGTGTAGATCAGGAGACAAACAACAGTGTCGGCCCTGAGGACTCGCCAAGGCAGGACAGGATGAAGAGACTCGTCACTCTCAGCCCCTAGAGCGTGCAAAAAGGCACATCCGAAACCAGCAGAGAGTCACCTCACTAAAAGGAATCCTGGAGACATGATAAGGACCTGACCGCCAGCCTCCTCTGTCCTGTGTCGTCACAAGGAACCCTGCTCTGACCGCCCGAATACACATTTTAGTGCCGGGACGCTGGACAGACCACTTGGCACATACGAGAATGTGGGTTTGAAAGCACATCTGAAATGAGTTCTGTTTAAAAATAAAATAACCTTTTTTTTCCTGTAAGGTTTTATCTTGTGCTTTGGTACAAGGTTGCTACAGTGTTGCAGCATTCTTTCCAAAGGGACCAAGAAGTCAAGGTCAAAAAACAAAAATAAAAGGAACTGCTACAGTCAAAAATTACTTCCAAGGTGTGAAGCAGTGCCAGGAAGCTGGGTGTATTGATCCTGGTGACAACGAAGGTGGGGATAAAAGATGTGATGGGAAATAGTTACAGATGTAGTCTTAACCATGCTGTGTTAAAGACAGTGAATATCTATGAGTATTAATGAGCAATATGCTGATTAATAAAAGGGTTGCTTGGAAGTCTTCAGCATAAAGGTGATAATTACATGAATGATCACAGATAACCCCACTTGGGACTCTTTTAGCTGACCTAAAACAGCATTTATAAAAGAAGGTAAGAGAAGGTGAGTTTGCAGAAAGGAGCACTGAAAAACTGTAACAGTCAGTTTCAGTCTCACTTAAGCAGCTGTCGTCTCCGTGAGAAACAGAGTAAGGGAAGAGGCAGTTCTTGCTTTTTGCCTTCCTCCACTCTCCTTTGAAAAATTCCTCAATACTCTGCACTAAACCGAGAAGAAAAGGCAAGAGAAAAAAGTGGAGGGGAAATTCTGACAGTAAGAAGTAATATTTTAACACGGCAAAAAGAAATGGAAGCTGAAGAGCCCCACAACCCTGCTAATATACGTAAGAAGATACATGTAACTGAATTTATGACTAAGCTACATATAATAATAATGTCCCATTTCCATCATAAAATAACCAATTCTTATGGAAGAAAAATCCGAACATACTATAGATACTTTTATGCAGAACTCACAACTGACAAACGCATATTTACATGGAATGAACCACCCCATTGCCTGAGATTTTAGTGCAGTAACACAATTTACATCTAATTAGTAGTCGGCAAATATTAGGCATATTAAGAATTTCCACAGTAATTATGCATATATCTTACAGTTCTGAACAAGCCATCCTAGAAAGCACAACTGCCTCAACCTAGAGAAAATGGGGGTCTTTGGACTGTGCCCTAAAACATGAGTTTTGGCAAAGCAGTTTCCTGAGAACAGGATTCTCCATTTAATCCTCTAGTCTCTCAAAGCTGAAATGTGAGTACTATTAACAGAATTTCCTTACCTTGGCATCCAGAAGACACCAAGGGAGCAGAGAGTGTTCTACAATTGTCAGGCGAAAGCATACAGCAACACAAAAGCAATTACAAAGGCTGTACAGAAGTGGAATGGAAGCATGATGGACTCAGTACAGTTCAAATTACAAATTAACAAATTGCTGCGTTCTAGCTTTTAGCTTAAGCTCCCAGATGACACCTACAGACAACCCCAAGAGTCTCATCTTTGATTAGGTTGGCAAAGCCAGTAACTTTATTAGCAACCATCAAGGAACTGAATTTGTAGCTGAAGAATGAGCTCTCTGTTAGACCATGCTATATACTTAACTCTTTCTAGTCAAGGGCAGCAAGACAGACCTTTACTGCTAATCAAATATCTGAGATCCAGCAACTTATCTCTCCAGAAGCCCAGGTCATGATCACTTGTGATGAGACTGAGTGCCTGTGGCCAATCCTGAACATGGGAATTTGGCTCCCTCAGTTCTTAGTAGTCTACTTAACAGCATCAAAGAAAGCTTCAGAGCTCCTAAACATTCTGCATGTCTCCAAATTCAAACTGCTTCTCCACCCACGGCCACTGTACAGTAACATTCAGTTGTTACACAAAAATCCCCTCCCCAAACCCAAGGCATTTCCCCACAGAAATAAACCATGTCAATAAACCAGAGAATCATTTAGCACTGCCATCGGGCCTTAGCAGTTTTTACGATTCCATATTACCATTTACACGTGTAATATGTATGATTATGATTATGCTTCCCAGTATAAACTTTTGCAAGAAACTAAGTTTAGGCTTCAAACACATGCAACTGTTTTTATGCACTAATGATTTGATTTCGAAGATGTCAAGACAAAAAAATGTTTAAGCTCACCTACTGACAGAAGACGCCACATAACAGCAGGGGTAGCAAAGCAAGCAAACACATCGTCAGTGCAGGCAAAGTGAGTGAGGTGGGGAAGGATCACCGACTGCCCACGGCATTGGCCCCACATGTACACCTGGCCGCTCTGGGTCTTGGCAGCCGACGTGTGAGCAGAGTGGCAGGCTGCAATCTCTATAACTCTGAATTTACAAGCAAAGAAGAAAAGCAAGTCACTCTCGTAAGAACAAAATGCAGTGAAGAAGCTCACTAACTCCTGTCTTTCTCAGGTGCAAAATGTATTTGTCAGCAGGCATGCACTTCCAACTGCAAGAATGTTTTCTGATCATACATAGCAAAATTAAAAGGGCTATCAATGTTTCTTCAAATAGCAAACACTCAGAAAGTTTCTCAGTGAAAAAGCATCTTGGGAGTGAGGAGACACCGTTGCAGCAGAGCAGTATATCTGCTGCAGGACATACTCTGCTGACCCTCTTGGCTCCCTCAAACAAAGGTATGATGAGTTTCAAGTCTCTGAATGAACTCAGTGGTGCTGGGCAGTGAGGTGAGTGGCTGCATCAAGCTGTAGAGAACAGGTACGTGGAGAAGATAAAGAAGATGAGGAGGCGTTTTTTTTAAAAAAAAAAAAAAAGAAAAAAAGAAAAAAGGAACTTGCATTTTGGCTTATAATTGAAAGTTAATGAAAAACTTTTCCCTGCTTGCTTATTGGTAACAGTTGTAAACCAACAATTTAAATATTCCTCTTTTAATTAAAATACTGAAGTCTCATTACTCATACAATTATTATTACTTATGTGTAACGGGCTTTCACTTTGAAAATTAAAAATTAGAACCAAACAGCACTAAAAGCTGTTTCTAAGTGTGTTTTAGCTGTGTTAGGCTATCTCACTAATGCTAAAGTTGATTTAGGATTTTAAAACTCACACTGTGTGGAATATTACACAATCCACTGTTTTGCAGTCTGAACTACTGCTTGTTTACTTGTTTTCCCAGCTGGTTGGGGAAAATAGCTGGCAACAACTTGTTTAAAGCTGTATGTATGAATCTTGCAGCCTTTAGCGAGGTAATATTCTGACTGACACCAGGAACGCATATCCTGGACAACAAAAGAGAAAGGCAGCACACAACACCAAAACTTGTATTAAAATGTGGTAACATTTGAACTGCAGCCAAAGTGCCTGGAAAAAATTCAGTTAGTTACATTTTAAGCAAAAGCACAAACACAAACACATAGCAATGTTCAAAAACAGGCCATGTCTCATGAGCAGAGAGGAGCTGCCTCTTCCTTACAATAAATGTACACAGACACAAGTTTAAGAGGGACATCTCACTTTTCTTATTATTCACAACAGGAGGCCAAAATCAAGACCTCAGTAGCAAGGAACAGATACAAATTTCTGGCCACATATATACGTGGCTTTACATCAGCAATAGAAATAACTGCCCTGCTACCCATCAAGGACTTACAGGAAAATACTTAACTTGTAAAAATCTAAGCTTAATTTTCAGGCAACAATACCAAGAAAGAACTCCTCCCTTTCTCTCTCTCCTGGGTTATGAGCCGGATTTAATAGCAGAAATAACACAAACTGCAGATGTCCACTCTTCACTTTTTCTGTGTGTACTTCTTGTCAAAAGTAGCATATTACAATACAATTTATATTCAGACACAATAAAGCTTTTATCGTTGACTTCAAACACTGAAACTACACCACTGAAGAGAAACTGCAATTAAGGCCTACCCGAAGGAGAAAACAGCACATTCAGTTTCTCTTTCACAGGGACGGTTATGAGGCAGATGCAAGCACTTTCAGTGAAAATCCCGTTCACATTTAGGAGAAGAACCATTACAAAAAATTATAGGCTGTTTCTTCCAAAAAATAGATTAAAAATGCCATAATTTTCTGTAATTCTTCTGAGAGTATGCCAACTAATGTCTGACTGCAAGATTGTAAGTATTACCTGTCCTTATCCACAACAACTGTTGTAGGGTAAGACTGGTTACTTTTATTCCCAGTGCCTAACTGGCCATATGAATTGGCTCCCCAGGCATAAATTTGACCTTCATCTGTTAGCACTAATGTATGTGCATAGCCACAGGCAACCTATAAGGAATAATAAAAAGAAAAATCTCATTTTTAGGTAACAGTAAGTTAATACAGATAGATACATTTTACGCTATACGTTAGTGTTATTGATTCTACACCAGTGTAAAAATTACAAAATTTACAAATACAGATAAGTTTATTAAAAAGGGAAACAAAGAAGACGAGGTGACTTTGAGGAAAAAAATGTACCAGTGAGGAGCCCTGCCAGATAATCTCAAGAGTACAGCACAAGAATAGCTAGAAATTGAGAAAGAAGGAAAGCTGTATGACAAATACGAAGAGTATGCAGAAAAAAAAAATGCAGAAAAAAAAAATGCAGAAAAAAGCAGATCATCTGCCTTGCGCTCACCTTGCTCTACGGGCAACTGCTCCAACGTGAATAGCTTACCACTGTTAAAACAGGCGAGGTCTCCCCGCTGCTCCTCTCCTCCCTGACTGCCAGCCACACAAAGCCACCCCCTCCCTGCGCCAGCTCTAGCACTCACCGGACCCTCTGCCGAGATAGCTTACGTCACTGGAAGGAAACTCTCCACAGCTGGGCCTGAGGACCACCGGTGCCCACAGAACGTAGAGCAACAAGGAGCAGCCAGCCAGGAAAGAGAGGGAAGAGCTGAAACTCTCCATCCTGATGGCAGCACACAAGTGTGTCAGCTCATACCCTCTTGTGGAAACCCACTCGGTCCTGCTGAGCTGCCTCCTCAGGTACCCCACGTGAGGCTGCTTGAGTATCCACTTTACAATCTATGTTTGCAGCACGTGCTGCACATGCAGATACACAGTGGCAAAATTACCAGCAACAGCCTTGCTCTGCATGAGTTAATGTAACCTGTAATCGCTAGACGGCTATCAATAACCAATTTACATTGTTCGAAACTAGCTCGTGTATCTCTATATAATCTGCAAAGCAGATATACCATAAGTACACGTAGTCTGCTGACATCCATGAAGCACGTGACGTGAAATAAATCCTTAAGTTATTTACCGATTGGAAATGTACAACTTGGTATTAATCGATATCAAGCAAATGAAGTGGATGGAAATAGGAGCACTCACACTCTCTAAACAGGAGAATAAATACAGGGGAAAATAATATTCACTTTATTACGTTATTCTCCAACAGCAATTGTTACCAGCAAAGCTACTGTCTACCTCCTAGGAACTCAATGTAAAACTATCTAATTAAATGAGTCTATTTTAAAAGATTTACAAGATCTATAGCTTCCTTAAGTAAATGTCATAAGTAGAATCCAAAGTTCAAAACACTCTTGTAAATTTTCACTAGGTTACAAAACCAATCTTTTCTAGCAGAATGTGTCATTTTCCTGACAACATCCTCTATCTTGGATACATTAATTAAAAACTTTCAGTATCAGTTCTGCAGTTACTTTAAATATTTCTTATCAGTCAAAAGAATTTATCAGTTTGCTAGTTACACTGATGGCAGCCAGCTATTTGGTAAAGTGTAATAACCACACAAGACCAAGACTAACCATGGAATCATACCAACAGTTGACCAAAAACAGTTGGAGACAATTTGTTCAGACTCCAAACGCCAGTTAGTCACTGTGGCTGGAGTGCTATTCTAGAAGTGATATTCAGTCTGCCAGAAAGACAAAATGCTAAACTGCAGCATTTTCCCAGAAAAGATGACAGGGGTTAATGAAGAATGGGGTAGCCTGTGAAGACTCTTATTTACTAAAGTAACAGGAATTTTTTTTTAATTAAGTTTCACAGAAAAAAAAAAAAAAGACCAAACATTTCTAATGCCCTAGTCCTCTTTAAGTAAAATCCTGACCTCACCAAAGTCAATGGCAAAATTCCCACTGAACTCCACAGTTTCGCCCCTCCTGACAGAGCTCCAATTTAACATACATGTTTTTATTCTGATAAATGGCACTTTAAACAAAAAGGACTATCTCCTTTAAATGTAGTATATGCCTCAGCATATTTTCAGTTGTTCATAAAGGGTTTGACATGGAGCATCACACACGTACCCGCTGTACACGAACGCCTTGCAAAGCTGCGATTCGGCACGGCGTTGGCTGATTGCCGCTGCTGCCCAGTCCAAGCTGGCCATTACCGTTGTAACCCCAGACATAGACCTTAAAAACAGAGACAGGGATTTTAACTGTTTGCTACTATCTACTTCTTTTGAAAGCAATATAACTACTTCAGCGCTACAATAATTTTCTTCAATATTTCCTGTCCCTGCACCTTAGGATCTGTACTTTATATGTAGATACACATAAACAGATACACATTTATATACATACCTATATAAATGTACATATATACACACACACAAGTATATGTTTTTCTGCAGTGCAAATTTTGGATGCTGTTTCTGTTTAAAATACCAACTGCATGCTCATCTAAAATTCTAAACTTCCATATTCATGCTGCTCTTTAAGAGTTAGATTACGTTAAGACTACAATATTTTAGTATGAAGAGTAGAACAGAAGTGATTCATATGCTGTTTCCCAGCACAGAGCAAATTCAGCATGAATACTTCCCTTTTTCAAAGGGCTAATTTCTCATTCAAAAATCCTCTAACAGAAAAGAAAACACACTAAAACAAGTATAAACTGGAAGCTATGCACAACAGTTTTGAGTAGGCTGCTAACAGCTTTATGCTGAACATAAGAAAAAGGGAAAATACTGAGCTCTGATAATTTCAGTGACATATGTTTTACTGCAAACAGTCACTAGCTACTTAGGTCTGAACTGAAATGCTTGGAGCGATGGAGCTAGAGGATGTACGCTGCCCAAAATCTTCAGCTCATATGAACTAGAACAGGAACACTACAATCTCTTTGTATCTTGGCAATGAGGATAAAAAAGTATGACAGGGATTCAAGGGGTACTGCAGTAGAACAAATACATGCAATGTACTTTTATTTCCTCTGTTTTCACTTGAGATAAAGTGTGCGTATATGAGCACTGAAAATCAAAATAGCATTCACCTATTATTCTCACACTTTTGGTACTTAAGATTCTAGTACAGACAATAATTTATTTTTCTATGAATGTTAAGACAGCAGTGGGATAACGTATTAAGCAGCATTGTCATTTTTGCTAGCAGCTCCAAAAATCATTAAATTGCTGATACAAACTTAGTTAATGAAGCTAGCATGAAATGCTAAGTACAGACATACAGATTCGACATGATTTAATACCAAGATTTATAAAAATCTCCTGGCCTTCACAATGCTATTTTTACTTCAGAACTGTATTTTCAAGTAAATTTGAAATTTGATACTTGAATTCCTTCAACTCAAAGACAACTTCAATAGTTGATACAAAGTAACAGCTGCTAAATTTTATGAGTAATCTCATAAACCAAAAAGCCATAAACCATATGTTACTGAACAATTTTCCCTGTTTCACTCTACCTCCTTTCTAAAGAGGAAACCATAATCAGCATGGATAGGAAGACGTGCTTAGGTATGTCAGAATGTGCAGGACAATTTATGACAGAGGTTTTTATAAGCAGTATAAGCAGGTAGATTTGAGGGAGTCTGGAAAGGTATACTTCTTTTCTGAGTAGCAGCTCATTACTGACAGGTTTGAAATTATCTACATCCCATGATAATACATAAAATAAAATTCCATCAGAAAATTCACTTAAAATTTCTTACCTCTCCATTTTCTACCACAGCCATAGAGCACATCTGTCCACAAGCTATATTAACTACTATTTTATTTTGTAGGCAGCTGGTAACTCTTCGAGGAATTGGTTGATTAGCTGTTGAACCAGATCCAACTTGGCCTGAGTTATTATAACCCCATGTGTATACCTGTTGTAAGAGAATAGCCATAAAAGAAGGCTATACAACATACAGTTCAAAGTACATACTCAAGAGAGAAAAAAATGTTATATGCATAAAAATTACATTTTGAGTTCACGTTGATGTATTCCTTTAAAGATCTAGGAAGATACATAGGTTTACAATTTATATTTTTCTATCAAAAATATGCCACTCATAATATTTATATATTCTATTCTTTTATGTTCCTCCAGTCAAAGGTAAGAGGCAACATGACAGCTGCATTAATGCTGGAAGAATCCATTGCTAGTTTTCCAGAACCCAAAGTAGAATAGCTAACTGGACTCAAATGGCACCTCAAAATAAATGACAGGAAACTTTTTATTTTAGCAGGTAGAACTCCTTACATGAACGTGATTTATATTAATGTCAGCTTTAATGCCATTAAGCATTTACAGTAGAGTATAGCATAGGAAGGAACTGGCTACCCTCCACAAAGAAATTTTAATTTGATATTACAAGCAGATGTGGCACAAAAATCAGTGTTCTGCACGCACTTCAAAGCAGCTAGACCCTAACCTGTTTTCCATTTTTATCAAACATTTGTGTTGCATCACTGAGAAGCAAGGTCTAATGCTCTAAGTGCAGAATGTTTTTCTGTTTCTCACATATGTGAATTTCATTAAGAGAAAAAGAGAGATTTATTCCAGCTATTCTCACCTCTCCGTCAGATGTTAACACCATAGAATGATGAGAGCCACAGGCAACTTCAATGACTTTCTTGTTCACCAAGTTAGTAGAGACTTGACAGGGAACGAAACCATGATTTGTTGTACCATTGCCCAGCTGACTATAAGCATTATGACCCCATGTATATACTTCTCCTTCTGTAATAAAAATGTAAAAAGCTGGTTTAAAATCTCTTTTTTTCCAATGAGTACACAACATAAAATTACAAACTGAAAAGTCAAGTTCAATAACAATATACATATCTAAGTGTGTATACGTATGCCCTTTAGGGCTCTTTAAACCCATGGACATACCAATGCTACCTTCACATCGTGTTGACCACAAATCCAAAAGGATAGTATCACTGTAATCTTAATAAAGGAAGTCATATAGCTGAAAGAAAGGAGATAGTGCAACACAGAGGAGAAAAGGATGAAATGACAGTCAGGATTTCCCATTTCAACTTCTTACTGACAATCAGTCAAAATTTCTTTTCTATGCCGTGGCACTGTTTCCCACTTTGGAAAATTCAAGTAACAAGCTTTCATTCCTTTACAATATACATGAAAATACTTGTAAGAAAAGCTTATTATTACTTATTAATAAACATACTATTATTTAGTTGTTATTATTAAAACATACTATTCATGTCATGTATTTTGAGAAACATGCTAGTAAAATTAAGAATACACCAGATGTCTGACTGGGTTAGACCGATGGTCCACCTAGTGCAAAATTCTGTCTCCAACTGGCAGTAGAAAAAGCTGCTGTTTAAGGGAAACATGAGCCTGGTCACTTGTTGCAGTTCCCAAGCATTTACAATCACTAGACTACAGATATTACCAGGTACTTCTGATTCTCTTTAATGCATATATATTGGCCCATTATCCATGAAGCTAACACCTTTTCTTAGTCACTTTTGTCTGTTTCAAATCAAGTGTCCTTTAGTTACAGTAGCGCAGGACTTGATGAATAGCTGTCCTACATTCATCTTGTCTATTACCATCACCATCATTTTCTAAACCTAAATTCTGCCGTTATTGCAGAAGAGCTAGGTTTGACATACAACTCCATCAGACTTCTAAAGAGATCACCAAACCCCTAAGAAGGGTTCCCTTAATTTCGGTAAACAGGTGAAACAGCCACATAGAAACATACAACGTAGACCATCAGTGAGCAGTGCCAGCACCAAAGCTCAGAAGAATACAGATACATATACATAAAGCATCCAGAATGGTCTATCCCGAAGACTAGCGAAAATGGTGGAATGTAATTGAATATAAAGAACAGTCACACATTTACAACACAATTCCTCTCACCTACCTTTAGTCATCTAATCTAGACTACTCAAAATGATTTATTCTCATTAAAGCAGAAAGAGAGAAAAATGCTAGTATCATCAGTCAGGCTCTAACACAGCCTCACTGGGAACACAATATTAGTCATTTGTCTTCAAGAATAATGTACTTAATTATGAACAGAAAGGCCACTAGCATGGTGTGGATAATAGAGTGTCAATGAGACAACAGAAAACAAAAGGCTAAGAGGCAATATAACTGGTCTTTAGAGCTCATCCAAAAGTAGGTACAGGAGGGAAAAGATGCATTTTAGCTGAAGGACAATGTTGGCACAAGAACGTATGGGCATAATGTAGCTACTAATGCAGTTCAAAAGCAATCAGAAGTTCTGAACTTAATTGTAAAGTAAAAAAAAACTTCCAAAAGTAGTAACAAAATCAAAGCAAAGCTTGAAAAACTTTTGAAAAGAACTAGCTATGAATAGAGCTAGCTGACATGTCATATTCACCAACGAAAATGTGTTGGACTTGATAGCCCAGAATGTCTATCCCAATTCTCTCTCTTACATTACCAGCACAGACCTTCCACACCTACTGGACTGATTAAAGTGGACTACCTGAAAAAGCAATATTCAGATCATACTTTACCTTCTGTAGCAAGAACAACATGAGGGCCACTTCCATAGCTCAGACAGGCTATCTTTTTGCCACATAGAGAATCTAACCTCCTTGGTTCAATAGTGCTCTGCATGTCACCTGTTCCCAAACACCCACTGCAGTTCATGCCAAGCACAAAAACCTGTTACAAAAGAATCACAGAATCATAGTTCAGGTTGGAATGGAGGACCTCCTCCAAAGGTCAACTAGTCCAATCCCTACTCAACAAAGGTCTAAACAGATCAGTTAACTCAAGGCCATCTCCAGTCGAGTCTTGAACACCTCCAAGGAAAAGATCTCACAACTCTCTCCAGGATTTAACCACTCTCATGGTAATTTCTTTTTTGCTAATACTGAATCAGAATTTTCCATCTTTCAGCTTGTGTCCATTGCCTCACATCGTGCCACTATGCTCCTTCAAGAAATGCCTAACTCCATCTTTTCTTTATCCTCTGATTGTGGTAGGAAGCCATTAATTTGAATTTAAAATGTTTTAGTAGCAATCAAAATGATCAGACATTTTTGCATGCAACTTTTTCTAGGTGTACTATCATAGTACTGGCTTTCAGAATAACTTAATACATAAATGACTAAATATGTCATATTCATACACACTCTTGGACAATTACCTCATCATTTTCAGTTGCGTACAACACTTCATTACCAGCACTGCCAAATACACAGGCTTGACGAATTAACTTGAGCTCTTCTTGGGAGCAGAGAGAAAAAATGGGCCATTTCCCAACATCCAGCATCTTCAGGGCTGACAATAATGTTGCCTCCAACACCTGATATTATAAAAAATGTTATCAAATACCTAGACAGAAAGAAACGTGTACCTTTGCACAGTAAAAAGGAAACATTTAGAGAAATACACCTATCTTTTTTTCAACCACAAACCAGTATTTTAAATCTAGAACAATAATTAGAGGGAAGCTGTTAAAATACATACATAAAATATATCGTGATCCAGAAAGAAAGAATCTATATGCAAGGAGAAAAGTACCATATAAGAAGTTAAATGGTGAGGTCGTATTTTCACTATATCCATACAACGTAACTGCTAGCTTATAGAATTCAATGTATAGGATTCTAATATAAAAGCATAAAGTATACATTCAAAACTTGAAAATAATTTGTGTCTTTTCCTCTGGTGCTAAAATTACTGTTAAAAGAAGAAAGCATAAAAAATCTACCTAAGAATATACTTATCTTTCAAAAATATACACATTTGCTTTCTTGCATTGAAAACAGAAACTTGAGAAAACTTGAGAAAATTCTTCCTTTCTTCTTTACTTCTGAAATTTACTTCTGTGTTTCAACAATTATTAAATCTTTGGGAACTTCCTAAGAATATTTGCATTTTAGGTAACTAGACATATAATAATAATTAAAAAAAAAAAGATAATTGAACATTTTCCAGCTTATCCAAGGACAAATGACAAGTTTATAGTTAAAGAAAAAGAGTAACAGGTCTCTCCAGACATTAAAACTAGTGAAGGTAATGTCTGAATCTCACGCAACATTTCTACTTCTTTAGTATAACATAAATCAGAAAAATGTTGCCATATTAAAATTTAATAGCAAATTCTGAATGGAGCATGCATCAAATTTTCCTTACTGAAAGTAAAACAGGCTCTGGACATGAAAGAAAAGCAGCATTACTTGCCAGATCAGAAGGTAAACAAGAATAGATTGTGCCTATCCCAGGCATTACGTAGTTCACCATGTAACAGTGAGGACTGCATCCTTAGTTTATTTCTAGCAAGTAGCAGAGTTACAAAATGATCTGTCACAGAACATATTCTTTTCTACCTCGAACTGAAACAAAGATGTGAATAAATTCTAGTCTGGAGTCTGAAGCACGTTATGTCAGTCGTAAGGCTACTGCTTTTTTGATTAGTATCACTTACTATGAAAAAATGTACACAGAAACATAGATAACATTTGAAACTACAGAAATAAACCCTAAATTAATCCTGAACTAAACTCTTTAAACAAACAGCAGTTAATCACACATTTCTTTATAATATACTTCTGAGGAAGGGAAAGGAAGGTTGGTCATCTTCACTAAAGAAAAGTTGCAGTTTTGATCACACCAGTTCTTTCCCCATCTCCTCACACCAATTACAGCCAAATTTGCAAGTGAAAGGGAAGTAAAATTCTGCTGACAAAATCCATTTGGCAGTAGGCAGCTGGACAATCAGACATACATGTTATGAAGTAAGTCAGCAAGCAAGTAGGTCCTAGCAAATGCTGTCCTCCATGACACGCAGCAGGGTTATGAGACACAAAGGACATAAATCCATATGGAATCAGGCTTCATTCATCTGCTGTTCACAGAAGAATTTGTTTTATGTCAAGAGGTTAGCATTAATTCTATGCAGGATTTTAGGCACTTTTAAAATATGATAAAGAATACTGAAAGCATCACAGACTACTCTTTCAATCGCATCAACAAAACTGCATCCCACTTTTGCTCAAGACTGATGAACCCTGAGGTTCAAAAGGACAGTCAGGGTGTCCTTCAATTGTACAGATTCCCTTACTGGAATAACATATTGGGTTTTTTTTAAAATGTGGGCTCTAAATCCCAAGTGCACAGTGGGTCAGAACCCATTCATCTTAAATATAAAAGTTTTTTTCTGTAACCTTCTACAAAACACTCATGTTCTACCCTCATAATTAACAGGTTAAAAAAACCCAAACTGTAGCATTTCTGAACACTAAATAATACACTGAAGGGAAAAAAACAAACTACTATGACAAAATGCACCCCAGGAAGCACTTACGATACTGATTTTTTTTTAAAACAAAAGAAATAACAACAAACTTTATGAGACTAAAAAATATCCATAATCTAAATCTTGTCTCCAGAATTACCGGTTACATTCAACTCAGTAAGAGATACCCTCTCACCTTTCAAGATTTTCTCCCCTCCCACATTTCTCCATTATATTTTGTACCAAAACCATGAAAAACAGCTTGAACTATCAGCCTGCCAATATTTATGTCCCATAAGTGATCAGTTCTCTCATTATATCGCACAAAGTCATGAAAGACAGAGTTAGACCTGAATCTGAGATTTCATATGGTCCAGCTACCTATCCCAAAGTTGTATCAGTTATGCCTCAAGAATTCCTAAAACTTCTACACTTCATTTGACCTCAGCAATCAGTTTGAAAGCTGGTTATTCAGTTTTATTTGTCATACAGATCACCTTAAAAGGCATCATCATTAAGCTCAAAATCTGAATGATGTTTCATTAAGTTTTACACGCAGAGCGTTCAAAGAAAATAAAAGAGAAAAATGGGAGGAAGTTCTTGCCTCAAATTATGCTACAAAAGTTAATTCTAACAAGTTTATGTTGTTGAAACATTACACTGGAACATGTAACTTTAGAACTTCATACTAAATTAAACCAGCCTTGTAAGCCAAAGGAGCAATTCAAGCTAATTAAAATGAATATATTGTTCTTCTAATATCTTGTGGATCACACAAGCAACATTTCTTTTGCTAGTATCATTTTTCTACCTATAGATTTGGTTTTCTGTTTATCTTGAAAGCTACTAGCTTGTACTAAGCTACTGCTAAATGGAACCAGGTTCTTCCGTTTGAGTAGAGCAGTACAGAATTCTTAATACAAGTTCACACTCTGACCTTGACACTGACTCCTTGAGAAGGAGGAGATTCATCCTCCATATGGATTTGTGCTGGTGGCCCCCTGCAAAGAGAGAACTATGGTTAAAATGACCATATCATATTGCTGCAACAATACTTTATGCAACTATACACACTTAATATTAAGCCAGAACTATTTGCTTCTGTAGGGTAAGAAAACAAGAAACACAAAGCTCAGTCAATTTTGGTTTTACATTCAACTGTACAGTGATCAGTTAGACAGACTCTGCTTTTCTGTATTCTTACCTAAAACAATAATTTGTGGACAAAACTTTTTTTTAAAAAACAAGTAGTAAAATTAATCAGACTGATTGGAAAGGAAGAAGTTTTACTAAACACAATATTCCGATGTCTTTTTATTGCAGTAAAAATAAATTTAGAACCCTGCTGACATAATTTTTCAAGACATTTCTGTCAGCAAAGAAAAAGCACACTGGTCAGAGCCTTCTATTTCTGGCTTAAGCCTTCAAATGTTCTTATTCCAGTTCCATTGTGAAAAGCAATGTCAGAAAAACATTTGGGTCTTTTCAGGTTTACTGAGAATTGTTAAAATACTCACTCCACTTCAGAAAATATTGCTAAACCTGTAAATTACTTGTATAATTTCTATGATGTGCATTATCAATAGAAACAGATTTTCAGATCGGATGTTTCCTGACAAATAAATACACACAACTCTACCATCCATAAATTATTTCTTAACACAAAGCCATGCAACTCCATTTTCAGTAAAACTGCAAAAACGAGTAAGCAGCTCTGAAGCTGTGCAAGCTTCTTTTACTCAACAAGTGAGAAAGTTGTACACACCATTTTCTTTGAGGTACACTAGTTCAGCCAATGCTAAAAATCTGTTTACTTTTCACTTAAACGTCTGTAAAATTCTGACTACAGGCAGAATAATATCCAACAAACAAGAAGATACCATTTTACTTAGCTACTTTTCAGAGGAATAGCACACTAAAAGAAGTATCAAATGTAGCTTTATAAAACTACTAACTTACTGCTAAACACGTCTCTTATGTAAGACTTCATGCCATAAGACCTAAGCCAAGGACACAGAATATATGAAATTCATATGACTTAAATATTATAAATATTAATGATCGTAGAAACATAATTGAATTGAGTGAATAAACAAAAGTTATTTTTATTTAAATAAAAAAAATTAACAATTGCTGCAGCTCAACTATACTGAATATGCACACTGTTATGCTTATGCTTTAACAAAACCCACAAATCTACATACACACAGTGTATTTTATACACTTAGTTTGAGACATTAAATGATAAATTCAGCTCATCTGAAAGTCCAGCTACTCTCTTGTCCATGTTGACTTTGCTTAAGGCTCAAACACACAACTAAACTGAAATAACTTGAAGCTAAGTTATATTCTCTTTCAACTAGGAAAGACTAAAGGGCTGATTCAGTTGCCCACACTCAGCATCTACTGCTATTTGAGATGACCTTGGGGATCCCTGACACCAAATGGTGCTGGCAGATACAATACAGGACTTATAGGGTACCCATGACATGCTCGGGCAGCAGCTACAAACTAACTGGCAGTTACATATGTACAACTGAAGAGAGCCCTGAACAAGCATGCAGGGCCATTCACCATGCGTTACAACTTAAGGGATACAGGGTAACTTGTTAAGCTCTTACTGTTAAGCGATTTGTTATTTTCTTATTTTCTTCAACATACTTACTTGCTCAAACAACAACAATGCAATCAGTTGCTTTTGTGTACATTATTTAACCTAGAAACAACTCACCCAATTAAGGCCTCTGGCATGACCCCAGCCTGAGTAGGACTGTATTACTGAACTGTACTTCTGAAACATTTAATTTCAAGTATGTGAGTAGTCCTACTGTGAAAATGATAATCAAGGCTATCCAGTATTTTGCAGCACCAATTTCCAGCACTCCCTAGCAATGCTGGTACATGTTATCCACTTCTTGGCCAGCCTCAGCCTACACTCAGCCCACAGGACTGACATGTCCCCCAAGAGAATAACTATTAACTATGCATTTTCTAATTGAAATAAATGTAGAATTCTGTATTTCCTTCCTCAAGCCATTTGATACATAACTGATACCAATGATTCTTCAAGTTCTAATATTTCAATTCAGTTGCTTCTGTTTAGACCAAAGCATAGTTTGACTTTAAAAGCAGTTCATTTGTCAGTATAAAGAAAAATATTTCAGGATCTAACCACCTCAGTCACCTAACAAAAGGTTCTCCAGCCCACTACTTTCCAGAGTCCCACAAACATGCTGACAGTTTTGCCCTAACTTTTCGAGAACAAAGATCACTTACATGTCCTCGCAACTCAAAAGTTGTAACATGTTTTATCTTATATATAACTAAGAGAAAATGACCCTGCAACTCCATTCTTCAAGCTGTTCTGCAAACATACACACCTTATTTCTGAGCCGCCCTATAGGAGTACCTGGAATGGCTCAAACTACAGCAGTTCATTCTTTTATTCAAATTCGTGTATTCTAATAAAAGTACACGCTGATTGCCACATGTCTGCATCTGCAAAGGTGTTCTTTCTAAAAACCTGTAATTGATTTAAGAGTACCTATTCACCCTGAGATCCTGAAAATAAAGACAGACAAAAAAAAATACTATTAAGCCTGTCTAAGAAATCATTCTGATTTGTATACCCACTAGTGATGATTTTTATTTGCCTGCTTGTAGGCATTTTCCCTCCCGAGAAATAACCATTGTATACACAGAGTGAAGGAAAGAAAAACCAGTATATTCATCACAAATTAAAAGAAAAAAACCAACATATATTTGAGTACTTCAGGTACAGATGAAAAACACACCCTAGGTATTTCAGACAAGTTATTGGGGTTGTTCATCTACTAAATCTTACAATACGCATATAATTGCTAAGAAACCTTACTTTAAAATAGCTAGCCACTGCATTTTTTTAAAAAAATACAATACTTACTTTAGAAAGTAAGAAGGTAAGCAAGAAATATTTCTCATGTACTAAAACTTTATATACATTTTCACTAGCTGTGTTTCCAAAAAAAATTCTAGAGTGCAGATATGAAGGAGAAAACTTCATTGTTGTAAACATCCACTTCTTAAGGAAGTGCACAGCATTTTAATACAAAAATATTTACATTAAACTTTCACAAATCTCTTATCTGGAATCCAAGTACAATTAAGAATCTGGGCAGCATACTCTGGCAGTCTGAGTTTAGGTCTTGGAATCTGAAAGTTCTGACCCTGGTTTCGGTCCAACCATGACAGGTCTTTGGATAAGGCACATACACTTCTGCAGCACAGACAAGATAGAGTTAAGGAACACAAATACTAGTTCTAAAAGCCAAGTTCTCTTAGCAGTCTAAGACCATTTAATCCTAAATATTTAAACAGGTTCACTGACTCAGCTGAATGTAAACATGCTTGTAGATTCTCTCTCGAGGGACTTGGCAAGCAAACAAAAATTTTCAGAACTCCACTTAGTATTTCCTCCCACTTAAGCATTTATGAATCCCATCTGCTGAATCAAAGGTTTGTCTGGAGGTTCTTCCCCAAGGACTCTAACCACAGGCACAGGAAAGATTAGGAGGAAAAAGTCACAGAAAAAAGGGACTCACTGACACCTTTAGGAAAGGAACCTAACCTTCTCTGATATTTCTTGATTTCTCGGCAGTTTCCTACCAGAGCAGTCATGAAATGATGCTAACTTGTCTGAGCGATCTTGCAGGTGCGGACTGACCAGTAATATTGTCAACAGTTATTCCTACTGAACAGGTCACATAGCCTTTCTAGGAAGGCTACTTTCAGAATTATCTTCCTTCTTCATGTACAGTGAAGTGTCACTACTCCATCCAGTGTTCACAATAGACAGAACTCAGCTTGTCATTCATTCTTCCATTGATGCCGCATTTTCCATTACCAAGAAATTGCAGACCTTGAGAAACAGTAAGTGGCTGTTTGAAAAACTGCTAACTCCAACTAAAGCAGAGTGCTTCCCTTCTTGCTTCTTGACACCAGACTGTGACTTCTTAGCTCCTGATGCAAGCTCCACTGGCTGCCTACTAATTGCAAGAGCAAATCTACATGCAGTTTAGAGGTTAGATCCAAGAAACTCTGACAGACTGGAGTATTTACAGTCTAAAAGATGGACATCCTTGACCTTGCAAGGCAGGCAACTGCTACAGAAATTTCTAATTGAAATTATCTGAGATAAGACAGCTTTATTGTCTCAGTCTCCCGAGACAGAACTTTAGCCAAAAACATCTTGTCAGACGCCACCTCTCTTTTGGCATGACATCCAGTTCCACCACTTGGCTCCAGGGATGGACCTCCAGCGTGACCCTGCTGAAGTTTTCAGAAGTTCATCTACACACAGTATGCTGCATTACAGCTAGATGCTCGAAGCCTATTCGCAAAGGCCTTTTTTTCAGTAACATCATCACCCCCCAAAAGAAACTGGTTTCCAAGAACGAAAGTGGTGAAGGATAAGATGCAAACAACACACAGAAGAAAACAAGCAAGGAAGACAGTGGGATACTGTTCTGTTACCCATGCTTAGCACCATCCTTCAATACAGGTTCAATACGGCTGCAATAAAGAGCAAATTTATAGGGGAAAAACATTTTGAAAGAAGTGAGAAGACAGGAAAGAAAACAGAGGGCATGATTTTTCAACTCTCCCAATGGTTTAAAAATAAGTGTTAGGGTCTGGTGCGAAATTTCTGCCATACGTGACAAAACTGCTTTGAAAAATTGTATGCAGATTCGCAAGACACCTTCCCCTCACCGCCAAAAAAAAAAACCAAACACCTTGGGCTTTTAGGCTAGCAAGACAATTCGACTAATGTGATTTTTATAAAATCATCTAGTCCTAGATGATGGTAAGACACACTGCTTGTACTAACTTTATTTCTCCCATTCCTATTCCATTTACTTTTTTTCCGCTTAGAACTGCTGTCTGTCATCACCGTTGATGTAGAATGGTGTATTGTTTACCAGCGAGCAACAAGAGTGGAACCAACTGAAAAAAAGCATCATCACCAACCAGAGGGAAAACGTTTAAAGCAGCAGAAAAAAAAAAATTTCAAATTCTTTTCTCATTCTACAACTGCTACAGTCACCCTGAAAAAATAATGTCAAAGCTTTGGCTATCCATCTACGTGACTGAAAAAAAATGAAGATTTGAAAAAAGTGATTAACAACTAATAAGAAAAAGAAACTGTGTAACAAACTAATGAAAGCCAGAAATACAAAGACTAGAAAATAGTAATGAAGTTTATACTAAAATTATGCCTCTAACAGACTTACTGAAATGTCAAGATCAGCAGCTAAAAAAGTCTGATAAGAAGGTGTCAATCAAAAAATATTTTCACTTAAAAATATTTACACTTCTTTCTACAAGTACAAAAATACCTTTTGAAGGCAATCAAGTGTTTCACATCATGGAAACAATGCAAGAACTACCTTCAATGCTGAAGAGCATTATAGGAGGATGCTGGAGTTACTTTCACATACTTAGTGGTTTACTTCTGCAGTAAAAGAAAAAAAAAATAGTAAGCATTATCTCCAGACCTTGAAGTGCTTTAAAATAATCAAGCATTTTGTTAGACAGTCTCTTGGAACAGGATGTTATTCTTGTATCTAAATCTAACCTAATGTAGCCTAACGTAACCAACGTGTAACCCGAGACGCTGAATAAAAACATTTGTTCACATTTTTTAATGTGGCTGATCCAAGACTTTCAGAAAATTAACTCGAAAAGCTCTTTTTCTTTGCTGAATTGTTAGCCAAACTCTAAACACACTTCAATTCCTCTGATCTGTACATACGCACAAACATAATAAAATACAACTGATGCAATTGCTAGCTTTTGTCTATTTTAAATGCTACATAAAATTTAATTTACCATATAATTGATGTGTAGAATTGAAACTTATACTCATTCTTCATTTTGACCTTCTGATGTGAGAGTTCAAGGAACCAGCTTTAGGGAAACAAGTTTTCCAAAGATTTGGGTTTAGAGTAACTTTATTAAAAATAATAACTATGTAACAGAGCAAAATAATTCAAAAGAACGCAAAAAATATGTGGAAGAAACAGATATTATATTTTTATAAACTTAAAGAATCTTAGCACAGAAAATATTAAAGCTTTAAGCATTTAAGAAATGCTAACAGGTCATCAAGTTGTTCAAGATAAACCATGTAGAAACATCAGATGTTAGGTGGCATCGCACCTGCATGTGGGAGCCTGACCGGACATCAGTTCAATGCCACAGGAACAGCGTGCCTGCAAAGAACTCTTCTGTTGTTATGTAATCATAAATACTATATTGCACTAACAGAAAAACAGCACGCAAATGCATGGATTTTGTTATGCCTCCTCTAAGCAGATCTGACCTAGCCTGAATTGTTAGCAGTCTGCATTTACCTGATCCAGCCAAAGGCTGAGCCATGTATCAGGTCGAGCTGTTGGATCTTTGACCTCACAGTCTGCTCTAGCTGCTAAAGAAGAAATATTCACAGCTTCTACAGTTCTAACCTTTAATCACTTCCTTAGATGCCCAAGGAAGGTCATTCTAGCCTCATTTAGACTAAAAGCTTTAATTTATAAAATGTATCTTCTAAACCATTCTAAGCCCTAATAAACACCCTAAACATACGCATTACTAAACCACACCTGGCTTTCTTTCCTACATTCCTTGCTCACTGCAGTTTAGCACAGTCTTTCTGAACATTGGAGCCCTGGTCCATGATAAGGGCTCCTGCGTACAGCTAAGAGGGCTACATGTTGGGTCACCAAGGAGAAGAGTTTTTTTGAAGACGATGTCTAGCACGGTTCCAGCACGAATCTGGTTGTAGCTACACTTCCCTGTAACACTGGGCACTTGCCAGAGCACTCCCCAAGGACCCAGCGTGCAACGCCTGGGTGGGTGGGAGGATGGTGCAATCTTTCCCTGACACAAAGTCAGAATTTGCCCAGCTGTATACATCAAACATATATTTAAATGCATACCTAGGAAAAAATTAAACATACACACACACAACATGAATTATATACCTGGAGCTGAGAACTCTGATAGTTTTAAACTTTTATAGTGATAGCTGTCTGCATAAAAAGATACCGTATGTTATAGAAGAGAGAGATACAATAGTAAATAGAATGTGTATAAGAAAACACTTCCTCTGTGAGTAAATGACTGTGTAACAGTCCATTTGGGTACTTCTTTAACAATCTTCCGATACTGGAACTGACCAACATTAAGCAGCAAGATCATTGCATTAGACAACTCTTAAAAAATAGTTGAGACAACCTGTTATTCTTTGTGGTATAAGTTTAAGCATCTAATATTAAATCTACCCACTGCAGTAGCCTCCTCCAGACTGCAACAGATCATAGCCATCATGATGCCAAGGTTATTTTACCTCAGCTTTACCACTCAGTGGTCTTACTTCTGTTCTTGTTTTCACTTAGATGATTAAAGAAGCTTTAAAAAACAATTGCCTATAACTAACTCAGCATTACTTTTGTCAGTTCTCACTTTAGAACTGCACTTTCTCTCATATTTTTCTTTGCTTATCTATCCTTTTTCTAGTCTTTATTCCTAAAATTCTTTTTGAGATGGATAAAAGTTCTTTTCAATAGACCTTTTCTCATTTTTTGGATATAAATTCCAAATAGAGTCTACCTTTGGCATAAACCAGCTTCATACCTTCTTTGCTTCTAGGGCCCTCAGGACTCCAGTGCAACTAACATCATTAATTAATCCTCTTGATTTTTCAAAGCTTGCCCTCCTAAAATGGAGAATTTCAAACCTGTCCCTGTTTAGTCCTCTATTTTATTTCTATTTATTTAACCTAATTAAAAATGGGATCCAAGATCACAAGCTGACTAATAAACCAGCTCTTCTCAGAATTTTTCACACTTCTTACTGAGCGCAAGTCTAAAGCAATTCAGTGCTTATTTGGTAAGCTTACAGCAATTCTACCTAAGAACAACTGGATTGCTATATGTCCTTCCCAAATGATGCTGTTATCTGTATCTACAGAAGAAATCCACCTGTGACATAATTCCTGATAGTATCCCTCAGTAAGAAATATCCTTCAAACCCAGCTCTTGTGGTCTATGGCAGACACCATCAAAAGCTCTTATAATTTTCTTTTCCCAAAGCAATTATACACTTGACTCTCTTTTTCATCCACACAATCTCTTCCTGTTACTTTACAGTCCGTGACACCATTCATATCCCGTATCATTCTTTGACATTTATTTCTCATATCTGGACAGTATGAGCTCTCCTACCCGACATTCAGCAGGATCATTATTTCTCCACGTTTCCCTTACCCCATGTCTGCTTTCATATCCTTCAACCTTAGTTCAGCCCAAATGGTTTATGAGGGTGCACAAACACCATCTACAGACCTTAGTCAGTTCATAACCCAGAGTAAAATCTCTCTGCTATCTGTGCCCTCTCTTTTTACCCACCAATACTAGAAATCTCATCTCCACAAGGAAATACAATGCAGTCCTCCCACCTCCCACACATTAACAGTTATTGGTTTCCCAAGTATTCTTTCTCTTCCTTAAACCTGTAACTGGCCATCAAGCTAAGCACGTCTAATGTGCCGCGAGCTTCGCACCTCCTCTGCACGCTTATGGACAGAGCTCCCCAACACTATACGAATTTAACTCCTGAGAAAAATGGCAAACCCCCTGTTAACCAGCCACTTATAAACCCGGCGCCTGGAAAACATAACCCAGAGGAATACACCACCACACCGGCCCAGCACACGCAGAACAGGCGACAGCACCCTTCCCCAACCCTCCCTCCGCACCTACGGCCACCCGTGGCAGGGTTAAACGGCAGCACGGAGCAGGAAAACCACCTCGCCCCCACACAGGCCGCCTTCCAGCTGAGGCTGACGCGGGCCCTGGGCCCGGCACACCCGGGGTGCCCTGACGGCGGCCCGGCCCGGCCCGGCCCGCCTCACCGACACAGCCAAGGCCTGCGGCCGCTGGGCGGGAAGCGCTCGAGCCCGTCCCCTTCCCCCGCCAGCGGCTGGTGCGAGGCGGGGCGGGGCGAGGCAGGGCGGGAACGTCCGCCAGCGCCCAGCTTAACGGTCTCACCC
>JAVKLA010000008.1:31466726-31491219 GCA_034782735.1 Sagittarius serpentarius
GGGCTCGGCCTTGGCCAGCGGCGGGTCCCTCTTGGAGCCGGCTGGCACTGGCTCTGTCGGACATGGGGGAAGCTTCTGGCAGCTTCTCACAGAATCCACCCCTGTTGTCCCCCCACTACCAAACCCTTGCCACGCAAACCCAATACAAAAGCCAGGCTAAAATTGAGTCTTTTTGTAATGTGGGTTATCAAGAGGAATCTGGCTTGATTCCCCAAAAGCAAGTGGCTTCACAGAAATACAGTTATCTTCCCTTTTCCATGAATCTAAAATATTCCTTCTTTGATGCTGTGAAAAGCCGTGACCTCTTAAGCAGCGACTGGAGTTTATAGTGATGTGCGCTGAGAGAAATGTCTGTGTTCCTCAGTGAGGCCAGACACAGTTCCCCACAAGCAGGCATCAAAGGTGGGAGCGTCTTTCCTACCTTTAGGTATCTGCAGGGCAGACCCATACAATCACCCATGTCTCCTTTATAAACACTGGAGAACAATCATCATTTTGAGGGGTGATTTATTTTGTTTTAGATGTCTGCTCTAGGACAAGACGAATTAAATCCTGGCAATGTCTCTATCTCTCTGCTGATTAGAGCAGGAATTTCGGATGGTGGCTGGCACAAAAATCCTTGTTTGATGGAGTAAATCCATCACTGGCTGCTGGGCTTCATGGGCACACGGCTGCTTACAGAGCGACAGCATGACAACCTGCTGAGACGTACTGAGCTATTGGATGATTTTTTGATAATTATAACTTGAGGTTGTCTATTTGGAGGTGTGTGTAGAAATACCATAATACTGTAGCGAACGACATATGATATCTGATGTTTTCAGTTGGTTTTCATCAGAACAAATAGCTTTCATTCACACTTAATTCTTTTTTTACTCTGATTTGTACAAAGAATTAGAAATGTCTGTTCTCTGGCTCCATCAGGAAAAGCTGAACACAGTCTTTGAGCACTTAGGTTTAAATTTAAATCAATAACTTTTCTGGACATTTAAATTACAATTAATATATTAAACAGCATAAGTAAAAAAGGTCTTGATCTCTCTTTAGAACAGTGACATAAAAAAGAAAAGACATTGGATATTATTAGTTTCAGTATGTACTGGGTTACTTAAAATGCAAATTGCTTTCTGAATCCTTAAACCTGAGGGTCTAATTATTGGTATCTGTTCTTGTTACTGACTAACTCTTTCTTTTCTGGTCATGCTAATAATAATCCTAATGCTATTTCCCTTTGTTCCTATTTCATGGGAGTTCCTCACTGTCTACATTTTCCTGGGGTTTTAAACCAACTTTTCTAAAAAAAAAAAAAAAATAAGGTCCATATGATCACTTCATTTACTGACCTCTCCCCCTCCCATCCCCTCAGCAAATGACTTTTAAACCCTTTGTCCTGTTTCAACCAAATGAAACGGAGGGATAGAGGTTTTCAAAATAATTACACTCCTACCATATTTGTGGAGCTAGATAGAGGAGAGAGCTGAACAAAAGCCCCTGCTGATGGACAAGCAAGCAGACCTAGGTCATGACACATGGCCTCTGCCCCAGTGTGAACTTTTTTGTGGTCCTTGGAGGAGCCCGAGGGGACCTGGGGGGGGGGGGGATTTGGGTTACTGTAGTACCTGGGTGCAGGTGAAAGGAGAGGACCCAAACCAAGAAGTCTGATTTACCTGTTGATTGTGTCAATCATGAAGCAATTGGTCTGTCTGTCTTTCCCCCCCCTTGTCCCCTGCACCCCCGGGTTTGTTTTTCTTTGCTTTATCCTCTTTGAATGAACTGATAAGAGCTTTCTAAACGTGCCCAAGTGGGCAAACAGACTGAAAACAGAGTCCGTTTGACCTTGGTTCACTGCCTCAGAATAAGCTTTTCAGGGTGTTTTTAAGAAAAGTATGTAAAATTCCAGGAAAAGTGATCTACAGTCTCAGAGTTTTAATCTGACCCCTTGAACGCAGAAGCAGGGCTGCTATTTCTGTGCCAGATAATGACACACACTTTGTATGCACCACAATTAGTGTTACATTTCTTCCTATGTAGAAGCCTCAAGCAGGACTGTGACCTCTTTGAGCTTGACATTTTACAAGCGTATATGCGGAAGAGAAAGAATGAAACATAAACCAAAAGCAAAAAACATTCAATAAAGTTTTCGATGAAGATCAGAGATGCCCAAGAACTCTTCACCAAAGCGACTGTCATCACAAAACGTCAGTTATTTGAAATGAAAACTCCTTTTGTACTAATGCATTCGTTTCCGCTACATTTTTTGTATGGGATAGGAAGGAGTCCCAGGCTCGGTCTGCCCTGTGCAGGAACCTGTTGCTGTCTGGAGAAGCACCAGGCACAGGCACCCACCTGTACACAAGGTTAAAAACCTCTCTGGAAATTCAAATACTGGGTGCTGAAGCTCTTATGGTCGATCCTGAAAGCCTTATCACGACCCCCCGCCCAGACGTCCTGCTTGTGGGGGTGATCCATGTGACCCTGGGTGCGGGAGCGGCTCCTTGGCAAAGCGTGGGGCTCAGGCTCTAACTCAAACTGGGATCTCACTGGGAGAGCGATTTCCCACTTTGAAAGGGGAAGACCATGACACACGTGGCACTCTTATGATTTTATACTAACCACTGGGTAAACCCTGAGCTTAGGTACAACCTAAATTCTTAAAGCTCCGCTACAGAATGTTCTTTACCCCACCTTGGCTGTGAAAAATAGATATTTTGAAATTCCCACTTTGTTACACCTTGTGGCAAGTGGAAGAGACAGATAATATGCAGACAGAATATTTGTTAATCCTCATAGCATATGCAACCATGAAATTTATTTCCTAAAAATTCATAATCTGATATTGGGGTGGACTGAGTTATTTGCTGAGTAGCATCAACGCAATTTTTCTATAAAGTGCTGCTGAACTTTGAAGGTTAATTACCTTTTTTTTGTTGTTCTTTTCTACGAGTACTTACAATATTTTTAAACACAAAAACTTGGGTTTTTTTCCATAGATGAAAATGAGCTTTTTTTTCCAGACAGTTTTATATATTGCAATTACTTCAGCCATCAGAGTCTTTTATGTTTTGAACCACAAATTGCAAGGCAGGTAGTTGTGTCTGGACTGAAGGACACTCAAACTTGCAGTGAACCAAAGGAGAGAAGCAGTGTGCTGTGTCCCTCTTGCTGGATGGGTTTCAGACCTCAAAACTTACATCTTCTGGATTAGAAAAGAGAGCCTAAGGCAAAATTAGAGTCTTCTAATTTAGTTAGTGTGGATTAGTCTGTTTAAAACAGTGGAAAGATTTTGGAGAAAACTTGCTAATTCAGCACCTCTTTGTGCTGACAGTTTTATTTCAGGGAGTGGCAGAATTGTGTCCTACTCCTGCAATGTACAGCTGACATTGGCTTATTACTGCAAATTGAAGCAGTCTGCAGATGAATTTTAGATGTGTTGAGAGTGAACTGAAGAATTAGGAAGTTGTTGCTTTCAATTTTGTTGCGAACCTGTTCTCTCTTAGGGACATCGGGTTTGGTAGGCAAGAGAATCACATGTTAATTATTCATTTATTTGTTCATAGCAAAAAGTGCATTGGATACCTGGTATGTTGTCATCTCTGGTCTCACAAGCCCTCTGCCACTGAAAAATAATTATAGAGATTGTTTTTGATGGCATTTATGCCCAAGATACTAGGCCCAGTCACTTCAAATGTAATGGATATATGCTGACAACACCCAGGACTTTATGCTTTTTTTCATCCCCATGACAAAAGGTAGCCATTAAGCCAGTTTAACAGTGCAATTAGGATTGGTTTCTGATTGCCTTGGATGACTGAAGGTAGAAAAGCAGATGGGGTGTGTTGGGAATCTGCCCTGTGGCTGTCCACCTTCTGCCTCTGTTGTCTTCTTTTATCAACACACATCAGCTCCAAACGCCCACCTGCAAGTCAAACAGCAGCGGCAGCTATTCCCGCGCTTGCAGGGCATGCTATTACTGTGAGCAATTTCACCCATAGACCCTTTGCCTGCCAGGGATGCATCTATTAAACTGTGCCATAATGCAGGAAAATTACACGTTGTTGGAAAGTATTACTGGACATGGTTTCCATATGTTTCTCCAAAGGAAGAGATACTGCAATGTGTGGCAAATATGATTAGGAGCAAATGCTGACTAGTTGCAGGCAAGAGTGGTCACAGGGGAAAGGTTTATTTTGGCTGCTGCTGAGAGCTTTCCTCTTTAAGTTTTTAATTGGTCCTAAAAATTAGACCAGATACATTTGGTTTGTGAAGAAAAGATTTTGAACTGGTGATAATTCTCAGAAGCTCTGAAACCAATACCTGGTTTGAATTTAGCAATATAAGGTGTAAGAGCATGGAGATAATTTTTTACTGTTAAACTCCTCCAGACAATCCAAGAGAGGTGACGGTTTCTTCCTGCAAGACCATGAACCAACATAAAGAAAAATAAGGCCATGGCTGTAATAGCCTTCCTGGCATTTCTGGATTTTAGGCCATGATATGTGAGTGATAAAGCTGTTTGTGCTGCTGAACAAACAGGCAGGGAGGGATGGAAAGGCACATCTCATGGGATCCCACATCTCATGGGATCCCACATCTAAGCAGCTGTGGCACCTAGGAGGAAAGAGGGAGCTCATTGCGTCCTTGCCGTCAGGAGTAGTCCTGTCGACCACAACCAGTTTGTGTCCCCTGGGCTCTGCACCCACGCTCTACCTTTGCTCTTAGTGGGTTGTACAGGCACAATCAAGCCCTTATTTTCATTGAGGTATAAGCTTTTGATATACTGACTTTAAAGCTAAAACTTTTGGGTAGGATCCTTCTGATGAAATTGGACAGTGTTGCGTCAATGTCTGTGTCTGAGCTGGTGGTGATACAGAGTCACTGGAGAGGGACAGTGGTGTTGGGGCATGATTCTTTCTAAATGTCTGAAATAGGTCAGACACACTGCCTTAGACATGCCTGCTTACCTCCTTTTACTACAAAGAAAGCATGTGATACAAGCAAAACTACACAGATTGTAAGTTACGTTCAATTTGGCACTAGTAGGAATTCTATTTCAGTAATAGTGCCGCCTCCCTACCAAATTTTAATTTTTAGTATTACTGTAATAGTGTCTTTCAGTTTTCTTGGAATTCACAGCAAGATACTGTTTAGATAGGAGTTACCACTTAGAATTCAAAGGCACATTGAACATTTCCTGTGACCTTAGCCAATGCTATATAAATGGAATCAGATCATGGATGTAATTAAGATAATCATGCTGAAAGGACTGAAAACAAGAGGGCGGTGCCCACGCTTAGAGCTACTGCACAGGAAGAAATTACTGAGCTGGAGCAAAATGGTTTCAAAGTTTGAATTCTAGCCACAAACTAGCCGGTAATTAGACTGTGGAGGCAAATGTTGGCAGACCATGGATGGATGTAGATTTGGAAAATAAATAAAGGAACAAGGCAGCCTTAATTTTACTAAAGCTTCAAGCGTATAATTGTTTCTAGATCGTATTCTAGATTGCCTGTAATTAATCACCTGTAGTTTGCAAAAGAGGCACAGGAGTGGTGGCGGAGAATGTAATTTAATAATTCCCATTGTGTTCCTGAAAGAGCACAAGAGAGAGCATAAGACAGGTAGCTTGCATGACACCGTGCATGTCGTGTTTGCTTTGTGAAACACGGCACTGTTTGCTGTACCAGTCTCTGGCTGTTGTCAGGTGTCAGTAGCCGTACCTTGTAATTCTGTTCACTTATATATGTCGGGAGATGGTGGCAATGGGAGCAAAATCATCTTTCCTAAAGTATCTTCTATTCCAGTGAAACTTCACCAGAATAGCTTAGTATAACGTGGCTATTTTCCTAAAATAATGTTAGTAACTCAGAAGTTTAACTCACATATTCGTACTCAAGGGTGTAAATCATCGCAGCAGCAGCTAATTCTCTTAGTAGAGAGGCCTATAGGAAGAATGGTGCTGTATGCAATTCATGCCAAAGACAGTGATACTTAGATAGTTATACTTTACAAATAATGTTTCCATATATAATTGTGTATGTTCCGGATATGCTGTGATGTGGCTTTTCCACCCAGAGCTGCAGGAAAACGGGACGATGAGAAGTGGTACCTCAGGGGCAGCTCTGGCCAAAGGCATTTTGCTGTGAGATGCTGCTGCAGGCTGAACTTTTCCGTGGTGCCTGGGAAAGCTGCCTTTGAAGCTGCTCAACACCACTCTTGAGAGACGTACTCTACATCCTCTCCGGAAAGAGCCTATACTTGAATCAGGGGGTTGTCTGTAACCTCTTTTTTGGCCGCACACAGGGAGTATCTGGGTTGCCTTTAACACACGTGCGGAACAGGGCGGGAGGGGGCTGTCGAAAACACATCCCGTCCTTTCACACAACCTAAAGGAAAACCAGAATCCAAACATGGCAGAGATATTGTTATTTCCCCTAAAAAATCCTGTTAGCTTCAGGTATGTTTTGATTACCTAATGCTCCTCCTAAATACACTGTGTATTATAATGTACTTGTATATATATATAAGCATACTGTGTTTTAAATAAGAGATCTAAAACCTAACTCACAGGTTCATTGAGCATTTCTGAAGTTTAAAGAAATCCTGTATCCAACCAAAACTGAAAATGGAAAGGTAACAAAAAGAAAAAAGGCAAAGCACCATCACCAGTCTTTGATTACCATTTTGGCCAAGAAGCTGACTGACGTCTTTAGATCTAGCAACAGAGATACTCTGAATAAATGAGAGCTATCTGCCCATCTTGCACGCCAAGCTATGCTAAAAGAACATGAAGGCTTTCGGCCCAAGATTTCAAAAGTTAGGAAATGCCAGAAAAACATTACATAGGCAACCTTTATTTCCCCCCCTTGCACAGAATTGTTATAATGCAGTCTTTAGCTATTGCTTCCCCGGCTACTTTTGCTCCAAAAAATTTCTGCTTTAATTTGCACAAAGAGGAAGAGTGCTGGTTGTTCAAGGGCTGCTCCTCAGCAGTTTGTTTTATCCTGCTTTAGTCTTCAGCCTTCTGCCCGGTTTACTGGCACTGAAATTAGGGGACAGTTGTCCAAAGCTCCCTCTGGAGTCAGTGGAGAGACATTAACACCTCCTCAGGGTTTTTCAGTTCAGTGTAAAATCTGAGTTACTTTCTGGAAGTGTTTCTTGCTCTCCTTTCTGCAAGTGTTTCTTTCTTTCCTTTCTGCAGCAGGGAGCCTAAGGTGAATAAATGCCTGTATCATGCACTTTGAGTATTTATTTAGGTGAAATACATCTGGTCCGTAAGCCTTGTTTACAGCACCTTGTTCTGCTCCTCTTCTCAAAACAACGCTTAGTTTCCCTATGCGATTTGCCATGATACATGTTACTTCAGTGTCTGAATGCTTCACAAATTATAATTTTTTTTCAAGATCCTCTAAAATGAGGGGATAACACAACTCCAGTTTGTCTGTTGAGAGCTGAGACCCTGAGTAACATTTAAAAAAAACCTGCTAATTTTGATTTTGCTGTAATTTCCATTATATACAGATTAAGAGGGAGCTCTCATTGCCTTTGGCAATACATGATCTCCAGATCAGCTCACAGTATTCAGGACAAGCCCAGAAAAATTCACTTCGTGAGCCCCTGTGAGGGGTCTGGTATAGGTGACCAGCCCAGGACCTCGCAGGTTGCTCTCTCGTGGAAAGGCCAGAGTTTCCTTCTCCACAGCAGCATTCAGTCAGCTGAACTGCACAGCTATCTTCTCCATCCCTTGCTTCATTCATCAGCCTGGCTTACAATATCTGTTAGTCCAGGTGCTCCTGCTCCAGGTTTCCCTTCCTCTTGGCCCCCTTCACTTCCCCAGCTACCTCAGTCTGGGCTTTCATTCCCCTGAGCCACATCAGGGCCCTTCCCTTGCTCAGCTACCTCAGTCCGGCGGAAGGGTCTCCCAGGAAGAGCTCTTTCCAGGAATCTCCTTAAGGTAGATGTCTTGGCAGTGAGGAACCATCTTGGCTTCCATTTGAAGCTACAGCTGAAAGGTAGCACGTCCAGCAGTGCGTAGGTCAGCTCCAGCATTGTGGTGGGACTCTGGTTCAGATAAATTACCTTCCACTTGCACTAGTTTTTCCTGGAGCGTTTTGACTTTGCTTATAGGTTTCTCATCCAGAGAAAAGCCTGACCACATTAATATATTGGCCCTACGGACTTTGTGTCATGCCGTGAGTGCTATTACTTACGCTTACCACAGGGAAAAAAGCACGCTAGCCTTCAAAGTTCAGAGGTAGACTCAAACATGACTGCCAGCTTTCCTACATTTCAGGTTTTCCATATCAACATCTTGACTGAAGTCTGAATGTTTTGAAAATTCAGAGGCCAGAAAGTCTGGATGTCCCCTTTTGGATTTTAATTTAATACCACCGCTCCTGGAATCAAACCCACGGTTTTCCATCTGATTAGGCTGAGTTTGGACAAAGTCCAATAAACGCTGGTTATTTTATTTTAGCTAGGAATTATTTGGATCACTCCCCCTAAGTGTGTAACACTGAAGTCATAAGCTTAGTTAAACAGAAATCGGGAGGTAGAGTTAATGTCTATAATTGCTAAAATACAAAAAAAATAAAAATCACAAAGAGCAACTTTGTATTAGCTTATCATGTTTTTCATGCTCACAACCTGTTTTTTTGGCCAGAAGAAGAGAAAGAGCAGATGTAGACGCAATGAGCTTGGGGGACATTTCCAAAAGCATTCCTCAGTCGTTGCTTTTAAAGCCCAAATCATCTAATTTACAGTACATTTTGTTCCTGTGTCCCACTAGTCAAGCATCAGCTCATTTATATCTATGTCATTATAGCGTTGCTATGCCAAGATCTTGAAAGATCCGGGTGACCTTGTATCTCATCAGAGCTGCTGGTGCAGCAGCCACCCCAACTCCCCAATGCCTTATCACAGCCTCCGTATCACTCAGCGTCAGACATTGTGATCTCTCTCTAAATCCACCCACGCTGATAAATCAATACATCACAAAACTTTCTTGCCTTTTGTCTGACGGACGCCTTCCTCTGTTTCAAAGATAGATCGTTAATACTCCCAACAACTGAAGTAAGCTCTCGGCCACCGTGGCCTCTCGAGCTACACTGCACCACAGCAAAGACCAACTGACGTGGTCGGCAGCATGCAGGTCAAAACCACAGCCTTATCAAGCCGGTAATTTGGCAGCCACAGAGGCAGAGGCATCTTTCATACTGTCACTCAGCTTCTCCCATATTGCCACTAAAACCAGCCCTGGTGTTCTCACTAGTTAACTCTGTGAACCTGTCTGACCCTATAACACGACCTTGTTCGAGGCTTCTGCCCTGGGTGTTGCATGAATGAATCACACACACAAATGACATGTAAGTCCTCCGTGAAATACGTGCTGAAGGCTCTCCCTGTTTAGGACCATCTTCTCTGTACTGGAACCGTAGATTATAAAACTTTAATGTCTTATGTTTTCTTTTTCCATTTTTGAGTTAATTTTGGTGGAACAAATACTCTCAGAGCAGCATGGATGTGCAGGCAGGTTTTGAGTTCAAAAATCATGCCCTGTCTAGTATTGTGGAAACATGCTAAAGACTTTCTACCAAAGGTATGAAATTTGTTGACTCAAGCACACAAAAGAAACAGAATCAAACCAAGAGTCATTTGAACCCAAGCGGATGTCAGATGGAGTTTAAACCTTAGTGAAGATCCTTTCCTGAGAGAGAGCTTCTGCTGAAGTCTCATGCCCTTGAACATCCTTCACAGTGGAAGGGCAGGATAGTTTATTGAAGGTGGGAGCTGAGAAGATCAGTCAGTTCTTCTGTCTTTAGCAAAACAACGCATGAAGGAGAAGAGAGCAAAATTAGAGATGTGTGTGTAGAAACACAGCTCAGGTAGATACTTTCAAGACACGGCAGTCGCAGATGGGAATTCCCAGCTAATCCTCTGGTTCCTGATGATCAGGTTAGTTTGAGCTGTGCTGTGGCTTATCTGGTCTGGTCTTTCTCCTGTATCGCTCTACTAGCAGACAGGACACGCTGCAGCTGCTGTACATCCTTCTTGCAGTAATGTCACGCAACATCTCTCTCCCAAGGGGAGAGACTTCCCAGTGGGGAGAGACTCCACGCCTCCAATGTACACCTGAGTGGTGACTGTCGTGTCAAAATACAAGGTTTCATAATGGCCAAGATGTCCCTGAATCCCCGACTGCAATAAGGCCATCATGAAGAGTTACTTCTCAACATGCCAGCAAGACCAATACAGTTCTGCCACCTTTGCTCTCCCATCCGGAAACGGTTCCTCATCTGCCCTAAATGGTCTAGTGCGTGTTTTGCCACATGCAAAAGAAAAACCCCATCATTTTTTCCCCCTCCGAAGCCTACCCAGCAGCAAGCCACAGTCACACACCCCACTGTAATTCGGGGCACTTCTGTCAGCCGCCCGCAATGCCTCGCTGTCGCCCTCCCAGACACAGGGAAAGGGTGAGCAGCAGCCGCCGAAGTCAGCCCTGCAAATTCCCGCTTCATGGGGGGACTTCATTCAGGGACTAAATCATATGGAAAATATGAATAAAACCAGGATAAAACCACTTGTAAGTATTTTTAGCATCACTGAGGCTTGGAAAAGCAGAGAAAACTCTTCACTGAAATGTGTCCTTGTAATTCATAAAAATCCTGTGGATGAGAAATGCCCTTTTACACCTTGTAAACTAGGCTGATCTGCTTTTTTATGCTCCACTTAACTTTTTTTGGGCGTGCGTGTTTTATTCCTCTTCTAGAGGGCGCCAGTGTCTCACTACTGAGATGACACCTTTCTCTTCATGGATCTTATTTTCACAATTTTATTTTAATGACTGCTTGTGTAAACCACCAAAATAGGTATTTGTCAAGACGCAGGTTTGCATTCCTTTCCGCTAACTTTTGCCAACTGCTATTATTAGATTAATGATACTACTCTCTTTTTTCTGTACTCCTGGGCCCTCTCTAAGAGCCGAACGGACCCTGTGTGTACCGAAGCATTCCAGTTCATGTGTAAGGAAGAGATCGGGGTGCTGCTTGGTTCACCTCCCTACAAAAAAGGTTCTGTGGTGCCCTTTCACATGTAGCTCGTGCAGTTCAGTTCGTCTTCTATATGCCACGGTAGTTTTGAACCTCTTTACTGCCTAATGTCAGTTGGTTCTTCCTGCAGGACGGATGTCTCTGGTTACAAAGAAATGAGTTTCCCACACTCCAGCTGTTTCAAGAGGAGCCGATGGCTTTTACTTTCAGGTGCATCATGCAAAGACCCAAGAAAAGGAGCTGTCAGCTGAAAAAAGCCATTTTTTTTTTAAATAACGTTTTTTATTGCAAGGGTGATGTTGCTTTGTAAAGCCTGGACCAAATTTCTACTGGTCTAACCACACTGGCTAACAGATTTTTTATTATATTGCTCTGCTAGTCAAAATCCATAAGTTTCACAAGGTTTTCTACAGCATGTGTCATCCAGAAACCCAAGCGCCCTCAGTGGAACTGGGATTTTCTGGCCTTTCAAGTGGGAGTGCTGAAAGAAGGAGGATTTTGCAGCATACCTGAAGGTTAATCACCGTTGGTATCATTTTGATCTCCTTCAGGTTCTCATTCCCCATCGGCAACCTGGAACAGAAAACATCTGTCTGCGACTCACTGTTTTGATGCTGAGCTTTGTTTCAGCAGCAAGCGGCTGCCCGGGTGGTGCAGGGAGGAGGTGGCATTGCTGTAGCGGGTGTCTGTGCCCTGGACCTGATGTTTTTCTGCCCAGCTTCTAGGATGGGTGTTGCTCTGCACCTTCAATACCTCAGTACCACAGCCTTGGTAATCCTGAGTGAGGGCCTATTTGCAGCCCTGCAGCCTGCCTTTTACTCACAGTTCTGCAACCTCTCACCAAAGCTGTTGTGGCAGCGTATTTCAGAGCTTCTAAAGCAGTTGTCTTCCCTTGTTGGCCTCATGCTTTTGTCATTTTTCATGCTCTTTTCCTGGCTTTGCACCTGCAAACCCAGATACTGTTATGATAGGTTTTCACAGGAAACAACTACCACTGGCATGAGACTGACACCTTATTTCCCCTCTTTCTTACCTCTCATTTTGTAGATTTCTAGTTTACATTAGAGGAAACCAAAATATAGTTTGTGGTAAAGTAGCCAGAAGTCATTTAAATACTCAATAAATATTGTCCAATCATATACATGCAAGGCTTGCACCTAATGGGCTCTAAGAGCCTCATGAACGGGAACAAGTAGTAGGGTTCAAGTGGGCCCCAACGATGCGTGTGTAGCTGTAGGGAAATAACACAATCATCGTCGCTGCTGCCCGCTACACTGGATAGGAGACCCAGAGGAGGATGCTCGTCTGGGTCCCCATCACTGCTCTTCCTGGCCGGTCCCTTGGAGAGTTTTTACTTTCCCCCCTCTGCCTCCTGTGGGTTGTTTTTTTGTTTGTTTGTTTGTTTCTTCCTAAAGTAACTTTCAGCATCAGAGTGGATGTAAGCCATCAGTTGCAGACCCCGCAAATAAAACTGCATGTGCACCTCTCTGAACATCCTTTGTGCAACATGGGGAAAATACAGTCTTCTGCCATCTTGCAGTGACACTGTGGGGTCCTTAAAAATAGCCCACATGCTTCAATCGTATGACATAACAAGACTCCCCGGTCTCTCTTTTGACATATATTATAGAGAGACGACGTGTGAATATAAAAGGAATTTTTGAGTTCAGGCTGAAAACGGATTCCTTGAGGGATTTTATTCCTGAAGCCACTTCAGTAAACAAAAGGTACTGTTTTAATCCAGATGACTGCAAAAATATGAACCGCTCTACAGGTAACAACTTGCCTTCTTCCTTTAACAGGAACTGGCAGGAACTTTAGCAAACTCTGTACATATAAATGGAGATCAAAGAATGCCCACACCCACAGCTCACACAGAATTCAATAGATTACTGGAAAGGTTAAAAACCCATTAATCAGATAGCAAATGGCAAAATGATATGACAAATAGGCATCCAAAGAACTCATTAAGAGAGAGTGCAAGAACCAGCATGCCTGAAATTCTGCTCTCCCTGTTGACACAAGACCAATTCACTTTGCAAGCAGATTGACACCTCTTGGAGAAGTAACTCCGAGTCAGTTTTTAGGTATTTATAGTATTTTTATAACACTATCACTCCTTTTTCCAAAGACACAAGGGAGAAGCCTGACCTTTTCAAAGACGAACTGAAGCTTCACTATGAACACGTCTGTCTAATAGAGGCTTTGCTGTCCCGTGGCTTGCATTACATGAAATCTGTTAAGAAAAGCTATTAAAGCCTGCTACAGGAAGGGGGAGAAGGTTTGTGGCTAACGAATTACCCAATTTTATGTGAGATATTTAAGCTTGTGGGCACTGTGGCTGCACGTGCAGGCATTCCTGCTGTATTTACACGGCTACCGCGCTGCCAGCAGTACCCCCAGACCAAACCCTGTGCCATCCCTGCTGTCCCAGTGCTGCCGCACACCGGGACGGCTGAGCTCCCCGCTGCTGCTGCCGCCAAGGTCAGGCTTTCCCAGGCAGGACACAGCTGGCACACCTGGCCTTGCTCACCACCCTGCCAGGCGATCTCCTGCCTCAGTGCTGCTTCAGGGCTAAGGGACTCACATTTACCTCACAACAGGTATGTGCCTGAAGAGATTTTTATGCTTGAGTAGCTGCTGTTCACAGCCACAGCCTGTCCTGGCTTGAACGTGCGTCACCACCCTCCTCACGTCTTGGCAGGAGCGGGCCAGATAGGCAGGCCTTTGGGGCACAGGGTATTGCAGCACACGGTCAGATTTAAAGGACACATGGAGACAGAAAACCCAAACGAGCAATCTTAACAAGAAACCCTGGTTTTGCCCTGGTGATTTCCCCTGGAGTGTGGGTTGGGTGTACGGGTGTCCGACTTCTTCTGCACTTGGGCACGCGGGGAAGCGTGCATCTCTCTTTGGGGAGCCTCCTTGTGCCACGGGCCGGGGGTGAGGTCCGAGGGGCTACAGCCATCAAAGCTTCTCTTGATGATTCGGCTGTCTCCTGCCGAATTGCCCTGGGCAGGCTCCCCTCGTGCGCTCGGTGTCTGAGGATGCCAGCCTGCACGCAGAAGCCTGTGTGGCTTCTGTAGGGCTTTCTCAGGAGACTGCCGGTGAGAGCCCCGGCTTTGCCCGCACTCTCTGTGAGTAAGGAGAGCGGAGGTGTTAAGCCTGGCAGCAGAAGCGGAAATAAAATGTGTGTTTCTTGACTATGTGTGCCTTGCATCCTGACGCATTGCATTAAAGCTCCCAAATCCCGCCCTGCTCCTTCCTCACACCCAAGCATAAATCCCTGAGGACAGTCGTTCCCCCTCTCCCGTAGCCTAGGCGAGTGGTCTGTAGTGCCCGTGGGCGCTCCCGCGTTGTGCTGCTTTTGTCTGAGGCTCGTAAGCTCCTTCTGTGGAAGGGGACATTCAGGCCTTTGCTCCATGCCAGAAGAAGTCCTCAGGGTGCTGGTGATTTGGCTGTGAGGTCTGCGTTATCTCACGGCCAGACGCTCTTGTTCTCTCTTCTTCTGTGACAGGAGGAAGCCACCGTGGTGAAAACAATGAGGCACAATATGAGCTAATGGGAACGGAGTAAACCCTTCCCAGAGATTCCTAAATAAGTTAGGGATTAGAATTTTACTCGGAAGCTGTACCTACTTTTTGTCAATGGTGTTAGTAGGTGCTGGACAAGAGGCACGCTTGACTTTCAGATACAGCATGGGCAGCTTGGACTAAATCTACTGTCACACATTTGACACTCTAAAGGTCTTCAGAAACTGCATGATGGTAGCAATCCACTCTGAAAACTGAGGAAGGAGAAGTACACAATGGCAAGTGGGAAGGTGAGGAAGGTTTGTATGCTTCAAGTCAACATCTTTTCCGAGACAAAACCAAAACATGTAGCAGCTGCTAGGATATAATGCACTTATTGACCAGGTCAGGAAAATGAGAGTTCTCAGGACTACCTGAGTAATCCAAAATTGGTTTAGTCTGTCTGTTAAATCCATCAGAATTAACTACAGGTATAAATTATTTTCTTTTTAATTTCTGGTTCCTGTAGGGGGTGTTGAAGTACTTCTTAATGCACTCTCTGCATATGTTTATTTTGCTGCTTCATAACACTGCAGATACACGAAAATGCATCTCCTGAAACCATAACCCTGCTTCCAGTTCTTTGCCCAAATCAGCACGGAGATTTGTTTTTCCACGTTTTTTTTTTCCTCTGTCTACATGGGGGTATTATTGAACTGGAGACCTGAAATGCAAGGAGCACTGTATTAAGAAGTCCACCATCCACATTTTTGGCCTTTTAAAACTGAACTGCCACAGTCTAGTTTCTTTGGAGCACTCCAGCTGTGCTGGGCTGTTCAGTTCAGGGGGCTGCAGCGCTCCTGGGCTCCTTTCTGACGCTAGTAGAAAGTATTGGCTTGAAGACTCCGTCCCTTCTGACGGTCAGGGACTTGTCACCTCTCAGATGATCCTTAATGTATAATCTCTCACCCGCAATAAACCCAGCAAAGCCCATCACGTTTCATTAGCACCTGGCAAGGAGAGAGAGGGCAAACACGTAATGAAACTTTGCGACATCGTCCTCAAGTCTCGCTGCGATGGTTTGGGAGCTGACGTGCTGCATGCAGTGTAACAGTTATTTGTAATAGAATGGCACTGGAGGGACGATTTAAGGTGCCATATAATTTACCCATAGTTAATAAGCAGAAAAACATACATTTAAAAAAAATACTGCATTTGAGAATCAGTGTCCCTTTGCCTTAACTAACGCTTCTGTATTTTGCAGTCTTCATCTCCCTGGACACTTCAGGTAGGCAGTGCGGTTACCAATACACCAGAGTGTGGGAAGGAAGCACTCTAAGTGAAAACTCTTCTAGATACTTCCCTAAATAGATATATTTTAGCTATTTTTTTTATATTTTCCAGACTTGTTTTCTATACCTTTATGAAGAATGACCACTTAGTAGAAGTTCCTTCCACCAGTAGACTGGAAAGGCAAGCTCTACAAAGTGCCTCAGACATTACTTTCTTCTGACATATGATCATAACGAGACAACAGCCCAAACTTATTTCAAAATTAATAACCTTAGCTTTTATTCACTTTCATGATCTTCCCACTGGTGAGGCCATGGTGTTCATGTGTACCAGAAATGAATGCATATTGATTCACTTCAAAGAACCTCTGTTAATGCATAGGTAAGAATTTTGCCTTAAAAAGAGAACCTTACCTATTCGGCCATGCATACACTGGACATCTGTAGAGTTTTAGCTTTCTGATTGCTTAGATCAAAGTCATTAAGCTGTTTCCCAAAGGCTTTTTGTTGCTTTTGCTAATAAGTTGCTAAGTACAACCAGCCTTCAAACCAAAAACATCCAGGTGGATTTTAGTGGATAAAGATTTGGTTTAGCATAGGTAGCCCAGCTCTTCACAGTCAGACACACTCTAAAATCACTCAGGCTGGCCCTTCAGCTTCTTTTGGGAGTTTTACAATAATTTATCTAAGGAAGCCATTTGCACCTTGTAAACTTGGGTTTGGGCACATACCCTGATGAGTGAAATATCACTCCATCACCTGACAGACATGCAGTCACAAAGACAAGACACAGAAATGTCCCTTCAAGCCTTGCTCTGCAGTCAAAATGAAGATTACATAAATAAAATACCTGGTCTCTCAGACTGGAGGGCCGAAGACGGGTGGGTTGTAAGACTAGCCATCGCTTTGTGCACTTTTTGCTAGTACTTCTGGGATACCTTACTCACCCCAGCTCCATAGGTTACCGTGGCTCAGGCAAATTATTCCTTAACTAGACTCCAAGCAGCGCCCTATGCCAACAGACAAGTGTTAGTGCATCGCCAGAAATGAAGTGTAAACAGGCACCCTTTATATCAACTGGAATATTGTCTGTCGGTATTCGGACATTGTTGTTTTCTCTGCTGCAATGGAATCGAACAAGGTCATAGCCCTGATGCTGTTCTTCGCCTGTTCGTTGCGCTGAAGGTAAAAGGGAATAGGCACTCACTGGCTAATTCATTCATCACCATAGATTTGAGGTACAATTTAGCAATGTCTCCTGCAAAAGCATCTCCTTTGGCAAAGTCTCTCTTCTCCTGGACATCTCCACACAGTTTTTCTCTCTTTTGCCTTTAAAGGGAAATGTTTCAGCCCCTGTTACTGCTGAATTAGTGTGCATGTCCTGCCAAAGTGGCAGTGGTTTTATAAAATCTCTTCGTAATGTACTCCTTGGGCAAAGTATTTATACTAAAAATAGGAATGTTTGTTTCCTTACAATTAGCATTGGTGCCTTTGCTCGGTAGGCAATTGCAGCATATTATTCAATATCTTTTCCATGCTTCAGGAGCCACCCTGAGTTGCTTTTGTGGCCAAGAAGCCTTTCCCTCAATTCAGGTCTGTCTGTTTTCCCATAAACTCATTTTTCATTTACTCAGAAATCTGCTGTTTACCAGCCAGAAACCAGATCGTGCTTCAGCTCTTGTCCTGAATCTCTGAATTACTAGAGAAGATGAGTCTGCTGTAACAGTTTTTAGTCATTGCTATTCTTCAGCTCATTTCCTGGATCGCTTGCAATTCCCATGGCTACAGCTATACTAGTAATAAGTGTGCTGAAGCATTCTCTCACATTGAACTGAATGGCTCAGTCCATCCTGCAAAACTTTGACCGCTTCAGTCTTTCTGACTCTCTGTCTTTTCCAAACGACCTATTACAATAACCCCGGTAACTTCCAAATCATGCATGGAAATTGAGAGAGCACAGGTTGGCACTCCCAGTACCAGATTGTTTTAACCATTTAACACTGTAGACCATCTGGGAACATTCCTCGTGTATGAGAACATTTCTGGGCATGTATTATTTCACTCTTAAAACTGTAGTCTGTATTTCTTAAAATAGCTGTGTCGTAGACTCTTGCTTTTGCCAGGGATCTCTATTTTTCAGATTTCCCAGTGGGGACTTCTCCAGTAAGTAACATCTAAGGTTTACATTTTTTCCTACTGTAGATACTGCTAGTGTTTACTGCTCATCTCCAATCTTAAATACACAGAGCTATTGGTCATTGCTGTCAGAACTTCCTCGTCCCTGTATTTGAGAAGATCCCAGGGATGGCTTTCAGAGGGCACGGTACGCTGATGACCCTGTTGCCAGTCTTCCCCTCTCTCAGAAGCTGAGGATATTTCTTTGCTCACTGTACCCAGTCCTGTCCAGTTTCCATGTGTCCCCCCTGCCCCGCCAGCCAGGAGCCAACACCAACGTCCAGTGTGCGGTGGTGGAGTCACCACGAGGGGATGATTTCCTTAGCGCTCCAATGACTCTGTCTTTGCTTCTCTCCCCACTGGGCATCACGTTGTGTCGGGACCTCCTTTCTCCTGCTGCACAGCAGCTATCCTTCCCTGCTAGTCTCTGCCTAGCTGCTGTTTTCTTGCTTCTGTCTATCTGTTGCAGACTTCCTTTGATGCCCTTCCCACAACTGGAGGAACTCTGTTAACAAAACCGTTCTTTCCTATGTTTCTTGATTTAAGAGGTCACCAACAAGAATTTGCATGCCTTGGGTCTTGTCCTCCTGGGGACTGAGTTTTACCCATGCAGCAATCGGATGCTGGAACCCAAGACAACCTTCAAAGGACCTGACTCTTCCTCCTGATGAATTAATTTGGGCACCAAAGCCTCTCCCAGGACTATTTTGAATGATAGGACGCAAGGTTTTGCGAAGCCCATCTTTACCAGCCTAGGCCATGGAAAAGGAACAAGCATTTCAAATCTCAGTATTCTTTCATAGCTGTGTTAGCAGCAGCCCACCTCTTTCTATTGCCGTCCGCATTTTATTAATACTTTTCCAAACATAGGTGGGCATCATTGCTATGAACAAACCATAATTCCTACAAGAGAATTCCTCATCTCTGTCAGTTCAGGTCTTAGTGTTGATCTGTGAACTTTGCTGTTCAGCCTGTCTTTACCTATCGATTAGTGATGCCACTGGAAGAGATCTCTGCCTGCCTTCTGAGCCCTTCCACTCACAGTCTGACAAGCACTAAATGTCTGAATTAATCATCTTGTGCTATTTAAAAAAAACAAAACAAAACACCCTTTTCCCTTGATTGTTTTTGCCTCTTCCCGTGCTTCACAAAGACCCCTTGCACCATCTCTCTTAAAATTTCCCTGGGGCTATCTTCCTTTATTCCCATGGAGTTTTAACCTCATTCAGGAAGGCATTTCATTTCCAGCGTGCACCAGGTGTAGCCTACTAGTGCTTCTGTAAAAACAGATTCTCCTGCATCAGACACGTATCTTTCAGGTTAAAATTAATCCCCTGGTTTTTAAGTTAAGGAATTGAGTCCTTTATTAAATCCTTAAATAAATCCTTCAGGAGTAACTTAATACTGAAATATTTCTGCCTTAAGGTGGAAACCACAAGAAGCTGGACCTTTTTCCAGGGGTGCCCTGATATTGTTGTATTTCCCTTCCTAACCAGAAGGAAGTACCTGCCTTCCAATAATTGCCTGAGAAAATAGTATAAAGGGGAGGCATAAAAATTCCTTGGGAACAGAGGATACTCCTAAAGTAGAGGGAGCACATACCAGACAGATGAACTTCATTTGAACCATAAGGTAATTGTGCTGTTGGCACTTAAGAAGGTCACACAGACCAGTATTTAAACAGAAGTGCACGTGGTTTGAGATGTAGCATCCAGCAGAAGAAAAGTCAAATAGGAAATGCGGAAGAACTGAAGTCTGGCAAATGGGACAGAAAGACTAGAGTGGAAAATTTCAAAGAGGATATCAGTATAATAGGTATATTAGAAACCTGATGGGACCCATGATGATATGGGATGCAAAGTATTCTTGAAAGATGAGGAGATCTGTGCTGATGGAGGATGTCTGCTCTACGTTACAGAAAACTTTCATCATGGTAACTAAGCGTTCACAAAGGAACGTGGAATCTTTGTGGATTGAAATCCAGGTTTATGAAGGAAAAATATAGTATTAGCATGTAATATTATCCGATCATATTATGAGTGTGATTATACTCATATGACATTATTTTCTAGTATATTATTGTTATGACATAATATTACGTTATAAAATCACAGACGAGTTGTGGCTGGCAGGCACCTCCGGCTATTGTCTCGTCCAGTCCCCCTGCTTGAGGCAGGGTCAGCTGGAGTAGGTTGCTTAGGACCTCATGAAGCAAAAATATTAGCATATAGTGACTGTTACTCCGGGAGACCTGTTTTGTAGTTGTGACCTTCATGTACTTGGAGTGACAATGTTTTCAGGATCAAAAGAAGCAAGAAAGCCCAAAGAGACAAGTAAAACCCCCTTACAGGTACTAAATTTTACAAAGGGGAACTATACAGAAGTGAGGCTGTTTATTAAGAAGGTGTTTACAAGGGCACTGAATCTCTGCATGCAGCTTCAGGTGGAGGAACAAAGTAAAAGCGAAAAAGACTGGAGAAGGCACAGAAGGAAGGCAGCATAGATAAACAACATCGTAAGGAATGTTATTAAAACAAGAAGCCTTCCTTCAAACAGCTGAAGTCATGCCCAAATAGGGTGAATGGAAAGATCTGTAGGCTGTAATTAAGTGCAAAAATGTAGCAAGGCGGGCCAAAAACCCCATTCCTAAAATCCCCCAAAATCCAAATAATCCAGGAAATTATTTACTAAAAACTATTAGTAAATCCTAAACCCGCATCAGGAGCAGGAAGCCTGTCAGGGGATAGTCAGGGTAAGTCAATGATCAAAGTGTGAAAGATAGGCAAATTATTAGTAATGCTATTAATGAACCATTGAGAATTAGTGGATAGATGCATAAACCAGACATAGTGAGGAAGAACTTTTTGTGGTGAGGAAGAACTTTTCGTAGTGAGGAAGAACCTTTAGTGAGGAAGAACTTTTTTTATAGTGAGGAAGATTTACAAAGGGAAATTTTGTCACACGAATATATTGGAGTCCTCTGAATGAAATATCATGTGAACAAAGGGCATCCAGATTCAGCATACCTGGCGATGTTCAAAAGATATTTAAGAATTGAAATCTAAAGGAACCTTTAAAGCAATTGAGCAGCTATTGGATAAAAGGGAAGATCCTTGTGTGAATAATCAGGAGAGAGAGGGTAGAAGCAGATGATCAATTTATAGAACGAAAAGAGGTTGCTACCGGTGTGTTTCAGAGGTCTTTGCTGGGACTTTATTGTTCCACATAATTAAATAATCTAGAAAAGAAGGTAAAAAGTGAGGCGATAAAATTTGAAGATGATATGCAGAATACTCTGCTGTTCTGCAGAAGAGAAAAGATGAGGGCTGACTTTCAAGAACTGCAAAAGCACCATGTGAGTATGAATAACAGAGCAATTAAATGACACGTGAAATTTAGTAGAGACAGATGCAAAATGATGCACATCAGAAGCCTCCTTGTCCAGCAGTTTTACCTTTATAAATAAGATGTGGGAGACTCTGAGCTGACTGCTGTCTCTCAAAAATGAGAGCTCATTGTATGAAGACCTCAGTTTGATGCTCGGGAGCAGACAAAAACCCCATGTTACTGTACCACTGTGTAAACCTATAATGCACCACTGTTTTTAACATTCTGTGCAGCACTGAGCTCCCCTGCTCAGCAGATATTAAATCGGTTAAGGGTTAATAATGACCAAGGTGTGCAACCCAGCTTCCATACACGGAACGAGTGTACCGGCTGGGACTCTTCAGCCTGGCAGAGAGATGACACGGGGATGTGGCAAAGGTCTACAAAACCACACGTGGCCTGGAAAGGGTGAATACGCATCGACCGTACTCACACCAAGTTTGGAAATAAAAGGAAACCTTTCACCTATGGTAATGCTAGAAAGCTGTATGTTGTCTTCCAAATGCACCACTTTTTCCTGTACAGGATTGAGGGGCCACCAAACAAAGTCAGTGGGAGCCGGAGTCAGAATAAACAAAAGAAATTCTCTGCTGAAAATAATTACAAGGTGGGAGAACACTAAGGGGAAGTACCATGTAAGTTTGCCGTGTTCCTACACTTCTCTGTCAGCCCCTGTTGAAGGTAGGATGCTGGCCTAGGTAGATCCTCCTTCTGAATCAGTCAATCTTTTCTTCATATGTAGGAAGAAACAAATTCTTCCTGCTCTTTTTCAATACAAGAAGAAGGGAGTACCAAAGAAACCTAGCATGGCAGCAGGTTCAAAAAAGATGAAAGGACGTGATTTTCATGCAGGTAGTTCTAATGTACATATGTACACGTGTCTAATGTACCTGATCTAATTCTGCAGCGAATATTTTCCATGATACGTACTTCTGCTAAGGAACTCTTCTGTGCAAGATGTCATGGTTGCCAAAGGCGGACACGGGCAAATTCATTGAAGGAAAACCCATCAAGGGTTATTAAATCTCTAGGCAGTTCTCCTGCAGCAAATCCTTAAGCAAGAATTGTTGACAGCTGAAAGACTGTTCTGGGGAAGCATCACTACATCCTTGACTTTTTATTGAACTGCTCCACAGGCATCCTTGATTGGTCCCTGTGATAGGCAGGGTGCCAGGCAAATTGAGCATTTTGACTGATTTTGTGTGGCCTTTCTTGGCATCTGATTTTCTCTTGCAGTGATGTGAAGAACGTGTGTGTACATCTGTAAGCCTGATCTTCCAAAACGTGGCCTTCAGGATAAAGCTTTTTTTCTTTTTTCTTTTCTTTTCTTTTTTTTTAAACAGCCAACTGACAGCTGTATATTGGATACATCAGCTCTTATATTTTCATCTCTGACACCAGAAAGAGCTTTTTCCCAGGCACACACAACTGACTGAGATGCAAGTCTAATTCTTTTTGTATAGCTTATCATTCTGCATAATTTAAATAAGCCTACCGCTGTGCGCTACTAAGGTGGTCACTGCTTTTTAGCTATGGTCTCTCACGTTGGTGGTGAACACAAGCATGGCCTGCCAGTCACCCAAAAGTATGTTTATACATATTGGCCAGCTCTTCACCTTGTTCCATTTTTTTTTCTTCCATTGAATAGCTGTATAAAGGGAAGCAAAATATTTATGTTTCTATAGCTATGGCCTGCAAACATTGTGAATTGTATCTCAAGAACCAGTCAAACATAATTTGGATGGTATCTTTATAGATGTGAATCCTAGCTGTGGCGAAGATTTCTTATGCTGAAGCAAAAGAAGCTTTCATTCTAAAATATTGTGTTAACTTTACTGCAGTTTGCCATATCAAACAGAAAAGAGCCTCTATCGCCCGTTTGCAAACTCTTGATACGGTAAAATTGTGCTTTCAGCTTTTAGCTAATTTTAGCACTTTAGTCTCACAATTCCAGTTCTAATATGTTTCAGCAGCAGAGGTGATGGGTCTGTGAATTGGAGAGATGAAAACCAGAGAGCGTCCCTAAAGTGGGGAGATGCAGTTCCGACAGCCGATTTGCTTACACTAGCAGATGTTTCCAAGCTTGCCTGTCAAAGAAAAGCGGGATTTTCTAGGGCTGTATCTGGAGGTTATTGTCCTGAAGTATTTAAGCTTTGCAGCTATGCAAGCAGAGGTTACTTAGGCCTAGGAGCTCTGCCTGGCAAAAGGGAAATGCGCTGCTATACTGGTATGTAGAAACTACTCTCACCTAGAGAGGTTATAGTGACCATGCTTGATTATTAAAAAAAGAAAGTAAGACATGATACAATTGTTAAATTAGAACATTTGCATTGTTTCCTAGAATTGTCTTTGATTAGTGGTGAAACAAAGGGTTTAGATTATAACGTAATGAAGCTAATACAATGTAAGTGCTGATACAAGTTTGCTAGAAGTAATTTAGCTAGCTCATAGGAGTTACACTTACTATCCTACTGAATGCACGTAAGAGATGCCTAGGAAATTGAACTGTAGAATAGAGCAAATGAAGTGCAAAAGACATATTAAAGGTGCTTTTTGGAGCTTTCCTGGAATGATGTTTTTTGGAGACTGTGTCATGTAGTTCTATCAAGTCATGTTAAGATCCAAAAGGTAGATAGCTGCCTTTATTTTAAAGCATAATAACTTTATGGTTTAACCCCAGCCAGCAACTCAGCACCATGCAGCCGCTCACTCACTCACTCCCCCTCGCCCCAGTGGGATGGGGGAGAGAATCGGAAAAATAAAGTAAAGCTTGTGGGTTGAGATAAGAACAGTTTAATAGCACAGAAAGGAAGAAACTAACAATGGCACTAATAACAACAAGAAAATGACAATAATAATAAAAGGGTTGGAATACGCAAAACAAGTGATGCACAGGGCAATTGCTCACCACTCGCCAACCTATGCCCAGTTAGTTCCCGAGCAGCGCTCCTCCCCCCAGGCCAACTCCCCCAGTTTCTATACTGGGCATGACGTCCCATGGTCTGGAATACCCCATTGGCCAGTTTGGGTCAGCTGTCCCGGCTGTCTCCCCTCCCAACTTCCCTGTGCCCCTCCAGCCTTC
>JAVKLA010000008.1:31496588-31569429 GCA_034782735.1 Sagittarius serpentarius
TCTGCTCCGGCGCCTGGGGCACCTCCTGCCCCTCCTGCTCCGCTGACCTGGGGGGCTGCAGGGCTGTTCCTCTCACACGTTCTCGCTCCTCCAGCTGCGGTTGTGCAGTGTTTTTTCCCCCTTTCCTAAATACGTTGTCCCAGAGGTGCTGCCACCGTCCCCGATGGCCTCGGCCTTGGCCAGTGGCGGGTCCCTCTTGGAGCCGGGGAAGCTTCTGGCAGCTTCTCACAGGAGCCGCCCCTGCAGCCCCTCCCCCGCTGCCAAACCCCCACCACACAAACCCAAACCAATGCAGCAGTCACTTTTATCTGCCTGTCTATGCAGCCTTATGGCTGACAGCAGAGGAGCTACTAACATTGGAGGCTGTTTTTTCCTGGATTGCACAGAAAATGAATGTAGGCTTTGTAATTTTAGTCTCTGGAAACAGATATGTGTTAGTAGGCTAAGCTGTCGTGTTGAAGACATGCAGCACTAAAATCTTCAGTGGAGGTAATCCCTTCTGTTTTTTTGACAGATCCATTTTTACCAAAAATCTCTTGGTGTGAAAAAAGTGAAACTCTCGCACTGGAAGTTTGTGCCTGCAGACAGCAAAACACTGACTGAGCGACAGGAAAAATATGCAGCCTCATCTGGCTTGCCTGGGACACTGGATGTCTCACCCCAGCTGGGGATCCCATGGCTCCCGTGCACAGTCCCCGTGGCTGTGGGGCTGCCGAGCTGCCCGAGCTGGTGTGCAAATGCATCCATTCCCCGTGAGGTGATGAGCGTGCACGAGTCTGTTGGGCTGTGCACACGCATCAAGACCCAGGTGGGTTTCAGGCAGCCCTCGGCCCCCTCTGCTGAGGGGTGAAGCGGATGACCTGCCCGGTGAGACTGCAACGATGGAGGGATGCTCCAGACAACGGACCGTCCTCAGACAGCAGCTTGCCTGCATTCGGGGTGACACAGTACTGCTGGGGCAGGGGGTAGGCCTGGCCCTGTGGAGCACGTAAGAGCATGATGTATGTTTGGGATGTCCAAGGTGCCCTATATAGGGAGCGTGGGAGACGAGCTCCTTGACTGGCACTCCCACCGGGTAGTGCTCAGCCCACGAGGACACTCGAACTAGCCTATCGGAAATGCTGAACAGGGGAAGGAGAGTCTAAATTTTGCCTTCTACCTGGCCTGGAGTGCTTATTTCAGGTCCAAAGTTTGGCTTCGTCACGCATTCAGAGCCTGCCGTGGTGGCTTTTGCTTGCCGCCGTGGGCCGGAGCCCTCCTTCGTGGGCCGTGCCCCTGCGCAGGGCTGGAGGGCAGGTGGGTTTGTGAGGAAGGGGAAGGAAAAGGGTGAGTCACCCGCTCCTGCTTTTCTGTCTTGAAACTGGGCTGTCATGGAGCCTGAAGTGCAAAAGGGAACAGAAACGGAGGCGAGACGGAGAGTAGCTGCAGCCCAGAGGGGTGGTTTGCGCTCTGCTGCGTCCTCGATCATCTACGTTTTATGGGACTCAAAATTCAGAAATTATCTAGGCTTTTAACTGTTGAATATGTGATATACATGCAGCATCTTGTGATGAAAGCCTTTGATTCTTCATGATATTCTGAGACGTCTTCTCCAGAATTACTGAAGTTTTTATTAGTAAGGAATGCAATGAACTCCCCTCGGAAGCTGAGTCATCCAGTGACTGTTTCTAAAAAATCCTAAGCAGTCACTCCGGATCTAGCTCATCAGGTGCAGGGTGAGTTGGCAGCCAACCTCATTTGTTCAAAGCCAGGGTAAAAGCAAAATACAGAATTACTTTATAAAAGGGAGGAAACAGTACTTTCCAGAAAGCAGGGCGTTTAAGAAGGTGAATGTGGGCAATTATCCAGGCAACGAAGATAACCATGTCATATGGTGAAAGAGATGGTCGCGAAACACGTTCAGGAAAATAAAATATGATCAATGTCTAACTTTTCCACATGCTTCAGTCTCTGACCTTGTGTATCTGAGAACATCCTGCTTATCAGTCCCAGAGTGATTATCGCTGCGTGCCATGTGATGGAGATGTCATCAGACTGCTACTGCAGTGCCTAAATTAGTCTCTGCCAGTTGCAGATAAGATGTGGTCGGAGTTACCGGGGCATCTTCCAAGGGAACGCCAGGGCCATAGCTGTCCTTTGGCCATAGCCTCGCCGTCTGAAGCGGTCACATCCCTCGCTGCTCCCTGCAGCGTGTCACGGCTCCCTCCCAAAGGGCTCTGCCCCTGAAATCTGCCCACCAAGCTGCTCATGGGGTCATTTCTACTCTGCTTCAGTCCGTATGGGCTGGGTGAGCAGAGACCTCCTGTTTCAGGTGTCTACAGTACCTGCCCCAATGACCGAACGGGGTTAGGGAGCTCACACAAGCCGCTCTGCAGGCAGACCTTGGCAGACCAGGAAACAGCTGGGACGGTAGCCAAAGTGGCCGGTGCAGCCACAGCTGGAAGAGGACACCTATCCACAGGCCTAGGTGCTACGAGAGTTGGCAAAGTCTAAATTAGGCACCTGTCATCTCAGGAGGGTCCTAATTCACCATCACACTGCACCTTGAAAATTCACTTAACGTCGATCTCTATCAGGGAGCTTTTTAAGCTTACTTTGCTCTGTCAATGCAAACGTAGGCAAACTTTTAAAAACACCACTCGTGGATTTTGTGCTCACCCCGGAGACCAAAGGTGTTAGACTAGTTCCTAGCTAAGCTGGTTTTCTGTGTCCTTTTGCATGCTAAAAAAACCACCCGCTGAGCTGCTTGCAAGCTGTACGTACCTCCTCCACGGGCACAGGGATTTATGAGCTCTGATAACACGAGTCTTTGCAGCCACTGCACGTTGACACCACGACCCCGCATGGGGAGCACGCCCAGAGGACTATTTTGCCTGTTCTCAAGCCACGTGTACAACTGGAGTGAAAAGTGATAAATGAGAATCGGGCACAAGTGGCCAGTGGAGGAGAGATTACCACAGAATCATAGAATGGCTTGGGCTGGAAGGGACCATTGAAGGTCATCAAGTCCAACCCCCCTGCAGTGAGCAGGGACACCTTCAACTAGATCAGGTTGCTCAGAGCCCCGTCCAGCCTGGCCTTGAATAAAATCATTACCTGAAAGCACTTTGGAGCGTAAACAACTATGAATGTGGGTGACGAGAAGGTTTTCTGGGAGACTTCGCATCTGCTAAGCAGCCATGTGTGGACTCCTAACCTGCTGCCGGTATGAAATACAACACAGCAGCCAGAAAGCACTCGAATGCGTCTGGTCCACCTGCATGTGCTGACAGCACGAAAGAGGAATAAGCAAGTTGTTATACCTATAGTATGTGTAGATACCTATTTCACAACTGCAGTGGGCTCGGAGCACCCATCTGTGCCGTCAACTCCACTGAGAAGTGGTGAAACATTAAGGGGGAGTAAGGCATTCACTGCAGCCACTTACCCGTGTCCTAACAGAGCTATGTCTTCTGTTCCTAGCAAAATTCAAGGAAAATTAGTCCCTCGACTTTGTAAACTCAAACTATGAACTGAATGAGATTACACACCAATTCGTAGCAGCCTCCTTACAATGTTGGTCCTTCTGTGATTTCTGCATGAAAAGTCTGGGAAATAAGCCCAGCACGTGTCCCCTCCGTAATTCCAAGAACTACATCTCTAATGATCCATGTGAAGTTCACACAGGGATCTGCTCTAATATTTTGAGCAACCCTGATTATTGAAAGCACATATATAGAAGCTTGGGCTCAAATACAGAAATCCAGAAAGCTTCCCAACATGTCACATGGCTGCACAGCCTCTTTCATTGGGGGAAAATTATGAAAGATTGCCATGTGATTGCTAGCACCACTCCTTGAGCTGAGAACATTTCTCTTTTAAGAAGACGTAAGGCCTCTTAATCAGGATTTACTTCCCTTTCCTACTGCTCATTGCTTTTCTGTGGCTTCTGCATAAATAGCACTTGGGTTTTGCATCAACTTTTTGTGTTTTTTCTTTCCACTAACAAAGCTGAAAGTTGTAAGCAACAGCAAGCAGAAGAAGGAAATACTGAACACACCAGAAGGCACACGAGCTGAGGTAGGACAAGATTTGTCTGCTTTTTCTGGTGTAGAAAAAAATGGTTGCAATGATTAAAATACAGCCTACTTATAGTTCTTCTTATCACTCGCAGTAAGCTTTTTGTTTGCCAGAAGCTGGGATCGTTGACTAAACTTCTCTATGGCAAAGCTGGTCCTGAGAATCTTTTTGGCAGAAAAAAGGAAGCATTTATGTAATTAGGATTGTTTGCTGGGTGGAAGATAACCACCAAGTTGTGGATTTGATTAAGTGAGTCTCATTTTTTAACCAGAAGAAAAAGATATATTTGGGTTATGGCAAACTTTTAAAATAAAAGTTGTTAAATGTCAGACTCAATTTTTTTTTCATTATTGTGCATGTGGAAAGGTTAGTAAAATGCCATGTTTTCATGAATTTAGTGTTAATTCTAAATATCACATTCTGTTACATTTACTCTTGGTAATGCAGCTCCTGAAACACAAAGTGAATGCTAGAAAGACAGCCAACGGGAACTTTAAAAAAACACGAGAACTTCTGTTTTTCTCAGAAGTACAGTGGTAAATGCAAGTGGTCTCCTATATAGCAGAGATACCATAACTGCCTTCCTGTTTGGGTAATGAACACGAGACTGTGGTGTCTGGGGTCGTCTTCGGACAAAAGGTGATGGCGATTGATGCAGAAAGCGTCTCTTTTTCCTGGCATACAAGAGGATCTATGTATTCATCACTTAACAGAGCAAAGAACTGTATTTTGAATGAACAACCTGATTTCCCCATTCAACTTTGTGTAGGCAGAACACCTTATTAAAAGTAGGTTCTTTGGTAGTTCCTCATGTTATAGTGAACACAGTGCAGGAAATCTGAGACCAGCAGTTTGGAAATGGAGAGTTTCATGTTTACACATTTAGAGACAGTGAAGGTTTCATATTTACACCATTAGCAGCAGCACCCCTCCACCACACCTCTTCAAACGGAGCGTCCTTCTGTCCAGGCATGGCATAGAAATCGATCCTGTTGTCTGCTGAGATGCTGGGTGATTTGATTGACTGCCCTCCGCTAGAACTGGGGGTAGCCCAGGGCTGCTGGCTGTCACCACTTTCCCGGTAATAGCTTTTTGACATACAGGGTGGTATCTTTGTATTAATACCACTACGGGCATTAGTTTCACTTCACCAGCAGGAATTAGGTGTAACACAGTGAAGTCAACTGTGGTTGTTACACTGCCAGGAACTAGGAGCCAATTGTGACTGTAAGAAATGTGCTGGCAGCTCAGACCGACGTCCATCTAGCCCAGTATTCAGTCTCACGGTGGCAATAAGAGAGGCTGGTTAGAGACAACAGGAGAGCCTGATCACCTGCCTGATCACCTTCCAGAGTGCTTTCCCCTTGCATTTCCCCAGCTTCCTGACTGCTGTCCATGGGCACTGGGGAGTACATCCCTGCCCAGTCTTTTGTTTCCTATTTCTTGTCCCTTGCATTTGTCTGATCCTCTTTTGACCCTGCTGAGCCCGCTGCCTGCACTGCCTTCTGCGGCAGCAAGCTCCCAGCACTGCCCGCTCCTCGCTGCGCAGAGGAGCACCCTCTTTTATCTGTTTGAAAGCAGACTCTCAACAACTCTGCTGAGCACCCCAAGTCCCAGTACTGTGGGACGCTATGAATAACAGGGCACATTCACACTATCCACCACCGTCATGACTCTGTAAGCCTTGACCACATCCTTCTTCAGCCTCCTCCTTTCCGTACCAAAGAGTCTCAGGCTTTTTAGTCCTTTCTCATGCCCCTCTCTGCACCTTCTCTAACTCCATAATCTCTTTTCTCGATGTAGAGACCAGAACTGCTCACTACAGGGATGCATGGAGATTTTATACAAGGTGATCCCCTACTAGCCTTCTTGATGATGCCCCTCATTTTGCTCACATTTTTGGTTGCTTCTGCTATTGCAGCCAATGCAGAAATGACTTCAGTAAATGGCCAAGGATGCCAAGGCCACATGTCCTTTCCTGAATGTAACGGCCAGTTTCAAGATCATATCGTGCAGGCATGGTTTAGATTATTTTTCCCAGAATGCACCACCTTACATTAAAATACACTAACGCTTATCTGCCACCCGTTCAGCATGGCATCTGCCAACCTGGATAACTGTCTTCTGCAGGTTATTGATAAAGATATTGAATAAATCTGGTCTGAGTACCAAACCCTAGAGGACCCCACTGCTGATTCATTAAGCCCCACACTTTGCTTCTTACCCTTCAGCCAGCTTTCAGCCCACAAAAGAACGTGCCTTCCAGCTCTCTGGCAACTTAGTTCCTTAAGAAACCCTTGGAGCAGCGCTTTGTCAAAGGCTTTGACAAATGCGACCGTATAAATGCATACATATCCATATATGCATGTAAAATGACCACTGGACCCCCTTCATCCATCACCCTCACAGCCCTTCAGCGGGTGAGTGGGGCAGGATCTCCCTTTTCAGAAGATGTGCTGACTCTTTCTCAACAGAATGGCATTTCAATGAGCTCAGCGCCTTCGTTCTTCATTACAACTCCCCGACAACGTGCCAGCGGTGGGAATCGGTCTCAGCGGTGGGTAGCTCTCAGCACTGAGACGACCGACTCATGGCCCACAAGCTGTCCTCTCAAGCCCTGCTTGTAGATGAGAGCTGCGCTGGCGGCACACCGGTCCCCCGGCACAACGCCTGATTGTAATGGTGGGTTACGTGCCTTGGCCGGCAGTCTCACAGCTGAGATCCTTCAGGATACTCGTAGGAATGCCATCTGGTCCTGATTACTTATTGGCCTCTCACTTACCTGGTCGGTTTAATACTTCCTGCGCACGTCGTTGAGTGGAGCTGGCTCCGCTGACCTGTTTGCTGCACCAGGCGCGAAAATACCCCAGCGTCTTTGGCAGGGAAGAGTGAATTCACTGAGTTTCTCTGCTATGGCCTTGTTGTCCCTACGACATTTGCTGCCGCCAAGGAACCCTGACAGTTCCCTCGCAGTCTTTCATCTTTCAGTGGGTTTGCAAGACTTACTGTCAGCCTGAGCATCCTTTACCAGGTGATCTTCCCTTTTGTTTTTTTAATGCTCTTCGTTTCCTCTCCGTATTTGATCTGCCATGACACAGGCTTTCCTGTTCTGCCCATCTGGACAAGCCTTCTGCTTTCTAAATGGTGATTTTTTTCCTATAAGAGTCTTGCTAACTATTCTACTGATGGACATTGGGCTCAATATTTATTGAAATGTCTATTTCTTTTGGAATGTAGGCTTCTAACACAAGCTTTGTTGAATTTTCTGGTTTTTCTTCTAAACAACCGCCAAAATTATGTAGGCTTCTTCCTTCTGGGACTGCTGCTCTGTCCCACAACACCGCCGAAACTAGCTCTGCTGTGATTGCCAGTACAGCGCTCCCTCCACCAAAACGTGCTTGAACTAGGACCTGCGCAGCGCTAAAGATCAAACGTAGAATAGCATCTTGTGTTGTGGATTTCTTTGCAGGACTAATTATTCTAGGAATAAGGCATTTGTTGCATACGGACTTTATATCTCGTTCTGTTGCAGCATCGCATCTTTATACAGGCACCCAAAAATCTCCTGCTGTTGCTACCTGCTTTCAGCTTCCTCCTCTCACTTAACATTTTCTGATGACTGTCATCATCACGATGAGGAGTTTGGTGGTGCATTCCTAGTACTATATTTTTATTATTAGCATATGGGATGTCTGCCTACAAGAACTCTGCAGTGCTTCTCTTCAGCCATAATATTTTTATGCTGTTGCAGGTTATATAGTCCTTCATGCACAGTGCCACTCCTCCCCCTGTACATCCTACACTACCATTACCATAAAGCTGGTAGCATGGCAACACAGGCTCTCAGTGATTATCCTCTCTCCTGCAGGTCTCTGAAGTTCCCCTTGCACCAGGGCTGCTGTCTCATGCCAAGCCTGCCAGCTCCTCTGTCTCATTTTCAGCTTTGAGCATTGGTGCAGAATTGCATGCAAGATTTGCTTTTGATCAGTCACTTAAGACAGCCCAGGCCAACCAACTGGATTTGTGGGCAGTTGGATTTACCTTCCCTAGTTGTTGCAGCTGGGCTTTATTTCCCTCCTGGCCTTGTCAGAGGTACACTGGATGTGAGTTCACTGCCCTTGCAGGTCTCGTCAGTCCAGCCCACTTGCTCTCCCATTCCCATCAGCTCCCCTGTTGTTTCTAATTAAATACTCCTCTGCAAACCTTTCAGTCTGCAGCACCAGCAGCCTGGATCCTCTCTGGGTACGGTGCAGTCCCTCATTCCGGTAGTGCCTGCCTTTATCCCGAAAGATCCCTCAGTTCCTTACATCCCTAAATCTGTCCTCTCTGCTGCCTCATCCATGCAATGAAACATTGGGTCTGACCTGAGCTTCTCTCGTCCCTTATAGCTGAGCCCCAAAGATCCCGCCTCCATCTCTGGTGCCCACAATGACCACAGCCACCCCCCGCTCCTCTCCCGCACCCCCAAGCCATCTGCGCAGACATCCCACGAGGTCTGCTCCCCGGGCAGACCTGCCCCTGCCCTGCTCCTCCTGAGTCACTCTTGCCTCGAGACAGCCAGCCTCGTCCCTCCACGTCCCCAGCCCCTTACCCTGCGCACGCGCCGACAAAACCTGCCCCGGGGCAGGCGGCCATACGCGTCATACGCTGGGCAGTTTACAGGGTAGCCCCTACTCTGCTGCTAGACTGCTACTTGCATCCTGAGCTTAAAATGTGATGGGTTTGGGGCACTTTTATTAGTTTAGTGTCTCCTCCAATTAAACAAATCTCCTCTTACTTTTACTCTATATCAGTTCCCCACCTGGGTTGCACACCCATATGTTTGTTAAGGGTGTTAGATTCACCTTGGGCAAGGAATGTCTTTCTGTTATCCCCTTAGCTTAAATCACACTCAAGCCAGGCTAAGATAAAAGGTAAAATATTTCTTCGTAACAAATATATATAATTTATAATATGTATGTAATTTATAATGAAAGGTAAATATTTATTTATGAAATCCGTACTAATCAAGCTGTAAATGTTTCTAAGAGACTTTACAGAGGTGAAGAAAAGACAAAACCCCACACAAACTCTACATCTAATCTGCTTACAGGGCAGTTATTTCAGAAAATCCTCCCTTTTTCTTGCTCAGCTGATGTGCTCTTTCTCCTGCCAGGGTGATTGTCAGAGCCTTGGGACAAGTGTCACCTGCTTCTACTTGATAGCTTCCATCAGGGAAACTCATATATAGAAAAAAATCTCCTGCTAGAGAGTTTCCATCAGAGAAGTCTTGCAGTACCACTTAAGAGAGATTCCCAATTCAGATTGTCCCTTTCTTTTCCTCTTTTTTTCTCAGAGGGCTGTTAGATCTTACTACCAATCTCCCTTCTTTTGGGAGACCCTATAGGTCCATTCTCTCACCCAAAACCCACCCTGTTTGCTTCTGACCCAGGAGACTGTCTGGACACTTGCTGAAAACAAAGTTTATTGCCTGTCCTTAGATAGGTCTGTCTTTCTGTTTAGCTAGGAGCCATCTCCTAGCCTTAAGCCGGCTAGTGAACAGCTCTTGGCTTCAAGGAGGGGTAAAATTCTCCCCTTGTCCTCTGTGGTTGCTTGAGGCAGTCTTGTGTGAAATAGATCTTTCACTGCACCTTCCTTTCTACATTGATCTGTGTGTTAAAACGCAAGTAATGGGAGCATCTACATATCGTAGTTGCAGGGGTCGTTCCTGGCCCTCGGCTGAGGGCAGGCACCATGGTGGTTAACAGCTTTCAGCTGACCGGTCTCCAGCCTCTTAGAAATCCCACAACAGCTGGAAAGTTTTGTTTGGATCGTTTGGAAAGGAGTCTGAGTACTGGCTGTCTTACCAGGTCCAAGGAGGCTGAGTTTTCTCAATTGCACATGCACATCTAGTTTCCTAAAGGTCTTTAGCTGGATGGAGAAATGAGGAGCACAAAACCGCTTTAACGGTAGCTGTTAGCTAGATAACCTCACATGAGGAGCCTGAGCAAAGTGCCTCAGCCTCTGTGCCTGTAGTGCTCTTCCTAGGGTGCAGGGACCCAAGGGCTTTTCATCAACTGAATTTCCATTGCCCCAATCCTATCCTTCAGGAGGGTCTGGCCATAAGCCATCACTCGTAGTGCTCAGCAGGGCTTTGAATTTGTCCACGCTCCAAGTTCTTCATCCACATTTGACTCCTCTAACTCATAGGTTTCACACACGATAGGAATGCTTCAACAGGTGGCAGATGTCTTCACTGATAATTCTCTTGCGTTCTGGAGTTTCTAAAGGCAAGGATGCTTGGGCCATAGGAAAACACAGTCAAAAGGGCTCCTCCCTTTGCAGTACCTCGGGCTGTGATGTTTCCCTGCAAAATGGCGAGATCAGATTCAATCAGGAGGAAAGCTGGTCCTTGAACCCACAGAGAAAATGTGTGTCGGACAGTTGCTTTGTGCAGAAAACCAAAACCATTCAAAACTCCTCTGATCGCAAAAGATTTGTTCTTAGGAACACGAGGTCCTCCCCTCCACGAGGAAAGAGGATCTCAAATGAGGAGATTTTCTTTAGTTTACTGAGTCTGGGGCGTTCCTGAGCCCCAATATCCAGTTTGCCCATTTCCAATCTTCAGCGCTCCTAAGCTCAATAGATATTATCTTTATTTTCTGGAGGGATAATTTCAGGCATTGCAGGGATGGGTATGAAGTTGGTGTGAGCAAATGTCACGCTCCCATCTCACGACAGGGGGTTAAATCCTGTTCCTTGGGACCCCAGCCCAGGGGTGGTTCTTCCCACGCCCCCTGTCACAGTGGGGACGGACAAAAGGTGACTGCTGGGGCACATCTGGTTGCTATATTAAGGGATCCAGATGCACTCTGAGACACTGCCCTGAAGATACCATGGGCTGCTCTGAACACAGCTCAGGCTCCCACACCGTGTCTTGAATGCGTAACTTAGCTCCCATTTACAGCACCCTGGGAATACAGCGCTGGGTAACTGGGAGTCCAGAGCACCCAAATCTAGAGCCCACTTTTCCTCCTAGGGAGACTCCACCTGTGCAAATAAATTAATTTCGAATTGTGAAACCAGTGAGGTCCAGAAGAAGAGATATGACGGAGTCGTGCACCATCAACCCGTTACCACTCTCACTGGGAAAATGAAAAGCTTCTCTTTCATGCATCTAGAAATGGCATGTAGTTTGGGGTTTTAGGCTAATATTTTCCATGTCCATTTCTAGAATATGTTGGCAGATGCAGAGATGGAATCGCTCCCACTATTAAACAAGCAACAATACTGAAACCTTCCTTTCAAAATACTACTGAGCTGCAGGTCAGCTGAGAGAAGAAATCGGGAGTTCAGCAAGGAAATAGGCTCTAATAAGAAAAAAAAGTTCTTTTTTAGAGTGTTTTAGTGATGAATGGTTTGGATTTGATTGATTTATAGCTCCATAGGGGGAAAAATGTCACTCTCTGTGAACACAGCCCATTTTCTCGCAGGCCATTTTCATTAGGGCTGCGAACATGGGCTGCTGCAGTGTGTGTATATGACTGTCTGGTGCAGAGCAGTTGAGCACAAAAGAGGTTGAGACAGTGGTAAATGAAGGAAAGGCCACCCCCCAAAAGAGACGTAGAAAGCCATCAGAAACTTACAAGAAAGAAGAAATACAATGTAAGGAGGAAGGAGTTAAAAAGGAACTATGCATAACTAGCACGGTAGTCCTGAATAGCTGAACTCCCTGCCTGGCCTGTAACCCAGCACTCACACCACTTCTTTTTACTTCGGCAGTAAGACAGAGAGCCTGGATCTAGACCATGAATATTTCCAAGATGGCACTAGACGACAACTTCACTAACAGATCCTTCAACTGTACGATTGACAGCTTCAAGCAAGTCATTTACCCCATCGTGTATCTCTTTATCTTCTTCCTGGGTGCTGTTGGAAATGGCCTCTCCATTTATGTTTTCTTCCAGCCTTTGCAGAAGAAGACCTCGGTAAACATTTACATGCAGAACTTGGCTGTGTCAGACCTCATGTTTGTGAGCACTTTGCCATTTCGGGCCACATATTTCCTGTTGGGATCACGTTGGATATTTGGTGATATCATCTGCAGGATCATGACTTACACCTTGTACGTGAACATGTACTGCAGCATTTATTTTCTCACCGTGCTCAGCGTGGTTCGTTTCATAGCCATCGTCTACCCGTTCAAACACTGGAAAGTAATCAACATGAAGTATGCCAGGATAACATGCGCAGCCATATGGGTCTTCGTGCTGGCAGCCTCCAGCCCTCTGTTAAGCAAGGGAATCGCTGGGTACAGCAACCCAGCCAAGTGCTTGGACCTCCACCCCTCCAGCACGCACAGGCTCCTCTTGATGAACAGCTTTGTCCTCGTCGTGGGCTTCATTCTGCCATTTTGCACAATTATTGTCTGCTACATCTTTGCAATCAAAGCGTTGCTCAAGTCCAAGACTCCGCAGCGCAAGAAGGCGGTCAGTCACAAGAAGGCACTATCAACCATCATCATCACTCTCATCCTCTTCCTCCTCTGTTTCCTGCCATATCACATACTGCGAACCGTCCACCTGATGTACAGCAGCTGCAGCCGGGCCAACATGCCCATACACAAAGCACTGGTGGTCACTCTCTGCCTTGCTGCCATGAACAGCTGCCTCGATCCCGTCCTCTATTACTTCGCTGCTGAAAATTTCAAAGCGAGAATCAGGAGTTTGTACCGCAGGTAGCTGATGCAGAATTGCAAAATGGTATATATACGGTCCCGATGGGACATCTAGACTGGGTCCATCCTATTCAATGGCAGAGGCAGTGTGGTGCTAGCCAGCCTGTAGCCATGCTGCTCAGTGCCAGGTGCCTCTGCGGCAAAAGTGTCTTGGAGAGAGCTCATTGAGGATGGCCAAAACGGAGGCAGGAGGATCAGAGGTCAGGTGCCTGGGTGCGATCCCTGGTCCTGTTCTATTTAGCAGTGTAGGTATACCTCTGGTGTTCACCCTCCCAGGACAAAGGATTGAAAGGGATTTACCTTGCTATTAGAGTCCATTTATTTCATTTCCCAATACTCAGGCAGTGACTTGAAGGGAAACAGCTCACCTGACCACCTCAGTGTCTGTGTCTGGAGCTCTGTGCTCCGTTTCCCTGTGTGTGCAGAGGTGCATGGTTCAGATGCTGTGATGCCCAACAGACTCGTAGGGCCCTGCCAGTTCCCTTTGCAAACGCCGGCCAAAGGTCTGCACGTAACCGAAATGTAAAGCATCACTGATACTTTCTGCTGAGGCTGACTTACAAAGTCAGCAGAAAGCCAAACAGGACCCGGCACTGGCTTAGGCTGTTCAGAAGGCATTAACATTTCTAAATTTTCCATTCTGAGGAGGCCACTCAGGTATTTTGCTTATCATTTCACTGATTGCCAAATGAGATAACGATTTCAAGCAAACAGCATCGGCGTGGACCACTATGAGTAAGATGACTGCTGGCAGTGAGGGCAGGATGCGGGCACACGGAGCGCCGGGCTGCACTCTGCAGCTCTTCTTCGCGCGTGCACCGATTCCTTTGAGGTCATTGCAACACTTGTTTTTACGCTCAGTGTTGGCAGTGCTTTTCTGAAAGCCGAGGTTAGGCAGCTCAGTTCCCATGCAGAGATCCAAAGACAAACTTTAAAAATTACTTTGGTCCAAATGGGTAGATAGGGAGCGGTTTCCTCCGCACAAGTAAACCAGTCTGACAGCAAGCTGCTGCCAAGGACATCCCTAATCCCTCACCTCCTGCCTGCTCTGGGGAGGAAACTGGTCTCTTTTTTCATAGGATTAATTTCCAGTCGCTTTGAACCCCCTGACATCAAATACGCACCAATGCAACGGCGAAGCACTAAGCCAGGAACAGGAGGAAAGACAGGCGGCAGAGGAGGAGGAGGAGGAGGAGGAGCAGGAGGAGGAGGAGGAGGAGGAGGAGGAGGAGGCCTGTTTTAGAAAGCAATGGGGAGCTACACCTATGTGTAATTTGGAAAATCTCACCAACTGGCTGCCTGCATTTTTAAGTCTCTGAATATTTTCTAAAATATATTTTCTAAAAATCAGTCTACTTGCAATTAAGTGAAAACAGGCTCCAAGCTCAGTCTGACCACATTTTGATTTTGTTTTTAATGACCTCATTTTTTAATAGAAAAAGACAAGAAGTTTTGCCATATTTTCCAGGAAAGCAACTTGTCCCATATGAACATGAACAAAAATGCTGAAAGCCTTCCCTCTCTGTGAAATCCACCCAAAGGAAGGTTTCTGTCAGTGAAGATACTTTCTTAATGCTCTGAACTTTTTTTGGAGAAGGCACTCTATAAACCAAACGTTATTGCTTCCAAACAAAAATAACTGCAACGAGCTATTTTCAGCTCTGTCTGAAATATGCAGAAAATAAATCATTGCTGGTCAGGTGGAAAAAGTACTTGGCAAATCACTGGGAAAGTCACATTCTTCTTGGCTATCTAAGGGTTATGTTGAATTGCAGAGTCAATCTATTTTGGTCACTTTATGCTGCCTTTGATATAAGCACAGAGTTTTATCACAAGTCTTCGCCAAAGTTCATGCCCCAAATCCTTATTTCTGTAGCTCAGTGGCATACCTGAGAGCTGACCTAATGATGCCATGTCAACCCCTGCAGTGCTCGGTCCCATGCTACCGAAGGAAAAGGGAATATTACCACTGGTTTGCAATGGGAATGGGATCAAGACAGTAGCCTGTGCAGAGAGACAGCGGACAAATAATTGGCAGGAAGGGGGCAAACTCTTTTTCTGTGGTTTTCCCCTGTCACGAGCAGACCTGAGCAGGGACAAGTGGCAATCTTAGAGCCTCTGATGAGATACTGTACACCTTATATACCACAAGGGAATGGAAATAATTAGCCACGGTCTAATCTCACTAATGTGTTTTTGTCTGTATCCATCCAATGCACCCTATTATCAGATAATTTTGCATCTAGAGGATATATGTATCTCACTTATGAGGTCACTTTTTTTTTGTATTGACCATGCTACAACTTCGTTATCAATTGAATTAACTGTCAAACCTGTGTTTTAATAAACTAGATTTACTAGTAGCTGGAGATATGTCTTTTATTGATTGCACAGCTAACAAGGAATCTTCTCAGAGTGCAGGGGGAGAACGACCAAGAAACAGATATTGAGTTTCTGTAAGTGGGCCATCATTTCACAAGACAGAAATGTCTTTGGAGGTGTGACAGCATCCTGCTGCCTTCTTCACTTCACCAGCAAAATAGTGGGGAACATCAGTCAAAACCTGGGGTGCAGATAAAGTAATAGATTTTTTTATTATGATTTACTTGCAAAAGGATTCAAGACCATCCTTGTTAGGGATCCTCACATGCAGCTTTAACAACACTTGCATAACATACCACGTGCCCATTTACTGCTGTTTCTCCATTTGGTATCCTTGTATGTCTCTACTCACGGAGCTGAAGACCAGGGTTCTGCGCTGTGGAAGTATCATAGTAAAAAATGTAGTAAAAAAAAGACACCATATTTATTCTGAAAAATAAAGCTCCCGACAGTTAAATTACTAGCAATGCCTCTAGGTCCCTCAAGGGACCACCAACCCCTTCAAAAGTATTCTGATATGTTTCCTCAATTTTCCAGGAGACAAAATCTAAGAACAGCTATGTGCATAGAAAGTTAAAGCAAAAGTAAACTTTTGAGCTTGAAGGAGACATAAGAACAGGAAATGAAGTCTTTTAAGAGACTGGCACCCCTAAGCAACAGCAAAAGTTCTAGTTTCATATGCATGTTTTCCTGTCATTCAGGGGAGCCCTGGTATTTCTAGATGAAAGTAATTTTTCTAGTCCAAAGCTACGCCAGAGACATAGAGAGATTTTCTGAAGTAAACTCGCTGCAGCCTGAACCACTTGACCCTCAGCACAAGGAAATCCCACTCTTCACGTTTGTTTTTTAGCCGTGGTTCAGGCCCATGTGTGGCTATGTTTGCCTGACGGAGTGGTGTCGCAGCGGGCAGGGGAGCATCACATTTTTATTTTAAGCAATGCATTATCCCATTTATTTTCATGATATATCCTCTGCCTTCCTCAACATATATCCTGCTGCCATAGCTTACATTTTGCTTTAGCTCCTAAGAGTGTCTGGAGAAAGGGGTGCACATTTTGCTACTCAACATCTCCTTCTTAGGTGCACTTTTCTCTGTGCTACAGCAGCATGTTGTGCTGGCAGCAGAGAGGCATCCGACTTTTCCCCCGTGTTTTAGGGCTGTTGGTCCTTTGGGATAGGCAAGATAGAAATGACCTTCTGCCCCTCCGGCTGGTAGAAGCAGAAGTAAGATCCATCCAAAATAACCGAGTGTAATTGCAGTCAGGAGGAGTCAGATGCTGTTTCAATAGTCACACCATCCCTGGATTAATGTTTTGATTTCCTGCATCATATTTGAGCCAGTTTAAATGACAGCCTCTGTGAGAGACAACGGAAATGAAGTGCAAGTGCAGATTCCCTGAGAGAGTCCAGCATCATTTCAGATGCTTCAGCTTTCCAGCCAGCACTGACCGTGACCTGCGACATGATACGACTGTCCTTGCATGGCTATGCAGTCCGGCACCTCTCACATAGTTGTGCTGTGTATATACAGGAATCTTTCCGGACATCTGCAAAGACAAGCAACATATTTAATTGCATCCAGCTGATGTTATGTAGTTACATCTGTTCGTCCACCAGTCCACAGCTTAAGGAGGCCAAAAAAATCAAATAGCTTCCTTTGTCCCAAATTCCCGTTTTGCCTTTCAGAAAAACTGGCCTGATTTCTACCACCACTTCCCCTCCTTTTGATTTTACAGCTGAAAGGATAAAGCTGCCTAACGTGGGTGCTAAAGACTGGTCGCTCAAGTCACATTCCTGCTCACAGGAGCAAAATTTGAGCTTTTATTTCTGAAGCCAGGAAATAAAGCTCTGGACCTTGCTCCACCACCCATATCGCCTCACGTAGGGCTTGAATGCTCAGAGTGGCAGCTGGCAGGTTTGCGCGTCACGTTTGCTGTCTGCATTTCCAGATGTCGAGATGATGAGCGTGTTAACTGTTGGATGATATTGTGTCTTCTTCTGAGCAGCTGTGGTAGATGCAACTGGGGATGATTCATTCAGTATGGAACGGTGTTTCATAACACACAAAATTTTGAGGAAGGAAATCCCTGAAGAGGGGATCTGCACTTTGTGAAGATGTTTCTTGTATTATTGCCAGCTTTCAGTTCTGGAGGCAGGGAGCCTGACCGTCTCTGGCAGGCCAGCTCCAGGCCCCTTCTGAGGTCCAGCCCCAAAAGCTCTCCACGGCAGAGAAATCCCTGCTTGCGTTTGGTTTCTCCTTGCAATTAGTCTCTCACCAGAGCTTCAGGATGTTTAAGGTGCTTTGCTCACTGCTGAGATACTGCTTGCACACTGCAAGTTAGCTTTTTTTCCTTGACAACTATGAGGACAAACAATCCAGAAAGAATGAGAAAAATAATCCAGCTCGAGAGCCATCATACATCTTCTGAAGGGCTTTATTACTGCAGCTGGGGCAGCCTCTTCTGGTGGTGCCTCACCGCTAAAAGAGAAAATATAAACCCAGGTCAGGAATGTGAGTATGCTCTAAAAAACAGTGCTCTCAGATTGGCGCTTTTTTTTTCTTTTCTTTTCTTAATTTTGAATCTCATTGAACTTAACCAAGACATTGAAGCATGGAGAATTCCCTTTATAAAGGTGCTAGTAGCCGCACAGGCACACCTAGATCCTCCAGAAGTGGAGGTGGTGTGTGGAGGCGACAGCTCAGTGCTGCTACACCAGCCTTTCACAGGCGCACAGTCGCTTGGGCAGTCCGTGGACCGGCGTAGGAGCACTCAGTCTGGCCATCCATGTTCGTGGACCTTCCTGTTCCCTGGGAACGCTCCAGCTACTCCTGACTCCATGCCAGCACAAACCCGGCCTGTGCATCAGCCCTTCCCACACCTTTGTGTCCTGTTTGCCACGGAAAGGAAAACCGGGTGCAGAGAGCCGCTGGGAAGGACACGCTCCAGCAGGCCATCGGCCTGCATGACAAAGGGAGCACACCCACGTGGCGTCTTTGGCCATACCACCTTCACGGAGTTCTTAGTACCAAGTACATTTCAAGACTGGCCTCTTCCAGCTTCCTTTCCCTTCAGTTTTCTGATTGCACTTAGGCAGCGATTTACGTTTGAGCTAGCTGGGCCTAGGTAAGTGAAGGTTGCTCTGGGAAGCGCAAGAGGGGATGGGCAGATGGCCCAGTTGGGGATGGCGTAGGAGAACATGTTGCCCCATTCTCAGAGGAATGGGACAGTCAAGCCAATGCTCAAAGACAAGGAAGCCAATGTCCACCTGCAGACCCTTCTCCAGGGTCTCTCATTTTACCATTTACTTTCAGGCCCATCGCAGCTCAAATAGCAGCGTGTGCTCTCACAGGGAGAGTCTATCGACATGCTTGCAAGGAGCACGAAGAGCTCAAGGCCTACTGACACGGTCTGTGGTGCCTTTTTCCTATTTTCTGACTATCTGATCTAAAGCTTGTGTGCCCTGTCTTTCTGGAGGGATCCTGCAGAACTGACTGAAAATCAGCAAAGCTCAGCAGCACATGAGGACGTGACACGGGCAGCCTGGCAATGGGGAGAAGAAAGTGTTCTTTGGGTTGTGCTATGGGAGGGCATACATGTGTAAATGCTAGACTTCCCTCAGACACCAATTCCAGTGATGCACTTTACACTGGTAACAGCTAAAAAGTGTTATTGTTGTCTCTCCCCAAATTATCTTGGGCTTCTCCAAAGCCATGAGTAAAACGCAGGCCTTGAAAGCCACCGCCCACCACAGAACTCTCCCATGGCCTTAAGCCAAGGCAGCACCCCAAATGCCTCTGGGTGGACGTTACTCCTAACCCATCATCAACTCTACTGACATGAGGGCTGCCAGCGTGCTGAGGCAAAGATACACAGCATCTAAACAGGCCTTTCCAAATACCACTCCCCAAGTAAGACCTTTTCGCCTGAATAAGTCAGCGGCAACTGCCTTTAAAAACCTCGGGATCTCTTCATGAAAGCCCTTAGGCAATTGTGTCTTCTTAAGTCATCTTCTAAAGCAAGACTGCTCACACAGCTACTCATTCAACCAAACCAGTTAAGCTCGATGAAGAGAAATCCACCCACAAAAGGGAGCTCCCAAACCAAAATACCCCCTCTCCTGTGTCATCTCCTGAGCCAGTACACCTTGCTGTTTCCACCCCTGCAGTTTATACCGCATCTAAGAGCAGGGCCCATGGGAAGACATGGCTTTGGAAACAGTCCAGGACATGTTGGCAGAGGCTTTGTACCTGGTCAGAAGAGAAGAGGCAAGGATGGCAGTCAGTCCTGCACCCCCTGGGCAGCCTGGCGGGGCAAGGATACCCTGACGTCTGCCCATCTTCTCTGTCCACCTCTCCACCCAAACAGGAATGTGACAACTTTCTTACTTTGGAAGCCCAATGAGTGGAGAACCAGAGGGAAAATTTTAAGCTAGATGTGACTAATACTGACTAAGGCACACCCAGCTGCGTGTTTCATAGGGAACCAGGGTCACAGGGCAAAGGGAAACCAAGAGTGAGCGGAATAGTGCCAGAGACTTTCTCAGAAAACAGCAAAAAGCGAGGAACTGATGAAACCATTACCAGGAACAGATAGCCATGGCAACATCGCCACTTCAGAAATTCATCTACTTTGAACCAGTATGCCAGGAAGCAGCCTCAGAAGTCACAGAGGAGTATGCCCCGGTTGCTTGGACCGGGCCTCAGTCAAGAACTTTCTTCATGTTTCATACTTGGTACATTTCAAGATGTTTAATTTCTGGCTTGTAATGGGCATGATCATCGCCATCACATGGTGCTATAATGCACTTGCCTTCGGAGTGCCCATCCTGATTCCTAATTTCTCAGTACGCATTTATTAGTCTTGGATTTTACGTTCAGCATCCAGTAATTAAAGGCAGCAGAAGAAAATTAAAATACCTTAACCATAATAAGTAAGAAGGTTAAGTATTTTCAGTCACGTAGTGCATTAAGAAAAAGCATGGGTATATATGTGTGTATATATATATACACACATATGCAGGCGCATACACACTCTCACATTTATTTATTTCTTTATTCTTATGTGTTTATATATTTATATACATGACCATAGATCTTAATTTGCAAAGTCAGCGAATACATATTTGGTAATCAGTGCCAAACTTCTCAAAATTAATGTCTTATGTAACCCTATTCCATTAATATCCCAGTAATGGATTTTAAAAAAGAAGACATTCAGGACTAGCCAGCCATCCCTACTCCACCATGAAATTGCAATGTAAATCTGAAGTATAAGACAGCGAAACTTTGGTCTCGAAGTGTTGTATCAAAATTCATACCTGCTCTGGTGAAACCTGTTCCTCACTTGGGGGAAAATACAAAAATGAACCCCAAAACCTCTTGTCCTACATCTTGTTAAATTTTGCTTGACATCCTTATTACGAGAGAATTTCTACTTCCAGTTTCACTGGGACTCCCAGTTTGGCCTGAGGTGATAGGTAAAACCTTTGACATACTGTGGTTTTTAAGAAGTTGACAAGCTGTCTATTTTTCACACACATGAAAACCATGTGGAAAAGATTTCAAAAATCTCTACTGACAGCTGTGAAATTAAGAACAGATTTTTGGCCTGATGCTGGTATAGTAAAACAATGTTTCTTGCCCTGTGGTGTACAGACCAGTGGGATCCATACACCCTTCGAAGAGACTACAGTATGTAAGAAAAAACATCAAATCTGCTGTCAATCAGATGAAATGTGCTGTTGGGGGGTTCACACCTCCAGAGGAAAGCAGAAAGCTGTCACAAAGCATCATTCCCAAATGTGGACATGTTCCTTCCCGAAATGCAAATGTCTCTGTTCAGTGCATGCACTACCAGCATGCGTAAACGAGAATGTAAAAGCAGCAAGGCCGAACATTAAATTTTGAGAAATTCTGCGCAAGCCCCATTGGAGCGTGTTGCACACTGGCTGGGTTCCTGAGCACTTCCGTTTATGTCAGGAAAAGAAAGAGATCTAGCAAAAATTCAAACCCTTCAACACCACACTGAAGAAAGTAAAGGGATTTTATTAAAATATTTAGGACTTTTAACCTAAACCCACTCTCTTCCATCAAGAGCAATGTTCCCAATTACAACTAATTTATCATTGTGGAAGGCGTCAGGAGAATTCCAATTTTTAAAGTAGAGTGAAGCGATGAAAACGTAATACCCCAAAATAAAGATGAAATAAAATTATATTGAAGACTCATGAGAGATTGAAATTGATTTGAAGGCCAATATAATCTTCCTCCAGCAGAAGACAGTATTATATCTTCTTCCCATACACAAATGTATAAGAAGCAATCAAATTTTATTGTTCCAGAAAAGATGTGCCATAAGCGGAGGTGGTAACAGAACACAGTCAGATTGTTCTGCTGCTCTGGGGACTTTTGCTCAGACACTGTGGGATTGCCCAGCTGCCTCTAGCAAATGTGGGAAAAAATAAGATAAGATGCAAACTGCACTGATGCTATGTTTTCAAAATCCAAGCAGGGTACCTCGCAAGTGCCCCAAAACAAGTAACACAGAAAATGATGTTAATAATTATCTTAATTTCTATGGGAGGAGACAGGTAAAAAAGTAAGTCTGAGCAGGGGGAGAAGTGAGTATGAAGACTGTAACTGTAGGAAGGTCAAATTCATGTTCATGGAGCTGTGTCTTGGTGTGGCCAGATGCTTTCCTGGTCCAAGCAAGATTAATTAAAAATAGTCAGATTATTTAGACCTTAATATTTCTGTACTGTTTTGTGATGTACAATAAACCTGCATGGGATGGGTGTGGAGAAAGAGTCCAAAGCTTGAATTAGGACTGTGTGGCAGTCAGCAAGACACTGCCTTAAAGAACAGGGATTTCCGTCTCATAAACCACACCAGGACAGAAATCTTAACAGGAGAAGGTTCAGAGAAATACAAAGAGGTCACACAGTGAGGATGTGCATTTAAAGCATCCAAAGCACATCTGCCTGCGGTCAGGTATAAAACTCCAGCGCAGGAGGTTCACCTCAGATAACCTTGGCTGGAGACGCGTGTCCCAAGCAGGAGGGCTGTGAAGAAAACCCCGGTATATTTTAAGAAAACTCTCCAGCGCATTAAACATGATGTCATTTGTTCCCATAAAATATAGCGCATAAGAAGGCAGAAATACTTTCCCCCAGATTTGCGATGCAAGAAACCGGCTCCACTTCCTCGACATTTCCCCAATGCGCCCCGCTGCGAGAACCGCTTCACATGGGCTCTATCCTTCCAGGTGGATTTTACTCCGTCCTTGCAAAGGTCGACTCCTGCCTCCTTCCTCCACCCTCCCGCAGGTTAGCTGCCTGCCGAGCGCTGCCTGCAGCCCGGCGGAGGCCGCTCTGCCAACCGAGCCTCCCCGGCACTATCGGCTGGCGCAGGTTACCTGCGCAAAAACCGGCTGCAAGGGACAGATATTAGGTCAGCGCTAGGGTCAGTCAAGATGTTGCCACCTGCTCCATGAGTCATCTTGCAAGAGAGAGGCTCAAGAGTTGTCTGCATTTCTGACACCTATGGTTGCCGATGGTTTCCTAATAAGCTGAGTAGTGGAAAACCAGCTGGGCTATCTCTTTTGGGCTGTAATTCAGATAATTTCTTCCGGAAGCACTGTAATGCGCGCTCTCTTTCTGCCGTTTCTGTTTGGGTCAGCCAACAAGCAGAACCTGCCTTGTCGCGCCACAGAGCAGTGGTGATCGCAGATGGGTGACTTCAGTGACAGTTTCTTTGCAGAGCCCTCGTCTAAACCAGCCGACAAGAGGCAACACAACTCTTTGCTCTGACTGCGCCTTGTGAAGGGGGTGCTGGCTCACTGCGGGACGATCAGAGAAACCAGCTGTGGGATTCACTGAGCTTCAGATGCCTGCAAGATAGACGAAGAAATTTGGGCATGCCCCTCTGTCCTGGTCTCAGCTGGGAGAGAGTTAATTGTCTTCCTAGTAGCTGGTACAGCGCTGTGTTTTGGTTTTAGGATGACAAGAATGTTGATAACACCCTGATGGTTTCCGTTGTTGCTCAGTCGTGTTTAGACCAAGTCAAGGACTTTTCAGCTTCTCAGGCCCAGCCAGAAAGAAGGCTGGAGGGGCACAGGAAAGTTGGGGGGAGGGGACATAGCCGGGACAGCTGACCCAAACTGGCCAGAGGGGTATCCCATACCATGGGACGTCATGCCCAGTATATAAACTGCGGGAGTTGGCCTGGGGGGAGGAGTGCTGCTCGGGAACTAGTGTCATTGTTAGTTTCTCCCTTTCCGTTCTATTAAACTGTTCTTGTCTCAACCTACGAGTTTTACCTTTTTTTCCTGATTCTCTACCCCATCCCACTGGGTAGCGGGGAGCAAGTGAGCAGCTGCGTGGGGCTTAGTGGCTGGCTGGAGTTAAACCATGACGCCCTCTTTATTCTCTACATAATTAGCAAAAGAGATGGGCATTTCCCCGCGCTGGCTTGTTCCACCCTAACGCAGGGGATGTATGAGTTGCCCCTGTTGACTTTAATGGCAGCTCAGGGTGATCAGCTCAGTCCTTTTTTTGTGTCTTATAGATAGCTGCACTTGGGCAAGACAAAACCCATCTTAAATCTCTCCGTTCTCGCTCATGAATACTGCAGGGACACAGCACTGGAAGAGATCTTCTGGGAAATGGTGCCATTCTGTTGCTAGCAACATCATCACCATATGTCCATGTACACAAACTGATCAGAGGCACCTGAAAAGCAGTTAGACTACTTACTATAGGAAAACATTTCTTTGACGCTCCTTTTCCAGGTGATGGCGCTTTGATGGCCAGAAACAATTTTCCAGTTTCCACTCTACATGCAGTCATGGATGCTTTGTTCATGCATTGACACTCTCCTGTGCTTTGCATAGTTGTTTTTCTCCATCTGGCAGTTATCTGCGAGATATATTACCAAGGGGAAACATTTCTGCTTTAGTTTTTGCTAGATTAAATGTGTCACATACTCTTGGCACAATGTCTCCAGTTGCCTGAGCATCCTGGTCATTCTTCTCCGCACCCATTTGAGGCTGAGTACATCTTCCTGGACAAGCATGTTCAGGACTGTACACGCTGTTTCAGCTCAAGTGAAATAAAAATCAACAACGGCACATTTTCCTGCCTTTACCGGCATGATGGATAAATTACAGGACTGATACATCTCCAAACAACACTGGATTTTTTCTTGGTTACATGGTGCTCTAGGGGCTCATATTTGCCCCGTGGTTAGCTAGTACACTTCTACCCGCCCTCTCTTCTGTTTTTTTCCACCAAAGGAGGGTCATGCATCTGCTCTTTGTCATGAGTCTTTATGGCAATGCCTATGCTGCTGGACAAAGATGAGACCAAGTAGGCCGGACCAGCTCACACCCATGCTGTTGTGTAGAAGTGCACTGGAGAGAACCAGCTGGAGCCCTCCAAAATGGACTTGGGAGTGAAATATCAGGCTTTCAGAGAAGCATATAATCAGCTTCTGGGCTGGCTCAGCTCTGTTTTTATCTAGTAATGTGAAGATACTCAAAGAGTACATGGTTTCATGTTTTGCACTACTGAAGTTGCTCCTTATTTCCATTTCCCACATTCTGGAGGAGCCACAGTACAAAGCTCCCTCCAGCTTCCAGCTCTGTCCTCCAGCACTACTTGCTGTGAGCTTTCTTTAGAGAAGGCTAAATGACTGTTAGTTTTTTATTGGCCCCGTCTACCTACATCTTTTTTTCTCCTTCTTAAGTAGCAGTACTGACCAAGAGCTGGTCAGTAAGTGCTGCCCAACTTGAGGGAGATACTGAAATTTTTTGCTTGTAGGTGACGTTAGAGGTTGTGGATGTCATACCAATCTAAGGAGCCTGAGAAGGGTTCAAGCAGGGATAGGTCTAAAAATAAGTTGTCAGGAAGCAGCTTTCTGGGAAGACCAGCATGATCGACCCAGTCGATGGGGGGACTCTCCCATCTGCTGTACCAGCATGAGCACAAAAGAAACAATGTGAAGAGAGAAAAGCAGTGGAAAACAGAAGAAAAGAGAAAGAACATGCAAGGCAGTAAAAACCAGTGGCAAAGAGAAGGGGAACTAGGAAAGAAAACAGAAAATTTTCAGAGGGATAAGTTATTATAGCATCAGCCAGCTTGTGACACCAGGGCTGGACTTTTCCCATAGGACAGCTCTCTTTGGCTTTTCACATTTCTGCCAGATGAGAAATGGGTGTCAGAGGCTGAGCAAATGGCTTGTCCCAGCAGAAGAAATGCGAGGAGTTGGCAAGGCAGCCCCTGGTTCCTTGCTGCTGCTGGTGGGAGCATGGGAGATCCAAGGGTCAGGACCTGGCCTCGATGAGGAGGATCAGGGAGAGGTGATATTGATAAAATTACTACCTTGGTGAGTATGTACCGGAATGGATGCTGAAAGATGCCCCCCGGGGTTCTAGCGGTATGGTTATAATTGTGTTTTGGTGCTAACTTCTGGCATCAGTTAAACTTGTCACTTCCCCAGCCGCAGAAAGTGGGAGTGGGGGCACAGACCCAAGGGAAGGAAGAGGGGAGCAAAGTGAAGGAAAGCATACATTGGCATGGAAATGGAGCTAGGAAAAAAAGGAGAACGAGTGGGCGATACAGAAAAGTATGAGCAAAAGAAAAGAAAAGGGACAGAAGAGGGTGGGAAAGGGAGACAGAAAGAAAATCTTATTGCTGAAGTCCAAGAAGGAAAGCCATTCAGCGACAGAGAGGAAGACACATGCTGCAGTTAGAGAAGCTGTATAGAAAAGCTTGACACTGCTACATAAAACAAATACAACTCAGCATTTATATGATGGGAAAGGGTTGTGTGTTAGAGAGGTAGAGAGGGCAAGAGAGTCTGCAACACTAGTCTGAAAGGGTTTGCTCAAATAGGAGCAAAGAGGAAGAGAGCTTAAGCATGTGGACACAAGCCATGTTGCACCACTTGGTCTCAGAGTGAAATAAGAGACCCTAGACTGTTCTCTTTACTGGTATAGGTGTATAGCTGGCCGACTTTGGACTATCCCCATTGCTATTCTGCACCGAGCAAACTCTGTCACTTCTCTATTGTATGACCTTGGGCCACGGACTTGAAATTTTAGCGTTTCGACCTCCCCGTAAATAGAATGCAATACGTACTATGAACAACTGCATTGCTTAAAACGGCAGCTGTAACAGTAATATCCCCATTCTTAATCTGCAGGTGCAGTGAGCATGGCTTTTATCAGCGTTTGGAGGATTTCAGCTGGAAGTAGGGCCCTGAGAATATGAGTAATTTTGCCTTGTCGCATCAGTGTATAAACTCAGTGTAACTCCATAGAGGTCAATGACTGCTTCAGATTTCTACAGGTGGAACAGAATACAAAATGTGAGCAGCCTTGCAAAACTGTGAATAAAAATGAAGCAAATCCTGCTCCATCACTTCGACATTTAGATAGGCTTCATACTAATAACCACTGCATGTAGTTTGGTGTTTCTAAATATGATTTTTCAACAAAGCAATGGAAGTTTTTAAAATGCAGCCATCTCATAGCAGCAGACCAAGCGAGCTCATACAAGTTAATCCCTAGGTATAGATGACATCACCAAGCTCTTTAAATGATAAACTTTCACTTTTTTGAGCCAATACAAAACATGCCTATCTTCTTGCTAAAATTACACGGTACCAGCAAATCACATACACTCAAACTACACGTTAAAATGCAGAGAGAGCCCTGTGGGATTTGAGGACAAATATGGTCCTGTGCCAGCGCTGACTGATTTAAGGCTGTTAAAGTGATGCTCTTAAACAATTAAAAATATCTGCCAGTCCTGTCAAGAGGTTCTGCCAGGCTCTTGCGGCTCCCACTACGTTAGAGCAATTCCATGGTGACGGGATGATGCTGATGCACAGTGACATATGAGAGTGGAGGTGTGGGCTCTTACATTTCCAGTCCCCAGCACTCCAGAGAAAGGACAAGAAGAGAGGTGGTTGCCATCAATCAGAGTCCTTGCATGGGACAAGGCTTGGAAATGTCAATGCACCCAGAAAGATAAAAAGAACTGAAACTTACAGAAAGGACTCAAAACTCATGCCACGTTTCAAGAAGGTAGGTCTTTCAGGATGCCAGTCGAGGATGAGTATCACGGTCTCCTGGGACAGAGCATCAGCATGTGTCGGCTTGGGTTTATAAGCTCCTTCTTTCGGAGAATTATCCCACTTAAGTTCTCAGGGAACAGGGACCCTGTCCAGGCACACCCTGTAAAAGCGGTCCTGCGCAGCAGCAGGAAGGTGAGACGGTGTGATGTTATCCAGCAAAAACATTCAGAGTTGACCCTAGCAGTCTAATCTATGGCTGCCAGGTGCCATGGGGTTTGGACCCAAAATATCTGGGCAAGGGTGCTGCGGGGATCTTGAAGAGCCTGGGTTTCCAAGTCGCCTGCTTGCATTGCCAAAAAGATAAACTCCCTGAAGGCTGTGAGACCAGAGACCTTCCTCGTCTGTTTGGGCAAGAAGCCTTCACAGCAACCACCAGCTAAGAGAGGGAGGATTTTTATGTTCAGGCTTCATTTCTAAGGAACTCTGTCCGGTTGTGTATGGCCTTAGCCTTGCCTTACATGAAATGGAGCAAAACCAGTCCTTCAGCAGGAGTGGCTGACAGAGGCATGAGTAACGTGACCTCCTACTTACATGACAACCCCCTCGCCTGACATGGCTTTCTTTTACTTCTTCTACATACATATATAAAGAAATTAATTCTCTGTGCCCTGCCCCTAGCCTTTCAGGCTTTGCAGCAGAAGCAAGACGCGGAGTCCGCAGGACCCTGCCCACAAAGAGGAGCACACATCTCCAGAGCTCCCCACCGATGGATCAAAGGGGAACCCGAGTGCCGGCTTGGAAATCCTCAACAGGCTGGGACGTGCCCACGGCTGAGGTCCCTCGGTTGCCTTTTGGGGGCCGTTCATTGCTATCTCAGAGCTCCCAAAACAACAGCAACGGACCTGGACTGAACGCGGGAGTCGGGCACAAGGGAAAGAGGCTACACAGGCAAGCAAGACCCAGTTGTAAGGGTTACTGCATTAAATAGCAACCAGTTGTAAGGGTTACGGCATTACTGCCTGTGACCTTGCCTGTGGGGGAAACTGGGGTTAGCTGCATCAGCCACCTCCCAGTAGAGCCAACATGAGAGTTGCTGACATGTTTCTGGAGGGAAAAGACATATTTTTCAACTTATTATTGATGGTTTCTTTAATAGGCCAAGAGCTAGGAAAGCACCCAGGTGCATACAGAATCTTCACCAGAAAATTAAGTGAACGGGGAGGAGAAATGCACTGTTACTGTCCCCTCTGGGGTCATTTTGTCCTGCTGCTTTCAGCCACATGCAAAGAAACTCTGCAAGGAAGATATACGGCTTAAATGTATAAGGCAATGAATTACCGGTTATCATAGACAAACCCCACTACCCACAGACGGCAGCCCTGGAGGAGGGAGGAGCCGGGGGAGCATCTTAGGAAACAGAGTTGAAGGAAAAATCCTCAGCTGCTCAGAGGTCACCCCTGTTACCTCCCCACAGTCTAAGGGTTTTGAGGATACTCATGGGTGCTCCCCAGCTGGAACCTCTTGTAAAAGATGATCCAGTGTCTGAACCCACCTAACGGGGGACACAGGGGGATGCAGGAGGCATCTGAGCACCTGCTGCAGCTGGTAACTACATCCCAGAGCCGCTCCATGCAAAGGACCCAGGAGATTTATTGATGGGATCCCCCAGCAGCCCCTCTGGGGACAGTTTTTTGTCTGCCCTGACTGCACCACCAGCACCTCTGTTTCTCCCCATGAGTCTCAGCCCAGTAAGTGCTTGCTGTCGTGTATTTTTAGCCCGCTTCACTATAAAAACAAAGTTAAATGACCACGTCATTAGCCTGTCATTTTCTTGCGCTAACTTCTGAATGTGCAAGCCAGTTTTGACTACATTTGGCAATGTGAGGACGAAGGTTTTAAGAAATAGATCTTTATATTAAAGGCATGTATGTTTTATAACGGCATCGGAGAGATGAGAGACACCCGGGTTCAGTGCCCCGCAGAGCAAAAGGCTGCAGCAGAGGCTGAGCAGTCTCTTGTTCTGCCAGCTAGACCATCAACATGCTGGCATAGTAAGGGACACAGAAGGGCTGGGATTTTTGCACTGGGAACAGGAGCAGGGTACGGGAATCTGTAGGTGCCATGGGAAAAACACAGATTCAGTGTTTCTTCCTGTTACGAAACATCTTGTTTTCCCACAGTACAAAGAAAAGTGATTTCCTGGTAAAGAACTAATGGGTGGAAAGTCAGGATGTGTTCCTGCTTATCTGTGGATGCCACTGGATTTGGTAGGTGGAGGAAGCCTGGAAGAGTTTCTCCATAGAGGTAGTGTGGTAAGGTCTCAAATCCTGCCCGTGCTCCCCAGCATATACAAGCACAGACCTAATGTCTCGTGAGCGCCGGGTCAAAATTCATTTCTTTCATTTGTGGTGTCTGGCTGGAGTCAGACACATCTCCACGTGCCTCACCCATTCAGCATGTCTCTGCATGTCCCAGTTTAGAGAGACCTGCCCACCTATCAAGGATCAAAACTCAAGAATTCAAGAGAATAATTTGTCTGTGGTGTAAACAAAGGGAGTCATCAATAAGATCTTCTTAAAAGGAGAATTCCCTGGTTCTTAGAAATGTTTGTATATAAGCCTCGCAGCTATTTCTCTCTCTCTTTTTCCGTTGCCACACCTGTGTATACATGCCTTGGAAGTATATGCAATGGAGACTTCTAAATTCAATTTATAAAGCAGGATTAAGAAGCACTAACCTCCCCAGGAAACACCTCGGTTGTATAAAACAAGCAAACCAGGCATCAACAAAAACAAAATGTCCAAATGAGCTCAGCAAAGCTTTTGCTATAGATACTTATACCCAGCTAAGTTCTCCCCGTATTATGAACAGGGTACTTGATAATTTACTTGATCATTAACTTGAAAAACTGCTATATGCTAAGGAACGCGCAGCTCCAGATCACACCACACCTGACAGATGAAGTGCCAGCTGAGTTGAAAAGCTGCTGCAAAACTTGCTTTTATATTGGGATTTTCTAGGTGCTGAGTGAACTCATATAAATGTCCGTACATGAGTGTACGCTACCTCCTCGCACCAGGCAAGTGCACTGCCAGTCGCAAGGGATGGAAAGAGCACAGCACAGGGAGCCATGCCACGGGCACCGTCGGGCACTCCAGCGGCAGCCAACCATTTCCCTGGGCACCTACCACCCACACGGACTGAGCTAAGGGAAGCCTGAGAAGCCTAGGAAAAAGCTGTTGGGCAAAAGTTTTCTCGCACTGTCCTGGTTTCGGCTGGGATAGAGCTAATTGTCTTCCCAGTAGCTGGTACAGCGCTGTGGTTTGGGTTTAGGATGAGAAGAATGTGGAGAACACCCTGATGGTTTCAGTTGCTGCTCAGTCGTGTTTAGACCAAGTCAAGGACTCTTCAGCTTCTCCTGCCCAGCCAGCAAGAAGGCTGGAGGGGCACCGGAAAGCTGGGAGGGGACACAGCTGGGACAGCTGACCCCAACTGGCCAAAGGAGTATTCCAGACCATGGGACGTCATGCCCAGTATATAAACTGGGGGAGTTGGCCTGTGGGGGCTCACTGATCCAGAACTAACTAGGCATCAGTCAGTGAGTGGTGAGCAATTGCATTGTGCATCACTTGTCTTGTGTATCCCAATCCTTTTTAAATTATTATTGTCACTTTATTAGTAGCATCATTGTTAGTTACTCCCTTTCTGTCCTATTAAACTGTTCTTATCTCAACCCACGAGCTTTACCTTTTTTTCCCGATTCTCTCCCCCATCCCACTGGGTGGGGGGGAAGTGAGTGAGCGGCTGCGTGGGGCTGAGTTGCTGGCTGGGGTTAAACCACAACACGCACACATTTCTCTTCTTATTGCCCAGCCATCCCTGAACTACCACATCTAGGACAGGCATGGGACAAACCCAGTCTGCCAGAGGCTTTTCACTGGCAGGACGAAAGTCTCCTAGGCATGAACACATTCCCAAACAATCCTGATGATGCTCACCTGCTGGTCATGGAGCTGTCGTGTGGGGTTGCCAGATTTCAGGGCACAGGGAAACCCCTTTCCCAACAGGTCCACACACGCTCAGTGCTCTCCTGCTGTCACACACAGCTTGGGTGGGATGCAGATCATTAACAGAACCAGGCGAAGGTGTCTCCATGTCAGTGAGGGGTCTAAATTTCCAACAGTGGTGATTCAAGGCTCAATTTAGTCACTCACACATAGGACTCTAGTGCCACTTAGAGGTCTTTCAACATTGTCATGGGGCTAATAGACATGACAATGTGTCTTGGGATACCCGAGGGCATCCCAAATGGAACGAGGCATGATGGATGCAAACAGAGACTCCCCTCTCACAACTGGTCAGCTCAGTGACTGTTTAGGCTCCTCTGGCTGTACTGACATGGAACTGGGTTTCAGTTGTCCAAACAGCCCTATGGAGTCATTTGTGGTGTCAGCCTGGTGTCATTTTAAATGGTGCAAGATATGGGGCTACTGTAATTACTGTGTCATACCTGCCAGCTCTGAGGAGGTGTCATGGGACCACAGGGCATCTCAGATGGCACCAGGTGACTCCTGCACATGGGCTGGAGCTGGTAGCATAGACACCTCGGTAGAGGAATCTAAGCTGGACTTGGATTGCACCCCGGATAGTTAAATCACAAAGAAATTTGCACCTTCTGCATGTGAGTTTTCAGTACAGTTTAATCGATATCAGCAGGAACTCAAATCAACCCAGTCAAGTACTTTTTATTTGCCCCTTTCGCAAATTGAAATCCACCAAATTGGATTGGTAAATTGAGATATTGCCTCCTAAGACAAAGACTGAACAGGGAGTTTTGGCATTTGACCATCCAGGATCCTTCCCTAGTCGTTTGACAAGATGAATTGTAATAGCAATATAGTCACACATTATATTTTAGTCACTATAACAAATCACTGATACTACATCTGTATAGGTAATTGCTTTAATATTGAGTACGAAGTACCCTGCTCTGCCTGTACAAACTTCTACTGCTTTTACCCATATGTTATTCCAGGTAATCAAATAAACAAATCTAAAATAACTTTTGCCAAGCTAGTGCTGTCTTCCACCCCTGCTAATTTTATGGTATCTGTTATTAATAACCATATATTGGCTGTACAGTCATATCAGGTTTTATGCTCTTATGAGCCTTAGGCTTTGTGCTGAAATGTTGGTCCCAGTACTTTGTGCTAGTTGCCTTGCTCCACAATTACTGCCCAGCAGTGGGGATTAGTTCAGTGTTTCAGCACAGTCAAAATCCAGTGGGAGATCTTTATGTGCACCTGGTTTTGGCAAAATATCTTTCCTCCAGTGTCTTTCTGAATGGCTGAGATGACTCTGACACGCTCACATGGCAAGTCCTGTCTTGTTCGGGGCACTTATAAGGACTTACAAGCCCCCAGGAGCATCCACCGGGACAGGCCACAGTGGCCATGCAAAGCTCGCTAAGGATGTCTTTAATAAGGGGTATGACAAAAACATACATGGGAAAAAAGAACCACAGTCTGGCCTGCATAAGGACAGACAGTCTTGCATTTAACTGCTTCTGTGGCCACGCCTAAAAGTCCTTCAGAGTCAGAAAGGATGGGCCAAAGCATTTATGTAGGAATTTGAAGCAGTGGGAGGATTAAAGTGAGTGTCTTTTCCTCGGACAAGTGAAAAAAATAACTAAAAATATATAAAGATGTAGAAGCATATTCTGGGTTTAGATGAGACAACTGGGAGAAAGACCCTATCCTGCCGCCTGAGCGTAGACCCATGTTACCACCAAGAGGTGGAAGTGGGAGGCTTACAGCGGCTGGATGGCATTGCAGTTGGGATGGACAAGACGACAGCCTACAGCTGGCTCTTGTTTGTCAAAGGCTGAGCTGCTTTAACCAAAAACATACAGCCTGAAGGAAGAAGAAATAACCCACTGCCTTTTCTCACGGTACAGCACGAAGGATGTGGTTTTCCTTTTTCATGTGGGACTTGCCACAGTTGTTGTCTCTGCCACCTCCTAGTTGCAGGGTTCCAAACAGCCTTGCGTGAGTGAGCGGCTGAAGGTCACATGGAAATTTCGGTTAGCGCAGGATGTATCTCCATGGCTGATTAGTAATGTTTCCCAGCTGGCACCTTCATTATTTGCTGTCTAAAAATGGGACTAACTCCTGCGGCACTTTGAGGTACAGTCCAACTAGCGTTTTTTTTTTAACTCTGGCCCTTTCTTGTTGGTGTCCTCTCTCTCTAACAGCTTCCCTCTATATTTAAGAAACATCTTAGGTGAAGACATTGCCAGATCGTCTGAATGGCTAGAACAGAAAAAAACACAGGGCTTCTTCCTCTCCTCCTTTTATGGCTGTATCCTCCCTTCTCCCCGCATATTTACGAATTTTTCCTCCCTCCTGATTTGTCCTCTCATTTCTCTGTTTTCTCCTCTTGTGTATTCTCTAATGGCAACTGTACCTTCTCCCAGAGTTTCAGATACCGTTTCTGCGACCAAGCCTCAAACCCAGCTCAACTTCTCCTTTTCAGCTTTGCATTTAATTCCTTTAACATCTGCTTTTGCATGTCTGTCCACCATCCCAATGCAAGTTCTTTAAGATGAAACCCAGACCTTTTCCCTTTGGCCTTTTCTGCATCATCTATCACTGTGGACAACTCCATTTTCTTCTCTGTGTCTTGTAATCTGGACTCTTTTCTCTCCTTCAACCACACTAAATCTTGTCTCATTAAATCTTGTCATTTCTTTTTTAATATAATCAAGATCAGTCTTTCAATTGCTGTCTCCAGTCTTAACACCTGCTTCATCTTCTGTCCTTGTGACAATAAATTCCTGTAATAGATAGATAGCTGGAATGCTGCTAGAATATTTCAGTAAGGAAATAAATCCTGCTTGTCTACATTTTTTTGTTCAAGCTGAATGATTTGTTGCTCCATCACAAACTGACTTTGCTTCATGGACAAAGCAGACCTCAGATGTAGTCCTGGTCTGTGTGTGGCTAATTGTATAGCGAGTACCACTTGCAACCCGCACTATTATTGAACAAACTTTCGTATGGTATCTTGAATTTCCTTTGCTACTCCATTGCAGGGTAATCTGATCTGTTTTGTGCTCTACAGTAATTATTTCATGCCACTCATTGTAAGTGAACAAATTAATTCAGCTGGTAAGCTCTGACTTTTTCTGTCTAAATACTTTCTCCAGGGGATGGTTTCCAGCTCGTGTTCTTCTCTGAGCCACCAACAGGACATGCCTACAGTGGACGGCATGAAGAGAAAGCTCTTTTTGCTTTACTTGCAAAATGATTCAGTGCTAGCCCTACTCGAATGGGAAAGATGATGATTCCTCTACACTACTTCTGTATTTGAGCTCTTATATTTGCACAATCTGTCTCTCTTCCCCACGTATGTTGTGCATTGCCAGTTTAAACCCTTACTTATCTGAAACCGTATTGCTCATGCTCAGTGCATTTGCAATGTGTTCATTAGGAGCCACCTGGAAGATCTGTCAGTCATCACAAACACCTTTGCTTTTCAGTCACATTCGTTAAGACCCCATCCTCACCCTTCAATTCTTAGAAACCCAGAGATCCCTGAATTTTCTACGCTTACTGTGTATGATGTTATATCCTACAGCAAAGATGTAGGCATGCTTCTCTTTAGGAGATCTAGGTCTTGCTCACTGCAAAGAAAATTTCTTTTTCTAAGTTCCGGGATGGATTTTGCTGTTTTGCACAGCTTGGCCACCTGGGAAACTGCAGTGACAGCAAGGAAGGTGCATGCTGCTGCACTTCGGTGTGCATATATACATATGTGCTATATATAGATAGGTACATGCACACACGCGTGTCTGCCCCTTCCAGAGGAAATCTCCACATCTGAGCAGCACAGGGCCCATGACAAAAGCGGAACGTGTTTGATTCCTCCCAGCAGAGGTCAGTGGTATCTTAGTTGCCAAAATTGCTCCATGCGTCCAGTCCAGCCCACGCACACAACCCAGCCCTGCGTGGGGAAAAGGTCCCCTGCAGAGGGGCGGCTCAGGCGCATTTTTACACCCAGTGTTGGGAAATTTCCTATCAGTTTCTCAGTTTAGGGCCATAAGCGCTTTGCGTATACAATACTGCCTTAGCTTTTTCCGGAGGGGTGTACTGGACTTTTCATTTTAGTAACTAACACATACAGCTCACAGCTGCTTCCCTTTCTCATTGGTTCTTTTTTTCCCTTTAAATCATGTTGTAAATACCACTTTGGCCATTGTGGCCAATTTAATATAAAGTTAAGAATTCTCAGAACAGTTTTATTTGCTGCTGAGAGTGCATAAACTATTAAAAACCTGTTTCATTTCACGTTTTCTTTTCTCTTTTGCTGAAGATGAGAACTATGTAAAATACACTCCCTCTTTCATTGCTTTTTCCCTACCTTTATGCCTCACCCCTCCTCCAAGACTCATGCTGCCAATATAAAGTGTATCTCAGATATAAGAAGCTAGAGACCTTGTTTAATAAACTGCATTGCAGAAGATAATTGTATATTGTATTTTCCAGCATATTTTTTCTTCTTTCTGAAAAGCATTGCAAGCTTCATTTCACATTAGCTCTCAGTTCAGCCCAGCCACCAGCTCTACAACAGAAACAACAAGGTACAGTTGAACGGGAACAAACTTCTAATCAGAGCTCAGTTTGCCTCTATTAATTTATTTCAGATTTACCACCTTGAACCACTTGATATATGACAATGACACTCTGGTAATTCACAGTTACTCATCATTTAAACAGCAATAAAAGAGATGCAGAGCATTTCATAGTCATTAATGACCCCCTACAGATCTGCTGACCTAAGGCCAAGGCCCAATAACCTCGACTGATCATAAATTCCCGAACAACCGCTTTGGCCAGAGTTCATCATTGCTATTGGAAGCCGAAAGGCATGGAACGAAATGTAAGATGCCTGTTTTCTCCCCACTGCCAGGTTCTGCGATGTGCATCCCCTAAATGGCCCTGGAAATATGAGGAACTGCCAGGGAATTGACTTTCCCTGTGTTAGCTCTCCATGTTCCATTTTTGTATCCTGATCACCCCATTTCTCTACTTAAGAGAATAAGTTGCAGTCCCCTGCAAAATTATTTCATCCACAGTCTTTAACACATCTTTCTAGTGGCAACAGAAGGTACATGTATTGAATGCGCTACAGTCATAATGGTAACACTAAAGACGCTGAAGTCTAATCACATACGTGGTTTTCTGCTTTTCATCTTATGTATATTTAGGCCAGAGCTTCAATAGATGAGCAGTCCTCCCTCAAGTAATGAGAAGACCCAAGCCAGAGCAGCCCAGGGCAGGGCACAGCCCTGGGGGACTGGCAGAAGTGATGCTCACAGCTGTCGCAAAGCACATTAAGCGACCTCTAAATTAATGATGGTATCAGAGCCATGAGGGAACCTAAACACTTCCTTATAACAGAGATATCAAAAACTCAATGGCTTTGGTTTACCAGGAATAAATAATGGAAAACATTCTGAGTCGCTGTTGGGATACGGGAGCAGCCCAAGCTCAGGACTGTGTAGTGGCATGGACCGTGCTGGTTTTGGTAGGGACGGTCGCTGTGACGCTAGGCCTAAAGACGGTGGCAGGTCCCTTCTATGGAGTCCTGTGCCTCCAAACACTTCTGTGCTTGGCCCAGCCAAGACCTCTCCCAGCAGAGGCTTCAGAGGAGCTGATGAAGGAGGAAATTCCCACCAGCAACCTCCCTCACTTGCTCTTTGTCACACCCTTCCTCCAAGTCCTGCCGGACCCGAGGGAGAAGCAGAGACCACCCAAAGGGAAGGAAGCTTTCAGCGCTGCACGGTCGAGCTGGAGAGCTGCTGGAAGAGCAGGGAGGTGGCTCGGCAGAACCCATCGAGCCAAAGGAGGAGCTAAGGGGCAAAGGCCTGGTGAGGGGCAGGGTGTGTAATGCCGTTATTTTTTGGTCATGCTTTTGGGGGAGGCGAGGCTAAGAAACGATGAGGCACGCAGGGAGGCAGGAGAGAATGTGAAGAACGCTGAAAAAATGAACAATTTTATAACAGCATCATTTATTTGGCACTGTTTCAGTGTTCTTGGGGTACCCCCTACTTTATCACAAACTTGCAACCAGTCAGGCAAAAGGAAACGTGCGTCAAGTGGAAAGAAAAGACATATCTTTTATACCTTCACACTAAGATCTGCTGGCCTGTGGTGCCAAACCCACATGAAGGAGTACATGTGCAGAGTCTTATTTAAATGTTTCTCCTCAGATACACTAATTTGCCAGACTCAGACTTAATTTTGTGTACTCTCTCCTGCATCTATTTCTGACTACTGAAGGATCACAGAAGTTGCAGCAAGATTGAACCAGATAATCCACCTGAGCGTTACTGCAGAACTCTTCCCTCCAACAGTTGCTAGCACCATCTTAATCCTAATGACACACATCCCGAGGAACTCAGAGCGATGTATCTTCTCATCAAGACACTCTTCTCTCTCACTTGGCCCACCGTTTCATCTTCTTCATTGGCACAAGCTTGGACTAGGATAAAAATTCAATAATGGTGTTTGAAAACTCAACAAATTTCAGCAGTGATGGAAGACCAATGGACAGAGACATCTTCCAAACCCTGGGCTCTCCTTCGTGGTCCAGCAGTGTATTGGGGGAAGTTCAGCCACTTTCGGTTGTAGCCACCGAGCTGTAAGAGCAGTGAAAAGATTATGCTTTTATCCATGATCAAAACTTCATCTAGGTTTCTTACCCGCATGACTTCTGTTAGAAAGCAGAAGTCTCTTCCTGTTAATACAGCTGCTTGAAAAAACACACCAGATGAAAGATTTCAGCAGAATTTCTCTCCAAGTTATCTTTTCTGACTGTTTCCTAATATTTCAGAAGGTAAACAGCAGCACTAAAACAGTTTTTTGAAACGGCTCAGTCAACAACTATGTGCTTTCTTCATGTAGTTTTCCCATCGTAAATATACTGGCAGTACAGCATAAATCACAGAGGGATGGGTCGTCAAAAAAACCCTGAAAAATAGGGCTCTCTATTACCTACAGTTTATTACAGTTGAAACTGTACCCCTTTTCGGTTGTTTTTCTGCAAATATTTTTATGGAGGTTTTCTGCTAGTGTGGATGGATGAGTAGTTGGATGGATGGGTAGACAGATGTCTGGACAGGGAATTTTATTCAAGTAAATGGGGATTCGGCATGTGAACAAGTATATTCATGCCAGAATTGCTTTCTCGCCTGTCATGGACAGAGACATAGAAATAAATATATGCATATATATGATTATTGGCAGAAATGTGAGATAAAAATGAAGGCAGTATCTTTCAGACTGACAGCGTTTCTGCTTTGTCAGGAGGGAAAACAGCTATATAAAAACTGGGACTATCATACCGGGGAAACATAACGCTCTGTTGTGCCAAAAAAAAAAAAAAAAGATTAAAACATTGTTAAATGCTTTGATTTTTCCTAGGCTTATTTTTCAGCTGCCTGGATCTGAAGCTGTGGAGCAAACCCAAGCACCAACACGATTACTAGTCCTTCGGAGACCAGGGAGAGGGGAGGCATTGCCTGTAGTGATCCCGACGGGAGGAGTCAGTGATCCACACACACCGGCTGGCTCCAGGGCTGTGCCACGCTGCACATCTCCCTTGGTGCAGGACAGACTCAGCCGGGTCATTGCAGCGGAGGATCCCGCAGGCAGCTCCCACTCAGTGCCACGATTATGCCACCTGCGTGGCCTTGTCTTATCTAACAGTGCAGCAACAAGTTCTCGTGTGAACAGCCTGTCTGGACAGGAGAAATGATGAACAGAGTTTTTTCTTGTAAGAAAATCCTAGAATAGCTTGAATGACCAAAGTGGGGTAACCCTTTCTACAGATGGGGTGCGCATGCTGCGCTGTGCCCGGATGGGAGGCCAGTTTGATGCTGCACAACTTGGGGTTCCCAGCATCTAAAGGGATGTTAGGTTATCTATACTATTCTCTCTTTCTTTATACTATTAGTCCTAATAAATAACATTTTAAGTGATACTTTGCACAGTCTGAGTGCTCATAACGAACGAGCTAACGTGCAGGACAGACAGATGCACAAAGAAGCCGTCATACGTACACTTTGATAAATGCACCGTGCCAGGCTGCAAGGGGCAGGAGATGGAGGCAGCGGCCTTTGCCGAGAGCTGGGCTTCGCTGTACGGTTGCAGCCGTGGGGAGCGGGGAAACCAGGGCCTGGGCTGAGAAGATTGCTTTGCCATGGGCAGGTCATGTCCCAGCAGCTGTCCTCTCTTCACCCTCCACCCGCTGTGCCTGGGAGCAAGAAGTCCTCCATCCTTCCAAGCGTGTGTAAAATACATATTGGCATTGCCCTCTGCTGGTTAGTGCTGGGCCCATCGGGGCTTCGCGCCAACGAGCACCCACGGACCCACAGAGCACCCTTGGCTCCCACCCCCCTGCCTCAGTCTGCTGCAAACCGGGGCAGGTCGGGTCTGGGTGGCCGCCACGGTAGCCGCCAGGAACTCTGCGGAGAATAACGCCCTCTGCATGTTATTAACTTATTAATTTATTTTTCTGTATATTTTCTTATTTATTCCAAAGGACGTCTTTTTTTTAATTTATTCATGGTTCACATTTGCTTAATTCTGCCTAGGGTGGCTCCTCAAGGGATGGAGCCAACTGCTCCCGGCGAGCACTTGATGCCCTACGGGGAATCTGGGCTGTGCTGGTAAGTTTGGTCAAGGGTCTTGTTCCCATTCCCTGTTGTTCAAGCCAGGAAAATGACTTGAGGACTGACAGAGGGAGGGGGATGATTGTTCCGCCGGGAGGAAACAGAACAAGAAGATCGAAGAGGTTTAGAAAACGAAGACTTAATTGAATGGGCCTCAGTTTAAACCGCAACTTTATCCAGCCCTTTTCCGATACGGTAAATGCTTGTGTGCAGGCATGTATCAGAAGCAGTGGAGAAATGGTCAGACCTTCCTTGTCATGTTTTATATTGTATTATTTTATTTTTATATACTTATATTATTTATATGTATAGATATAGCATTTATTTACAGTATTGATATTATTTATAGTATTTATATGTATGTTATTTATATAATAATTATATTTATTTCCTATTATTGTTTTATATTTTTCTGTCATGGCTTGGAGAAAGTGTTCTGAGAGCCCTGTCTTGGCTGTACCCAGCAAAGGCTGAGACCGTTAACAAGGCCAGAGCTAACACCAGCACACCCACTTGCACTCAGTCACCTGAAACGCTTGTGGACACGGAATAGATAAGGACTGAAAACACATTTTGAGCGAAACAAAAAATGACGAGGTAAACGCCTGCGTTATTCTGCCAGCTTCCACACACAAACTGAACAGACTGACGAGCTCCCCAACGCACGGATTTCGTGAACACACCCCCCCCGACGAAAGTAGCAAAGCCAAAACGTGAGTGCACTGGGCCAAACTCAAAATGCAAACGCAACAACAGCCGCGATGTGTTTTAAGCAAGTTACGCCGGCCTGCGGGGCTTTGTGACATTGCAAAACGGGCAAGTGCCGAGTGTCACCTACAAATACGGAAAATGGGGAGGAATGAAAGGGGATGTGCCTTCTGGTCTGCATTCAAGGCTTTGCACCCGCACAGCCAGGCAGCTCGGGGCAGGTCTCTTCCACATTCGTGTACTGAGAAAACGTGTATTTTTAGGGATGTACTTATGCTGGGGAACACAGTTTTACACCAGGATAATGGCCTGCACACCCTCGGCTCATACCAGTTCACCTGTATCCTAAAGGAGGGGATCCTTTGGGGCCTGAAGTGACACTGAGGTTCGATTTTTCTTAACCTGCAAGAGTTTTTCCTCAAACTCAGGCAGAGGCCATCAAGGAAGATCCTGCGAAGCTAAAAGAGCAGTTGCTGGTGCAATATTTGTCCGGGCTCGTGTTAAATCCGTTTCTTTTGATCGCAGGGTTTAAGCATTGTGGGTACTAGAGCAAGCCAAGATCTGAGAAGTGCTCGTATTATTCTTTTTTCTCCAGCATTCCATGAAGCCCAGCTAGGAGATGTGTTCAGGTTACGGGACGCTGTGAAAAGCATGCTGCAACCAAATGCCATGGTGCAATTATTGCTAACAACACTGCAGGCACAGGATTTGAAGGGGTTTCTGTTGGATTTTGGAGCAAATGTCCAACATTGTGCGTGCTCTGCAGTCACGGGCAGCGGGAGGCTGCAAGGCTCATTCCAGGTAGCTCACAGGACACCTTTTATTAAAAAAAATCCAATAATAGCAAAAATTAACCCTGGGACATAGTATTCTACATGCTGATCTTAAAATTGTTCCTAGAAGATGCTCATGTTTGCTCACTGGGGCCTTGCATTTGCCTAACAAGTGCAGATTTCTGAGCTCACAGGCTCACATAATTCACTTTGGGCCAGGAAAAAAGACTTGGCGTGGTTTACCAGGGAAAGCATGTGGTGCAGAGACCATGACTTTTCCTTCTCGAGTCTTTCAGTGGCTTGGGGACAAACCCCACCCCGGTATCAGGAGCATTGCCCTTTGTCTGCTGGGATAGCCTCCATTTAAAGCCCTGGTGCCTAACAGGCACCGGCTCTGTAAATCCTTTTTTGGGGCTCTGCCATTTTACCCTCCCTAGGGCTACGCCTCGGGGAGGAGGCTGGCACGTTTGTCGTCATTTCCTTTAGTGCTGCTAGAAGAACCAAAGAGGGAGATCCGTAAAGCAAGCTGATGCCCAAAGGGCTGTGGTTTGCAAGGTATTTTGGTGGGGCGGTATGTGGGCATTTTGCTCTATGATGCAGGAAGAGCAGGGAGCAGGTACTCTGCTTCAGGGGGAGTAAGGCAGCTAATACATTTCATAGAATATTTTGAGTCCGGGTGCTCCTTCCGTATAACTCAGTGTTTTCCAAATACAGGACAGTAACACCCAGCAATTTCCCTGCCAGGAAAGGTCTTCTTTTTATCCCTGTTTTAAAAGCTGGGGCTCAACACTTGAGCATTTGAGATGCCCCGATGGACCAGAGTGCCCCTAGCTCCTGCCCCGCGACCTGTGCTGCTGCCGCCATCCCAAGCAGGCATCTCAGACATGCTGGGGCACTGAAAACAGGACTGGGTGCTTGTGTTTAGTGCAGGTGGGCCAAGCGGGGTACTCAGCCCGAGAGCGCCCTCGGAAGCATGGGGCGCCCTCGGAAGCATGGGGCACCCTCAGAAGCAGAGCTCCCCACCCTGCTGCTCCCAAAGGGGCAGGGGCTGTGCTGGGACACCAGGCAGTTCCCGGTAAAACCAGCCTCTTCTCCCAAGCCAGGGCGGCAAACCTGCCTACCCAGGCAAGCTCATTTCATCTACCTCCTTTGGGCACCAAAATTCAGGTTTGTGTAGACCCCTGCAAAGCCTGGAGCCAGCTCTGGAAGACAGCCCCGGATGTACCATGCAGAGACACACGAGCCCACAGCAACCACCAGCTTTTGCCTTCCATCTGCTCTGCTTAAACGTTGTTTATGGCAAACTGGCTGTGCATTCCTCCAGGAAGATATTTTTTTTTAAAAAATCTTGAATTGAAGTAAAACCAAAAATGACTAGGCAAACCTGTTTGAGAACTGGGAGTTCAAAACCACGTCTTTTTGAGGATGAAGCCCTTTTCCTTGCCAGCTTCCCCCCTCTACCCTCTTCTCCTTTCTATACAAGGGAGAAATTATCTTCGGAATCAAAGTTGTCCAGTTCTTTTCCAAACGGACACAGAGTACGGTGCTATTTTAATCTCTCAGGGCGTGCTTTGTGAGGGGAAGGCAGACAGGTGCTGGCTGCCACCTTGGCTGGTCCAGCAGAGCCCTGGCTCCCACCTGACCCAGCAGCCGCTCTGCCCACGAGAGCCTCCGGCACAGCTCACCCCATCGGCACCTGGGTTACGCTGTGGCCAGCGTTTTAAGGAGGGTGCCAGAAGAGGCTATGGAGTGGGTGGTCAACCTCCCCTAAGCTGTCTTGCGCTGCTAATACCAGTATCAGTGAGAGCTCAGCCTAGAGGGTGTATGAAGAGGAGCAGCGTTACACACGGAGAGCCCCGTGTGCCTTAGGTAGGGACGCTGTATCGCTGCTGTACATTAGATATCAGGTAGGAAATGAACATGATCGATCGCTCCTACATCAGGCCTCCTCTGGGAGTGCTGCTCACCGGCTGTGATATACGAGCCCTGATGTGGCACGGAGGTTGTCAGCAGCCCCTCTCCACCCCGGGGGCTAGTGAATGCCACCGGGCTTTGTGATGAGATCCGGACCTCCGTCTTCTCCTTCCGTCTCCAGCCCATCAGCCCATCCGCCAGTAATTGAAAGCTGCCTGGAAATTACTAGTCAAAGTCTCTGCAGCGGAGGAGAGGCTGCACTTGTGGATTTCCTCCATGGTTTCCAGCAGCCTCTTGTTATGAATGTCAAATCCCTGCGTTTCCCATGAAAAGAGCTAACAAAGCCTTCACGTGGGCTGTTTGTTATTCTGCTGCTTTTTACATCCTTTTCTCCTGCCCTTTTGAACGGATTAAGAAACCCTCCAATACCGCTACCTGAGGGAAAACTCAGCGGCTCAGCTTATATGCAAATTCCGCATGTTTGTAATTCAAACTGCGTTGATTAGGTACAGTAAATAAGTATTGATTCTGACTAGATGGTTTATGTAACTAAGCAGCGCAGCAGGAATGAAGCATTACAACTATTACAGCTGCATGTGCAAATTACAGAGCTCTCATTTATCGGAATAGTTGAAATGAACTGCTCCTGCTGTGCTGATTAGTTAAATAAGCCATCAAATCAGGGGATATAACCATGTGCCGTAACACCCCGCGCAATCTGGAATTATGTATTGGACTGTAACGTTTGTGATTCATAGCGGCTAGTCATCCGTCTAACCAACTCAAGGCAAAGAGTGATTTTTCTTATCCCAAACACATAATGTGATATTTGATCTCTCCAAATATTTAAAGGCAGAGTTAGCCTGTGGTGACTGGCTAAGGCTTTGGAGTGAACCGCACAGATACTAAATGTTAGCAGAGAGCAGGCAGGAAAGATTTTGCCAACTGGAGCCACATCTAAATTCCAGGCAGGGCTGGCCATGACCCTCATCCCCGCCAGATCTGGGTGCCGTCTATCGGTGCCTTGGCAAAGCGACTCGCATCTGTCAGGTGTGGCTGGTCCCCTCACCCAGCTGGTCCCGCGGGAGAAAATTGCACTAGCAGCCCCATGGTGATTTTTGGGGAGGGATTACTTTCAGCATTTTTGTCGGTTTTAGTTGTTACATGCATGTGGCACATTGGAAAAAGAGGCAGCAATGCAGCCTGCGTGCAGGGGTACAAAGGTTTGTGATTATTCCTACTTTTATGGTCTTAGATGGTTATTAGCTGTATGCAGTAGGCTCGCTACGGCCTCCAGCTGGGCAAATCTGCCTTTGGGAAGGTGCACGAGGGGCAGGTGCGCTGTCCTCCCACCCCGTTTTTGTACTCTTTCCTATGCGTCGACTTCCTCTTCCATCCAGAGACCATCGGAATTCCTGCTTAGGTGGACCTTTGGTCTGGCCCAGTAAGGCTATCCTCATTTTCTTACCTCTTGAACTGCCCCAGCTTAAAACTGTCCTCTGCCTCTTACAAAATTTCCAAATAGGAAAACAAGGAGAAGAGATACAGGGAACTGTAGAGCTCTGCATGGTTGCGTGACCGTGGGCTGAGGACTGTGGGTCGCATGAAGGGCCAGGGACGGATAGGAGTTGATATTTTAGGCAAAGCTGGTGCAGAAAGCAAAAAAGCGACCTCACGGGCTATGCGGCAGCCCTGAGGGATGCGCTGGGAAATGCACCGTCACGGCACACCGCCTTATACGTGGGTTTCAAAGTGAAAAGCTCCTCCTTCGAGCATATCCTCCCTGTTTATCCTTCACCCTGGTCTGCGTATTTCTCCTGTTGGCAGAGGACGGAGGGGAGGGCTGGGGCGCTGCACGCCGGTGCCGGTCCTGCTACAGGCTCAGCGCTACAGAAAGCTACTCCAGCAAAGCTGAGTAACTCGTTCCTTCGCCTGGGTATATGTGCTTCTTTCAGACATGCAAGCTACCATTAAGCTTGGTAGCACGCTTTAATAGGATTTTGGGGTGATGCCTGGCGATCCTTGCACAGCACACGTGAATGAGGAGTGGGGTTGCAGGGCTGGGGAGCAGCACACACTAAGCCACAACAACAAAACCATGAGGCAGCCATTAACAAGCTGGATCTGATCTTGCAAAATCTGCCCCGATCTTTGGCTTAAGCCTTGCAGAGATGTGATGCAGGCTGAATATCAAGTAGAGCTGAGTTATATAATGTTTTACAGTGACTGGTAGGATTGATGACCTGGAAAATAGGATTTGGCACCGTTGCCGGCAATTGGTGAGCGTGCTGCCGCTGTGGACAGGTAATGGGGGTTTCTTGGCCAGGCTGTGTCTACCTCAAGTCCTGGCTTGGGTTTGCTCCTTCCCTACGCTGAAGTACCTCCTGAGTTCAAACTGACCTCCTGTCCATGCTTGGATGTTTTCCCACTCTCTGTAAGCATCCTGTTGGATACCTCTCAGTGGCCTGGAGAAGGGGATGGACTGCACCCACATCAAGTTTGGGGATGGCAAGGAACTTGTTGGGGGGGAACGTGCTTTGGAGGTCCTGCCCAGCCTGAGCTCTTCTCTGGCTCTGTAAGTCAGTAATACTGCACTTGCTGTGCAAAATGAGAGTTCATGTTTTGCAAGGCAGATCAGTCCTATCCTAACTGGAAGTCCAGCTCACCACGGAATAGGTGAAGCTTTACTTCTGAGATCCTTTGGGGAATTCTGGGGTTTGCCTCCCAGTCCAGGCACATCACCAAAACAAATCAACTCAGGCTTAACCATGGGGCTGCATCCTAAAATTGACGGGAAATGTTAACTCCTCATTTACATTGACATGAGCAGGAACCGGATCATGCTTTTGGTCTGTCAGCCAGGCTTCATGGACCACATCTGGACCAGATGACCTCCGGAGGTCTCTTCCATCCTCAACCATTCTGTGATTCCGCAATTGGATTTATTTAGCACCTTCTCACAGAAAGCACTCATGATATTGTACAATACCCTGTTACAAAAGCCTAGTGCAAATACCAATTCCTGAATTAAAAACCAGAGGAATAAATGAAACAATAAGAGACAGAGGTGGGCAAGAGGGTTTGTAAAGGGCTCAGCACTGGCAGGTGTTTCAATGACAGTGAACTACTATTACTCACCCTCAGTTCAGACCTGACACCCAAGCGATATAAAAATGCACATCAAAAATCCTATAACTGTACAGTTTTGCTGTACCCTACAGAGTGAGCTTTAACATGGCTCTGTCTGTATACGGAAGTCGTTACAGGAGCACAAAAAGTTGGAATCAGACAGACCATTATAATTATCCCCTAATTATTGCCATGAATAAATAAATACTACAATAAAAATAAAGTGATTTCTATCCGAAAGCATCCTCCAGTTCTTTTTGGCCATAAAAGTATACTACAATCAGGAAAATAAATATGTAAAGGCAGAAAACCTAATTGGACCCTACGGGGAGCTCCATCTCCTTGGGGAGCTCCACCTCCTTGGGATGCTCTGCCGAGGCACCGCAGAGCCTTTCTGAGCTGAACCGAAGCCAGCGTTTCCCAGAAAGCATGCAAAAAAGTCCAGTCACGTTTGCCTCTAGGAAGAAAAAACCCAGCGGCTTAGGAGTGAACTTTTCGCTGCAGCTAAAGCTAAAGGGAACAACTTGCTAAGGAGGGTTATTTGAGGGCAGGAGTTTCGAGCTGGACTGAGAAAAGGAGAGGAAGTTCCTGACATCATCCACCGTTTTGGAGGGACTTGAATTAAACTGGTTTTCTGCCGGGATTTTCCCGTGGTCCGTGGGGTGGAGGTGGTCCTCCGAGCTGTGCTGGGAGCCTGGGGTTTGTGGTGGCGGGGTGCTCCCCCTCCTTGGCAATACACGGGACCTGAATCACAACTGGGCACGGGGGGGGTCTCGGTGGCTGTCCCAGCTGCCCGTAAGGCCGGCGGCAGATGTGGGCAGCAGACCTGCACATCTGGAGCACTCTAGTGGGTGGGCAACACTGTGGTAAAGTCAGGGCCTTGCATCCTCTTTGCTCTGGCATAAAGCAGCATAAAGCGTTCGGCAAAGCACCACGGGCAATACATGAAGTCAACGGACTTAATTTCAGGTAGCTAAAAGCAAACCTGGCTTTTCCCTCTAGGCCTGGGCCGCTTCCCGTTTCGGACAGCGCAGAGGAAAGACGGGACTCAGCCGCACTCATCTCGCATATAAGTCCGTATTATTCAACAAGGATGCCACCAGAGTGGCCATTTCAGAAACGCAGCCCAAGTAAACCCTGGGCAGGGGGTTAGAGGTGCGGGGACTTAAAGAAGCGGAGGCGTTAAGGGAATCACGTCTGAGTACCTCCTACATGAGCCCAGGGGCTGCCTGGGCAGAAACAAACATAAAGGATGCTGCTTACACGGGACCACTTCCCCCAGCCACCCTCGTCCCTTTCCGAACCACTTTTTCACCACCTTTTCACTTTTCACTGACTTTCTCACTTCTGCTTCTCACGGCGGGACCTTCCTGTGGCCCTGCCCGCTGTATTGGATTTCAGCATCCGGGTACTGACTGGCTGCGGTCAAGCTGCCATCTCTTGTAAAACTGTGGTCCCTAAGCCCTGCTGTAAAAGGGTGTCACAAGATACTGTATTTATTAAAAAAAAAAAAAAAAAGAGAAAATGAAAAATGAGCTGGAAGCTCAGGAAAATAAATTCAGGAGTGTATGAATTCCTCAAGAGGAAGGTGATGATCATTTTAGTTTTACTAGTGCTGCGTACGCTTGCTGGCTCTATTTAGAAAATAGTAGGGGGTTGCCTCATCCGTGTTGCTATTCATATTACCTGCGCATTTCCCACAGAGCAGCCGCGGTTTTGCAATTTCGTTTGACTTTTCATTTTTCCTCCCTGGCCCGCTGGGAAATCACTGCAGAAAGCACACAGCTGCACGCACGTGAGCGCAGGGCATGGCAGGCGGCCAATGCCAGCCCTGCCCCGGGGCCGGGGAGCGGGAGCATCCCCGAGCCAGGCGCCCGCTGCATCCCGCAAGGAGTCTGCGTGCAGGGGGATTCACACCGGAGGCTTCACCTTCCCCCGTAAGAAGAAGGTTCAGTGGCAAATTAAATTCTGGAGATGGTGGATTTAGCTACATACCGGCCTTATTTCAAACGGCCGCAAGAAGATCACGCAGTAGCTTTGCTCTGCTGGCATAAGCCACGGCGTATCGCCTAAGACGTCAGGCTGTATCCAGCCCTCTTGACCTCTGCCCTGTGCTTTTTGGGGAGTTTTGTGGAGGATCTTCTCAACCGAGAAGGAGGAGCAGTGTCTCTTGGCTTCTCAGGTCAGCGGAGGTCCCTAGGAAAAGCAGCCTGTCCTGGACCGTGGCACCACTTGCAAGATTAACCACCCTGCAGAAGCCACGTGCCAGTTTTGCCTGGCCCGTGCTCCGTGGCAGCCCTGGCACCCTCTCAGAACCACATCTGGAAGACAAGAGGAGACCAGGACTAAGTGGGCGAGGAGTGGGAAGAGAGAGGGAGGTCCGCAGAATGGCAAAGGTGACATCTGCGGAGACCAATGGCACAGTCACGGCTGTGGCATCCTCTGAACCCCGGGCCGGCTCTGGGAAGCTGCTAGGCAGCGAGGCAGTGCAAGCACCATCAGCAGGTCTCCTGCAGTCCTCTTCCAGCCTGGTCCCTCCGAAGGTATTTCTCCGCAGTGCTTTTGGACACCACCACCTCCCAACTTTTCTGGCAAGGCATACAGCGCCCGTGTTTCCCAGCCTAACTTACGCCATGCAGACGGCTCAGGACCTATGTGGTGCCGTGCAAAACCAGACTCACTGCGCAAGCCCTGACTCGGGTACATTTTTGCTTTTGACGTTGTTCAAAACCATCACTGCAAATGCCACCTGTGCAGCTGCCGAAGGGCAGTAACATGGGACTAAACAGGTAACGTGAAGTCCGGGACAGCAGGTCGACATCTCCTGCTCCTTCACAAGCCTCCGGCTATCTTGGGCCAAAAGCGGCAGGCTATTGCTTTCTGCATTTCTTTCTCTCCCATCTTTTCTCCCTTTAGTGTGCACGCTCCGATGGCGCGGGCTCCCTGCCTCTGGCTACCCTAGCAGCCCTCAGGAAGCCCCAACAGCCACAGCTGGAATCTCCTGACAACACCTAACACTCTAGATCCGTATCTCCTGACCTTTATTGAACCTTCCAGCACCATTTCTGGGGCCCCAGAAATACTAATTGGGACTTGACTGTGAGCAAAGGAGCAGTGTGAGGACTTACTAAGAAAAACATTGAAAACAGAGGCCCCCCAAAAAAGCCCGGGTTGTGTCTCCTGGCATGCAAGAAGGAGCCAGATCTGTGTGGAGATGCATGGGAACTCACAGCGGGAGGTGGCAGAGGCAGCCGAGTGGCAAGCGTCCTTGGGTTGAGTGGGGTCCCCCAGAGCCACCAGCAGACCTGAGGTGACTCCTCCAGAGAGGGAGGTCTGCGTAAAGCACGGGCAGCAGGTACCCGGGCTGCAAATGCTGGGGCTGCAGGCTGTGAAGGGACTGAATGTGCTGAGGATGGGCATGGAGAAAGAGGCAGGAGATAACACCCTCACTGGGGGCTGACTGGGTTCCCATCATCTGCGCTGGCTCCTGCCCCTTCCTTCCCCAGCTCATGGGTGCCGCGGTCAAAGGCAAAGGTCTGATGCAGAGACGTAGTCTTTGGGCAACATTCAAGTCAAAGAAGTCCTGCGCGGGGCCAAGATTGTATAGAAGGGTGGGGGGCAACATGGCTGAAGAGACACCACGCAGAGGGAAGGAAAATGCAGGAGAAAAGCCTGTCGTAGAGCTGCGGGAGGTCAAACTGGGGAAAGGCAAGCTCTGTAACAGCAGAACTGGCCCAGGCTCAACTGCAGAAAAATGATCTCCCAAAACCAAAGTCAACCCAAGTTAAGTGCTTTGGGGAACCACGGTCCTTCGTCCAGTGTCATCTGTATCATTGCGTTTAGGGGCAACATTTGGGTCCGAGGACCCGCATCTTTGCTGCTCTGATTTCTCTTCTTTAAAATTAAATGTAATTACAGGTGGATGTCTGGTTAATTACTCACGTCACACGAGTGCTTTTTCCCATGGATTGCATGACATCTACTGCTGACAACGAGTTCCCCCCTCCCCAATCCTGCTGGCATGGGGGCGAGGAGGAGATTTTGCCTCTGCTCACTTTACAGCTAAGGCAGCTGGATTTTGTTGGCTTCTGGCACTCTTGGTGTATTCTCAAGGCAAATCATTTTTAGGGCCGTGCTGCCTTTGAGTGGGTAAGTATTATGAAAACTTTCATTCTTCCCTTTGGTCGGAACTTATTGCAACGCAGGGCACCCTGACTTTCAAATAATAAGGTAATTGCATCATCACCTAATCAGTTGCCTTAGTAACAGATTTCCTAAATTTCCCTATTGCATTTGCGTGTTCATAAGAATGAAAATCAGACGTGGGAGACGGAAAGGAAACAAAAGAAAATCCAAGGCTTTTTAAGATGCGCTCCGTGACGGGAAGGCACCTGTAAGGCTGCTGGCTGACCCGCCTGTGCTTTGTTTACTCACCTTTGTCAGGCCTGTGCCCCCACCCCACCCCCCCCCACCCCCCCCAGTGACGCAGCAGCAGCTGGTGTCAGCTGAACAGGGTGGGCAAGCCTGGAAAATTACCGGCACCCTCCCTGCGAGGTTTGGTGGCGCAGAGAGAAATAGATTACGGACAAACCTTTGTATGGGTAACTACCAAGGGAGAGCTAAGGCAGGGCTGGGAACCCAGCAGGTAATGAATTTACAGTTTTAAGAAAGCTTGGGGTAGAAAGCTTGGGTGTTGGAGTGTTTGCTTATTCAGTGATGCTAGATTTAGCAAAGGTTACCTCAGCAGAGGTCATTTCCCTGGAATTCGCAGCAAGCTTTCCAGATCAGCTCCCAGCTCAACCCAGGCTCAGACGGCCCTGCTTGCACGCTCGGAGGAGGCTCTGGAGGTGATGCTGCTTGCTGTTTCAAGGGCTTTTCTCCAGGCAGATCCACTGCAGCTCAGTAACCAGCAGCCTAACAGAACCTAACACCGAGCCTCAACAAGCAGCTTCAGCCTTTCTTGAACTCGCAGCAGGTGAGGGACCTGGAAAGGCTGCTTTCCTTCTCCTTCCTGGCAAGCTTCACAGCAAAATGCGAGTTGGGACTGACCTGGAGATAACGGTGGGGAAGAGGGTGAGGGTACCTGGCGTCAGCTCTGGGTGCACACAGTACCGGCGTCCAGGCTGGCTGTATTGGCCTGAGAGCAGCAATCCTTGGGGAAGGATGGGAGCTCGTCCACGTGGGCACGAGCCCTGCTTATCCTGCCGGAGCCTGTGCCACGCCTGGAGATGGGGTGATGGGCTTTTCCCTGCCCTGGCCACCCACAGCTCCAGACCCTGGGTCTGTGGAGCCCCTGCACTCCCCTCCCCTGCTTGTCCTTAGGGGACACACTGTGTGGAGGCACTGGGGGGAAATGTCTTTTTTTTTACCGTTCTTCACAATTTTTGGCCTAATCTCCCTTTGAGGAAGGACCTAAGGGCACCCGGCTCCCCACCTCGCCCAGCACTGCCAGCACTTAGCTTCGAGATCTCCCCCATCGAGAACGAGCGGCTCACAGCCACCACAGAGGTATTTCTCGTTGTGTAAACGTGCCCCAGTTGATAAGGCTGAGAACGAGCCCCAGTTGATAAGGCTGAGAACGAGCTCCAGTCACACATTATAAAGCCCAGCTCGAAGAAGCCATCTCGCTGCCGCCGTCCTGTAGCCACCCGGTGCTGCTCCTGTGTGGGGTGGGAGCAAAGGCTACAGCGGGAGGTCGGCAAACGCAGCAGGTACACGGCCGGCGCGATGTGGCCGTTCTATCGGGAGCCTTGTTTTCGATCCCCATGTTTCGTCTCGAACTGAGTAATGTGCACGTGAGAATTAAAGCATGCCTCGCTAAGAGGTGAATGTTGAATACAATCAATTGAGAAAGCACGGTATATCGAGAGCGCCGTAATTATATCATCAGGGGATATCATGTACACTGTGTAACGCTGTGATTCACAATGTTACAAGTAAATAACAGGAGATTAAAAATGTTCTTGGGTTCTCATCTGTAATGTAGCCCAGTTTAAGGTTATACTTATCAAAATTATCAGTGGAAAAACACTGTATTTCAGAGCTTCAGTGGAAAAACACTGTATTTCAGAGCTGAGTCACAGCCGGTCACATTGAGTCAGAGATGAAGGTCTTGCTGGGAGAGCTGGGTGCTGAGACCATGAGCAAGGCCCTGCACTATCCTCAGGGACTTCCACAGAATGAAAATACTGGGGAAAACATTACTGGATCTTTTGGGCACAGCCACAGGAGGCGGGATTATCCCCATTTTACAGATTGGTGACTTGAAAAGCAGTTTCTCAAGGGAAACCGGCAAGGTGCTCCCTGAGCCATGAGAGCAGCGGGACATATCCCTGCCCCTGCTCGGTCTGGCAGATCACGCTGCCTTTGGTGGGTACCGGTGGCTCAAACGTGCAGCCCCCTCTCTCACAGCAGCACTTTTCTTTTTACACCATGCCAGACAGGAGTGAGTTTTCTTTACATGTTTTTAAGAAAGGATTCAACAAATACTTAGCGTCAAGTGGCAGGAATCGTCATCCCCGGGAGTTGCTTTGGTAACTCGGGCATGGGTGCGGGGAAGCCGCCTTACACAAGGGCTGAAGGTCGAAGCAGAATCCTGAACCTACTCACCTATTTCATCTCCCAGCATCGGGAATTGTAAGAAATCATTTCAGTAATCCAGGCACAAACTTGCCGTATAAAAAAGACAAAGTGCAAACGCAGGAAACCTTGATGGTATGAAACAGCATTTCCCTCTGTATTAAGCTGAAGGAGAAGGATGCTATACGTGCAACAATTAATTTCTGAAATAGGGCCAGAAATGGGTTTGAATGTGAACAAAGAGAATATTAGTACTGGATGGTTAAAGATTTTGGTATCCATATGAATTTTCACAGCTAATTTGAGAGGTAAAAAGCCCCGGCTCTCCTCTTTCATCCATGACGGCAAGGCACGATACTGAGAGGGGGAGGCAGGGAGCTGGCAGGCAGGGGGACCGCTGATCTGTGTAGCACCTGCGAGAAGTCTCGTGAGGAGCCGCGCCGGCAGTGAGGCGAGTACCGATGAGCTCGTCACAGCAATGCCCATGGGAGAGCCTAAGATCCCTGCCTGCGCCGTAGCACCATCCCTGTGGTCACTGCACGGTGGCAGAGAGCCCTGCTGGTACTCTACCTTCCCAACATGGTAGGGGAGGCACGGTGAAAGAGGACCCTCTCTCCGCGGTTGCCAACATTCAGATTTAGACATCTGATTAAGAGTTTTCCTACTGCCAGAGATGCTGGCAGGGCCCTGTCGGGCCTCTCAGCGTTAAGCACCTTTAATAAATCTGAGCCCCTGTACAGATTCAGGGTGCTTAGTGGCACTGTTGGGCCAGTAAAATGGTGTCCCTTAGTGGCAAAGCCGGCTGTGGCTCACTGGGTGTCTCTGCCCTCCTTGATCTGAGGTCTACCAGAGTTGACTGACGACTGAGAAATTCAGTGGGGTTTTGACCAGGTCCCATCATTGCTGTTGCCAACAGGAGCGATGGGTATTAAACCGATGAGGTGATACACTTCTAGCCGGCTTACAACCATGGGCGATGTGTTCATCCAAACGGGCCATAGTATTCGTGGACGTGCTAAATCCGCGAGGAAAGATGCTAGCATAACTGGGCACGTTTGAACTCACAGCTGAGACTGTGTCCTTCCAGCCAGCAGCTGGGTGCGAGGTCTGGGGCCAGGCAAGCACGGAGGGAGCAAAAGTTCTTTGGTTCCTCCTAGATCTGTAGAGGGAAGCGTGCCACTGCTGCCGGCTTCATGAACTAATGGGGACCGGGGACGCTGCTCCAGCCAGTACAGCGTGCTGCCGAAGGTACGCAGCTGGGAGCACGTCGGCAGCCACCTGGGTGGTATGCTCCAAGGGAAGCCTTCCTGCCTTTCCCCTTGCTCCCAAACTGACCTGCCTGGGAGATCATGCAGGTATCAGAAATCGGAGCTCGGCAAGAGCCCCCAGAGATTGTCCAGGAGAAAGACAGAGCTGTCTTCCCAAGGGCAGCAGCGGGATCGGATAGGCAAGGCAAGGGTGTCCCAGGTACAAAAGCCCTTATGGGCTTTCAACTCCATGCAAAAGCTGTATGTGACTCGTCTTGACCTGAGGACAGCAAAAAGAACAAGACAGCAATAGATTTCCTTGGGCTTGGGTGAAAGCCGTAGCAGTGCTTTACTGACAGAAACCAGGCAAGTTAATGGTGCTACGGCGAGGCCAGTAGTGCTGGCTTTTATTTCACCTCCAAGTTTTGATTTCAGACCCTTCTCAAAGTGTTGCTACAGCTTGCTCTGTTGATAAGAAAGGACTCGGGGCCAGCCAACGCTGCCAAGTGGACACTGAAGGACACGGTTATTTGACCGCCACTGACCCAAGGCTCTGCTCCAGCTCTCTGTTATCTCCCCACAACCCAGTGGTGACTGTGAAGAAAATCCTGCTCACCAGAAACCTACCAAATCATGCACGGGAAACGTAAAAGTGTTTGCCCTTCATGCTATTAAACAATTAGGGGAAAATCTCTTTGTGTACACAAGGCAATTAATAGTTGCTGCATTAAACCATAAAATAAATCAAGAGCTTCATTACTGAAGTAATTTACTAAAGCCCGTTATTGTTTCATATACAATACAGAAGATTACTGTAAAAAAAAATGCCAATTTGGAAGAAAAACCAGAAAGGGATGGCTCCCTCTTGGTCACCCTTTGAGGAACGGCGGGGGCGAATTGGCTATCCGGAGGTGCCCCAAGCCTTCACCATCACCCGGATGCGGTTGCTTTTGGGAAGAGACACCACAAGCAGCACAGCTCCAAGGCAGAGCACGAATGCTGCTTCGTGCTGGGACAGTGCTCGGAGTGGTGGACGGAGGCTTGTGTGCAGCAGAAACAGCTCCGGCATATTTTAAAAACCTTTCCCCAGCGAAATAAAAATGACCCTTGGAAAGGGAAGAGAGGGTTCAGCATCCCTTATATCAACCATAATGGCCGCAGCAGTTTTTATTAACCTGAGGATCTTAGGTTGGACAAAAAAAATTCATGCCCAGTGTCGTTGCACCAGGACTAGTAATTTGAGGTGATTTCTAGGGACTCCCCCCCTTGCCCCGCTCCTCCTAAGCTGACCATCAGAGCCACCAGCCATCTCCACCCACACAGGGAACCCAGAGGCACGGCGGCAGCGGGGGGAGCCCAGAAACAAGGAGCGACCAAAGGTAGAAGGAGGGATCAAGGTCACTTGGGGAGGAACAGATGTGGGAAAACGGATAAGGGGATAAGCCAGGGCTGGTCACTGCGCTCGTCTGGCCCTGCCCAGCGCAGTCTGTCCTGTCTCCTCATTAAACGCTGTTTCTAACCAACTTCTCTGGGGCGAGGGACCCCGTCCAGTGTCCGTGGGTACGTGGGGTCTGCGTGCAGCAGCTGGAGGGGGAGCAGGGTCAGAGGGACGTGAGCCTGGGGTGCCAACACGGGCGAGACCGGAGCTGCGGCCTTGGGGACTCACATGCCCGGGTGCTGGCCACTGGGCAGACTGGGATCCAGGGGTGGCCACTGGGCAGGCCGAGCGCCTGAGCCCGGCCGCTGCAGGGACTCACACCCTCCGTGTGTCTATGTATAATTTCCTCTGATGGGCTGTCACCCTGCTCAGCCGGAGAGGGGAACAGGATGAGGCCGCCAGTGCTGTTTGGGGTTACACCAGTGCTGGCCCGCATCTGCCTGTGTCGATCAGCGTGTGTGGCCGCGTGTGTTGTATACGTGCGCTCGCGCGTGCGCCTACGGGGAATACGCACTCAACCCTGTTACTAGGTGGACCTGGGGGCTCGGAGCCGCGGCAGCCTCGCCTCTCTCGGGCTGCTCCCCAACAGCTTACGCCTTCCCCTTGCAGCCCTTCCTGTAAAGGAGGGGACTTCAGCTTCCCCGGGGACGTCACACGTGGTAGCTACGTGTCTTCTAGCACCGCCAGGAAGAAAACCGATGAAGACCTCCCCAGCAGAGGGGAACCCTCGGCAGCGTGGCAGGCTTCCGACGCCGGCCCCTCCTTCCTGCGAGGAGCACCCAAGGGGGAGGCAGCAGCGGTGTCCCCAGCCAGCCCCCTGCCTGCCCTTGCCTCTCTGGGCCCCTCCGAGCAGCTCGTTTCTGACAGCCAGCCAGGCCCGCCTTTGGGAATGTAGGCGAAGCTTTAACGAGGTCAGGCGGCGGCGAAACTGCTTTTCTGCTCCGCGCCGCACAGACGCAAACTGACGCTTGCGCTGCAAAGGATCCTTCCACTTTCCCCTGACTTTTCAGGGTTTTCTCCTCGATTTTATCACCTAAGATAAAACTCTCGCGGCAGGGGGAGAAGTTATCAGTCCTATGCCTCATAAACCAGGCTCCCGATGCTGTTTGCAGCCATTCTGCTCCATGATAAAAGCTGGGCTGGATATTTTATTCATAACAAGCACATTAGGCTGCTTCTGCAATGTTTGTGCTTCTCCCTCCTCGGGCCCTCCCCTCTCGGGGCACTGACGTGGGTAGTAATTTCCTCTCTGCAGGAGCAGAGTTCATAGCTTCATACTAGGAATAAACATGCAATTTAGCCAAGGGTGAATTCATGACTGTAATTCATATTCTGAAACAGGGCAAGCCTTTTGCTTATAGACAAGCAGATCATGTGGTTGCAATTGAAATTTAGGCATCAAAACACTAAGCGTGACGTTTGCAGAGCCGGTTCCTAATAGAGGTGACGAAAAAGGAGCGGGGCGTGAGCTGTCCCCCTCTAGCAGCTCCCTGCTCGGGCCCTGCCTTTGCCATTAGCGTCCTTGCCAGGATGTAACCCTGCACTGTTTTCCTTGTTAAACATCTGGACTTTATTTTGGTAGGTTTAAAAAGGCATGGAAAAGAGACACGCTCCATTTGGGAGGGAAGCTGAGGATCTGCAGAGGCTGTTGAGTCACTTTGTTTGAAGAAAGGAAGCATGAAAATGAAAAGACAGGATCTTTCATCGGCTGCCAGTCACACAGGGATCCTGGGAGCACCTGAGCGGGATTACATCCTTCATACCTGCAAAAAAGCGAGGCGTGCATGATGCACTACAGAAAGGCCTGCGAAGGAAGGAAAATGCCCTGCAGGAGAGGAAACATAGCTTTGTCCTGATTATTCAGCTTATAAAAACATGAAGAGTAAGAGAGTCTGGTAGAGGGAGGACACACAAACAGTCTCGAAAGCTTTCAGAGCCATGAGACTGTTGCACGGAGCGGTCTTATTCCTGCAAAGACACGCAGTTAACGTTAGAGGTTGCGCAGCCCCAGCAGACAAATCTAAGCATGCATTTACATTCCCTGCCAGACTACAGCATCTGTTTGCGTGCTTAAATGCTGCCTCGGCAGTGTGGGAAGATGGACAACGGATCAAGACGGCATCTCTGGAAATCCGGGGTTGGGACTGACCGCTCTGTGCTCCTGCACGAACGGCAAAGCTCCCCAAAGAGGCCTTGCTCTCCTCTCACACTCGGGTAGGTGCGCAGTATAAACACAGGCACGTACAGCGTCAGGAGTGGCACCAAATCCGTGTCTGAAGTAGCTCACATCAGGAGGCAGTTAACACGAAAATCAGCCACATACCGAGAGCTTGAATCCTTTACCTGGAGAGTTACGCAGGGTTACGGGTGCAGGTGTTGCTCGGTGAGCCGCAGACATGGGGAAGGCCAGTTTATCCAGAGAAACGTGTCCTTCATCCCCTCGCCCTCGCATGGCGATAGCCCAGCTGCCCTGTGTCCTTTAGGACATCCTCCCGCAGGCAAGAGACCGGTCGTGGTTTTTTCAGGTTTCAAGTGTCCTGATTGCCCGATGACGGGTAAGTGCACGTCCACCACCCGCCCGGCTGCTGCCACGGACAGGGTACCAACACCTGGATTCGCCATGCCCTTCCCTCCACCAAGAGCTGCGTTGGTCCTCCCTTGAGGAGCAGCCGATTTTCATGGCACGTGGAGGAGGTTCACCCTGAGACCTCCATCCTGCCATCAGACTGGACTGAAACAGGCCAGCAGGTTCACAGGGGTTTTGGGAGAAAGGCCAGATGGGACCAATAGACAGCCGGGCAGATGGGCAGCCTCATCACATGAGCCTTGTTTCTTTAGCAAACCAAGCTAGAAATAATAACAGTAGGACAGAGATGTTTGAGAAGCTGAGAATAAGGCACAAAATGTCATGTGAATCATAAGGCCTAAAAGGATGCCTGGGCTATCTCGGGCAACTGCAACGTGTTATTCCTTTCACGCACCGTCCTCAAGGATGGTTTGCTCTTTCACTCCACCTACTCAATGGAAAGCTTGAGTTACCCTTTATTCATCTGGTCACTGCACACATCCTCCTAACTTCCAGCCTGAATTTGTGTTACTTTCTTGGACTACTTCATTGAAACAAGAACTTAGACTCCGCCCAATGAATTTTAAGTTAAAAGGAAAAGCATGAAGTCAGGAAAAATGATGCCAGATATAGAGGAGCCAAGACTAACGTTTGGGAAACACAGACTGCAAAAGGCCCGTTGCTCCGAATGTGTGTGAATGATGCTTCTTTGTATTTGTGTAACGCCTCTCAGAGAATGTGCTCAGGAAGCCAAGGCTGGACTACCGCCTGTGGTTCTGAAGGCCAGTCTCACGAACACTGCTTCAGGGGTCTGCACCCTTTCATTATCCCTGGTGCTGATGCTATTTCTAGGGTAATAGTTCACAAACCCCTTGCTCTGCAGCGAGGTCCTGTTCTGCATGGTGCTGGGGTTAGAAAAGGAGAAAGACCACTTCACTGGTCAAAAATCCTCGGTTGTTGCAAGATGGCTTAAATGAAAAGTGAGGCTGAGAGTGAAATAGCGTGAGCAGAGAACCAGAAAATGTTTTGTATATGCTAGGAAGTACTAGCTTGTGCAATGACTTTTCTCGTCAGCCTCCGCTTGGCTCCTTGGGAGAAGAGGCAGTTTTTCATGCAACAGTCACCACCTCGCCTGAAACCTGCAGCAACAACGGGGCCGATGTGTCAGTGCTGCATAACAGTCCTGACATCGCTGCCCGGAGGAGACAGCCCCAGGATCGGACTGCGGGCTGTCAGAAAACAGCTATTACTGCGTGTCACATGCACGCCGTACGGTGAACGCACAAGTTGCGCCCGCCTGTATTTTGGTGCGGATCACGTAAGGCACCTTTGGGCCACATACAGCAGCAGCTGGACCTTGCTTTCCCCCTTACGCTCTGCAGCAGTTTGTTTTGTAGCAGCCTCCAGAGAAGAGGGTCAGGTTCAAGGAGCTTCTCTAGTGGGTGCTGTAAAAACACAAATAAAGTCTGTGCTGTGAAAAACTCCCCAGTTAACACATCAGGGCACTACAGATGAATGAAATACTATGAAAAAGAAAAGAAAATGGTGAAGAGGCAGTATAGGAGCCGGAGCAGAGGCATTAATCAAAGCATTTGGATGAGGAGAAATAGATACGTCCGGAGTCGTCCCCACATCCTAAGGTACGATGTACAACATGTCACATGAAACACTCTCTAGAAAGACCTGTTGATACCAGCCAGCTCTAAAAGGAGGTCGGGATGCCAGACATCTGCCTGAATTAGGTGTGACGAATTGCACCCAAGAAGCCCAATGTTTTAGTTGAGGGCATGAAGTGGTGGTTTCAGCTCTGTGGGATTTGGGGTGGATTATTTAAAAAAAAAAAAAAGTATGAACAAAGGGTTTCATGGTCCCATGACAAATTCCTGGTCCCGTGTTTAGGTATGACAAGCGGGTGCTGTGTTACTCGAGGACTTTCCCAGGGTGGAGCAGAGCCACCCGAGGAGACTGAAGAGGATCTTCCATGAAGGAGAACATGGTGGGGAAAGCCCTGAAGGGGCCTCTTGAGCCCATGTCCACATCAGCAACACGGGTCTGGACCTGCTGCACTGGATACAGTGAATATCCGGCAGTGGGTACAAACCCAAATTCGCCCGGAGTCTGAGGTTTTCATACCAATTCTCTTCTAGTTAATAAAGCGCCCAGGACTGAAGCAGCAGTCCCTCCCCAAGCCACGATGACTGCTTGTGATCAGGAAGGGCATTGCACGCGCTTCTGAGAAACCGGCGGTTCTTGTCAGAAATTAAAGACCCACTTTTTCGTTTCGGCGTCCCAGCAGCACGTGCACGGGGAGCAGCAGCAGCAGCAGCAGGAGGTGGGGTGGAGGGAGCAGCCGAGCACAGGTCCCGGGGAGAAACACGAGAAACCTGTGACCTTTCCCAGACTGACTTTTGTTTGTGTGATGGGACAGCGGAGACGGGGAGAGGCTGCGGTGACGTGTGGGTTTATTATCACCTGGCTGTGAAGGGCCCTCAGAGAGGCCAACGAGGCGTTTTGCCAGCAAAGGTAGGTCAATGTCTGGGTTTGCCCACTTTTTGTAACCCATTGGCATCATTGCCCACCCCCCCACCCCCCAGCTGTAAATGCCAAGCTGGCCAGGCAAGATGCAGGGAAAAGGCTATTTCACCCCAAATCAGGGCACGTTGCATCTGCCCGCGGCGCTCAACCTGCCAAGCAGGACTAGGCAGCCTCCCGGGGGCTCCTTGCTTGCAGACAGGGCATGGGGTGGTCACCCCCAGCTCTTTTGGGAGTCAGACAGCGCTTTTGGGGTGGAACAGGTATAGATGCATTTAGAAGGTTACCTTAGGAGGAGAGGACCTGCAGCCTAATATTGCATTTATGCCTAACGTGAAGGGAACTGATGGGCAAATCCCGCTCGGGGCAGGAGCAAGGAGAGAGGTGGGTCTCAGACGCAGGCACCACCAGTGTCCCCCGCCTCTGCCACCATCCACCTCTGCAGCGTAATCCCCACCGATGTCCCACAGCTCCGACACATCTCCCTCCAGGAGCGGGTGGGCTGGTGCAGACCTGCACATCCGTCGCTTCGCCGCAGACCCTTAACACCTGAGGCACCCAGAAACCCTTCACCTGGGATCTTCCTCTAATTAAGGTGCTGTCCGGTTGAGGGATGGGAATGAGACTGACCTACGCTGCACAGTTTAGTAAGGCAGGGGGAAGAAGCAGCCTCCGTATTAGTGGGATGCTGTTCCTCTGTGACCAGAAAAATGAGAACACCCCCTGAAGGCCTTTCTTTGGTCAAAATGCTGTGATTCAAAAAAATAATTAGCCACTGCGAGTTCCTCAGTTTCTCCTTTTTTTTTTTATTTTTAATAAGAAGTACAGCTGATTCACTTAGATGTCAATTGGATTTACAGAGGTGCAAGAGAAAGTTTTTTCTTGATGGTTCCTGCATAATTTTATGTCTTATTGTGAGGATGTCTTCTGCTTCAGCAGTAGCTATCAAAGGACATAAAGCCAGAGATACAACAGCGTGGTGCTTTGTCAGTTCTGTAACTCTAGTTAACCTCGGATGAGAAGGACGCGACTGCTGAAATATAATAACAAACTACCGGGCAACATGATCTCCTGTTTCTCAAGTGATCAAAAAAATTATTCGTCTTTCTAGACTGAATCTAAACTGACAGCAACCTTTTCATTTGAAGCAAATTAAGGATCTCAGACTATCTAACATGAATGATGATTTTTTTTGTTGGGTTTTTTCCCCCCTTAATTAAATGAAAATGGGTTTTATAATTTAAACGTTCCCACACACCGTTGAATGAATGCAAATTTTTTCCGTGATTATTCACGCAGCGCAGCGGCAGGCTGAAAACAGCGGCGTTAATTCCCCCGTGATTCCTCCTGAACGTATAGGGTGCATACAGAGAGTTACAGTAGCTCCGGGAGACCTGCCACGGAGGGCCTTACTGTGCCAGGTCGTGCACGGAGTAATAGGAAATGGCAGCGTGCGCTCCAGAGTTTCCACTCTAAAGCAGAGGCTTAATGTGATGGGGAGGCTGGGAGCGACAAGGGGGTGCCCTCCTTCCCCCGTCACACAGCCCCGCACAGCTCCTTTCCCGGCTTAGCAGCAGGGTGAGGCAGGGCGGAGGCAGGAGGAAGGTGGAAGAGATGGATAAAGAGGTCGGACGTGCCATTTTGAAGGCGGCAGCTCTGCCCGATGCAGCGGTGAGAGCCCGGGAAGCGTCCCGTCACTGGGGCGGCGCGTGGGGTGCCGCTGCCCAGAGGGTCAGTCATGGGACGCGCCATCGCCGTCGAGTGGGTTTCCCAGAAGAGGTGAGGCTGGGAGGACAGCGCAGGTCCCGGCACCACTGGTCTCCTCGGACAGGCACCTGCGTGGTGAGACGGCACTGACTACACCGACGCTGGTCGCCTGAGCAGGGTGGGGTGTTGAACGTCCTCAGATGCAGGTAACTTGATTTTCCCCGGTGCCGCGCAAAGAGGTACGAGCTCCCTTTATGGGCAGTGGGAGACGAGGGCCGGTACGGCTGGGTGGCTGGGGTCTCCCCCCACATCTGCAGGGCTGGGTCTCTCCAGCGTGCCCTAAGGAGCCTTGGCTCCCTGCGGTCCTTCCTTTAGCATGTCCCACCACCCGCAGGACTCCCCACAAGGCCACGTCTGCCCTGGCAAGCGTGACCACCTCTCAGGTAGCCCTGTGGTGTCACCCAGCCAGCAGCAGGCTCTGCTCTAGCACATTACCACCGTGCCCTGGCTTTTCACATCCCAGCGCCCCCAGTTCGGCCCCCCCCCCCCGCCCCCCGCAGAGACACCCAGCTTCGCCTTCGCTTATAGCTTTGGAGCATTCACCTGGGGGAGAAAAGCACACGCACACGGAGGTTGTGTACGCTGTGGGTGAAGGGAGTCCATCACCATGGGCGGAACGCATCCCAAGCACAGCTCCACCACCTTTCCTGAAGGGAAGGATGTGGTCCACTAAGAAAACGATCCTGCTGAGATTGCCTGGACAACATTTCCCGTTTCACTAAGCAAAATCAAGGTTTCGTGTGACCACTTGGTCCAAGCTACCCGAGGGACGTTGTACCTCTCCTTTCTTTCATTTCCTATGAAAGATACTGTTCCTTGCCCCATGCACAAAGGCAGACTCACGCAGCCAGGAGAAGGAGCTCTCTACAGCTGTCCTGTGAGCACAGAAATCCCCGACAAAGGGATCAGGATGAGGAGAAACACAAGGATGTCCAGAAAAAATGCATAACTGCCTTCCTCAAAGGCAGCTCCCCTGTGAATGATGGTGGGAAGTGGCCAAAATGAGTGAAGAACAGCAGAAATGGGGGCACGTACAAGAGACCTGTCTTCTTGGTGACTTCTGCCAAAGGAGGGGTTGGGGGACTTCCTGAGCAGGAGATTGTATCTGCAATATCATGCTTAATAACCACAGTCTGAGGAAATTTGTTCAGTCTGGCTTGAATATCCGTATGGTTTCCACCTTCACAATTACCACAGCAATCGGTTCCATCATTTTATAGGTACTCTGTGGAAAAGTACTTTCTTCTGTTTGTGCCAAACCTGCTGATGGCTGGAGTCCCTCTAGTCCTTACAGCGTGAGAAACACTGAAGAGCCTCTACTTCTTTCACCTTCTGTATGGCATCCCAAATTCGATGGACCCCGATGGGATATTTAGGTCTCTATAGACCCTCAGCTGCCTGTATCCCAAGGTGGAGACTCCTGGTCCACTTCACTTCTTTTAGTCAGGAAACCATTGTATACTCATGATTGTCCTTCTCCGAACTTTTTCTAGCTTTGAGATGGGGGGAACAGAACTGCATCCTGCATTCACAGCCACACTACTCATTACTTAGTAACATAATGACATTTTCTGCCTTATTCTTGATTCATTTCCTAACAATTACCTTACAAAATCTTCAAGCCCTTTTGCAATAGCACTCCCTTGCCTCTTGGCTAACAGTTTCAAACCGCATTGCCTAATATTAAACATCTCAGTCCACAGAAAACCGTGACCTGACTTCCCACAATTCCCATTGAAGTTGTTCTACCCAAATTTCCCCTGAGGTGCAATCAGACAAAGATATACATATTCCTCTGGGGAATTAACCTACATATTCCTTAGTGAGCAAACAACCATCTGTCTCTATCTGAGCTACGTACAGTCCAGAACATGCCTGACTAAGCCCCAGGGTTGCCCACGTCTCCCCTGTGACGGTCCTGAACGCTGGATATTGCCGCACTGAGGATGGAGCACTATCTCACCCCACAGACACCTGTTGGCTTCAATAAATGTGAGCCAGACTTTAAAAGGAGTCCGATACATTAGAAATTATTAATGAAATTCAATAAATGCATTTGTTCATTTATTAGGAAAACGAATGCCATCTAAAAAAGTGCATCACGAGTTGGAACTAGGCTTAATTGTAGTGTTAGCCTTGGTGATTGACATCTGACTTACCCCAGCACACCGCAGAGCCAGATGGAGCTTGCTGTGTCCACCTCCATGCCTGTATTTCCTTGTGTGCTCTGCTAGGCCACCAAAAGAGAAAAATCCGTGGTTTTCTGGGCTTCGGCAGCTGAGCACCTCTGGTTCTTCCCCATCCAACTGCAGGGAAATGCTTTTGCCTTCCTGGATAGAGGAGGGGGTCATGGGGAGGCACCGGAAGGTTCTCAGTGGTCTCCGGTGAAATATTTCCGTCTCTCAGCACTGGAAATCTTGGACCTTCCCAGTCTGAGGTCAAGGCCCTGTCTCTGAGAAGGGATGTCAGGGACTTCAGAGGAGGAACCATGAAATCACATCAGACTGTTGTGGAAATAATCTCTCTAACGGAAATGGCTTCTTTGCTCCTATTCTTTTGGAGCACAAACGTGCCTCATCCTGAGGATCCTTCACCTTTCCAGAACTCACAGAGGTTTTATTTATTTTGCAATCTTTGCTAATAAAACTGAGTATTCCCATTATGCAGAAAAATACCCAGTTTTCTTTTGATTCATACTAAACTCTTGGTCACAATGATATATGAAAGTTCCTAGAATAATGGAGCACAAATGTTGAAATTTGCTTTGGGGTAGAATTTTGTAGCAGAGACTTACCTCACACAAACATTCACAAAAAGCCTATGCAAAATGCCATCTAGCTCTTACACAGCAATTTTGCGTAGACCTCAAATCTATTTGCAAAAAGGGTCTACATCATTTCACTTTAAAACTGAAATGACTAATTTTTATCTAATAAATCAGGAACTTGGTGACGTCAGACTTCTGGTCTTAGTCCAGGGGTCTACCAAATAGTCTATACAGTCTTCCACAAAGTGAATGAAATTATGGGCAATGTGACCATATGTAGATCTCCCAACATATGTAGATCTCCTGGCCGTCTTTGTACCGCACGATGCATTTGCGCTGACCCGCATCACGTCTCTGCTGAGTACTCTGAAGCAGCATGGGCCCTTGTGGCAAAGACCAAGCGAACACGGGGCTGTGTACGCAAGAGCGTTGTCCGTAGGCCAAGGGAAGTAATCATTGCCCTTTACTCAGCACTTGTGGGACCACATCAGGACCACACGCTGTGTCTGATTTTGGGCTCTCCCATACTGAAAGGCATGGGCACGGTGGAGCAATCCCAGTGCAGGGCCACCAAGCTGGCCAGGTGGCTAGACCACACGGTGTATGAGGGGAGGCTGAGAGAGCTGGGCTTGCTCAGCCTGGAAAAGACTCAGTTTTTTCCTATGGTTCCATAATTTTGAGTACTGAAGACCCTAGAAATTGTACCAGTTCTGCAGTGGGTAATAAATCCCTGGAAATGCTCTGTTTACCAGTTGGTCAAACATTTGAGAAGCCTTTGGGATGAAAGACACAAGACAGAAGTTAAGATAGGTATCAGGAGCTTTTGAAGTCAGCTGTAATGTGAGTTTTGCACTTTTCCCAGCTCCTCCCTGTTAAAGATAATAACTTCCATGCTGAACCGAGGGGCACTCAAAATACTTCATAATCTAGGCAAGGTGCCTGAGGTCGCATTTAGCACATCACTTTAAAGGGAGCTTGAGCCCAACCTGTCTTTTATATAACCCATTGTACTAAATCCCAAAAGGTGGAATAAGGCTACTAGAATCAGCTGATACTAAGTGAAAATGTGAGTAATGCTTGAATGTTTCAGAAAATATATTTTTTCTCCACAGTTAGCAGTGTATGAGTCACTCAGGCTCCCTAGCTACTGCACTGCATGAATGACTCAAAACTCCGCCGAGAACGGAGGCACAAGCAGTTCTCTCTTTCTGCCAGATTTTCTCCTTTTAAATCACCCTTGCTGTATCTCACCCACTTCAAAAAAAGGAGAATCTCTTTCCCTATTACTTCCTTCCGCCGTCCCAATGCAAGCCCGGATATAACACCGCACACAGGGATTGTCCGTGCTCACTGTGATCGAAAAAAGCACAGGATATGATGCATTAAAGTGAACTCAGTTAACCATTTTTTGAGAAGCGAAAACGTACCTAAACTAGTTGCTTTGCTGAGTTCCTCCGAAGTTCTTGGAAGAGCAAGGACACTGCACTTTTAAACATGTTGGACCCAAATGTCCTTTATGGAATTTTCCTGTGCAGCAAAACTCAGAGTCTGGCGTCTTGGAAATTTTAGTCAACCACTTATTTGGGTGCAAGTTTTGAATCCAGTTAATTGTGGACCTCGAAACACCTCAGTCCCTGGAGACCTGTATGGTTTTACAAATCAGTAATCCCTGCTTAGTTTAAATGGGATAAATTGCTGCTGAGAGGATCCATTTTAATTTATACTAGGCATCTCCATCAGAACAACGCACACATCCCCATCTTTAGTGATTGCTGGCCACATGCCTGAACCCAGGTTCCCTCTGCAGAGCTCTGAGCAGCTCTTTGGAGTCACAGGCAAATCTGTCTTCGGTGTCACGTTCCCACTGTCTCATCACTTCGTGCATCACGAGTCATTTTCCAGGGGCTGAAAGGAGAGGGAGAAATCATGCTGGTCTGTATATTAGTTGTCACTTAAAAAAATATGCTGCATAATCTGGCTATTGCCTAACCCCATTACCTCACCCCTAGGCTGATCACCAACTTCTTGTTCTCTGGGTCACAGCTCTGTTGCAATGACCATGGGGTATTTTAGACAGCGATCGTTTCCTCTTCTCAAAATCCTTCCGCCATAAGACCGGTCTGACCCTCTGGTCACGTAATGAAAAGAAGTGTATGCGGTCGTTTGTTAGAGCACATCTCAGTAAGGCAAGCCACTGGTTTAAGTTCTGCAGTTTTTTTCCTATTTACGAGAAAGTTACCAAGTTCAGAAGGAATTACTGCGGTTTGTTCCCCTAAGCTATTCTTCTCATTGCACATTTTAAATTCAGCTTTTTCAGAAGTTATTTGAGTTTAATTCCCTTTGATTCTGCTAATCTTCAATGGAGCAGATACCTAGCGGTCCCTCCCAGCAAAAGCTGCTTCATGCTTCACCGGTGTCCGAGGAGCTTGTGCTGTCATTGAAAAAGAAAGGTTCCGGTCCTCAGGGCTGTAGGTGCAGCCTTCTGGGTACAACATCTTTATACAGACAGAAGTAACAGCTGCCTAAGAGTCACGAACTCTCAGTGCTGTTAACACAAAGTCTGTTTGCTAGAATTTCTGTTTCAGGGTTAACCATTTCACCACTGGCTCCCTTAACCAGCGGGAGCCAACAAAATGATCCAAGAGTGGGGAAGTCTGCTAATTAGGCAGAAGCCTTCACTGCCAGACAAACTTAGTTTGGGCGAGTCCCTTCAGCTTGTCTAGAGCCTCTTCTATTGGCACCATGAAACACAGAATTCATTCTTTCTTTTACCCTGGGGCTTCTGAAACAGTTTTTGATCACAAGTCTCAAATTATGGTCAAAGACCATCGACTTTGTCCTCTCTCTTGGCTGAGCCAGATTCATTCCATTGGTGTTTAGACACCTAATTCAGGAGTCTGAGTTATGCTATAGCCCATTGAGAAAGCAGATATCCAGAAGAAGCGTGTGGATATATGATGAGCAGGAGAGGGAGTTGGACTTGTTCAACCTGAAGAAGAGAAAGGTTGGAGGATCTCACTGCTGACCCCAGCTACGTAACGGTATGATGCAAACAAGACAAAGACAAACTCTTCTCAGAGGTGTACAGCAACCGGATGAGAGGCAACAGACACAATTCCAATCAGATTTTAGGAAACATTTTTTCACCGTGAGGATGGTAAAATATTGGAGCAGGTATTGGAGAGGTAGTGGCATCTCCATTTTTGGAGATATTCAGAACTCAGCCACAAAAGGTCCTCAACAACATGCTGTAACTGGATGTGCTTTGAGTGGGGGATTGGACAAGAGGGCCTCCACAGGCCCTTTCCAACCCAAATTTTCCTATGGCTCAATAGTTCTGTGGCTTTGCAGGCCATCTCAGATATTGCTCAAGAGTCAAAGCCACCCTATTAAGTTGCCTTTCACTGTGTAGTTTACGGATTTTTACACTGGTAATTTCCACATCACTAATAAAGAGTTCTTCTCTCTTCTGGCTAGTGCATTGAAGTTTAATTTTGTTTCAGGTGGAGACCTATTTATTGTGTAATAAGAGTACTTTAGCCATAATGCCACCTGAAATCATTTGGACATCATCTAAAAACACTCCTTTCTTTCTTTCTTTTTAGCTCCACTTAGTGGGTCTCATTTTTTCCTTGCTCATCATTTTACCAGCTGAATTATTTCTGTATATAATCTCTTCCATTCATTAACTTCTTGCCTGTTGGCAGCAAAGATATTCGGCATTGAAAATTGAAAGAATATCAGTACATGTGGCCTTTTAATGTGATTAATTAGTGTTTGGAAAGAACTTTGTAATCAGTCAAGGAAAAACTGCAAGGCTGTGAGGGTTAACAGAGAGGTCTTTTGCCTTTCTTTTAGCTTGATTTGTTTTATAAACAGTGACACAAGCAAATACCTCAGGACACAAATTGGAAAGTGACTTCTTACTATGTTGGATTAAAGGAAGAGAAGGTCAGCAGAAGGATTTTGCTTGCATTTTGAAACATATGACAGCTCTGGCTTGCTCTATACATTTGCAGGCAGCTTAGTTCTCCATTAGCCTGTATTTTGTCAGTTAAATGCTTATCTGAAACCCTTGCCCAGCAATCTCACCAAATGATGGCTTTCTCACTACTGTTGCTTTTAAAGCAAAAACTCACACAACCTTGTTTGGCATGTTATCTCCTATCAGCTCTTACTCAGTTGTGAAAAATGGCTTGAAAAACAACAGGAAACCCAAGAAAATGAGATAACAAACAGCAGTGTGTCAGGGTTTAGAAAAGTGTAATTACAACCACCATGGAGACCATTGTCAGGTCAGATCTGTCTTTTTTAATTAACTGAAATAGAGGGAAAATAGCATGTTAACAAGATTAACAAATGAAATTACCAAATTGTAGGTATTAATATCAGTAAGTATCATTCCCTGTATTATCTCAGAAGATATCAGCCTAGGAAATAATTTTCTTTTCATTTTTAATATCTTTTTTTTCCCACTCTTTTTTCTTTTTCATCTCACAGAGGTTTGAAAATGTTCTGTGAGAGCCTCCTGAGGACTGGACTGGTTGTACATTAGCTCAGAGATCAAACTGTTTCGTGGGGAAGAAAAACAGTGCTTTTGGCTTTTCCCTTTTTCCTAACATACAAACTTAAAGATGCCCATACTAATTTGTCTAGGTCCCTAGAGCAAAATTCTAGGCTATGACATGAAGCTTCTCTATTTCCTTTTGATGTTTTCAGAATCAGATCCTGGAAAATTAATTTAGGGCCAGCATTAATAACTATGTTTTCATCCCATTTTAAAGCTGCTTAGGATCTTCCCCCAGAAAGATGGAAAAGAAACACTCTTGGAGGGAGAGCACAGATACACATTTCTGTGGAAAGGAGCGTGCTGGGGGGGCGTGGGGTTGCAGAATCTTTATCAGTGATGAAGAGGTATCTAAAATCACTGTTGGCAAAAATTGTGACTAAGCCAGGCACCGACTAAAAGGTAAGTGATGAGGAAGACAAGTAAGTAATGAGGAGGACAAAGCTTGCCATAAGAGACCACTCTGGATTGATCAGCACATCAGTACCATTAAAACATGGCTTGTAATACACCATAGTGAAATTAAAAGCTAAATGTGTGTCATTCAGTAAGAAGACAGATAAACCTCTTTCTATATTGAGAAGTTCTCCAGTCACTATACGTTTACTGGTGATGTTTATGCTTGCAATGAAAAAATAAAGGATGCCACTTGTAGCACTGTTAAAGACTGCAGTCCTGCCAACATTTATATGAGCCAGTGTGGAAACATTGAAAACTACAGAGAAGGAAGGATTCCTGCCCCTTTGATGTCTGTGCAGCCTTGGCCACTTCCTTAAGCATGTGATTTGGTGGGACTTTGTAGTCAAGAGCAGCAATTCTATTTCAGTCTCACCCACCCTTCCTATTCCTTTATCCCAGATGGAAACGACTGGCAATTCATAACATCCTAGAAAACTTTGGCAATGCCCACACAGTTGCTAGTGACTGCCCCTTCCATACATGCAGTCCTGTTCCAAACACCCTCCAGTAAAAATTGACTTGCCCTGGGTTTTTTATAGTGCACCTCATAAGGGCTTACGCAAAGAAAAAGTGAACAGCTATGACTATAAAGCATACAATTCCCCCAAACCAGAACTCTTTTCTTCTAACTGGTTTCCTAGGACAAAGGTGTGTAGCAGGCTGTTCTCAGTATCAGACAGTTAAATGCCTTTCCTCCATCATGCCACACTCCCAGTTCTCACTCTAAGAGAGGCACGTAACAAATACAAATACAGCATGCAGAACGTCTCACTGAAGTCACTATGAATACAAGAAGTTCATATGCCCCATCAGTGTTTCAATATTGTGCAGAGTCCTTGCAAATACTACAGCAACAGCAATGCCAACCCAATGCCAAAAAATTACAGAAGTGTTCTCATAGCTGGAAGGTTAATAAAGGCTGCCTCCTTCAAATAGATTCAGTGGTTGGCAAACGCAATACCAAGACTTTTGCAAGCACTAAACCTATAAAGAATGAAAAATATGTTTTCACACTATCTTCTACTATACAAGTGGGTTTGAAGTAGACATCCCATCCCAGCAAAAAGAGCTAAACATGTTCATCTGCTGAGTTCCTGGGGCCCTGGTTAAGGACATCACTAAGAAACTTCCTAGCCTGGTACGGCCCTCAGACTATTACCCATTACTGCTCTTTCATGTGGGTGGTGATGAAGCTGCAAGGCGTAGTCCAAGGGCGATCAAAAGAGACTTCAGGGCCTTGGGACAGTTGGTAAGGGAATATGGGGCACAGATTATTTTTTCCTCTTTCCTTCCAGTTGCGGGCAGCAACATTGGAAGAAACAGATGGACCCAGTCTATTAATACTTGGGCTTCATGGCTGGTGTCACCACCACAATTTTGGGTTTTTCAATAATGGGATGACTCACACGGCACCAGGCCTGCAGGCATCAGATGGGATTCTCAAAGGGACAAGAGGGTCTTTGCTCACAAGCTAGCAGGGCTCGTTGACAGAGCTTTAAACTACACCTGAAGGGGGTGGGGGATAATATCGGGCTTGCCTATGACAAGCTGTGGGACAACACACCAAGGTTAGAGGGATGGGATGCTAATGAGTGTTCTCAGACTGTTGCTCTGAGATGTGCTGTCTACACTAGAGCACACCTGAAGTCTTAAAAAGATGAGCCAGGGGCTCCTGAGGTAATAGGAGCCAAGAGGGAGACACCAGTGAAATACCTCAAAGGAATTAAGGGGTGTTCCTCTAAGGAGGTGACGTGGCTGACAGCCCAGCTGAAGTGCCTCTACACCAGTGCACATACCACGGGTAATAAACAGGAGGAGCTGGAAGCCTCCGTGCCGCTAGAAAGCTACGACCTAGTTGCCATTACTGAAACTAGCAGGCTCGTCCTGCTGGAGGACTTCAATCACCCCAACATCTGCTGGAAAAGTAGCATGGCAAGATGTAGGAACTCCAGGAGACTCCTGGAGTGCATTGAGGATAACTTCTTAAGCCAGGTAACAGACAGCCCTACCAGAGGGGATGCGATACTGGACCTGTTGGTCACCAAGACAAGTGAGCTAATCAGTGACGTCAAGACCGGAGGCAGCCTGGGCTGCAGGGATGATGCACTGGTAGAGTTCGCAGTCCTGAGGGATATGGGTCAGGCAAAGAGTAAAGTCAGGACCCTGAATTTTAGGAAAGCAAACTTCCAGCTCTTCAAGGAGTTAGTCAGTGGGACCCCCTGGGAAACTGCCCTCAAGGACAAGGGAACAGAACAGAGCTGGCAGATCTTTAAGGAGGCTTTCCATAGAGCGCAGGAGCTTGCGATCCTGAGCTGTAAGAAAACAGGCAGGAAAGGCAAGAGACCAGCATGGCTGAGTCGAGACCTGCTGGTCAAACTGAAGGGCAAGAAGGACATGCACAGGCAGTGGAAGCGGGGACAGGT
>JAVKLA010000008.1:31569529-31579890 GCA_034782735.1 Sagittarius serpentarius
TTTGCAGATGACACCAAGCTGAGTTGGTTGACACACCTGAGGGACGGGATGCCATCCAGAGGGACCTGGACAAGCTCGAGAAGTGGGCCCGTGTGAACCTCATGAGGTTCAATAAGGCCAAGCGCAAGGTCCCGCACTTGGGTCGGGGCAAACCCCGGCATCAAAACAGGCTGGGGGATGGGGGGATCGAGAGCAGCCCTGCCAAGAAGGACTTGGGGGTGCTGGTGGACGAGAAGCTGGACATGAGCCGGCCATGCGCACTCGCAGCCCAGAAAGCCAACCAGATCCTGGGCTGCACCCAAAGCAGCGTGGCCAGCAGGTCGAGGGAGGGGGTCCTGCCCCTCTGCTCCGCTCTGCTGAGACTCCCCCTGCACTACTGTGTCCAGGCTGGACTAGATGACCTTCAAAGTTTCCTTCCAACCAAAACTATTCTATGATTCCATGATTCTATGATCTTGCTGGACTGACTGAAACTGAAAGGTCTCCAGACAATCTCATCTTTGCTCTCCATGTCATGTAGCAATTTACTCAAACACACACCTCACGCAAAGCTTCATCTCTGCTACTTCCACACACGTCTGAAATTTCTCTACTTACATTCCTGACAATTTACATGTCATGTCACTTATTGTGATTCCCATTCTAATTCCAGCTCCGTAGCAGTGGAAAAACAGGAGCTGCTTAGCACAGGAGCCCCCGTTTCACTCTTAGTCTCACAGAAAATATGACTTGCAGATGTTTCTCAAACTGCCTGGGGAGACCACATTCTCCAAGAGTAATTAAGGGCATTGGGTCCCCACCAGAGTCACTATACTATATGAAAAGGATGTAATACAAGAGATATGAGAGCAGTACATTGGGCGTATGGGGACATCAGGAGCAGTGCACACGGATTATGTCATCTAATATGACTGCAGTCACCACCAGACTGGTGACCCAGTGCGCCCACCTGCCCCTGGGGTGAAGGAGCAGACCCAACACACAAGGTCACCGGGAGAGACAAGTCCCTTATCTCAGAAGAGAAGCTGTTTGAAATGATCTCTCCTCCATGCCCTTCACCGATGATCTTCTACCTCTTCTGTGGCTGCACGAAGCTTAGCCTGGGATTCACAGCTCCACACTGCAAACCATTGGCTTGGTACACCAGGGCTTGTGTACGGGCACATGTAAGGCATTTGAAGGAGCCAAGCAGACAGTCCCAGCGGTTTCCAAGCTCAAGCTCACAGCGTCCCAGGGAATGACAGAGGAGAAGGACACCTCCCAGAGCTCCAGCTACCCAAACAGCAAGTAGCTTTTCACGGGTGGATGACTTAAAGACAAAAAATGAAGTCTACCTTTCTAGTTTTTTTCTAGGTGAGCTTTTAATTGTATTTAATGTGTCTTCTCAGACTCACACAGCATCTCTGCTTTTCTTTATTCATCCCGAGTTTGTCAGCAGCATGTTTTTTCTTGCTTTGAACCCATCGTTTTCATCGTCTCAGTTACTGTTGCCCTGGGACTCTGTCACCGGCTTAGCTCTCGTCTAGTGCTACAAAGGCAGCAACTCCACATGGCTCTATGGAAAGGAAAATGACTGACAGCTTCCTCCTTGGAGGCATTTTTGGTTTATGCAGGCTGGGGAAAATTTCTGAGACAAGCGCTCATTTCTTTAGTAATAAAGTTAGCCAGTAAGTTAAGTGCTTCTGCCAGTAGCTATCTCCTTATTTCAGAAAAGAAGGTTTTTAACTTTGAGAATGAAATTCCATGAACAAAGCACTTTTTTGGAAGCCTCGTTTAGACACAGTCTTCTCAGAATAAAGCTGCTTGCTTTTTTTTTTTTTTAATAAATAAGATCAAATTGTTCTCGGTTCCATAATCACCAGCTACCATTAAAATCAATGGGAACTATGCATATATACCTGAGGAAAAATGTGACTGGTAGTTCTTAGAAATGAGAGAGGAATGAACTAAAAACAGCTTTTGGATTAAAAATATCAGAGGGATCAGCTGACTATGTGCTATAGAAAGGAAAAGAGCTGACTTAGAAAGCCGTAGGAATCGGGGTTATCACAGGAATTCTGCCAAGGCGTTTATCTATAGTGGTAGATACTGCTATTTTGACTTGCAAACTGTTAGAGAAATACAAACTGCTTTATTCCCTTGTCCCAGTTAGATTAGTCAAGTACTTAAGCACTTTATCTTTTAATTAATTGTATCAGCTAAGCGTGTATTTAAAAACTGAATTTCTGCGCAGAAATCCCCAACATACTCATCACTTCTCGTACACCCCTCTCCTCCACAGCCTGCCAAGCACTGAGTCATAGCTCCATTTTATTCTATTCTTTCCATTGCTGCACAACAATTACACAGTCTATGAGAAAATTATATTTGTTTTTTTAATCATCAGGGGGACCAGCCATTCATAAGAGAAGGAGACAGCAGCCTGTGCAGAAAGAGGATGATTTAAGGGAGGACTGCAGAACGTGATCTGGTTAAAAGTCAAATAAACTTAGTAAATGGAAGATTTGGAAGCTGTGGTGGAAGGTCACCTCTTCTGGCAGTCTATTTTAAAAGAAAAAGCTGGTTTCATGTTCATTGTGCCAACCTGCAAACTTTTTATTTTCCAAAACTTTGCTAATCTACAAGAAACAGAAACTGCATGTGACTGTTGTTGTGAGTTCGGATTGTAAAACAAACCTCAAAGCAAGGCTTTCCTAACAACAGATCGTCTTACTTGCCCACTGTGGATGGAGCAATACCAGTGGCTAAACACAGGGCTGATTCCAGTCAAATGACTTCTCAACCTCATCCACGCCAGTGTGGGTTTGCAGCAGCTATGCATCCCCAGGCAGCCGCCCCAGAAACGTAACGCTGGGCTTAGGCCTGGTTAGCACTGCCGGGCAATCCCTCCCTCCCGCGCGCTCGAACAGAAACAGAAAGGGACACAGGGAAGTTTGGCCACATCATGTTCATTTTAACAAAGGTTAAATATGTAAAATCTGATTTCAAAAGCACCAAGCTTGGACAGATGAAATCACAACGATCTTCTGCTTCCTGAGAAGTGTAGATTGCCTTGATGAAAACACAGGGTTTCAGGTTGCGTTTCATGGATATAAACGTTAATTCATCCCGAAACTCTTCCTGACTAGACAAACGAAATGCCCTCGGACAATGGCCCAAAGCAACACGCCCAAGGCATGCTGCAGGGCCATGCAAGCAAGCAGCGTGTCTTGAAGGGTTGTGCTCAGGGTGTACTTGGTCCGTTACGAAGCACAGTCGAAGGACTGTACATGACAAACAAATAAACTCTTTATCTGGAAATTTCAGTGGAGTCATATCCAGGGTGTGACTGCTCTCTTCAAGCCAGCACCTCCAGTTGGGGCTGAGCTTGCCAGACCTGCCTGGACCCACTCCCAGATGGTGCAGCCACCCCCCCTTTCCCGTGCCGGGGGTGCCTGCTGCGTCCCGGCAGCGAGGGGCACTGGCTCACCCTCGCTCCCGGCGAGCTAGCCCGGCACGGAGGGCACGATGGAGAACGGGCTTTCAGTGCACGCTGGACAGACACCCTGCTCGGGTCAAACCCGAGAGCCTGGGAAGCCTGCTGCAGATCGGTAGTTCCTTCAGCCGCTGGGATCGTGCAGGTTTAAGGTGTTAGACGTCACATTGCTATGGTTGGTTTCTGAAAGCACCGAGTTAGGACTGGGGTCAAGTCCAGCCGAAAAGGAGGCACCAGGTGACAGACTAAAGCTCTGGCAGCCAGGGGCTTGCAGATGCAACTTTAAGCCAAGCTACTGACTCACGCTGGATGTGTGAACATGAGCAATGCAGTTGGCTTCTTTCTACCTAAATCAGCTAAGCTGGAAGATTGAGTCATGGCTGGACCTCCCAAAATCCAGATACGACGTCTGAAGTGACCTTTCTAGAATAAATAAGTACAAGTTTGCCTTTAAACTCAGCGTATAAGTGTTAGACTGTGCCAAGGAGCTACAGTGAAGAGGATGGGGGAGAGGCTGACATCATACGCTCCCCCTTCCTCAGCACAGTGGGGAGCTTCTTGTAGAAATGAATGGGGCCTTTTCTCTCTTACACTGCAGGAATGCTGCTTTCCAAGGGGTTTGCGCTCGGCTCGCCTAAATATACACTGGTCCATAACACAGAGCACATGAGTGTGTCCAGGACATCGGAAACAGAAAAACTCATAGAACCATGCAAGAACGGAGGCTGAAGTGGCCTCTGGAAGTCACCCAGGCTGACCTCTTCTCTCCTCACCCCCCCAGGGCTATCTTCAAAGTTCAGTCAGCTGGCTCAGGGCCTTGTCTAGTCAAGCTTTGAACATCACCAAAGACAAAGGTTTTGTGGGCTTTTTGAGCAACCTGCTTTAGTGTTTGACTACCCTCACTGAAAATCTTTTCCTTACGTCTAATCAGAATTTCCTTTGCTGCAACTCGGTTTTCATCTTTCTCTGCGCACCCAGAGAACAGTCTGGTTCCGTCTTCTGTGTAATTCCCTTTTAGGTTACAAAAACAGCCCTTAGCTTTGTCTTCTCCAGTCTAATCCCAGCCCCCCGGCTATCGTAGGGGCCCTCAGCTGGAATGGCTCCAGCTTTTCAATATCTTTCTTGCACTGGGGTCCCTGAACTAGACACGGTAATGGCTATGCAATCTCACCAGTGCCAAGTAGAGGGGACTAGTTTCTTCCCTTGGTCTGTTGGCTATGTTGTTTTCTTGCTATGTAGCCCACTATGCATCCATCCCTGCAAAGGCACGCTGCTGACATATTCAACTTGGGGTCCACTAGGACCCCAGGTCCTCTTCTGAAGAGCTGCTCTCTAGCCAGTCAGCCCTCAGCTTGGACAGTCATATGGGTTTTCCTCTCCTAGGTGCAAAACCATCAGGGATAAATCCATGCTAATCAATATCCCTATTGCATTGGTCAGCGGCGGTCCAGAGTCAGAGGAAGCTTTTGGCAGTCAAGACAAGCAGCTGTCCGGGACAGCAGCCTGCAGGGAGTAGCGAAGGGTCACGATCCTGCTGCCCATTTTGCTTTTACTAGAAAAGCTTTGGAAACTCAGGCTCGCTGCTGCTGCTGTTTGAGACCTGTACGTATGTGTGGATGCATGGCTATTGCTAGGCAAGATGGGACTCCTATGAAGCTGTCACTGTTACCTCATCTCCCATATGCCTGGTGACAGCAGGAAGAGCGAGCCCGGCTCCCCAGGGCTCTGCTCCTGGGGCTCCAACCCGGCTCGGCTCTTCCCCCTAAGAGGAGGACTCATTCGCCCTTGGGCTTACACAGACCTGGGCAAGTTCTGTCCACGTATTTCCGTTACATTACTGAGATCAGCAAACTATAGTGAATCAAATTATCATCCAACAGTACACTAACAACATATGGATGCAGTGAGAAACTATATTCCAGATTTAAAGTTAGTTCTTCTAAATCCACATTAAACAACCCTCTCGGCAATGCTGAACACTGTAAGCCCACCAACCTTGAAAAGCACTGCATATGCTCAGCTCTCTAGATGAGCTGCGATATTCACTGAACTGGGTACAAAGCAAGGCATGCCATGATGAGCTGTACGTGGAGGGCAGGGAGACTCAAAGATGCCCCTCTCTGCCATTACTACGCAGGCACAGGGGCACTGGAATACAAGGCTCTGTCTGGCGAGCGGAGACGCATTTGACCTGTGATCACAAGGCAGGGGACAACAGGTCAGCCGGATCAAAGATTCCCTGTTTTACTGGTCCGGCTGGCTCCTCGCTCTAGCTGGGCTCCTGAGAACAGCCCTGAGAACTACCTGTGGCTGAAGCTGCTCCTGGAAAATGGGAGGAAAAGTCTGAGTATATGGTATGTCTGCTCCCCTGGAAGCCGAAATCCCTGTTTTACCCATCCTCAAACGAAGCAGCAAGTGTGTTAGAAGTGGAAGAAATCTCTGGTTACTGCTGTGACCTATTACAAACTTCTGTTTACATGCCCTGTAATGATTCAGCTGCAGAGGTGGCACAGCAGCAGGCAGAGGTTTGACACCTGGCCTGTGGGCGTCCTGAGTGGATACAGGTCTCAGGATACGGCCTCTGCTGAGGGATATGCAGGAAACAAGCGGGGCATTCAAAGACGCCAGGCTACCGCCCGCTTCTCTGGGACTTATAGCCAGCTTTCAGCATCCTGGCGACCTTTAAGACAGAGAGGGGAGTTGTAGCTGGCTCATCTGAAGCAACGTGGGAATTAATTTCTGCCGCAAAAGCCGGTGAGCACGTCCTGCCAGCACCTGGTCGGGGACGACTTGAGGAGAGGACTCTGTGCTGCCCGTGGAGCATGAGATAACGTGAAGATGCTGCCTTTCCCCGCCGGGCACCATGAAGGTTTCCCTTCACCGCCTCCAATTCTTTTTCCTGGAGTGTCTCGTGTAAATCAGTGTTGTGCTCCTGCCACGTCCTTTAAGTATCACAGCGGTGACACCCAAGTTAGATTACAAGTGCCTGGGGAAAATTCACATGAGCCCTGTTCCTAATGTGAAGTCAATTAAAATCAAGTAATGCAAGGAACACATCTGGTCCTAGATGTTTATGACAATAAAGAAACCCCATTATGCTTCTCGTGCAATATAATTACTAAATAGCGATTCTTGAGATCATCATGTCAGGAAGTAGCCTGAACCACAAAAGTGAGATATTTGTTTTAAGGTGAATTTCAAGCCTTTAGGGTCTGTAGATAAATAGACTCCATTTTCTGTTCAGCTTATTTAAAAGCAAGATCTTAAACACAGAATTGAGCCGTACAGTCAGTTATGCACTTTGACCATCTCCTCCCCAGCAAGTCTACCAGAAACCATTATGAAGAAGGCACCTGTGGTTCTGGTTTGGAGGAACGACGAAATTAGGAGTGTGTGGAAGGTTTAAAGCTGGGATCCATCAGTTCAGTAACACAGAGCAACACATCCACGTCTTAGTGATCTGAAGCAGCTAGCTCAGCCTGATTCTTGTGAATTTAACTTAATTTGCTCACTTTGAGCTTTTTTTCTTTTTTTGTGACATCTATGAATCATTGCGCCATCCAGAATGAATACTGACTGAATGCTTGCCTGGCTCAGAGATAACAGAGCCCCTTGCTTAGTCAGGAAAACGATTTAAGAAAATCAATGGCTTTGCTTTGGTTACAAAATAAATTTTAAAAATAACAGGGTAAGAGCTAAACAGTTGGAATGCCAGCAGAGGGATGTTTCAGTCCACTGCCGTTTCACACCAAGACTTCGCCTGACAGCAATGAGATAAACATGTTTCTCAGCAACATAAAATCTTAGGCAAAGTCCTATAGTCATTATTTCGTCGCTAAAATATTATGACCAAACACATTAGGGACTTCCCTTGGGTCAATAAGAGAGCCCCATGCACCCTTGCCATAAGCACCCTAATGCAGGGCTGTAGCTAGGACTGGCCTAGACCTTAAGGCCAGATGATCTTGACAGAACGATGCCATTAACTTCCAAAATGCTTGCAGTCATCTACAGAGTTGAATGTGGGTGTTGATAATTTTTTAGGCTGAAGCACAGTTCGGTCCTGCCCATAGCCATTGACCTTGAGCAGCACATGCAGTAATTCTGGCTTCCCCAGGTCAGGGACTCCCACGCTTTGTTTTTTGGGGTGTCACGGCGTGCTGGTGGCAACGAAGCAGTACATCCTATCCTCCTCCTCCTCACTTTGTTTGATTTCAACTGCCAATATACCACAAGAACATACCTGCAACACACCTTTCCCTTCTCCCCTCTGTAGCAGGACCCCGCTAGCGTTTGGGTTTTGTCTACACTGCTAGCAACAGCGAAGCCTGGTGGGTTGTCTCTGACTCCTGCCCTCTCTTTGGGATTAAACGGTGCTAGGAAGTTGTTCTGCTTCCCCAGTACATATTGATTACATATATTGTTCACGAGGGGTTTTCTCCATTCTCTGTGAATTTAAACTGTGAGTCAAAATCACCTCGTGCTCTATGCAACCTGGAGGAAAATAAGGGGCATAGAGAGAAGGTCGCACAACTTAGAACAGGAGCCGCTGCCTCCTTGGACTCTTCCTGGGACAGGTCTGCACAAGTGTACGTGTGAGAGTACTTAAACCAGCACAAAACTGGTGCAACAGAGGAGAGGACACGCCATGTGCAATCCCAGCAACTCCAGACACTCCTGATGCACAGGATTGCCTTTCCTTGCTGAGTAGATGTGCCCGAAATCCTGAGGAGCTGGCGTGTAATAAAGGAGACCCCAATTCCCTTCTCTCCTTACCCACGTACAGTCACACATGCTCAGCTGCACGACCGCACCTTTGCTATGCACACAGAATAAAAGCAGATAAGCGGTCCAGGGTAACCTACCCCAGGGCTGAAATACCTTTAAGAAAGAGGACCAGAACTACTAATACTTCTCAGCTCCGAAGCATTGTGAGAGTTAAGGCGATGAGTTAAGCCTAGATGAGGCTCTGGAAACTACCTGCTGCGGACAGAGCCTCTGTGAAGCCCCTGAAGAAGCATCCATGACCAAGCAGAGCAACTAGTGGAACATTCAATAAAGACCGCAGCTGTCCCATAGGTTAAAGGAAAATCTATCGTTTTTAAGTGGAGTATTTTTCTAAGCAAAGACAAACTCCAAACTTACACAGCAAAATAAATCCTTCTGTATTCCGAGTTATCTGGCACGCCGTTGGTACAGAGGCCGAGAAAGGCCTGTGCTTCCCATGGCTCCACACCGTGACAGGCTACCTGCAGCCCTTGACTGGAGGTCAACTGAATCACCTACGCTCTTTTAACATGAGACACCGAGCAACTGCGGCTTGGTAAAATGTTTAGTCACAAGAGATGTGGGCAGAGTTTGGATTAGTCACGTAGGATGAAAAGGCTTCGTCAGCCACTCACCCTTAGAAATGACATTTCCATACAAAATAAATGCGATCTAAAAAGCAATTGATTTCTTATATATGAAGGAAAGCCTCCTTCTAACTGAACTTTAGTTCATTGCAAGCATCAGTGAAGCCTTCACTGAAAAACAGCCTGCTTCATGCCCGGGGCAGCAAGCGCCTGTCTTTGAGAAGGTTTCTGATACCCTGCGCTCATCTCCTGCTTCCAGCGGGTCTGCCCGGGAGAGGCAAAAGGGAAGGAAATGCTTGGTTCCCTGACAGTAACCCAGAAAGGGCTGCCATCTGAGGGAAGCGACAGCGGAGCTAGCGGAGGTCAGTCCCAAGGAGTGGTTATATCCCCACGACTTTACGCACACCTTCCCTCTAGAGGAAGCCCAGCAAAACCCGTCGGGGTTCCCAAGGACAGCAGGCTTTTTGGAGGAATGGGAGGACTGAAGGGAAACAGAAATGAGCCTGAACACGCAAATAAACATCCTTAAATATTGATGCCCAGGTGGATGCATGATTGAAAATGGACATCTGCACTACTGTGCTCAAAAATGGAGGAAATAATAAAAAAAAAATACCACAACCAAGAAGTTCCAGATGACATCTTGACTGAAGTATTTGCCAGCTGGGCACTCAATGCTGGAATAATTGCTCCTTGCACACCTCGGGCACAAACCCCACCCAAAGGGGCCGCAGAGCAGGGGCCGCACAGCGTGACGAGGCACTGTCCTCCACCAAGGGAGGCCTAACACAGAGATCACGGCGCAGGGGCTGTCATTTCTGTCTCCAAGCTCCTCTACGTCACAGCAACTCCCACAGCGGTGTGATGCCAACTCACGCTCCGGGGGGAAGCAAATGGATGGTTTCCACACAGCCCCTGTTTGTAGCCCACACTGACAATCGTGGTGTGGACCACGGAGGATTTTCGTCTGATCAGCCGCTATTGCTCCAGAGGTGCCTAAGGCTCAGCTTTAAGTGGAACCCAACTGTGTCTCCTGCCGTTAAAAAGCAAAAGGAAAAAGGACCGCATGAATTTTCCAGGTGATCACTGCAAGCTGGGTCCTGTGAAGAACTCGCCAGAGGCAGGTGGACATCTATAAAGCAAAGTCATGGCTGGGATCTCACTCTTTGTGACCCAAATATCCAGCTAAAAGGTTTCAAATGAAAAGTCAGTTGGCTTGCAGTCATCAGTCCACTGTGGATTGAGGAGAATCTCCAGTGGGAAAACGAAGCTTATTAAACAGATGCTACAGAATACAGCAATATGGGGCAGAAAGGAAAACAATTTTATGAAATTACTTCTGTCTCAGATACCCCGTACAGTTTTTATTGAAGTCAACAGGAACCGCACACACGGCTCCAGGAGCAGGCACAGCCTATCAACAGAGCGTTTGTAAGAGACGTCTTGCGACTTCCCCGAAACAAAGACCGAGAGAAGCGGCCTGAGGGAAGCATAAATAATGGCAAGAGACAAAACTTGGTAAAGAGGGGGTG
>JAVKLA010000008.1:31579990-31605551 GCA_034782735.1 Sagittarius serpentarius
AGGCCCCCCCCCACCCCCCCGCTTTCTCTTTTCTCTTAGTTATTAAGCAATGCAAGGCATACTTACCACTTGTCATGATTTGTTATATACCTAACCAGTTATCGGAAGACCTAATTTAAGACATATATTAATCACTGTAGGAATCTAATAAATGTTTGTGTATGGACCTTGAGAGTTGTCTCACCTTAGTCCACACTGCTGGGGATTTGCGACTCCGAGTCACACACCGTCCTCTTCTGAGTGGGTCGTGACAGCATTAAAGCACAAGCTATGGGGAAAATTAAAAGGTTTGAACTCTATGATGGCTAAATAATCACGGGCCTCGCTGCTTTTTACAAACAGTAAGACTTGCAGATCTTATGTGTGCAAAACCCCAAGTCTGACATCTCAGCAGAAGAGGAATTTTGATGCAAGCAAGCAATAAATAAAGCTTGCTGAGATTTTGCACCTCAAACAGGGAAGATTTATATTTCATGTAGTGATATTAGATTGCTTTGTGCACTTCCTTCTGGGTTTTTTTTCCCCAGACCATGTGAAGCATTTATGGAACTTTTGAATTTAAATATCCACGGACTATGCTGACTGACTGGTCCGCCTTAGGTAGCGGTCATGCATCGTGACAAACTCCACAGGGCTTTGCAAGATTAGCTGCACAAAGAGATCCTTTCACATACCACTGAAATGCAGCCCTCTTGCATTTCAGCTGCTTAAGAGTGCAAGGAACGTTTCACCACCACCTCGGACAAGAAATGAAACGCACTTCTGTAAATCCACCAGTAGAGCTACCAGCATCTCCAGTAAAGCTATCAGCACCTCCAGTAGAGCCACCAGCACCTCCCCACACCACTGCACGGCAGGAGAGATGTGGGACCGCGGCGTTCTCCTAGCCTACCTCCATGGCAAGTAGTGCCACCCAGCATTAGCTACAACTAGGTCACATCACGTCACGTCTGAAGATGACAAGAGAGCCATGCATATAGCCGTGCATATAGATGACATCCACTCAGCTGATATTTGGTAAATAGTGAAGCCATCGAGGGAGTTTAGATGCAGGGTCCTGGTTAGATATCTGTTTGAAGAACCACCTTTCTCCTCTGTAGGGAGACACCGGCCCAGTGAAACGTCAGATAAAAAGGCAAGGAGTTAGTCCACGCCTCTCTGTCCCCGCACCAGAAACTGGGACAGCCCTAAGCTTTCCACACTGCACAAAGTGACTTCATGAGTCATTCAGTGCTCCCTTTCAAGGACTCCCACCTATTTATGCAATGAAAAGCAAACAGAAGTTCTTGCTATGGCTTAATGATGTCATTGCACAGCTGATTTGTTTGCTACAAATCCTTGCAAGGTTTAAATTTGCCGTCTAAGTTCATAGCAGGTTTGTAATTTACACTGTCAAAAGGCAACACCAACTCATACCAGTCAGCTGAGTGTGTCCCAAACGGAGGGCTCCTTACATGTGACCAAGAAAAAATCCCATTAACACAGGAAACTTTTACTGCTATGGGATTTCTTGCCTCTGGCATAGAGAGATTCTTCCTTGGGAGGGTAGTGCGGCGCTGGAACAAGGACCCAGAGACACGGTGGTGTCTCCAGCCTTGAAGGCTTTCGAGACTTGGCTGTACAAAGCTACGTCTGATGTGACCCAGCATTGATGATTTTCCTGCTTTGAGTCGGAGGTCAGACTGGAGCCCTTTGCAACCAACATTTCTATGATCCTGTGAGTTCTTCCTGCAACCTCAGTATATTTCTGATGCAAAGAATTTTCCATACTACAAGTGAGAGGGCATGCAGATTTGCATGGGATGAAAGTATACTTGATCTTTAAGTGATCTTTGACTGAAAACGATGGGCATTTCAGAGGGACATATTAATGGACTCGTGCAGCTGTGCGCAATACTGCGGGCTATTTAGGGGCAGACCCTGAGGAGACCCTGACTGCTCCCACATGCGGTGATGCCAGCTCTCTTACTAAAGAAGGGAACGTCAGAGAGGGACAGTTGACCTTTAAGATGCCAGCACTGTCGTGTTAAATTTCCCTTCACAGTGAGAAGCCAGTCAAATGTCACCATTCATTGTAGAACTGGTCAAAGCACAAGGCAAAGCTGCTGCATTTTTCACACTAGAGCTTTGAAACAAGCCGTTTTTATCGTTCATCTCTCGTTCAGGCCAGCAGTTTTAGCATGAAGTCTTCCTCCGCAAAGCAAATCGAGCTGTCGAGCCTTTTATTCATCTTTCCCGACTTCACGTGCTTTAAGGTTTCCATAAAGCAGAAAACATCTGTATGAAGACTCTGTCCATGATGGAGATAACTGCCAACACTGAGTCACATGTAATTTCACATGATGATGGGCACTGTCATCTTAATTCAGCTTCTACATACCACAAATTGATTTCTTTGCAGGAGAGGAGCAGTTGTTAAGTGCTGCGTACTCTTTCGTGTTAGAGCTGCCCCTTTTACCTTCTCACTGAAAAGTATCCTCTGTTAATCCAGGTGACGAACGAAGCCTCCTACCAGTCTCAACACACTGCTCTGCACCAGCGTGACTAACGCTTGCCCTTTAAACCTCCCGTGACACTCCTAACAAACTTGCCTGGTACTGACCAAATTCAGTTGGGGAAAGGCAAGCCTGAATAGCCCTCACATCGTAAAGCTCTTGAGTACTTGTTCAGTCCCCTTCTCATTCACTTCTAGGGTTATTTAGGTCTGGCAGCTCCCAAAAACTGACAGAGAGGGGATTCCTGGGCTGCCGTCATTCGGATAGCCGCCGGGAGCCAGAGGCAGCCTGCCCTGGGCTCCTACAAGCCAAGGCACAGGGAGCAGGGCTGCTGTAGTCGCGAATCTCTCTCGGCTGCGCAGACACACGTAGGCAGCTCCTACGAGGCCAAAATGTTGTTTTGCTCAGTGTGGAGCTTGCCTCTAGGGAAATACAACAGGACCTCTGTTTCCCAAGGGGAAACAGAACAGGACTTGGGTGCAGCTAAATCCTATAGATATTCTCCAGCCTCTGACCTTTTATTTCATTAGCAAATAAACTTAATATTCTTTCAAAAGACTCCTGTATTATTTTCTTTTCTAAAAAGCAAAGTCTCTCTTTGTGGTGGCTTTGGAACGACCTCAGAATATGAAATGTGGATGTCTGATGCAGAAATAGTTGAAGTTTGCAGAGCACCTAGAACTACAGTCTTTGAGTTTTAGTTTCAGCGGGTTCCCATTCAGACGCCTGTGATATTGATTTAATTGTCAGTGGTGTTAACGATTTCACAGCTCAGAGAAGGGATAAGAATTATAACATTGAATTGCTTTGCTAGTGCTCAAAATGTGAGAGAGTGTGTGTGTGCGCGCGCGCGTGTGTGCGTAGGGATAGAAAAAGAGAGGAAAATGAAATAAACCCTGTAGGCCACCACCATACGTACAGTGAGTTCAGAAGGTGATCGGTTTACTTTTCTGTAAGGGATTTTCTGTAAAGAAGGGGCTCAACATTTCCGAAGCTGGCTTTTAGGCAGCTTTGCCATTCACAAAATCTGGCGTGAAGAGTCTCAGCGGAGGTTATGAACCAACAGCTTCAGAGTGGGTGGTAAAATTAGTCAAAATCAATCTTTCCATCCCTCAGAGCAGACACAGCAGCAGGTGTGGGTGGGGATTGAAGGTGCACCGCAAGAGAACACAAACAGCCTAAAAAAACCACCTCCCAAGGAATAATGATATCATACCTTGTTGCCGACACTGACATAATGCTCGTGCCGGCTGCAAAATCATTATGTTCCAAGCAACACCTCCTGAAGCCTAGAAAAGAACAGGCACTGAGAAAAGAGACAAACTTTTCTTTTAAATTTCCTTCCGTGTGGAACTGGCTCAGTTCTAAAGTAAGCGCTATGGAAATAGCCAGGGCCCACTGAAAATTTCTAAAAAGGAAAAATGTCACCTCCAATTATTTTGCCATGTACTGAAAATATCTTGATCTTAAAAGATCTTGAGAAAGACCCTGAGACTGAAAAAGTAATGCCTTTGCTCTCTCCATGTGTCGGTGGTGCTTCTTGTCCCTCACTTTGTGAACTCCAAATTCAAAGAAAAATCTGTAAGAAAAAGAAAAATGATGGCAAAGACCTCAATACCCTGAGAATCATCTCTCTGCTCCTCAAGGAACGTCGCTGTGAAAATGGCCACACTGATGTCCACTCAGAAGAAGGCAACAATTGTGTCCTGTGTTTTGGTGCTAGCAGATACCACAGTGAAGAAATGTAAGCTCATTGATTTCTGCTACACCGATGGTGTGAGATACCATCTTATCTTCCATATGCATTAGTGGTTAAAAACCAGTGTATCTTCACAGCATCCTTTGTGTAAGACATGTTATTATTCAGTTCCTACAAGGCCAAGAGCAAATCATACCAGCACGACCAGATTACAAAGCGTCTTAAATCTTTCCTGTGATGTAGCGGCTCATCCTTCGGTGTACATGCCAGCAGCACATCTACTGATCTGCCTGTAGTAAATCTGATCTTTTTCTTTGGTTAAAGATGATCTTTTAGGTGCACTGGACTACGCAAAAAATTGCATGCGATCTCAAACCTATCTTCCCCTGTATCTACCTTCCAATATCTCTATCGTGAGCATTTTATAGCATTCAGAAATGTATTAACTGGACCACAGGAGATATAGAAAGTGGCTACTTCTATAACTTTTTGAGAGACAGCCTGATAAATGTGTGTAAGTATTTACACACGGAGAAACTGAAGACCCCTTTTCTTATTGCTTGGTGGGTATGTGTGTGCCTGGTGAAAGGGACATCCCCAGACAGGAGGGCTGTGTCTGGCCTTACACAGCTCTCTAATGTAATGGTCCTCCTAAATCCTCTGGATACAGCTTCATTACCTGGCTTTGCGAGATCCTCATAAGGGTTAATGGCTTTTTCTTTGGCCGGCAAGAGACCTGGCTCCTATTTGATGAGTTGTGAGCTGAAGTGCAGAGAAACTTCGGTAATGGTCAAAAGTCACGGGAGAAGCCATAGGGAAGTGGAACCGAACATGACTAAATGAACCCGGTGTCCGGATCACGAGGAGCAGCCCTAAAGAGCTTACACAGCTCGTAGCAAAACAAGCGAGGATGACAAATATTTATGTAATGGGTATTTGGAATGCAAATGGTATGCACGGGGTAATGCAGTGCAAAAGTTCCCTGCGATAACAGCAGGGTTTGCTTAAGGGTATAGGGTTATTTGTTCCGTAAGGTAGCACCTACCACAATTTTATTTCACGTGCGTTCCCCCACCCCCGTGAGGTGCTCCCCCAGGCACATCTGACTGTCAGTATAGAGCTAGTAGGTAAAATAAAAGCTCAGCCTCTCGTTGCCACTCCATTCAAGGAAATTGTTTGGATTTGGTCGTTGGGTTTGCTTGTTTTCAAAATGATGATGTGAGTGTTATTGGAAAGATGAGTCAGTGAAATGAGTTTTTTCATTCTGGAGGCGAGGGTTATTGGCCGCTTTTTAAAAAAATGTAACCCCAAGGGGCCTCAGGGCAGCCTCTGTACCAAGTTTTGGCTTCACGCGCTAACATCATCCTCGGAAAAGACAAATATCCTGAGTCATGTGGTGTCTGTGTTTAACAGACCTTTCTCTTGCCGCGAGTAAGAGGGTTTCGTTTGCTCAAAAGTGGGTGCACCATAAATATATGACAGTAAACTGTATTATTCCATAGTAAAAGAGTAGATAAGTGGCAGCATACATGAGTGCAAGGTAATGCTAAATTTGGCTGGTGTACTTCGCTATTTTCAATCTCCACAGTATCAGCCATGTGCTACGGCAAAACTTCCTTTCTCTCCGAACAGCCCTCTGGAATCTGAGAAAAAGGAAGCAGTTAAATATCAAATGAAAGGAATTACTTCTTAAGTGGGCATCATTTTTAAACTGCATGCTTTTAGATGACTGTTTAGAAGAGTGTTTTTCTTGGACCGGAGTTACAACACTGAATGTAGTTATGCTAAAATGGAAATGCCTTGATTTTGAAAGTTTTAATAACAGAGTAGCTACAGAGATTTTTGAACATTTGCACTGTCTTTGTAATTTTCAGGGGTTTTTTTTTTGCTCTTACACACATAAGCTCCAAAGCCTATGCCTCTGCTGCAAAACCTCATGTGGAGTACTGTGTGTGATTTCAGGCTTCCCAGTACAAGACAGTCACTGACATACTGGAGCGAGCGACTCCTGCAGAGCACCACCAAGGTGTCTGGGGCTGGAGCACCGGTTGTGTTTTGGAGGCGTGCAGAGGCTCCTTTCCATTTAAATTATTTTGTTATTCTATCCTTTTTCCCTTCTTTTTCCTTCTCTGTGGCCAGTACATACCATCCTGGTAAGTCTATTGGCTTCACCCCACTTTGGCAAATAAGGATGTATAGCCCAGGCATTGATTTGACTTCACCAGGTTTCTAGGTGTGGTTTGAGACAGTGGTTTTGCACCTTAAAAACTGAAACCTGGCCCCTGTGTTGGCAGAAAGGACGTGATAAAAGGCCCTACAGAAGTCTGCAAAGGTCGGTGAGGCTTACTTGCTGGGACTGCCAATTCAGAGCCACCATCTTCCCTTCCCGTTGCGGAGCTTCAGCCAGGATCACTGTCTTCTAGGGTCAGGCAGATTGATTTCCCCAGTCGCCCCAAAATTGCCCTGGTACTGTCTGTCCTATATATATATATATATATATATGATATTTTATATCAAAATAGGTCAGAATCAAGCTTTCTAGAGCACAAAAATTCTCTCCCTTGACTTTGTTCTCCTTTTCTCATTTACTCTCCTTTACTTATTAATTCTTCCTTCTGGAACTTTCTTTTTCACTCTCCCATTTTTCTTTTTAATACTTTACCAAATTTACTTACTGTTTGATCTCCAAGAACATTTCTTTAACCCTGCTTTTCATACAAAATCCATTCTCTTCTGTTTCTGATTTTAGCCTCTTCCTTCACTGCTACCATTTCCACTCTTATTCTTTCTTCTCCCTCTTTGAAAATAAGTAACCATCTCTTAAGTCCCTTTTCCTACCTTTCCTGTCCTCCCATATTTTCTCACTTGTGTCTTTGGTCTCCTTTTGTGCTCTAAACCTTTTTTGCTTTCACATGGCTTTCCATCACTCCATGCTCCAGGATGTTTCTCCACTATTGCTTCCCAGTTCATTTTCCCTGGCACTCACCGTGTCCCTAAATAACTGGCCAAGAGGTTGAAGATTTTTCCTCTTTCCTCCTCCATGGAAAAGGGTGCAGAGAAAAACCTGTCCTTTGTCCCACCTGTTAGTATTGGCCGTGTGACATTATTCTTTTGCCACGAAAATACTTCTAAATTGTGAGTGAAGTTGCTAAGACATCCCAGAGGTCTTTCCCCTTCAGAGAACTCCACCGTGTCTCCACTCCAATTTTACTTCTCCCTTTCTACCTACACTGGTCTTGCCAGGTAACCTAATGGTATCTCCATCTGTCTCCTCCTTTTAGACGCTGCTGCTCACCATGTTTCCAGTGGCCACCTTTAAGTAATAATAAATATTATGTAAAGCTTTCCCAAAGACTCCTGAGCAAACCACACAGTCCCTGCTCCCTAAAATATGGTAACAACATCTTGAGGTGAGTTTTCCCCAGACAGAAGATGAAAACACCCGTCTCTCTCTTTCCCTGCAAGACAAGCCAAACACGGCACTTGTGCGCACGGTGCTACGAGGGAGGGCCTCAAGCCGTCCTTTCCGTATAAATCACATCTCAGCTGTTTTTTGTAGCCAATCACTTAAGTATATTTCCAGAAAAGCACCTCAGAACATGAAAGAAAAGACACCAGAAAAATAAGCATTTAAGACCTGTGCTTTGCTTCCCATCCAAGGTTAATTTTTGGATTCTCTGAAACTACAGACGGATTACAAGAAACACAGAATATTGAGAGAGTGTAATAATCTTGTGCAAACCTCTCACACCCACGCGCTCTCCCTTTTCTGGGTCTGGCTGACTCATACAAGTCAACTTCAGGGAAAAAAATTACTTTAAAAAAGCACACCCCCCCAGCAACTAATCTCCCCCGGATAGAGGGAAGGCGCTTCTTTGATCTCACCTTGCTAGGACAGCCAAAACGGCACCGGCAGGTGCAAATGCAGAATTAGGGAAAGAAAGAGTCGCTCAGTAGCTGATTCCGCTTCCTCAGGGGTATTTGTTTTAACATGGTAGTCAGGGTTCAGTGGCTGCAGTAGGATTAGAGGGTGACTCAAGAGTAAAGGTTCAGGGGAGCTGTAGACCATCTGCCGTGTACCTTTTTACACCAGCTGTCTTACTCTTTCTTTACCCACTCTGGCAAGATCTGTGAGCGAGTTCCCGTATGCCAAGTGCGAATATTCAAGTTGCTGGATAACTCCGTTAAAATTTGTTTCCATCTCTTAAGGAACAAGGCATCACTTTGAACCTGGTTAAGTCACTTTCTGTTAGCTCCTACCTGATAGCTTTACATTACAAACCCGGGGATAATATTTCTACACAACAGGAGTACATGCACAGAGGATTCTGATACTGGGATCACCAAACCAACCCTGAAAACACCGGATCTGGAGCCAGGAAGAGGGTAGCTGCATCTGTAACATTGCTTCCAAAAGATGGACAAGACACCTTTGAGGTAGCACTGCAGGCGTTCTGCTTTTGGGACTCACGCTTGTGTCCCCCCTTGGCAACACCCTGGTCCCTGGGCATGTATCCAGCTACACAGACCTAAGGCAGGGATTTTTAACACCATGCACAGCCCAGACACACCCTCAGATGAATCCAACCCCCCCGGCAAGTTGTCTTCCTCTGAGCTCAAAATTCTGGTAAATCCATGTGTGTGACCTCTGATCTTAAGGAAGATACCAGGATTTGTCCAGTAATAGCTAATTGTAATCAGTTACACAGACCACCATTTAATTATATTGTGAGAGATTCAGGGGAAACTCTCAGTAAAAGCAGACTTCAAAATTCATTAAAGTCTCTTCAAAGACTCTTTTCTCTCGCAGCCACGATGAACTCTGCAGGGTGGAAAAGACCAACTTTCTTTTTCTTTTGCAGGAAAACACAGCTTTCAATTAAGAGAGAATCACTGTCGTACAGATTTGGACATGAAAACAACGAATCGCTTTTCATGTTCATTTCTTATCCATCCACCTCCGTGTTTCCCTGCAGTAAGGGAGATAATCTAATTCCTTTCGTGTGAGTTGGGTAAACTTATCTTGTGGATCGGAGCACCTTTTCCCTGCACGGCCCAAGAGCACCCGATCAGGAAGGCTAGGACGGGATGGGTGTGTATCTTGCTGCATTTCGCCCACAGGGGTGACAAACCAATTCCAGCGAGTTCAGTATCCGAGAGTTCGGTGGCACCGCGATGTCAGCTCCGATTTCCTGCCTGAAGCTTGACGATTCCTCATCACCACCACCGTCAGTAAGTATTTACTGGCCAGCACATCTCACAGGCAAATTCACAAGAACAAACCCATTACTGTGTCACCATTCCTGTCCTACCATTTTCTGGTACCTGACTTAAGTGCCTAAATTAGAAAACCTGCCTCCCCAGCTCCCTTGGCAGTCAATGGAAAAGGGAAAGTCACTCCTAGGGACAACTCAGAGTAAGGAACTAGTACTCGGGCATGTTCTCCTCCATTAATGGTGTAGGAAGATGAAGCTCTTGTTCAGATGTCCACACTTAGGTTCTGTACCTCTCTTCCCTCTGCTTCTAATTTCTTATCTGGAGAAGAAGTCTCTGCAACACCAATAACCTGACAACCCGACTGCTATAAACCACTGGTGCTGGAAAATTGTTTTAAAGAGGCAACACTATTTTACAGTTAGAGCCAAAACTGTTGTCAGTATTGATGGTCCCGTTCACATCTTTAGCAGCTCTCCTGCAGACCAGCAAAGCACAAGGTCTGAAAAATCCCCAGACCTTTCTCTCTGCGGTAAGATAGGAGAATCACGTGGAAGCCCTGACCATGCTCTGTGCAATCAAATGGTGCAGCTGAGCTTAGCTTGGACTCGTGCATTCCTCGTAACTTGTCCGTATCTGCCGTTTATACCCAAAATGGACTGCTTTAATTAAACATTCAGATAGAACAAGGAAAAGACTAATCAGAAAAAACAGAGTTTATCGTAAAATCATGTATGACTTAGCTAGTGGACAAATGTATTTAATTAACCAGTTGCTAAATCTTAAGAACACTATCTTGCCTGTTAATTGCTGTATTTTAGCCAAATAACTCTATCAAGTATATCTATCACTGAGAGAGTCTGGACTGTAAAATCAATATAGAAGACCACGAGTAGAAGCATTGTTTGAAAAAGTATAGAAGGGGCACCAAAATTTTGATTTTTTTTTTCCTCTTGGGAGAAATTTCTCTCATAAAAAGCTATGAAGGAGAAAGAAAAATATCACTGTCCCATTTTAGAAATTCCTGGGAACCGAACCCACTATTTTACCTATGATTCTGTCAGCAAAAATTGCTAGAAGGGCTGTATGACTACATCTGCACTAAAGCAACTGCAGAGTAGCTATTTTGTCTGCAAGACAGAAAATAGTTCTCTGTTTAGAGGACGGTTTTCTACAAAGGTTAAGCATTATTTTCCTGATACTTTCCTAAAAGGACAACTGGAGGAAACAATGATTTACGCATAAAGTAAGATGAATAAAATGTTGTGGATTTAATTCAGCTTGGGAGTATATCAGAAATTCAAAGCAAATAAAAAAAACTAACCATAACGATTTTACAAACCACAAGTTAGAGAAACCAAAGGAACTCAGTTAAAGTTAAAATGAGGAAACAGATTTAAAACACTCTGTGCTGGTCTCCCAGCAAACATGATGAAGGAAACATTTCAGATGCAACCTAATTTGCCACAACCGACCATATCAATACAGCAGTGACCATGAGAGAAGAGAACATCTTCCTTTTAATTATATGGTCATCACAAACAACTTTGGTCTTCATTACATCTCTAGAAGAAGACACACTTGGCAAGTTTGCATGAAACAGCACTCTGAAAATCACTATTCCTATTCTTCATTACTTCTTATTTTTCACATACTGAAACTGCTCATAGTTTTATAAGAATGACTAAACCCAGGGTAAGAGTTTTTACATGGGCAAATCTCCAAAGTCCATGAGATCACACAATAGCACTGCAACAAAAAAGCAGAGGCAGGTGGGATGGAAAACGCTGTACTTCCAACCCACGTAATGCATGCAAGCATTTACAAATAGTCTAAGCACAAGGCCATCTCTACATTTGAGCACACCCATGGTGCAACGCTTGGCGTCAAGGAGGAAGCCGTGAACCCAGTGCATGCAGCCCCGTAACCATTCCTTGCAAAGTGAACAACGTCTATTCCCACCGAGTAGGATGCCTGGGTATTGCACCCCAGTCCCTTCTGGACGCTGTACCAAAGATGTAGGTAGGGACCGCAGCTCTGAGAAGTTTTGAGTTATGCCAGGAACTGGGCAGGGATTGACTTCAGGACTAGGGAATGAGTGAAACTCCCAGACGGAGGACTCCTGACTTTCCTTTTACGCTTAGAGTGCAACCTATCCACATCTTTTACATCTTTCTGTCTTCAATGTGGATGAAATGCACCCAAGAAGTGCCCATTCCTCTCCACTGACTATAAGGAAACCTAGAGTGCCTGGCTGGTGCGTAGAACGCGCACAGCATTGCCAAAGGGACCCCTATCAACATGGCCACGGAGACATGACCTTCACAGGCATCGACAGTTCCTATTCACTATTCAAAGGGACTGCCCACTGTCTGCCAGGGTAAGGAGCTATGTTAGTTTTTATAGGGTTTTTTGGGCAGAGAATCTACAAGAAACAGGACTTTTTCAGGAACAGTGGGAGGATAAGTATATGTTTAAAATAGTAACAAATGAGAAAATGAGTCTCAGGTGTCATGCTAACTGTGAACTCATTCATTGAAGAATTCTAAAAAAAAGTCACTTCCCTTTCTAACAATCAAAATAGTCTCTCAAAAGCACTTTGAAATCCCAAATCCAGATATAACTAAGACAAAGAAGTATGGAGTTTGCTTACACACTCAAGCAAATTGATCAGAACTTATTTAGCCCTTTTGCACTATGGGAATTAATCTAAAAATGTAAAAAATGGAACAGAGAAGATAATTACTATTAGCTTTTATGTATCTTTTTACAGAATTCTAGCAGAAGATAATATAAATATTATCTTTTTTTTTTTAAAGGGCAAAGTATAGAAAAAACTAACAAAGCATAGAAAAATATAGAAATGCTATCTACATCTGTATTACATCATCTCAGAATATTGTCTGAGGGTGACAGACTGCAGCCATAAATAATATGTTTCAAAACCTTCTGTGGCAAGTGACTTCAATAAGTTGGCTGCAAAGTGAAGAAAACATTACAGCTCAAAGACAATATAGTGGAGATGGAAAGTGTCGCCATATAAGCAGATACTAAGCTGAAAGCCAGATCAAATCATTTATCCTATGAAATGTATTCTTTTTTTTTTTTTTGTAACGAGGAACACCTAATACACAAACCCACAAGTTTTCTTCTGGTCTCCAGCAATATTTGTGCGGGCTTACATCCTCCAAAGAAGAGGAAGACGACCACCAAGTGCAGGCAGGCCTTGTGGTCCCTGTGTGGAGCCTTCACAGGGTCCAGTTATGTACCCGTCGCCGTTTCAGTCGTAATTCATCTGACTGCAAATCATCTGACTGCTGTTCTACAAATCAGCCAATCGTTTTAAGCCCCCTTTAAAGTCAGTGAGGAAAGAGGCATTTTGGGGGTCTATCTTGATACACCAACAGTCAAGTGGCAACTGCTGGGATACAAACAGGCAGCACTCCACGACAAACATGTTAACATGTGAGCAAATGACCTAAAAATGTTTGTTAATGATACCTGTGCTCTTCCCAGAACCTACTGACCTCCAGTAGTCCTAAGTAGGTATCAGAGAGGTAAAGGATGAAAACTCCTGCTCCAGGGGGCTGCAGGTTAGAGGCATCTTTACCCATAAGTTACGGCTGGAGTAGTGAACACCCCCACTGAGAAACGAAAATTGCTGTCACAGCTAATGACCTGGCTCAACACTTTTTGAAGAAGTGCTACTCCACACCGAAGAGACATGGCTTGGAAATGAGTGGGAACCCAATGCATACGAATCGAGTAAGCAATTTCTGTGAGTGTGAAAAAAGGTAACTTAATTCAGTATTTTAAGTGATGAAGTAATACAAATGCAGGTACAACATATGAACTCATGACATAACCAGAGACCGCAAAAAAAAAAAAAAAGTCAATCAGATAATGAAAAGGAGGGGAGACAACATTAAGGATGTAAAGAAATTCACATGGTACTATGAGGAGAAGCTAGCTGAAGTATTTCATAAAAGGGCCCATAGACCATGGGTGGGCTCCACCCGGCTCCCCGGGGAACGGACCACAGGGCTCTGCTGCGCCCGGGCCAGAAGAAGGGTCATACGCTGTGCGAAGCCTGAGCAGGGCCATGCCTCGGCGCTTGAGACCAAGAGGTCTGTGCAATGTCATTTGCAACCACTACAAGGCCTCTTGGCACAGTTAGTGTAAATAAGAACCGGACCCTTTGATTTCAAAATTGGTATTTTTCAAACGTAACAAAGACCCTCTGTGGGAATGACTAAGTCCACGATAGCTGTGCGGTGGTAAAGACAAGCGATTTTGAGTTACCGTCTGCATAAACCCTAGGAATATATCCATGTTTTTAAATAGATGCTACTTCTCTGAGTAGCATAATTGTTCAGAAGAGTTCGTTTTAATGTTCCACGTGGAAAATAAATTCACTCGGAGAGTGAGATTTAAGGATGGAGAGGACTAAGCAAGAGAGTGAGAAATAAGTTAAGACTCTTGTGATTTAAAACTGTGGGGTGATAGCACCAACCCTGCAATTAATCTGCCTAATAAAGTAAGAGATAAAATCCCATATACTTTTACCACCCAGAGATACAGCTTTATTGGTGTACCAAAGCCCTTTTCTATACCACAAACCTTTCATGACACGAGCTTTGCCATACAGCCCAAAATGTGTGTGCCATTTGCTAGCATAGTGATGGCAAATAGAGATCATCTGGTGTAGAAGATCAAGGAAAAGAGGATGCTTTCCTCGTGAGCAGGAGTCTTCCTTCCAAATATTTCAGGGAGGGTGTACAACATAGCCTTCACATTTACTCTTTACAGCAGACCAGAAATGAGCATCTCTGAAAGACTGCACTTACTTAATATTTCACCGCTTAAAAAACTGGCTGAAGCAATTTTCAGTCGATTGAGGTTATTTTGTGGAAAATGACAGCAGATTTTCTCATACTCAGAAGATTAATTGCATTTTTCCCCCCCGCTTGCTGCATTGATGACTGCTCGATGCCCGTTAGCGGGTTATCAGGAGGCCTTCACTTGCTGTTGTCCATCCTGACAATGTCCCATCCACTTTCTATCTCCCCAAGTCAGGGCGGACAGGAAGGTGAGTCAGGAACGCCATTAACTGGCAGCTTGCTCTCTCACGATAAGTACCAGAGCAAAAACATAGGAGTGTTTTATCGCTCTCAAATGTTGTACAAATACCCTGGCACTAACTTAGGGATCATTGCTTCAGTTTTGCTTTTGTTACCCAGGATGGACAGAATTTAGCCCACAGTATTCTAGCGAAAAGAAACTATCAGAAAACTGTCTCCTCTACATACGCACACAACTCTAATTAAACAAGTTAGTAGATATGTATTTGGATCATAAAGGAAATTATTTCCTCTTATTTCTTATGCTCATGTATGACAAACTAAAAAACGATAGTTTTAGAGGAGCATGGTCTGAGACATTTGAAAAGGGGGTTTCAACTCAGAACAGAGTAGACCAGCAGTTACCAAACAGTGGTTCATCTAGCGAAACACTGTCACTGACAGTATTTGGACTGAGATACAAAGCTAAAAAATCCTGTAACGGACAATCCTTAATCGTGTACCTCCAGGGGAAGTGTCTTCCTGACCCTAAATAGGAAGTGGCTGACTTTCATCCTGGAACATGAAGTTTTATAACCTCTTGCGTGTTATTTTCTATTTTTGGTAGCAGCAGAAATTCTTATTCGACTCCTCCTAAAACTTTTGCTTGAGTAATGAGTTCTGAGAGTCTGTGTGCTTTTCGGAGAGACACATTTAATCAGTTTGAGGTGTACTGCCATTCTAACCTCACTGGGAACTCCCTTGAGTTCTTGCTTTTGCAGAACCTAAGGAAAATTTTGCATATACCTATTGTATCGTCCCTTATTTCTTCACAGCACGTAACAGCCTGACCTTTCTGTCTCTGCCTCACACAGCAGCCTATTTTTGTTGCTTCCTCTAAACCTTTTTCTGCTGTATTCTTATTTCAGAGGGGATCAGAGTTCAAGGCGGTGACTCCAGCTATATCACTTTCCAACAAGGTTTTCTAAAATGCTGCTGGACATAGCCTCCCCTGCCACTAACATAAGACTCCTTGGCAGCCTGTCTGCAGGCAACAAAAATGTGCCTGGAAAAGTGAAAAAGTGGTCTAAGAGGTGTGTGCAAGACTATATTACAGGTTCTCTCCAGCCCACAAGCCTAGTCTTGCAGATATCTGGGGGTTACTCTGGTGGTATGCGTAAATCTATCCCAAGAGAGGCACTGCTTGATTCTGCAACAACGTAGTAGCGTAACACGGTCCACATTAGCCTTTAGCACTCCCAACATAGCCCCACATCTTTTTGACACACACCTTGCATCAAATGCCCCCGCAGCCTGAAATGTCAAAACACCTGATACTAGAATAAACATAAACTCTTCAGCTATTACACATTAAAATTCTTTAGCAGGAATATAGAAATTCTTCCTCCACCGAAAGAAAATGTCTTTAGTGAGGCTAGCAGCCCTGAGCACAGGACCTAAAATCCCAAACAAACTACGATTTGTAGGAGGTTGTAAGGCTAGAGGAGTCTGATTGCTTCTCATAAAAATGCTTGAAGAAATAGGATGTCATCACTAAAAATATAAACATGCACTAAACGACTGGGACAGACCTGTAGATAGGGAAAATAACCTTATCCTGTGCGCTGAGACAGATCTGTCTAGACTGCTTTCCTTATCTTGCAGCCAAACTGTTCTCCCTGTAGCAGTCAGTTATACCTTTCAGTGGGCTCTCTGTCCAGACACACAAAAATATCCTGGGGAGGAGTTCTGTAAAAGCGCAGGTCCTGTGAGGCAAAAGCTGTTGGAACTGTGTCACCAGATAAAGACGATTTCTTTCAAGCACCTTGGGTTGGAGTGGTTAATGAACATGCCATTGTGCCAGCAGCGGAAAGAAATTAAAGAAAATAATCTTAAGTGAAGAGTGGAACAAGTGAAAGTCCCAGAGGAGCTGAATCTCTACAGATATACAGAAGGCAACAAAAAAAGATTTATACATTGCGTCATTCTATATCTTCAGTCAGTAAGTGCCAGTGGAAAGAAAGATTGTAAGAAAGAGACTTTCATGTCTGACACCAACCAACTTGGTCTCTACCCATTTTCATTTAAAGTCAGAGGGAAGAAAAAAACACAGAATAGGGAAAAAAAAATAGGTGGGCTACACCACACTGAAAATAAAACCTAAGAATAGTGTTTAAACCAAAGTTACAATAAACGGCACCAAAATGGAAGGATCTGTGACTGATCTAAGACTGAAGACCCAGTATCCTGGAGGAAAAGAGGAGAAAGAGTTAACCAAGTCTTCGATGACAGGCCACACTGTGGCTAGAGTCTGAAATGGGGGAAAAACACATAAATCTCATGCCTTCTACCAGGAAACCCAAAACTGACATTTCCCCAGACATCTCAAATTTTGAATGAAGCAAATTGCTCACTCCAGAATGATATTTCTGTAGTAAGGACCATGCTTTAATACCCTCAACAAGATGAAACCCCAAAACACTACCAGAAAAGAGGTCTGAAGCAAACTACCTTTTTTTCAAGTGTGACATTGATGATCCACACCAGTTACTCATATGAAGAACACAGACTTACACTTAAACCTTAAACTTAAAAGATGATGAAAACCAGAGGGAGGTGGAGAGAATTACTTGAGGCATTATAATAATGATGAAGTTCCTATATTTTTGAAGTTCCTATGTCCGTATTTTAATAAATGTTCAGAACATTGAAGCACTTACCATAGAAAGAAATCACTCATGAAGAAAATGTGTAAAAGATAACCGCTGTTCCTTGTGGGTTTGATGCCTATCTCTCAGACAACAGTTTCGAATCACAGCTTTGCCACAGGGAGCTCTGCTACATCCTGGGTTTCATCTTTCCAAAAGAGAATCTGATGCTCAAACACGAACAGGTATTTTTTGCACAATCCAGGGTGAGACAGTGGTGGAACTTCCCACCGTGACACGGAGCTTAAGGGCTGGCTACTGAGGCGAGAGGGTCAGACTCACTATGCAGATCGTGTCCCTGGACTTTTCTTAACTCGCCGGGGCCTTTGCAGTGGTGCCCATCTACCCTGGAACAAATGGGGAGTGATTCCTAGAAGACCGAAGACCAAAGACCATGGAGAAAAAATTTAATTTCCTCTTTTTTTATGCCATCAGCAACATTTCAAGCTGTGTGACCCTCGTTTCCAAAGACAGGTCCTTCCAAGAAATGCAGGGCTGCTATCATTTGGAAGGTCAGCGTACAAGAAATCTGCGTGAGTTATGATCACTGAACATACCCATTGCTTGGATTCAGAGAACCCTCGAGTTACAAAATACCAAACAGAAACTCAGACTATTTATTTTTATTCCTGTTTGTTTCTTATTTTTAATACTTTATTAGGGAGCACTTGTCAGTTGTGTATTTGTTTGTAGGAACATGCAAAAATAAACAGAAGCTGCTCACTTCTACAGTCAGTGGAGTCTTCCAGGCTGCAGAGAAGTATCCGCAGTGGTATTCAGTATCAGCCGCACACAAGGTTTAACTACCTACCATCTCTGCTTGAAGCGTGTAGAAAGATTACAGGTGACTTGGGAGAAAATTAAAGCAGAATTAAATAGTTTTCAGTGTTAAACCAGTATCAGCTAGAATCAAAGAGATGCTTCAAGGAAAACAAAAGGATTTCACTTCATTGAGCAATTTTTCCTGGCCAGAATCTAAGACCATAGCAGGTACTTATGTTTTCTGCTCCTGCCTCGCATATACTAATGTTCATCATCAGCTATATCAACATACAGAACTGGACAAAACCTTGGCTGGGGCCTTTGATTTCAAAGGGGTAGTTTTTCCTTACAGACTAACAGAACGTAATTTAATTTCTTTATAGCCTATTCTTTGTTACAATTTTTTTGCACAGACAAAATATAAAAGCAGATGTAGATGAAAACAGGCCTAGTGGGTCAGACCAAAGAGCAGTTCTTTGTAAAAGCCTGGCGCCCTGTCTCCAGCAATGGCCAACAGCAATGCAATGGGCAACTGCACAGTAACACTTCCCCCCAATATTTTTGCAGCCCTTAGCAATTCGTGGCTCAGAGACTCCTAAGCCAGAGGTGTTGTCTTTGTTTTTAACAGCCCTTCATAGCACAGGCTATTCCTCTTCTTCATCCTGCCATGTTCCAAACTTTCCTGCAACAAATGCAATGGCAGAACCCGAGCAACCAGCTAAATATTTCAGCTTGCCCAAGAGCTGTGTGTACATTAGCCAGTACCATTCTTGCCAAAAGAGCAGAGGCCACAAAAAAGCAAAATATGTATTCTCCAGGGGCTAAAACAAATTCACTTACAACACATGATGATTAAAAAGGAGGAAACTACAATTCCAACAACAATAAGGACAGCTTCTACTGCTTGTAGCGCTGAGCTGCCTTTGCTATTTCCTGCCACAGGAACCAATTGCCAGTTGCTTGACACTGTTAACATTTCTGAGACACCTCATCAACCATGACTTGAGCTTTTTCCTGCGGAGAACTTCAGAAAACAAGACTGCTCTTTGTGCTCATCCTGGTTTGAAGATTTTTCACTGGCTCCATTATTCTGAAGCTAGTGAAGTATACATGATTTCCACTGTCATGGAGTTTTTAGGTGTGAACGGTATTTGTCTAAACACACAGATGATGGTTTCACATCGTCTGGATACCTCGCTTGGAAGAAAAAGAAATAAATATGAGAGGAACCAGCTTTCTCCAAGCCACCCTGAAGCAGTTAAATTCTTCCAGAAAACCACAGGGAACGTTGGCGACATGATAAATATTCAGTCTTCGGAGGGGGGGGGGAGAAAAAAAAGAAAACAGGAAAATCTGAATGAAGAGGCTAATTAGTATTCCATGAGCACACTGAACTCAGGCTGTTATCTTGCCAGACAAGGACTTGCACTGCAAGGCCTTTTTACTGAACAAGCTTGAAATACACCCTATGTGAAGAGGTTGACAAAAACTTTCTTCAACTTCTTTGTTTGCAAGCACAACATGAGCCTGGTATTTCAAAGGACTGGAAAAAAAGAGTCACAGCAGAAACCCCAAACCCAGAATTTCAGGATGAGATAATGGCAATCTTGTGTGTCTCAAAACTCCTCAAGTTAGAGGCAGAGCTGCTCAGATGGGACAGGTAACTGCTTTGCTACTCAACTAGGTCAAAAAGTCCTAAGCATGGTCAGTCCATTCTAAACTCTGCCAGGTACAGCTCTTTCACCAAAAGAAAGCCGATCTTCCAGAAAATTCACATTTACATCTCAGTGATCCATCATATGAAAGCTACCATTTAGCCTCAGAGAAAATCTCCTGGAAAAATCTAAACTTGGGTATGAAAATCCTGAATATTCAAGAAGGAAAAACATCCTAATTAAATGGGGACCAGTAACCTAGCCACTTAAATTCCACACATGAATTTTCTAAATCTTTCTGCTCCCATACAACTGATCTTTTAATGTTTAACTTTCCACCATGGTTTGAAAAGGAAGGCCGCAAGATTATCTCAAACCAACTTCAAGCAGAAGCACAAATTCGAAGTATGCTTCTGGTAAACATTTTGATTACAACCAGGGCTGACCGATTATTCAGCTTTATCTATTGCAAGCCAAGTGTTAACTAGGAGATCACTAAAGACAGTTCAGAAACATCTCAGCTCACAAAGCCAAAACAAACATCAGTGGTTTTTAAAAGTGATGAGGCCAATAAATATTGCTTTCTTGAGTGTCTACAACCACTGCTTTAAGTACCGTTTCAAGGGAGTAGATAATACGAAACCATAGCTTTAATTCAGGATGGGAAAATCACAGTTCAACTAGCCGCTGATTTCAACAAATAAAGATTTGCAAGGTACAAAATGATCAGTTGCAAGAATGCCAAGGCGAACATCATTGCTGGGCATTTTTCACCATTTGTATTTTGGTTTTTTGACTTGAGTTTGAAAAGTAATACTACAACAACCAGGTTTGTGCCGTACATATTTTTTTTCCCATTTAAATTAAGATAAATGAACTTGGGGTCTAAACCATGCAGTTCTTCTTCCTGTGCATGTAATCCCTGACTCTATTGTGCTTCTCCAGTTGGCAAATAAACATATGAGAAATTAAATGCCACACAATTAGACTGCTCTGTCTGTTGCGCTCCAGCTAATGTTTTCGAAGTCTAAATCTTGGCACCAAGTTTGAAAATTTTTGACTAATTAGTATTTTTTATACAGTTTGGTTTGGTTTAGCACCTGAATATCTTAAGCGAACAATCTGCCATGCCTCTTCTTGTTAAGCTACACCCACTTCTGTAAGTAATCCCATTGAAATCGGTGGAATTTCTTCCAGAAAATGAGACGAATCAGTAAGCAGGAAATGGCAGATTCCAGCTATCCTCTCAGTTTAATAAACAGCAGTTTCCCTCAAATTCCTGATACTGTGTTAGAGTTACTTCTGTAATGCAGGTTGAATTTTGTTGTCTCTGACGGGATTAGCATTTTTATCCATTTAATCCTCCCGTTCATTTTGGTACCATCATTCTAAAATTTCAGCTGGTTTAATCCTGTCAGAGAATGACTTACTTCATCATCCACGTCCTGAAAAGCACATACAGAAGCCAAAGAGTTGTGGATTTGTGTCTTTTTAAGGTGTCCATCAGCATTTTGAGAAAAGTATGGTAAAATATCTCATACAATATTTATTCTTTAACAAGTGTCAAAAAACAGTTAAATACAATAAACTTTTTATTATATGCCACTGCTCAATGTGTTTTGAGTTCTACTAGTTTGCCAAATTATGTAAAAACACAGCTGATCGTATCAGTTAAATCTCAAACTCCTTTTTCCCCACAAACACGTATTTTACCATTGAAATGAATCACACCTAGCATTAAACAGTTCTCATCAAACTTTGATTTTGATACATCATTCTGATATTAAAATCCTTTCATACAAATCAGAAACCAGCAAATAATTTATATTGATTGGTAGCCTCTTTGAAAGCGATCTGGACAAATACAACGAGTGTTACGCAGCTCAGGCGAAGACACAGTATACCTGAGATGACATAAAGGAATCAGTAACTCAATTTTATGATAATGAAGTTTTCTGCCATTTTTTACTAATATATCAAAATTAAACCTCACTCACCTTATAAAGTTGCTATGATCTTATAGCTTGTTTATTTTAGGGGAGCTATATTCATGCATTAGTTACCTGTTTTAGAAAATAAACACTGGCTGTATTTCTTTAATTGTTTTGTATTACACAGCTGCTACTTGTCTGGTGGGACAGCAGTGCTACTGACCTCAAAGCTTTCAGAGTCCGTAGTCCAAACTGCTGTCCTTGTGGTCTGTAAGACCACGGTGAATGTTCCCAGTAGTGTTTTCAAATGAAGTTTGGATGATAAACTCATTTGTTGGTGGTACACAAGACGCCATAAAGTTTGACTGCGGGTCTGCTGATCTGCATTTGGCAACCACTGCCCTTACGGACTCGGGGAGCTCCGTGTGACAACAGCAGAGCTGCCACTACCACGACTAGTCACTGTTCTCCCTGCTGGCACAGGTACTACAGGTGACCAGCAAATTCGGCTGAGATGCACAGACAGGTCACTCACTATGGAGGGGGGTGCTGCATGTAGGAGACTTGCTGAACTCTCCAACTTAAGCCCCGTTATTTTAACTTTCATCACAGAACAGATCATAGGATTGTTTGGGTTGGAAGGGACCATCAAAGGCCATCTAATCCAACCCTCCTGCAATGAGCAGGGACATCTTCAACTAGATCAGGTTGCTCAGAGCCCCGTCCAGCCTGACCCTGAGTGTTTCCAGGGATGGGGCATCTTGCAAGGGTGGGGAGAACAGGAGAATTGGATCAAGTGGCATAGATTCTAAAATCAGCGTGAGTTGCCCAATTCTGATCCCAGGCACTACATTGCTATGTATTTTGCTGAGTGAACATAGCTTCATGCAAACATGAAGTAATGACTGTTTTATAACACCAATTCTTCACAGTTCTCTGGAGACTGTACCTTTGTTTGACTGAAGCACTGACAGCCACAGAAGGGGGGGGCATTACTATACAGTCAAGACTGTATCTTAAGAGGGTACTCTGCAAAACATTCCCCTGATGGATTTCTCTCCTCACGTCTCCTCTGCTGGGTTTAGCTGCGATACCAATTTCATAAATGTTCACCGTTAGCACTTGGATGTATAGCTGGTATGACATGGTAAAGAAATTCTGTCTCCAAGGGTCCTTCTGGGAAGTTCTGCAATGGATGAAAGCAAGAGCATTTGCTCAGTCATCTAGAGGAAGCTGAGATCTGTATAGGCAATTTAGACTGGTAAATAATTACAATCTAGTTTGGTTTTGTTTAGAAAAATCCATTTATTCACATGAGCCCCTAAAAAGAGATAAAGCGGTCACTATATTGGTTCCCACACACCTTCCACCCGCTTTTAATATTATTCAGAATGACTTCCAGGTGACTCTAATTGGCTTTCCAGCAGAAAATGGAATTTTATATACACTTAATTATGTATCTATGACCTAAAAATGAAGGAAGCAGATGAAGTCATGCAATGCAAACTTGCACACCACCCAGACCAGTGTTTGGATGGGGAGAAGAGCCCTAAATACTCTCATCTTTTCCCTGTCCCAGCTGTGTGTCTGCATCTATACACCCAGAACATTGCACAGATTTCTTAATTTCACCTGCAAGGGATGTGAGGGAGCAGCACCCCTGGGAAGCCAGAAGAAGGCATGAAGGATGCTCTCTCCCAGGGCTCTCGGGCATGTACAATCGGTGCTGCACGCACCAATTCGAAACCGTATGGTCTGACACAAAGCCAGGATCTGTGGCTGCCTACAATGATGCCCATGGCCACTGCTGCCGCTGCTGTTCCTGGCCCCACTACCACCAATGACTGGAGTGGTGCCTGACAAAAGCAACTGCAGAAACCCTTTGCTATATTCCACCAAAACTGCTGGCTAATTCTAGAAACCCCTATTGAAACTGGAGTCAGGTAGGAAAATCCGTGATCTCCTAACAGGTGCAATTGGCAAAGATCTCCAGTTTTATGCCCCTGGACGGTACAACCTACAAATGCTGTGCAGTGGCATTTGTTCAGCCCTGACTCATAGGCAGACGAATGCCACTGAATGAATCACCAGCAGCACTTTCTGCAGTACTTAACGAGGTAGCTCATCCAAATATTGATCAGGCCCAAGTCTCTCTAGTTTTTGAGATCTGACATACCATAAGCCGCGGACGCTATTCACCAGTGAACTTACGAGTTTTGGAAAGGGGGCCTATAGCAAGCAATCAGGATGGCAAAACATCGGTTGGTGCATCCTGTCGGTAACTTCTGCCTGCTGTTAAGCTATGAAAATGGTACAAACGCTGCTGAAATGCAAGAGAAATAGCAACTTACTAACTTAATACCAGAGAACTTTAAGGCAAATTAACAAAACCACTTTATAAAACATCTCATTCTGTGCAGTCCACTGCTGCAGAAGGTCATTAAGCCAAACACTGTAATAAAATCATTTTGATCCATAACGGTTGAAAGGACAAACATTAAGCAAAGGATAATCACAAATTAGCATTCAAGACACCAGCTGAACATTGCAGGTGTTGAGGGAAGATAGCTCCTCCCTGCATAAGCGCCTGGAAAAGCACGTTCCTTCCCGTTTCCCCTCGGATGCCGGCCACTACGTGCTTGGGGCACGGGCAGGGGACGCCTGAGGTGCTCACCGTCACGCGGGTGTTCCTGGGGCTCTGCTCGGCCTCAGGGCACGTGGGCTGAAAGTCCTTCGACTTTTCCTGCATTAACGGCTGCCTCAGCATGTAGGGAAGGGGCAGCCCTTCCTACCCTGCACTCTACCCAGCAAGGGCCCAGCCTGGGCCAGGCCCCAGGCCCAGCTCAGGGCCAAGCCCGGACCCCAGGGCCAGGGCCTAGGTCAAGGCCAAAGGCCAGCCCCGGGCCAAGGCCAGGCCCAAGCCCCGGCCCCACACCCCCGCCCGGGCCCCCCTCCCCCGCTCCGCACCCCTGGGCCCCCTCTCCCCGGGGCGGGACCCCCGGGGCTGCCCCGGCCCCGGCTCCCGGGGGGGCTGCCGTGGGGGGACCCCCACCCCACCAGGCTCCCCCAGGCAGGCAGCACCCCCTTCCCGGGGGCACCCCGACCCACACAGCCCCCCAGCCAGGCTCGTGGGTTTGGGATGGAGCCGGGGGGGTCCCATCCCTGCCCCGCCCCCCCCGCCCCCCCACCCCGGCAGCCCGAACAAGGGGCCCTTGATGGCCGGGGCAGCTCAATGCCCCTTTGTTCCCCGGATTAAGGGGCTGCGGGACGGGGGGCGAGCGCCCGGCTCCGGTTGCAGGGGCTGCGGGCGGGGCCGGGGGGGCGGTGGGGTCCCACCGGGGCTGGGGGCTCCCGGCCCTTTCCCCATCCCACCGGGGTGCCGGCCGGCAGCGCCGGGGTGGCCACGGGAGCTGGGGTGCTGCCAGCCACGGGGCCACGGGGCCCCTCCGGCCCCGGACCCTTTATTGGGGCACCCTGGTACGGCAGAGCCCCAGCTGCCGCCGGCACAATGCGCCTTTATCCCGGCTTTGTGCCGCCGCCGAGCACCGGAACAATCTGCCCGTGTGGCCGTGTCCTGCTCATCCGGCATCGCCCGTCCCTGGCACCGGCCCCACGTCCCCGTGGGATGAGCTGCCCCGGATGGGGGTCTCTCCTGCACCCCCAAACCCGGCACCAGCGCCCTCGCCCCGGCACAGGGCCCTGGTGAGCTGGCACAGCCCTGGTGAGCCAGTATGGTCCTGGTGACCCAGTATGGTACCAGTGAGCTGGTACAGTCCTGGCAAGCCGGCACAGCCCCTGTGAGCCAGTAAAACCCTGGTGAGCCAGAACGGTCCCAGTAAGCCGGTCCAACCCCAGTGAGCTGGTACGGCCCCGGTGAGCCAGTACAGTCCCAGTGAGCTGGTACCATCCTGGTAAACCAGCACGGCCCTGGTGAGCCATTAAACCCAGAGAGCCGGCACAGCCCCGGTGAGCCGGCACGGCCCCGGTGAGCCAGCAGAGCCCTGGTGAGTTGGCACAGGCCTGGTGAGCCGGCACAG
>JAVKLA010000008.1:31610947-31653724 GCA_034782735.1 Sagittarius serpentarius
GCCGGTAGTGTACCCCCCCCCCCCCCCGGCTTTGCTTTCAGAATTGTTCTGAAGCATTTAGGACAGATGAAAAGATACGCTGCAAAACCTCTTCATTTATAGGCAATGGAAAATGTTGTACCTTATTATATATTTAATTACTTTGGGCGTAAAGAGTTGTCAAAAATGAAAACATATACAAGCTTTCAATCCCAGTTTAACCAGTAGACCTCATTTTTATAAGCCATTACTAAGAGAGAAGCACAGCATTTACTAAGATGTGATAAATGTCTTCTGCTTTCCAGAAGCAGCACTAAAACAAGTCCTCCTACTTTCTGGCAACATACAGGCTTCTATAATATAGTGTTAAAAAAACAACCCCTGTTTCACAACTATGAAAATTTACAAAATTGAACCAATGCGCTCCATGATTTGAAAAAACTATTTATCAAAGTCTGGGAAATTGTCTGCAGGGAAAGCGACAAGGTCCAAAAGGATTTATACTGTGACAGGTGTGGATAGTAACGTGATTCAGTAACTGGGAGTGAAAAGGAGTATGTGGCGCACAAATGTTAACTTTACCTTCTGTATGACAGTTCTTTTTGAAATTGCTTCAGTTTTATTAATACGTTGGTTGCATTTAAATCTGTGAAGCTCAGTTCTTAATGTTTTTTGATCTTGAATAACTTGAGGTGAGAATGAACTTAACAAACCTAGAACTTTACTGTTACCTGCTACCTGCAATATAAAGTAAAAAAAACCTGTAGTTCACAAGTGTAAGTACTTCCTTGTAAAGGCTATTGAGTTTCCCCAACGTGCAAATCCAATGTCTGTGGTAAACAAAGCCCAAACTCTACTTATGCAAGATTCTAGAAGTACGGGCTGCTGCCAAGCTGCGGTCTCATTTCCCCTCGCTAACGTAGTATACTTAATCCTGTATCTTACTCCTTTGATTACAAAATAAATCCTTCTCTAACTTCAAACTGCAGGGTTTTATTGTTCAGAGTTTGTTGTTCTTTTAACTAGAAGGACAGTATCTACTAGATGACAGATGGAAACTGAGACATAAGCAACAGAATATCAAGTGGATTCATTCTACTTTGGGGCAGAGGAACACATTTTAGGTGGTGGTAGCAAAGCAAGTAGTAATGATCTGCAAAAAGTGTGCATGTAGCTGAAAACTAATCTGTAAGGAAAAATTGAATGGATAAGAAGGTCCAGCACAAAAACTTCGGTGACTTGCAATGTCTTGGCAATGAGAGAGAACCATGACTGTAACTATTCACTAGTATTTCAAAATATCTATTGATAGGCTGTTAGGGGACTTTCTACAGTAAGAGTAAATATCATAAGCCCCAAGAGTTGCCGTGCCTCTGCAAATCCTACAGAATCTATTAAAAATGTAAATGGGGAAGACCATACTTTAAGAAAACTACTTCTTTACCCATTTAGCCTAGTGAGAACATAGGTTGAAGATGTTGAAACGAAGTACTAAGAAATGAGGACTAAAAGAAGCTGCAGAAGTGAGTAGTGACTGTTGATGATAATCAGTCTTAGATGCAGCTGAAATGTAATTTGTTTTAATTTCAGGCTTGCTAATAACTTGACTGCCCACATATAACAATATCAGTATATATGCACATTCCACTCGATGGTATTTCACTGGTGAGGATAAATTACCATAATTCAAGTAATATATCTTAAAGGTACTCCAGTACATGCAGTTATGTACATCATGGCAATACAGCTCCAAACAGATTAGTTTCTGATTTTGTAGCTTTATTTTTGTTAATGAATTGGCAACTTCGTGTGTAAAATAGGAAGGTGAGAGCAGCTTTGTCCTCTTGACTTGATAGGGCAGTCAAACTAGTTGCTCCCATGGTGTTTTGACTGACTAAAACTTTTCTTGGAGGATGGGGTGGAACTTGGGAGAAGGGAGTGCTGGTATAATCTGAGAAACCTGCTCTTGTTTTGCTGATCTTCCCCTTCAGTAGTTGCAGAGACTCCTCCATTGGAGAACTCTTGCATGAGTAGCATATTCAGTTTTCCAGGGTTGCATTCAGCTTGAGATGCTATTTGCCTACCCTGCTTTAATTTTTTTTTTTATGTGGCATGCAAGTAACTCCTTCAGTACCATTGTGACGAAGTTTAATATTGGGGAAGTGAAGCACCTGCCAGGGCGACTGCCTCTTGACCTTTTCTGCTATCATGGTCTGTAGCTTCATGAATACTATGCATTGAGACTGGAAGAAGCAGTTCCTCTCTACTTATTCCTATGCTTGGCATTCATTTTTATATTTGCATAAGTGAAATGAATCGGGCAACTGTTCTATGTTAAAACTGACCGATTTTTGTAAGATTAATTTTAAACTACATCTGCCCTACAGTTCAATTTGCTGTGTTGTTGGCCAGTCGCTTGCAGTTGTGCAAGTGGGAGCTGCCAGTATGATTTAGCAGAACTGACTTACAGCAGTTTAAAGTCTTGATAAAAGAACATCTTTCAAATGTGTTTGTTGGGCCTCAAAACACCTTCTTTTTTCGTGGATTTTTTTACTTTTGGGAAGTAGTTCCCATACGCCTGTCTTGACTTGTCATGTTCTGTGCTATTATCCTGTTCCTTATGGAAGCAGAGACCTACAGGTTTTCCAGAAAGAATCAGTGGAGAGAAATTCTAAAATCTGTTGGACTTGTAGCCTCATCGATCCAATGTCATCTTGCATTTGAATAGCATAGTTTTCATTTTTCAGAATAAGCAAGAAAAAGCTGTTTCATAAGAGTTCTTTTGAAGCTGCTCGTTCTGCTTTAATCATGCACTCTTTGTAGCTCCAACACTGGCAGCTGTCTCTGCAATAAATTTATCTCACTGACCAGTTACATCACATTAGTAAAAATATATCCATGTTTTTAGGTTGCCTTAAAGGAGTCGTATGAAAACTTATTTTGCAAATTTGTCCTCACTATGCATAGCTACCAAAAAGGGGGAGTCAGTAACAAATGAGGAGATAGCTTGATTCTTGGCATTGAATTTGCTTGTTTTCTCAAAAAATAAGCATGTTCTTAAACAGCAGTGAAGGCAAGAGTAATGGTTAACTGGGAAAGGCCAAGTTGTTTTTGAACCCATGTGATTTTCAGAAAATAAACTGAAGGAAATCCAGTCCTGGCAGAAGCTTAGAAGAACCTAATTTAGCTGGTATAAAAGTAAAACTAGGAGGATTTAAGGAAGTTCTTGAGAGTAACGAGAGTGTAAAACAGAACAGCCCCATGGTTTAGATCAATGTAGCATAAATAAAGTAGAATTGCATTGGAGATCTCTAAGTGGTGCAAAAAATACACTGTGCAGTTCATTCTCGTTTCTTTTTGACGAAGCTTCCCAAGAGTATCTAAAAGGAAGTTGTTGCTGTGAGACGGAGGAGGTCACAGTATAGCTCCCAGACAGTGTGTGACAGTAGATCGGGTTGATAGACCTGCTAAAGACAGGTGCAATAAGCTTGCACCTGGGTGCTGACAGTTTACTCATTGATTTTAAATTGCACGCTATCAAATTAGTTCTGAAAAAAGTGAATAGATTAATTTTGATTTGTGATATGGTTGCACTTAACTGCTTCGTAAAAGTTACAGAACCAGTTTAGGCTCCTTTTCTTTGCCCCTCCCTCTTATACCTTCAAATAGTTGGAAAGTACTGAATTCTTATGCAACAGCTTCAAGTTATATGTACTTCATCCAGATAAGGACTGTGGATGTTTTTTTAAGAATCTAATAATAACAAGAACATTTAAAACCAGAATATGTTCTCCACTGCACTGGTCGTCTTACGTACAGTCAGGCATTTAACAGTCGTACTGGACAAGATGAGGTGGTAAGTGTCCACGAACATATTGTGCCTTTCTGGATGACTGGTTTATCAGTGTCTAGTTCTTCTCTATGTAGTCTTCACCTTCAAAAGCTTAGTTTTCTACATCAGCTACTAGTAAGAGCTTAGCCTCTTTGGCTCAGATTCAAAAACCGCTGGCTTATAAATATAAATGCATTAAACTCGAGCAGCTGGAGTGTTTCCAATTACCTACTATGCATTGTTGTATAGGTTATAGTACCCATGACATGAATGCATGAACTGCATTTGAAAGTGCTCCTGAGTCATTGCAATTCACAACCTAGAGTATGAAGGTAACCTTAAGTAAATATTCATTTACTGTAATACACTAAATTCCCGCAATGCTTTACCATGGTGTGGCATGGCCATTCTTCCATTGAGAAGAACAGGCAGTAACTGTTGGGACTGAGTTAGAACCAGTAAGTGTTTTGGCTGTTCAAATGCAACTTGTGTTGGCTCATCAGTCGGTATTTTCTTCATAAGTGTTGCATTCATTTTACAACTTAGTGTTCACCTTTCAGTGGTAACATAGTATGAACAGAGAGGTGTGTTGCATTTCTCAGACTTCTTCGAGGATTGTGTTTAGTGACTGTCTGCGGCACCACCCGAGAGCTACAGTTGAAGTGTTTCCGTATTTATGGTAGAGACTGTAGATTCCTTTTTCCTAGAGGGAGTTCCAGTGCTTATTAAAACATTTTGCATAGCTTCATTTTTAACTATTTTGATTTACAGTTTCTAGTGAATGTCAGATTTTGACTTTGTTGATTTAATTTACAAAACTATACTTTTTTTATAATTTTCCTGTATTGCCTATCTGCAACTTTAGTATTATGAACAGGACTGAGGGGAATAGTCATTTCAGTTTCACTTCCTTAAAAGGAGATTGCCAAATTAGTGAAGTAGAAATGTTCCACAGAACACCTTTCTTCTAATAAAAACAACACTTCTCTATTCTGTTGGAAAGTGTTTTATCAAGTTTTCCCGGAAGCACTTTTCTAAAACAGGAAAAATACTTTATGAGGAACAAAGCGCATCTTTTAAGTAAATTGCATATTAATTGAAATAATTAGTTCAGAACTGAAAGAAAAGCTGGTGTACCATAATTGTCACATCCAAAACTGTGTGACTAGAAAATATGGTAAATGTATGGGGAGGGGAAATGAAAATAATTCTGATTCTTAAAAACAAACACAAAACTCTTCAGTATGCTTCCTAACTTCAGTAGCTCAGCTACAGCCTTATGCATCTCTGGGTAAATTTATTCTAATACAGTGATGTAGCTGGTGTAGAAATGTATCTGAGCTTTTTCCAGTAGTGCATTAAGTGACATGACTAACATCTGTTGCATATGCTTTGTTCTTTCCTCTTTACCCTAGGAATGCATTGGTGTATTTTGTTTCTAAAATTTTCCTCCTTTTAGCATATTTGTATGTCTTGGGCACTTATATTTGTCCACTTTTATCTGATAACCTCAGAACTGGATGACTGATTTGACAGATTGGAAGGAATCGCGATAGTAATTTTTACAAGTCTCAAATTGGCAGGCAGGAGATATCCTCTAAGGACTGCAAGAAATAATAAAGAATAAACTTAGGCACTAAAGTAGACACTAAAGAATGGGCATGGTGAGTACTTATAAATGCCTCAATCACAGGAAAAGTTTAAATAGTAGCTTGTCTCTTCTTGAAGAGTCACTCAGATGTGAGGCTCTAATTAAATAAAATAGGGCTTTATTACTTCAGCTGTTTGAAAGATACTTGTTTTTAAAGTGCACCTGCTGCGTTCGCGTTGGAGAAAGCAAAATCAGAGCATTTCATACATTTAGGATTGGGTGATGGTTTGTATGGTCTTTTTGGTTCTGTAAGTTCATTCCTTGGTCTTTGGCAAAACCTAGAAAGTATTGTCTGCTGTTCAGAGACAACAACTTCTTACTGGAAGTGGGCTGGACCTGAGGATGAGCCTTGCCTCCGGTTCCTGGGCGAGTGTAGCTGCAGGAGGACGTGGGTGAAGGAAGAATGCACACCTGCTCTGCTGTTCCGAGCGCACTGGGAAAACACACCGTACGGCAACCTCAGATTGGCAGCTGTAACATGATACAGGCTGAAGCATGTACGAAACTGCACTACTGGCAAAGAAATCATGGAATGGCCCTGGTTTTGTCACTTCTCATGTAATAGCGACATGTGATTTGGAAACGTTTAGTATTGGTTTCATTGAGCCTGTTCCTTACGCTGCACCTTTCTGCGTTAGGCACTTTTGTCTTGTCCCAACTTAAACTTCCATCCTCATGTTGTATAGAATCAAGGCCCTTGTGTGCAGTCCTCTGTAGTAATAAATGTATCTGTTGGTCACCAGATTTGACTGAATTAGGATGTGAAAGTGTGTTAAGTTACTGTGAGTATTATGATAATAAGTAGGCAGGTAGAGAAGAAGCACTCTGTAAATCACAAACTGAGGAAGAAGCAGTGATGCAGATTTCTCCATCAGTAAACACTAGAGAAGCCACTGTGGAGAGTGGCCTTATAAGTGCTTCAGTTGTAGAAAAAAACAATTAATTGTGCTTTGTGTCACATTCAGTAACCAGAAGTAGTGAATCTGTAGGAAAGGGGTGCTCCTTAGTTGTGGGGGGTTTTTTGGTACACAGCAATGTTACTGGCTGTCATTAGGTTTATCATAGTAGTGCCTACAACCCAACCAAAATGGAAAATGTGTTTGTGCTGTGTGCTTAATACAAAAGTATAACTTTTTAATTTGTAATTTTCTTCTAATGCAGCTTTCCTCCTTTTCTTAGGAGAAAGGCCAGAGTATAAAGTAATTCTGTTGTAGACAGTGCTATGGGTATATCATCAAAATTTGAACCTTAAGTCTACAAATTTGAGTTTTGATTAGCACTATCACTGTTACTTTGAAAATCTGGAATGAGCATCTGAAAATTAACGACAGCTTCTAAGAGCTTGGGAGACAAAGTACAGTCACCTCTCTAGGTTCCGATCTAGTGAAAATCATCTCACTTTTGCATTACGTGTTGTATTTTGATTGACTAATACTTTGGAATTCATAGAAGAATTCAGCTTTTTCAGCCTCTCGTCAGGACCCTGCATGGTCAGGTTTTGGCAGTGGTCCCCAAAATTTTTGATCATGCGCCCCATTAGTAAAAATTTTTTCAGCGTGCACCTCCAATTCATGTATTTTTATTTTTAATTTATATGTGTGTACTAATGTATTGATACATGTTATGTACACTATAAGGCATACGCAAAAAACCAGAAAGGATGCGATAAAGACGAAAAACACTATTTAAAAATATTTTTTACCTATCAGTGACACAAAAAATATTTCCTTTCCACACCCCAAGGGATTGTCTTGTGCATCCCCTGGGCTGTGCGCACCCCCCTTTGGAGACCACTGATCCACAGGTTTGAGATTTTTGCAGGCTCTCCGGGCAATCTATGCCAGTGGTGCACCACTCATTGTGAAGGTATCTTTTCAGGGCAATGTCTTTTCTCTTGTGCCTCCAAGAAGAGTTTGATTTAAGGCTCTTGGTAAGCATCCTTCAGGTAGTGGGATCCAGCCAGTAGGTGACCCCTGGGCTACTCTAGTGTGTTTAGCTTCTCCTTGTCTTTCATGGGCTTAAGCCCAGTAACAGTCTTTGTGGCATCTGCCTTATCCTGGGGAGGAGGAGGTGGGTGGGAAGAGCAAAACTGGACGTGGTATTCCAGATGCCACCTTATAAATGCTGAGTGGTGGGGAATAATCACCTCCCTCAGGCCACTGGTGGTGCTTCGCTGCTAGTACAGCCCAGTATGCTGTTAGCCTTCCTTGCTATGAGGATGTGTGCAGCTGGCTCATGTTGTTTTACCTCAGTGATCCAGCTGATTTAATGCTGATGTGTTTTCAGAGACTACTGTTAAGATCAGCTGCTAGTCTCTTGGAGATGGAAACCATGATCCCTTGCATGTGCAGAGGGAATGCACTGCCTAGTAATCACGGCCTTACAGCATTCCTTAACCCTTCATGAACAAGTGTCTGAGTAAAAAGAAGAGTTGTATATATCTTTAGAACATGAAAGTAATGCCAGAGAAACATTAAGAGGACCAAATCTGAAGGCATTTAAGGATTGACTTAAATTGTCATTACAGTTCAGGATGGCAAACTTGCTTACTGAACTACTGAGTGGAACTCAGTGTTTGAGCCTTAATGTCATTTAGCCTTTTGGCTTGTTAGTGTAATCCATTCCTTAATAGTCCCTCAAGCATAAGCCCTGGAGTCTCTAAACAAATCATGTCCAGTATATTTAGATGCCTTCACTTTGCCTTGGCTTTGATAGCCTTCAGAAAAATCTTTCAAAGTCTTTTCAAATTCATATGATAAGGGAAATGAATAGCAGTTCAGCTGAGGATAATGGGAATAGGTAGTCTGCTACCAAAGTCCTGTGCAAAGCATTAACCTACCCAATGTGGCTGAGGTCTCAGGAGACCTTGTACTTTCCTTGCATCCTAGGACAGACTCAGTGCAGATTCTGAAAGAACAATGTCAGCTGAGTTAGTAATCCTGAATTACACTTTGAATGTCTACTACTAATTCAGTATGTTCAGTAGCAAGACAAGAAATGAGATAGCTGTTCAGGCAGCAGTTGTTGCAGTGCATGAGTCAGTATAGATTTCTAAATAACCATGCCTTTAATGCGCCACCAGTAGAAAATTACTTCTCAGCTGCTTCTGTGCTTAGCAACATTATATCACCTGTTTATCTAGTGCGTCGTCTTCCTTGTCTGGTCCCTTTTAATAAGTCCACAAGAATGGTGCACTGAGTTGGCCCTAAATAAATACTTAGATTTATCCCATGTGTTAGTTTACCCCTTCTGAAAGCTGCTGCATCCATCCATTAGTTTTCAGTGGTGCAGGAAACCTGACAACAGGCTAGTGAATTGTTTGTAGTGGCTCTGCAGGCTGAGCCTTACCTGTCCAAATGCACGTTGCTTTTCTTGTGTCCTTTTCAAGACCTCGCTAAATCCTGAGTATATTGGGAAACTAGATGGAGTTGGAAGACAGTTACATCATCCAGAGCAGTTGTATATGGAGTAAGGCTGAAATTATGGTACGTACATACTTTGCTTTCAGTACTTCCCATATGAAACAATACTTTCAAGAAGTTGTAGTCACTGGTACCACTCTTTTGAACAGGTGTCAACGAGTTAAAGTCTGCAAATTGGAGACAAAGCTTGTTACGTTATTCCGGCAGAGACTGTAGTTATTTGTAGCCAGAGGCAGGGAAGATATCCTCCTTGTTGCTAAGTGAGGTATGCCTGTTGATATAACTGATAAAACCTTTTGGGGAGCTTGTTTGGCTGTCCACTTTTATTATTCTGTCCTCTTCAGAATCAGCCCTTCACAGGATTGAGTTCATTCTTTTTTATTTTAGAAAGAATAGCTTTACCTTTATATATTAAAACCTTTTGTTATGCCTAGCTTTTTAAGCTATTCATGCCATTTTAGTGGAGTAAAATGACTCGATCTCTTATCACTGTCATGGTTTGTCATTTCCAGACTTCCAACTTCCTTTTTTTCTTTTTTCTTTTTTTTTTTTGCCCTCCTGAGAGCTGAGTGAAAAACATCTTCTGTAATGAGAAGCCAAGAACTGATACCTTCCCTTCCTATTGGAAACTCGCATGCTCAACAACTCTGTATTTATTGTTAATATTCAAGGGCTGTGTGTCCAGTTTTAATCAATGTAATATCTGTTCTGTCTTCTTTTTGAAGAGAAATGTTGTGTAATGCCAAATAAGGTTTAAGAATGTTTTTCCAGTTCTCTTATGAGTACCTTTATCAGCAATATCGTCACCAGAAGATTCGCATCAAGTTAATTGGATAAGCTTTTTTCCATCAATCACACTTGTCTTTTAATTCTTTACAAATAACATCCAGTGTTGACTGTTCACTTTTATTTAGTCTCAGATTGCTGTTTGCTAACAGGCCTAGATTGTCCCATTCGCCTTCTTACAATTGAGTATTTAGTGCAAGACTTCTCGTTTTCTTCCAGACCTCTGAGATATTCCCAGGACTCAAGTTATTCGCAAGTCTTTTTCAAAGACCTAGGTAGATCTCTTCTAGAAGTCTTGAATGCAAGCTATCTGGGTCTGCCGATTTAAAAGCTCAGTCTGTGCCCATTTGATATGTTTGCATTGAATGTGATATAATGGCGTTTATTTCCAAGATACATTTATTGAGCATTTCTGCTTATTTTGATGCCAGCCTTTTGTCCATTTTATCTGACTTCTTCTGCCACACAGTACTTCTCCCTTTTCAAATTCCTATCTGTCTTTTTTTTGTTCTCATAGCTAAAAAGAAAAGGCACCTGCAACTGGTGGACATACCACGTCTTACTATCTGACCAGATCATGCGCGCTGACTTGTACAGACTGCTGCCTCTTGACTGCTGATAGGGAAAAGGCTTTTGACGATACGTGTAGCACAGACCCACATTGGAGAGAAGTTTCAACCTTTAGTCTTCAAGACTAGTTCAGTGGCATTGCAGAGAAGTCTAATATTGTATTGTCAAGAAAGCATTGATTTATTTTTTTTCCCTAGATTGATTACACAGTCTGACAGGTAGTACTTTTATTATTGTTGTAGAGGGTGTCAGGAATAGCGCTATACCTAGTACCTCCTGTCAGGATTTATTGATGAGCAGTATGCTTTGTCTCCAGAATAAATCAAACACTTGGATCCAGACATGGAATTTAGCTGTGTCCCAGTTAAGGCACTGAAGGCTGTGTGCCAAAGGTGGACTACCCACCTAAGCACTCGGGTGCCTGTGGGAACCTAATTTTCATACAAATCAGATTGTTAAACACTTGTGTGAGAGAATGAATGAATGAACCTGAGACCGAAATGTTAGGTATATCCAGAGCTGCTCCTGTCTTTGAAGGGGTGAACAAGTTGTTGTGACAGTTGTATTTGAGTCAATTTGAGTTATGTTTAATTCTCACTGGTGTCCAATTTGATAGACATGTTTTGATTTATGCCTAATAAATGGTGATAGCACTGAGTGCATCCGAAGTCATGAATTCAGTCAAAAGTCGTTGTGTGTGATAAAGGAGGTTAGTGCTTTCTTATATAAGAGACCAGTCATTAGCATGGTGGCTTGGGAATAATGAGCTGGATTCAACTTAAACCTGGGGAAATTCAAGCCAGCTTAGTCTGGGAGTGTGTTTTGTTACAGTTTGGAGTATTGGAATTGCCTTTCTGTCTGTGACACTTTAGATGGGACCGGCAAATACTTGGAGCTCTAAGATCGAGAGATGGCACAAGAGCAAGCCTGGTTGTAGCTGTTGAGGGAGGAGGGATGCTGTGATTCTAACCTCTGCTTCCAGGCTGTGCATTCATTTTACATTACACAGTCATTGGATAATATCCTGGGAAGCTTACGATCAGACTTGCTAGCTTGAAAAATGATCCAAGTAACTTTCATCAGCCCTCTGCCACCTGCAGAAGTGTTGGGGATTGACTGTAGCCTGGAGGATTTTTTGATGAGTGGGAAAGCTTTTAAAGTAAGGTAGGAATATAAAACTGTCCTCATTGCTTGAGAGACTAATTAGTCTGGCTAAGCAGGTATAAATGACTTGGCATAAGTGGTAATGAATTCTTAAGTAATCACAGTTAAGTTTCAAAGTCTTTTAACCTAGAGGGTTTTTTTTTTTCCCAGCTTTAATTTTGCACAGTATACCAGGAAGGTAAATGGAACCTCTAAAATAATTTCAGAATGCTTTTTGTTTTCCCAAGTTCATATCTTTATAGTAGGACAACCTTCAGTGTGGGAATAGCTAAACAATACTGTATATGTGTAGCTGTATGAGAGGCTTACAGTGCTTTGTTAATGCCTTCTCTAGAAAACGTGAGGTCTTTGTTCTGCGTGAATCGTCTTGTGCTGACAGCACTGTACTACAGATTGCAACCCACAGCGGATGTACAACAACATCTGCCTTAGAGGGGCAAACAAGTAAAAGCAGTCACCTGGGTGGGGTGGAGATAGTTTTAGAGAATGCTTTCGAATAGTAAGCTGTAACAGCAGCTCTTTAAGTTAACCAAATACCATCTCTAGAACTTGGTATCAAAGTCAGTGTCATTAAGCTGACTTTATCACCCCTTGAGTTTTATTGGGTATCTCTTACTTTAAGTTAATGCTATAACTAGTAAGCATCTCTGTTTATGAGCAGACAGTATATCTGTCTTAGAAGTTTAGTAGTGTTTGTAGAGAGTTTCATTAGCCAGAAGATATCAGGGAAAACTTTAAAAACCTGTAATGTTACTGACTGTTGGGCTGTGTAACTCTAAAATTGTACCTACTTATTTTCACCAGGCTACTGTAAGTACTGGTTAAGACAGGCAGTTCTGCTTTAGAAATACAGTACAAGCGTATTCTCAGCATAATCTTTATGTCTGTTTGTTAAGCGCTGTTTTCAGATACAAAATGTGATTAACTTGTGGGAATTCTGAATGTACCATGCACCTCTAGTGAATTCTTTCCATCTGTCTTTCTGTTTTGTTAAGAAGTATCAGTTTCTCAGTTCTTGTTGACCTCTTTTTTTTATTTCGAAAGCTAAGTATACTGAGTCTGGCTGGGACAGACTTAAGACCAGTACACTAAACGAGTATAACTTGGTGATTTTTTTTTTAAACAAAATAAAATATGATTTCAAAAGCAGCTTATTAGACTTGCAATACATATTTCTAACAGGGAAGAATTGTAATCTTCAGCTTTTCTGGTCTTAATTCTTCCATCCAATCTTCGTATAGCACTAACATGCAAAACACCATAAAGCACATTACTTACGACTTGTTAATGTAATTGAAAGGAACGCTCAGCTGAATCCTGCTTTCTGTTACGCTGTTAATTGACACTCATCAGAGTTGAAGTGGATCACTGCTTTCATGGGCCTCTTGCCTCTGTGGCTTTTTTTCTTGTCATCAGATTTCATGTAACTTTACAGTGTGCGCTAACGAGGGCTTTTTCGTAGCATAGTTATGAGGATTATAATTTTGTGTGCAGGCATTACTACTTCTTACCCCCCACCCTGAGTTTTAGCTGCTGATAAAGCTATTAAAGAGCTACTCATTATCAAAATGACACAGCTTTAATTCTGGGTGTAATACATTCTAGAAGTCAAGAAATGTCAAGTTGTGCAGCACTTTTTTTTTTTTTTTTTTTTTTAATTCATTTGTCTCACTTGGACATTTCCTAGTAACTAGTTGTTCCTAAAATAAGTGTCTCGTTCATTAGAATAGTACAAAAAAGTGGGTTGGTGGTTAAAAAAAAAAAAAAAAAAAAGAAACAGTGTCCCTGTTTATAGATCTCAGGTTTTTACTGGTTTCATATGAACAAGAACACTATATATAGAAGTTCTAAGACAACTACTTTCCCCCACCCCCAGTAGGCATTTTGTCAACAGTGCCAGTCAAACTTAGACAAAAACTTGGTTTATAATCAAAGTCCAAAGATTCAGGTTTGTTAGCTCCAAGGCTGTGATGTATCTTCTCCTAAGGTTCGGCCGCTAGAGGGGCTCTAAACCACCCTCGGTATAAATAAGGCTTATACTAGCTGGCAAAACACATTGGCAGGTTTACATGGTTGCTGGAATGTTGTGGAAACGTACTTTCCAGAAATCTCTGATTTCATAAATTTTTTTTTTGAGGCGGTTTTTTTAAGGGCAATTGTTTAGAAATATTTATAGTTTTAACCATTTGAGTCACTTTTCTTTGCAGGTGATCTTGTGAATTAGTGTACCATCAATGATGGCAGAACATCCACCGTTACTGGATACCACTTCGATTATAAGTAGTGAAATCCCTCTTCTAACTTCCCCTATTGTTAGTGGGGATGGAGCACAACAGGTAAGGAAACTTCAGTATCTTTTTTTTTTTTTTTTTTAATTCCAAGAGCATCATTAAGATATTGACTCTGTAAAAGATAGTAATCCTTCATCTGGAATATTTTTGTGCAGTTTTGGTCATGCATGTGTCTTAGTTCTACCTTCACCTAAATCTCTAACTGGTGCAGAGAAGAGATTTGTACGCAGTGTGAAGCGGAAAACCTGTCTTGTGAAAGAATATTGTCATAGAAGGATGGGACCAAAGAGCTGCCAAATTGTCTAGCCATGCTTGACTCTTAGTTTGTAAGCTATATATTTACAGTAACCTTAACAAGCTCATATGGTAATAAACCTTCCCCTGTGGTAGAGCTTACTAGCTTGAGCACAACATGTGCTAACAACTCTATGGCCTCTAGACTGACACTTGCTTTCAACTGGGTATCTTGAATGGTGAGACTTGCTTTTGTGTGTTAGTGGCTGCTTGGACACTTCTTCAATTTTTTTTTTTATTTTTTTTTTTTTTTTTAGACAAAACCAGCCAAGGTGTTAGAAAAACTTATGATTGTGTTTTCAGAACACTTGAGAAAGGTCAGCTCCAGTGAGGAAGAAGTGCTGGCAGCAACATAAGCATTCTTCATATCTTTAACCTAGGAAGAACATTTTAACTCCCAGATAAGCACAGTTCTGGAGCAGCTTCCAATGGGAGAAATGGAGTGACAAATTAAGTGGTTTGAAGTATCTGAATGGATTGAGAGATCGCTGCCTGTAATAGCAAGAGACTGAACCTGATGATAGAGGCAAGACCCTTATAGTCTGCCGTTCCCATATTTGATCTTTATGCAGAAGAAATAATTATTTATCGTAAAGAGGAGTTAATTTGTAGGGTAAAAACACAGACAAGAGCTCCAAAATGGGACTGGAGAATGGATTGTAACAGTTCATGTGATAAGGTTTGGGCTGCAGTGAGATCTTCACAATGTAGGGGAAGCTTAAATAAAGAGAAAGAGCTGATAAATCTTTTCTTAATAAGTATATGGACAGAACATTCCAGAAAAAGGGAAAAAATAATATCCAAACTTGCTTTCTTTTCCAGTTCGTCTTTCAAATACTGATGTTCAGAGGTAGTAACCTGTGACATGCAAGAGAACTGTTATTGTTTCCTTACATGTTTTGCCTTGAAAAGTTCCATTCTAAAGCCTTACAAATAAAAGAGAATAAAGCATGCCTACACAAAGTTAAACATACCACCAGCGTTTCTTTTCTTTATCCAGTTGTGAATATTCTTTCTTTTTACTATTGTTGTTTAAAAATTCTTATAGATGTATCACAGAACTCTTGAGGTCAGAAGGGACCTCTGGAGATGATGCAGTCTGGCTTTCCCCCACCCAAAGCAGGGTCAACTAGAGCAGGTCACCCAGGACCACGTCCAGTTGACTTTTGTGTATCTTCAAGGATAGGGAACTCCACAGCCTCTCTGGCAGTCTGTTCCCCAGTATTCAGCCGACACCCACAGTGAAATAGTTTCTTACATTTCAGTGGAATTTCTGTATTTCAATTTGTGCCCATGGCCATTTGTCCTTTCACTGGGCACTGCTGAGAAGAGTCTGGCTCAGGTTTTGTTTTTTTTTTATTCCCCCCCACCTTCAGGTATTCAGGCACACTGGTGGAAAAAAAATCTCCCTTCGTACATCTCTTCTCCAGGCTGAACAGTCCCAGCTCTCTCAGCCTCTCCTTGCAAGTCAGATGCTTCAGTCCCTTCATAATCTTTGTGGCCCTTTGCTGGATTCTCTCCAGTATGTCCATATTCTTCTTGTACTGGGGAGCCCAGGACTGGATCCAGAACTCCAGATGTCTCACCAGTGCTGGGTAGGTGGAAGGATCACCTCCCTTGACCTGCTGGCAATGCTCTTCCTAATGCAACCCAGGGCGCTGTTGGCCTTTTTTTGACTTGAGGGTGCTGTGCTGACTCACATTCAACTTGTCCGCCATTCCTTTTCTGAAAAGCTACTTTCCAGCCAGTCAGCTCCCAGTGTGTACTGGTGCAAGGGATTATTCTTCCTCAGGTACAGGACTTCACATTTCCCTGTGTTGAACTTCACTAGGTTCCTGCCGGCCCATTTCTTCTGTTTGTCAAAGTCCCTCTGGATGGCAGTGCAGCTGTCTAGTGCGTCAGCCACTCCTCCCGCTTCGTATTGCTTCCAAACTTGCTGATGGCACATTCTGTCCCATCATCCAGGTCTTTAAAGAAGATAGTAAACATTATCTGCCCCAGTATCAACCCCTGAGGTAGATGACTGGTGAATGGCCTCCTGCTGGACTTCGTTGATCACAACCCTTTGAGACTGGCAGTTCAGCCTACGTTCAGCCAGTCTGTACTTCATCAGTTTCTGTGTGAGGATGTTATGCGAGACGGTGTCAGAAGCCTTGCTAAAGTCATGATAAACAGTATCTATTGCTCTTCCCTCATTCACCAAGCTAGTAATTTCATTGTAGAAGGTCATCCAGGTTTGTCAGGCATGATTTCCCCTTTGTGAATCCATACTGACTACTCCCAGTCAGCTTTTTCTTTAATGTGTTTGGAAATGGCTTCTAGGAAGATTTGCTTGCTTGTCTACCCAGAGCTGAAGGTGATGTTGACCAGCCTGTAGCTCCCTGGATCCTCCTCCTTGCCCTTTTTTGAAGATTGTGGTGACATTTGCTTTCTTCCAGTCCTTGGGAACCTCCCCTAATCACTATGACCTTTCAAAGATAGTTGAGACTGAGTTACTTTTTTTGCCTTCCCCAAAAATAAGACTATCAGGCTGTGCTGTCAAGCTTACTCTGTAATGGTGCAAAATTTTGAGTCGCATATGATCTTAAATGTTCTTTTGGGGATACTTTTTCTTTTAAATGTTGCTCTTTTCCCTCTGCCAAGCAAGATTAAAACTGGAAAACAGGCAAAGAATTTCTTCAAAGAAATGAACTTGTGGGGGCTTCTGTTAATCTTAAGGGAAAAACATCACGTATGCTGGTGGTGTCCTTTTTTTATTTAAAAAAAAGAAGCTCATTAAGAGTACTGTCTGAAGTGGAACTGGTAGTGGTAGTGTTTATTTAAAAAAAAAAGAAAAGAAAATATTCAGAAAGCATTGGGCAGATTCTCAGTCATCAATAAAGTCAGTTTCTTTCTTCATTTCTTCGTAACTAGCAGTTATACCATGATGTTGTCTACTGTTCGGTGTTCCACAGTGTCTAGTGAAAGCTGTGACTTTTGTTTTCTGTCCTTCCTTCACATCTGGTACACAACTTACGAAGAATCTGCAAATGCATTTGTTCAGTGGCAGGAAACTTTATTGGAAACCCTTTTTGCATCTGGTGACTTAAAAGCCATCGCTAAGTAGAAAATACTTTGTATACCTGAAATATGGGTAATCCAGAATTGCAGGTACTGCTTACTGTCTCTAGGTTGTCCAGTTAAGACTTAGGCCATAGAAAGGTCAGGCAGGCTATTATTTATCTATAAGGGTCTTAAAATTATGTTTGTTTTTATACGGTACGCTAGTGAAAGGGGTATATACTTTCAAGTGAAGTGTGATGTGTTCAAGTACAAAACACTAATTCTGAGCCTTCTTAATTCTTTGAAGAATATTTTAACATGAATATTAGTTCATTGTATTCCTTTTTTTTTTTTTCTTCTAACTTTGAAGCTACAAGAAGTGTGAGGACTTCTGCCCTCATTTTCTGCTCATATTTCTGAAAGTCTATTTGCTTAGCTACAGTACACACATTCTGTAGGGGTTACTTCCTTAAAATATGAAAACTACTTCTCCAGTTTCTTTCATAACAGCAACGTGGTGTTGGATTGCATAATCTATAACATAGTCTGTAGTGCTGGCAGAACTTGTGTTCCTGCAATCAAAATTCAGAGCTCTTTTGTCTGTGTAAATAAATGTATATGTTCTTCTGCCTTCACAGAGTGTAGGTTGGACTGTAGCTGTTCTAATTAGTTTTAGTCAGTCCTGACTGAAAAGGAATTGAAAACCTAGTAGAAAATTCTTTATTTAAATATTTTGTTTATATATTGGTATTTCCTATGTTACACTAGTTAACTTTCAAGTTTAGGATACAGTTTTTGTTCAGCTGTAAAACATCTGAGGATTTTTTTAATCAATTGATTCCCCCCTCCTTGCGTCTTACCAGGATTAACTATTACAATTATTGTGACTTATGTTGTATATACTGCACAACTGAATTACCAGATGGATATAGACTATTCAGTACTTTTCTGGAACAGTTCCTATCTTCAAGATAATCTATTTCAAATACTTGAACTGCTGCTAGCAGTTTAAATGTGAAATAGCAGTACAAATATTTGAACGTGTTAAGAGGAAAGGTCATGTGCTTCAAATAGTGCAAGTGTCTGGTCAGGTTAAAGCTGTAGCTTTCCACCATGTTTTAAAACAAAACAATCCACAAAGTTAGAGGAATGTGCGTGTTCAGGCAGATAACACAGGGAGCTTAAACTGTGTGGATGTTCATGTGCTACTCAGTGCTGCTGTCCCACAGAACAAGGGACTACTGTTAGTTTCATAGGGCAAGCTGGTGAAAACCAAAAGCAAAGACCAAGCTCCTTAGCTCCTCCCTCTCTACTTTTGCACCTTCTCATCGCTGTGTTCAGCGTGAGTGGGTAATGTATTACTTGTATCTTGGTGGTGAGTAAGGCTGTGGATGAAGTGTGGAGAAGATCCATAGGAGCTGATAGAAACCAAGTGACACAGAAAACATGGTATGAGGACAGAAGTGCTTGAGGGGTTTTCATGTAAGGGTAACTACTGCAGTGAGGCTTTACTGAATACTGCTGAGGCTGTACAGGAAGGATGTGCTTGATTATGTGAGTCCTGATTTGGTGGGAGGAAGTAAATTCATGACTGAGAGGAAAATGAGGCTAGAGTTCAAACTACTTTCTTTAACATACTTTGTTTTCCTGATACTAGACTGATGTTAAATTGTTTTGGAAAGTTTCTATAGCACCCAGTGCTATTCCAAGACATACCCATAAATTGCTGACACAAGTTTGCAGCAGCCCTGGAGTTTTTGACCCTCTCTGCACCTTCCCGCTAAAGCCAACAGTTGCAAAGCGAGACATGCCTATATAACCTTGGTGTCATTTATTACCGAAAAGGTAGATAGCCCTCTCAAAGTAGCCCAGCCCATACTTGCTAACCATTTCCTTTTCTTTGGGGAATGGGACACATAGTGTTTGACCTTCAGTCAGCTTTACGTCTCAGCAAGGTATAGTGCTAAAATAATACTTCTAGCTTGAAGCTGGTTGCTTATCCTCCAAACTTTATTCCAAAGTTTAGGTGCTTAGTGGGTTTTACAAAAATCCCACTGTGCATGTATATATGTAGTATGTGTCTGTGTGTATAAATACATACTGTGTGTGAGTTTAAGTGCAAATTCTTTGAACGGAAATAGATATTTAGCATCAGACCTACAAGTTGTACTTCCAAAACCAACTTCTTCTTTAACTATTTAAACCTCTGATCTTAAAGTTATTACTAACCTGTTATCACAGGAGGGAGTCTTCAGTCAGCAGAGTAATAGATGGCTATAAAAACAAATGAAATAATTCTGAGAATCCCCTTTTTTGGCTTTCAGGTTGTTTACATATGTGGAGTTGCAGCAGAAATATAATGGTGAAGATGTAAACTAGATTACTAAATGCTTTTCCTCAGTTTTAGTTTTGATGCTTCTGTTTCTGAAAAGCATATGGTACACTACCAAGTTCCAGCTTGCTTTGTTTTTGCCTTGCTGCTGAAAATCAAGCCTAGAACTGCATGTGTTTCATAATCTTTTCTGTACAAGAAAAAAAAATCCATGTTAAAAGTTGTTCAACAACATACGCTGTTGTAACTGTTCTTGTGCTTTCCATATTGTGCTGTTTCCTTTCTTTTTTATGCGTTTTGATTTCACAGAGTACAGAGTACGTGCATGGCTGCTTCTGTCTTCTTTTTGGTTGGGTTGGGTTTTTGGTTTTATTTGTTTTAATTTTTTGTACTTCCCCTTTGGCTCTATTGAATTAGCAGATAGGTCTAACTTTTCCTTTCAGAGATTCATTAAAGTTTGTTTTAGTTGACAATTATTCCATCCTTCAGTGACTTCATAGCATTGAAGCGCATCAGAACTGTGTTCAGTGGAACCATTGGAACTCTTCCGCATGTAATGCTACAGCACCGGTTTACAGAAGCTGCTTATCAAGCTGTATTCTTTCCAGGATTGATTAGTACTTTTGTGTAGCAACTATCACTGGAAGATACATAACCAAACTTATATGGGATGTTCCATATACAAAAAATCTTATCTGTAAAAGTTTAACTGGTTGATGGCTATGATTTTTTGAAAAAAGCTACAATGATGTGAATTTTGATGCCTCAAGGTTATTAGATCCTTTCTGTATCTGAGTTAACAGTATTTTTTGGTCAGCAAAAGTGTCTTAGTTAAGTGTGAAATTGTTTTTTTTGCCTTGAGATCAGAATTTTATATTATCTATTTAAACTGTATCCTTGATTGCAGATGCATTTAAAACTTGCTTTAAATTTCCTAGAAGAAGCCATCATCCTCAGCAGAAAGTAGGGATTCAGAATTCTTTCATGTATAGTTATGTATGAATATTATGCTGCTTTTGGTTAGCAGAAAGCAGCGTCAGATTTATTGCATAATTTACACTAGCATCCAAATATATTTCTTTTAGTATTTGCTGTCTGAAAATAAACGTAGAAACAAGAGTGAAGGCTGTGTACTTTATAGCCTTTCCTACTTGTATTCAGTATGAAAATTCATGGAATGAAGTACCCTCACAAAACTTCTCTGCGTAATCCTCTTTTCTCTCTAGAATGTCTGTTTTCATTTACGTGATATGAATCCTAGATTAATTTTGCTCTCTGATACAGTAGATTCCTTCCAAGATACTTGAGGCAAGATTTTCCCTGTTGAGTGAACCTCTTCAGAAACTGACATTTGGGAGAATTGGATGACATGTGAAAATCGGATTTAAAGTCAGTTAGTCACTGTAGGTTGCTAATACAGTCAATGGGGAGAAATAAGCACATCCGAAAGATTCTCTCTCATGTTTTAGGAAGGTGACTAAGGATCTGGGGGGGGTTGTTGTTTTTGTTTTGTTTTTTTTTTAGATGAGATGAGAGGGTGCAAACTGCCTGGAGCTATAAGCATTGAGGTGATTCCTCTCTGCAGTCTGTTGCAGGTGGGCCCAGTTCCTGAGTCCACGTGTTCCTCTCTCAGTAAGGTTTGGAAGGGTACAGTTATGTCCAAGCAGCGTCCTGGACTCAGGCATGTTCCTGGGTCCTTTCCTCTCCCCTTCTCTGTGCTGTGGGACACTTAATGCTAAGTAAGCCAGGACCTGAATGCCAGAGTGCAAGACCTACGAAGTCACCCTTATTGCTTACATACATTTCCTCAGAAGGCAGCCTTCGTAATCTGTCTGTAAGTTGTGACAAAAATGTAACTGCTTTGCAAAGTCATATTTTTAACTACAGAAACTCCACTCTTGAAATATGTGAGAATTACATACTTAGCGAACAAGTAATCTGAAATACATCCCCTGCTAGCTGAAGCCTGTTTTTTCCCTAGGAAGCATTTCTTTACCAAGAAGGTGGTCAAACACTGGAACAGGCTTCCTGGGAGAGGTGGTCGATGCCCCAGGCCTGTGAGTGTCTGAGGTATTTGGACAATGCCCTTAATAACATGCTTTAACTTTTGGTCAGCCTTCAATTGCTTAGGCAGTTGGACTAGATGATCATTAGGTCCCTTCCAACTGAAATAGTGTATTCTATTCCCTGGTGATTGAGAGGTTTCTCTATTTATAACTGGGCAAAGTCCATCTAACCCTCTGCGTATTGCAGAATTATATACTTCATAGAGTGGCCAGAATGACATTCTCCAGGAAAAGAGAGATCAAGGTTTACACACCATAGTAAAAATGGCCCTTGGCTCTAATTTTTCTCCTCCTCTTTTTGAAGTAGAGGAGAAAAATATATGGGGAAGGATTGGGGTTGTAGAGATTTTTTTACCACCGAGCCCTTGGTCCTTGAGCCTTCCCAACCTGATCAAATTGAGGACATAGCCTTTAATTTCTGTTCCAGCTCAGGTTCCTGTTGTCACACAGTGTTTTGATATACAGTGATAGCCAGATTTGCACAAAGTTGGGTGTGTAGGGAACTTTATCGGGGAAAAAAGGTGACTTCAGGAGCTATTGAAACTCCTGGCATTCCAATTTGTTGTTTTTTTTTTTTTTAAATGAAATGCTGTTTTGAATAAGTGGAGAATACATTTCTTCCTTTGGCACTTACTTTTGTGCTCTGTTTAAGGTAGAAATGTGAAAGACATATCCATCAGTCTTTAATATTATGGACTGTTAACTTGCTATATCACCAAACAGGAATCTGAGTGTCAGAAGCAATGTTGGGAAATAGAAAAATTCTCTTCTAGTCCATATAATTTCTAAGCCAACAACTTATATGTTTCTCAAATCTTCTAAAGTCTTCAGAAACTGAATGTGCAAATTCATTTTTTACCTTGCTTATTTATATTTTTCTCTTAATTGTTACAACTGCATTGCAGGAAGGGGATTGTTTTTGAAGGGTATTTATAACAAAGTTTGATTTCAGTTGCTGTTCAGCAGAGTCCTTGAAAAAAGGAGAAGGCGGTACCTTTTTCTCCCATCTGTCACTTCAGCCCTTGAAACAACTATGCGAATTACAGAATACTGTGCAGAGAGTGAGCTCAGCTGCTGCGTGCTTGGTGAAGATCTCCACCAGTATCCTACTGTTCATGGCACTTACTGGTTATAGGGGAGAGAAATAGAGTGTGTATCCTGCCTGCCTGGTCCTCGTTTTGTACTTCAGAAGGGTGAAGGAAGTCAGGACAAGGGCTGAAAGGGCTCTGCCTCAGCCTGCAGAGGGGGAATCAATTGTAGCTTTATGACCTTTCTGAAATAATGTATTCAGCTGTTAGGCCAAAGGTTGATCATGACCACTTTATAATCTTGAATATTGTTTCTTGGTGAATGCCTGACTGGTTGCACACACTTTCAGACATGTCAAGACTGACAAAGAAGTCCTTTTAAGTAAAGTGACATTGACTTGCGTCATCATTAGAAAATCTGGTAACTGTCCACCTCACTTGTTCGTCTTGGCTAGCTTTCATAATGTTTGTAAGATTCTTTTTTTTATTTATCACTAGGTATTATATGGAAGGAAAATACTAGCAAAACTCTCTAACAGTGGCACCTTGTTTCAAATGTGACCTAACCGGCAAACTAATTCTTCCCCTTTTCTCAGCATTAAGATCTTCACAGCAGATTCAGACAGCCTGGAAGTATGCAATGTTGAGAAGTATTTTTTTTTTTTTTTTTTTGCATAGGGAAACGCCAAATAATACCTATTCGACATAGAATACTTTGTGACAACTGCTGGTACAGCCTGCAGTCGAAGCGTGGGAATTGCGAAGTACATACAGTTGAAGTACAGCTGAAAAATGTCTTCAGTTTTGATGCTCAGTTGAAATAATTGTTTTGATTCCACAACTGCTGTGAAGAAGACAGGTTTATTACAGGAAGAGAAGATTTTTTTATTTTTTAAATTTTAAATACAGTATCTAAAAAGCTGTTGCGAATCAGATCAGAAATCTTCAAAGTGCCTTGCTTTCTTTAAACAATGCCACATGTAGCACTTTACAGCACTTTTAGATTTTATTTTTTTCTTAAGAAATGAGGTTTTTGATTCTCTGAACATCTCGTAGCATCTTAAGCAACTAGGGGCTTGGGCTTTTTTTTAATTGTAATTTTCACTTCAGACAATCTTTGCTAAGTTACTTAGTTTTCTTAGATTAAATTGGCAGTCTTCTACCTTCCAATGCATCTAGATACAACTTAAATGAAAGTTTACTCCCTGATTCTGTTTTGGACTATTGCAAATATGCAGATTGATCAGGGGAAAGGGTCTACTGAGGGGACAAGCCCCTGCAAAGTATTAGCTGAAAGGTTAGCCCTTGCTACCACTCTGCAGTGCAGTATGAGCTCTGTCCCTCATCCAGTTTTGCTTAGCATTTTTTAAGTCCTGTGCGCTTCAAACAACATCATGGTGAAATGAAAATAGTCTGATTGAAGTCTTCCAGTTTTTATTTATAGAGGCTGACATGTCTAACCACTGGCCAGGACCAGATGCCTCAGAAAGTTCCAGAGTTCAGTGACTGCCCCTAACACTGCTTCCTTCTAATTCCCGTTAAACATGGACAGGCTTAAAACTTTGAAGCACAAATGTTTGTCTGCTGCATTATCCGGATTCTCTGAAAAACTTCCATGACCCTTATGTTTATACTTTTACTGATTTAAAGATATAATGGTAGGATTATTTTAAGTAGCAAATTTTCTGTGCACTGTCTTACTAACCAGAGACTTTGTCAACGCTAATGAAACAGGTTGGGTTTCCTGTAAATGAGACAAATAAAACTTTGCTTAGCCAAGGTGTGAGAACTGAGAATGCGAAAGAGAAGAGACAAAGCAGAAACAAGTAGATCAAAACTGTAAGTATTTCTCAGTAATAAAGAATGAGACACACTTACGGAATGCACAGTGACTGACACTGTTATATGTGGACACTGATAAGTCTTGAAAGTTTATCAGTGACATTAGATTCAGATTTTAACATTTATCTTTTACTGGTTCTTGTCAGAAAACTTTGTATTTTTACAAAACAAGGCTCCAAACAATCTTTTTTTATTTATTTCCCTACCCCCGCTGCCTCCCTCCGGTGATCAGTTTTCTACTGATCATCTTTCACATGAAGAGAAGGGGGGGAACCATGTAAGTACAGTAAGAATTTAAAAAACCTTTTCATAAATAAAATCAATTTATTTTGCTAGAATAAAAAAAAAGCAGTGATTCTCAGATCTTTCCAACCTGTCTTTCTACAAAAAGCAGTGAAAGCTTATTGAAATCTGTAGTTTTTGAATGTCGGTGCCACTGAACAGTCTAGTCATCTTTCCAACCTCCCTGTTTCCAGTTGCTTCTAGGGATATTCTGTCGTCTTAGTGCATTCAGTGGTGCTGACAGTATCTTGTAGCGGTGGTTAAAGATGAAATGTTTGCTGATTTCTATTATCTGTCAGCTGCCTTTTAGTAAAATGATGCAGAGTTGCTTGCTCTTTCCTCTGAAAATATACACAGGCCTTAGGAGCATGACACTGAAAAGATGGGTTCTTTCTGTCGTTTTCTTTAGGACATGCTGCTACTACCTGTGTAAACTGAAATAGTTTGGATTGTGTTTGTTTTTTCAAAATCCCAAACATGTAAATTGTTACTGCAGCATATTATGTAACATTTACTTAATTCTGTATGGATTTCCTCCCTACTCCTGAAAACCAGGATTTGTTAATGGCCTTTACTTACCCAGATCTTTTCTGTTCTTCATTAGGAAAGTGTTAATCTCCACATATGGAGCAGTTAGATTCCTCTAGATTGTCCGTCAGTATTAGCAGATGCTAGGGTAGAGAATTGTGGAGTGTTGTGAGAAACCTGTAAATGGGAATTTGCTCAAATAAATTTGGTGGCCAGTAGAAGATTTTAGAACTTAGTGTCGTGTTACTTGGACAAAGATCACTGTCTATAAGACACTTATAAAGAATAATGAGAAGCCTGTTTTCTTCTGTCATTCATACTAAAAACAGAAGATAACTTAAAGCAAAAAAGAAAATTCTAACGTTACTTTTCCTTATAGATACCACAAAAATGTGTGCTTAGTCTGCTGTGAATTGCTGTGGTATAGTACAAAGCTCAACCTAAGGTTTTCAGAACTCTTTATTGGTTACTAGCCAACGTAAACGGGGAGGAAGTCTTCTGTCTCCATCTTCTTTTAGACTTCCTAAAGACATTTACGAAAGATTACTTTAAGAAAGAATTAGTTGGAAGTAACACTCTTCACAACCATGAAATTCTTAAATTGTTTTAAATTGTCAAAGGCTTAAGACACTATTTTAATTTAGCTTTTATTACTGATGTGTCAGCTGTTCCTATTTAATAATCTTATGCTGTCTGTAATACTTATTACATAGATCTTTTTCAGTTTTTCATCTAATCCATTTTTTAAGTGTTAGTGGCTTGATTGTGGAGAAGAGTACTTCTTAGCCTCATCAGCATTGTTATGATATGAACAGCAGAATATGAACATACGATCAATGGAAAAATGACATGTGCCACGTTTGTAACTGACATCACCTTAGCTGGACCACAGATGTGATTCCATCTGGCAGTTCCTGTGCTGGTAATGAATAACAACACTCAAGTCTTGCAGTGTTCTTTGATCAGGAGCTTTCAGGGACATACGAATACCGTTGTACTAGTCCTGCAAACAGGGAAGCTGTCGGTGAGGTGGCAAACCTACAAATCACACTAAGTCCACGTCGGAGCCACCACAGAGTTCGCATCTTGAGTCTGTGTCCAGTTTTCCCTGTTCACTGGACCACACTCTGTGGAGCCAACCTAGATGTAATGATTCTCCTCGTAACAAAGACCGTACATGGATGGAAAAACAGCCGCTTTGAAAACTAAAAGTAAATGTTCTCAGTAATGATAACTGGATACGAATAACTATATACCTTGAGCCTAGAAAGCTTTTACTTGATAAAAAATTTCATGCTGATCAAATGTTAGGAATATGACTTGAAGTTAAAATAACAGAAAGTTTGGGATTTTTTGTTATAAGTAGACTGTAGGCTTGAGTCCTTTTAGATAAAATAGTGCGTGTATACATACGGTTGCTTATTACCTTTGAAGACGCTACTGTCCGAGTAATTTTTCTTTTTTCTTTTTTTTTTTCCCTTTAATACCTCAGGCAACATTTAATCAGTAACCTCAAGTTGTCGCCTTCCAGATACATGAAACTGCTTTGTAACAACTTGGTATCTTGTCTGCCCATGGGTTAGGATTTAAACCAGTGATGCATATGTGGTATTTGAAGTAATTTCCCACAAGAAGGGAGGGGTGCATGTTTTGCCCTACGTAGCTGCCTTTCCACAGGTGAGGGTATGCTAGTGGGCCCCTGCTGTTGTTGGGATTAAAGACCGCAGATGTAAGATTGCCAGAAACTATTATTGGATGTTTTCAGTTCAGCTCTTAAGTGGAGACTAATAGAGGGGGAAACCACCTTTGTCAGCCATCTGAAATGTCTTAAATACTAATATCTAATAAAGGTATTTCTGGATAAGTATTACTTAGGGCAGACATGTATGTAAATTACAAAGCAAAATTGGGAAATTCTTTCTTTCTTTCCATGCCTCTTAATAAATGCACAGCATAGAGTAACATGGTATTTAAGAAAGAGTGCAATAGAATCCAGTTGATACTTCTTTGCTGTATCCTTTTATTCTCTTATAGAAGTGTATTTCCCCCCGCCCCCTTCCTGGCTTATTTGCAAACTGAAGTTACGAGCTGCATTCATAGATTCAACTATAAAGTCAGAAGTTGGTTCACTCCGAGCTAGTATATCCTATCTGGGAGTCAGGAGGCTAAATTAAAAATTCAGTTATAAAATGGCATATATTTGGAAGCTTTGTTCTCTTAAACCCAAACCTTCTGTTGACTGACGTTAGATGATCCAGAAGCAGATGCTGCAGCAGCTATTTGTTGATTTAGTTGCTATGGTGACATGATACATTCGTGTACAGCAGGAAGCTCACTGTACGTTGGCTAATTTGATAGGAAGGAAGGCTTGAGGTAGGTATTGCTGACTATATTGTTAATTGATCCTACCTTTCACAGCCTGCCTCCACATGCTTTGTGGAGGCACAGCACTAGAGGAAGGTAAAGGGAGATGCTCCGGCGTGGCGTTTAGGTTAAGGTGCCCTGTTAAAAGAAGGGGGGGGCCACTGCTCAACACATCACCGAAGATTACCTCAGTATTAAGTGAATGGAATAGATTGGAGCAGCAGCCGGAGAGGTGACTGTTGAATCTTCCTTCGTCCTTTGTCACTGTGGTAGCACCAGTTGAATGAGAGAAATAAAAGGATGCGAGCAACAGTAAGTCAAAGTGCTAAGGCTTTTGAAATGGGTTGAGATAAAGCATGTCACTAATTAGCATCTTGATCAGAGCTATTAGTGGAGAAAAATGTAATTGTTCTGAATACATGCCCTAATGACAGCGCATAAATGTGGCTCTGCCTGGAAGTTGTGTTGTATTATATTTGCCCTTTTCCAGAAATACACCCTTTTTTAGTCTTGTTGCAGGCAGACTGTTAAAGATACAGTGTACATCTTACAGAGGGCTTGGCTGTACCGCCCTCCTAACAGGTTTAGTTGAGTGGTTTAAAAATTTTTGAAGTCAGAATGACCAAAAGCATTAGCTACAGTGTTTTCCTAAATTTGTAAAATGTTCAAAAATTAATTTACCTTTGTCCTTTTTGGCTAAAAATACTTCTCATCAGTACTGCTGAGCTAATTTCAGTTGCAGTATTTTTAGACAAACCACTGCTGTCTTTTTTTTTATGTTGATGTATGTTACTAGTGCATTTAGAAATATGATTTTGGTAAAGCCTTTCCATTGTGATTTTTTGCTGACAATCATTTGCTACTGACTCAGCCCCTATAACCATATAATGCTAAATATAGATGTTTTCAGATTAATAAGAAACAAAACAAAAAAACCCAACCCCAACCCTGAAGCTCTTGTCTCTTTCCTAGTAAAACATCTCAGAAAAGAACATTTTCTGCTAGTGTAGAAATGGATTGTGATTTGATTCTCTTTTAATTATGGTTTCAGAGGTCCAGGGAAATGTTTTGGAACACTTTACCCTCTTGGTTTCTAGGAATTTTGTTTGGAGGAAAAAAGCAAAACACCCTATGACCCCCAAAGAACACGCACATCCCCCAAAACCATTCCAGAATGAGAGAACAGAACAGAACTCTGCTTTTCAGTAGTACTGTTTTGCTCCGATTTGTAATCTTTCTTGTTGTACAGTAACAGTCTCTTACTATGTTGTTTAAGTATGCTTTAACTGCAGTTGTAATATAACATACTCTTATTTGTTCATATTATATATGATTTTGGCAATGGATAAAATTAACGTAACCTGTCCTAGCTTTTCACCCCCCACTTTCTCCTTGCCTTCTTACTTCCCCACATTTTTCAGTATTTTAATATGCATGCCAGACTATGAATTGGCTTTGCTGCTAAAGGATTGCCTTTTTTTTTTTTTTTTGTTATGATGTATTTAGTGGTAGATCTTTTAGCATTCTTGTTACTTATATTCAGAGGTTTTTAACTTCGTTGGAAAATTTGTCCCAGATTTTACTCATTCTGGAAAAATATGTAAATTCACAAAATGTAACTAACTTTTTTAAAGGAAGATATCGAGTAACCCATTCAGTTCCTCTCCCCTTCAGTGGGAGGTGGGGGGTGGCTGGGGAGAGGGAAGGATTCCAAATATCCCTTTACACTGAAATTCAATCTGGTTCCTTTGGTTTTCTCGCCTTTGTGGCGGTAGACAGTGCTAGCCTGTGGAGAGAACAGAGTGCCAGTTCTCATGTGGGCTTATCCCACAACTTCACGCATGACAAAAAGCATTTAATGTATTTTGGTTTCTTTAGCCTCAGTCAGGATTAAAAAACTTAACCTTTTTCTTTTCCCCTTCAGAAGGCTGATGGTCCTTGATACTGAAGGATTTGTTTTGAGAGCTAAGATATTTTGGAGAGACAGAGCTTGATGTCTATAGATTTTTCTTTAATGCAAATACAAAAATAATTTCTCTTCTATCCCAGTAACTCTGAAATGACAGTTTCAGTCTTTCAGCGAAGACTTCGCTGATTAGAAGGAAACACATAGGCATTAGGAAAACTAAATATTTTTAAATGATGTTGTATATTTAGTAGCTAATAACTTCTACAGACAGAGAAGCTTTTAGGTATAAAAGCATTTATTTGGGCAAGCAATTTGTTACCTGCTACGAAAGATTTTAAAATGTTGCTGTGAATACCAAACTTGTAAACAAAATTTTGCTGTATCTGAATTGAATCTCTTGATGTTTGTGCTGGCTTAGACTTAGAAACTGTATTTCAGTCAGTCCTGTCCTTTAGAAATGCAGGTGTTATTTGAACTGTGGCTGTAAGATGTATAATACTTAAGAACATCCTTATGTGGTAAGGATAAGGTAGACTCTCTTCCGTAAACCTTATTCAAATGTGATCTGGAAAAATTTCCCCAAATTAGGTAGGTCTTCATGACTTTATAGAGCAGGGTGGGGGAGAAGGTTAGCAAGTGTCTTAATTCTGGATTTGTTTTGTTTTGTGCCTGTGTGAAAGATCATCTAGTACACTTCTAGACACAATCATTTGTTGTTTGGGTGGGGTTGTTTTTCTTCAGACTAAATTTAAACTTCTAGAACCCAAACAATAAATGAAAAATATTATCTCTGTGTATATGATATATTAGCAATAATATTTGGCATTTGTAGGTTTTGTCAAATAAAATGTCTTTTGCCTTACAGATCCACTGCATATATGTATTTGGCAGAAGTGGCAAGATATTTTTGAGGCACTGTTTTTTGGCTGGCTGTATTGTGTGTGTTTTTGGGGAGGAAGCCTTGTTCTTTAGCCTTTTTATTCAGAGAGCTGCTTTTGCATACGTATAATGGTGAGCAAAAGAAAAATGTGTCAAACTTGCTATGAGACATCTTTTATTAAGTTAGTTTTTAGAGCCTATTGACTTATTTCAGATTTTACTTAATGGCTTTTTTTTCCCTCCGTGGGGACAGAAATAGTTTGGACTTCTAATTGTATTTACAGTTTCTGCTATGGAAAGATGTTGCCTTAAAATAGTGAAGTAACATACTTGTGGATTAGTCCTAAGCTTTTCTTTATTTTGTGCTCTGGAAGTATTTTACCTTGTCTAGGGCCCTTATCAGGATGAATCCAGTTTTGGTATTGGTGCTTCACAATCATATCCATAGGTTTTATATCGGTCTTGCTTACTAACCACCTGATGGAGAACAGTCATTAATTGTGCAAGCCAATTTATAGTTTATCACTTTTTTTGTGACTGAGAGCACTGGGAAGACTTTTTCCCTGCTTGTTGTAATGTAAGTATGCATTTGTGGTGATGCCACAAGTCTGATGTTGCCTTTCTTTCCCATCAGCTAGCTGAAATTATTTTGAAACCTGGCAATCTGCTAGTATGTCAGTACTTCTGTTAGTAGGATGGAAGTGGAGGTAGAGATGCTTGTAGAAGTGTGTATCTTACTGACAGAATGAAGGGTCGGTTTTAATTGTTATTTCAGTGGAGTTAATGGGCTTTTTGGCCTTAATTAGTGTGCAAACAAACATATTCAAAGCAGGATTAGCTAGCTCTGTATTTTAAATTCCATTCTGTCCCTCACTGTGCTCCAATGAAGAAATACCTTAACCTACATATTCGTCTGGCACAAGCAAAATGTTAGGCTGCTTATGAAAGTATCCTATATCCATAAAGACAAGGATTAGTAAGATATAAATCATCTACATTTTGTATTGTTACCGTTCTGCTTTTAAAAGACGTTGCTGTGACCATATTGGTGGAATGAAATACCTCTAAGAATCTTATTTGGGCTTCTGCAGCCTGTGCTTCTTGCTGATAAAAGTTCCTTCTAGACCTTTCTGGAGATAAGTGTTAACATTTGGCCTTAAGCTTTCCCTTTTTTTTGGAGCAGCCTTCTGAGTCTAGGTGGCTGCAGCTTTGCCTTGCACAGATCTCCCTTCCACCTTTTGTTGTTTGTGTTCTTAGTCTTGCCTTTTTTTTTTTTTTTCTGACTCCAGACGTTTTTACCAAATTCATTTTTTGACTCTTAGAAATTAGCTAAAGGCTTGAAAGAAACATCCAGCTCCTTTCTTGGTTCAGTCTGCAGAAACACCCTGTAGTTTCTCCTGCAGATAGTGAAGAGTTTACTGAATAAAAACAAGAAACATTGAGCATTCTCCTCTTTGAATGTTCGTACTGCTGTTGATTCTTTAGATGCAAATTCAGAATACTTTCTCATCCTACTTGCGCAGATGTAGTAAAACTAAATCATACGAGATCTTCAACTGAAATTATTGTTAAATTATCATTATATCCGTTGATAGTAGCATGTCCATGTCAATGTTTTATGTCTCTGTAGGATGTGATCATACTACTTGAGCTACAATAAAATTATATTTTAATTCGGAATTCTTTGGGGAGAGAAGTATCATAAAATAGTTTTATATAGAATTATTGTATTCTAAGAGTGTCTTTATCATGTAAGACCAGCTCAAATTGTGATTTAACATAAAGAATAGATTTCCAAAGCTAATTAAGAGAGCATCCCTTAACTGGTCCTTCAAAAAGGCAAAATGTTGTAATGCTTCTTCAGGCTACTGTCAGGAATTGTTTATATATTATAACGTAAGTGTGCTCAAGAGTGTTTCCGGAGACTGAGGCTAAGTGCCATGGAACAAGTCAGTTCTAGTAAACCATCTTTTCTTCCAGAAAGTGTGTCTGTGCGCACTGCCTGGTAAGAGTGATCTCAGGAATAGTTTCCAGTATTGTGTGGGAGATTACTGGTTGGCATTGGCCTGTGTTGTGCTTAGGACTACTGTAACATAGTTCGTCATTGCAGGTGACTGTTCCAGCACCTGGGAATGTTCCTGAGCACTGATAACTTGCTAATACAGATGCGGGTTTAGGTACCACCGATGTGGTCAAGGGGATGAAGCAGTTCTCCTAGGAGAGATTAGAAACATGAGGACCCCTCAGTTTGCAGAGACCGGGAACAAGGACGGGGAAATTGCTAAGGCTTAAAAGATTATTGAACGAGGTGGGTGAAATTTACTCAGAACTGCTGTTCAGCAAATCCCATAGCACAGAAATTAGGGAACATTTAACTAGTAGGAGAGAGTTTTAAAATGGCTAAAAAGTGAACTTCAGGGACTTGTTGCCAGAGAAGGGTGTGGAGGTGAATTGAAGTGTAAGTGAACTCAAAGTTTGGGCAAACTCATGGACAGTGACAGAGATGGACTGCAGAAGGTGTCCCGGTTCACTTGCTCTCCTTAAGCAGCATCTCCCTTGATATATTAGAGACAAAGTACTGGGCTAGATGGACTGCTGACCCAGACCATGAGGATATTTCTTATGTTCTTATTTGGCTTTAGCAGCTGCCTGAGTTTAAATGGCAACTTCAGGAAAAACATACTGAGATTTCTAATATATGGCCTGATTCAGTTTTGTTCAGAAGCTGGTCTTTGCCAGTCTGGGCTATGTATCTTGAACTGACAGCACCTGGGCAGCAAAGTAAATGTTTTGAAATCGGGGGGGAAAAAAGTCAAGTATTCCATGCTAAGAAGGGGGTTTAATGAATACTTTTCCTTTTTGCAGAGCCTTTCTATATTTTTAGGATGGATTTTGCTTTTAATACTGCACTAAGAAGAAACCTCTATAATCCATATCTATTTTTAATTAAACTACTACAAAGCTTAGTATGTTGTTCATTTGATCTGAATTTATCTTCTAAAATAACCTTTTTAGAATCAATTAAGTACATTGAAAAGCATGAAATTTCACTGTTAAAACTCTGACAGTCTTTGGCAACTGATGCTTCAGGTATTTCAAACTTTAGCCATTGGGCTGGTCATTTTGTTTTATTTATGCAAGGACTGTTTTTAGCATAAGTGTGTAGCTGCACTCTCATATTGTCAGCTTGTATGCTAATCTCTGGAAAGAGATTCTGTACTGCTTTTCATCAGGAACTGTTTTGAGGTCATGTGGATCATCATTAAATAACTGTTTAAAGGAAACAATTTATAGTCCCAGTGGAAATCGCACAAAACTAGTTGTTGATCTCATACTCCCAGTTCTTAATAGCATTGCCTTAGCATGTTTTGAACTTCAGACAGAAATATGTTGAGTCAAAGTTGTGTTAGCATTGAGAAATTACACTTTTAAATTTTATTAGGTTCTGTTATAGTTGGTTATGCTTTAAAAGTGCTTATAGGCTCCTAGAGCTTGTATCAAGGCCTCAGTGTCTTAAGTTTGCATTATTTTGTTAAGCTTGTGTAGTCCTTAATTAGTGTTTTGTTGATTTAGAAAGAGGAATGGCATTTGAAAAGTGGCTGTGTTAAAGGTGCCTCCCACTGAGACTGACACATCACAAATGAGTTTTTTCAGATTATCATAGTTATCTTAGAGGAGCAGGCAACAGAAATCTGGGTAGAATAATGCGTGTTGGCCTTTGGATAGCAGAGCTTTAGATGTTCCAAGTAAAGCAACAGGATTTGTCAGAAAAAGATTGAGGCATGGCAAGAGATGCCAAACCATCAGATTTTTCCAAAGCTTTTCATTTAGTTCGAGCCAACAGAATGTTTTGCCCAGAAGAGGAAGGAGGTCAAGGTCTAGAATATTCCAGTGTGAAAGACAAGGGCCTGATGTTAGGGTTCATGAAGCAGCATGCTGGACAATGCGATGTGCAAACCTGCACAAAGCCACCTAGAATGAGATGAAAGAGCTATAAATACTAAGCAACCCGTGGATTTTATTTACCTAACATATGATGCTGTGAAAGATCCATGTTACCTTTTCCTTTAGAGAAATTTTCTTGCATCTTTGATTATGTGCAGCAGACTCTTGTTAGATGAGGCAATCCCAGAGAGCGATTGTCTTGGGTAATACCTCTTCTGACCAGAAAGGTATTAGTCTCTCTCTCTGTGTGTGCATTGCTCTAATTTTTCTTATTTCAAACTGCATCCACTGAGATGGTGAGTAAGCGTCAGAAATGTCCTTCTCAAAGCAGAGATTACTCCATGGGGTTCAGCAGTGATAAGGCTGGTCCAGCAACCAGTGCTGGTCATGGTGACACATATTACCCCAACACAAAGACTTTTGAAGCCAGGAGTTCTGGCTGAAATGACTTCAGCCCCGATTCAGACTCTGTTTCGGCACACTTGGCAATGAATACAGCCTATCTTGGAACAGTTGTAAAATACAAATGTGAATGCACAACATAAAAGCAAAGCTGAAAGTGGGAGCCAGTGAAATAAATGCACAGTCAGGCATCGAGTGGGCTAATAGTCCATCGACAAAAAGGCTCTATTTCCTGTTCCTGGGAGCTGAGTGTCTAATTAAACTGCATTAAGTTGGCGAGTCTCCCCACCCGTTTGAGTGGAAGTCAGGTGGCCTCAGAGATAGGAAAATGTGATGGCATCCTGAGTGTCAGAGCGTTCCTGGACTCCATCAGGAGACCTGTCGCCTCATGGCGCAGCCGCTGCTGAACGGTGCCCCTTCTTGCTATGTTACGCCATGGCTGGTGGTTGAGCCTTTCTTTACCTTCTCAGACTAGCTGTGACGTGAACAAAGATCCTCACACAGGAGATGCTGCTTTAAAAGAAAATTGGGAGGCATAGGGCCCACTTGCTGCAGTTGGGCCAGCATGTGTATTCCCATGCTCAGACCCACTCTGCTAGCTGGAGGCTCCAGTTCGGATGTTCGGCAGCAGAGGTCTGGAGGAGGAAAACCAGCAGGTTCCCAAGACAGCGTTATTACCCAGGTTACCAACCTCAGGCGCTCACGCAGGAAAAATGGGAACAATGCAGGAATACCAGTCATCCCCCATGCCCTGTTACTTTAAAAGCAGGAATCGAGGGAATTATACCAGCCATTGCCCTAAAACTTGAGGGCTTTGCAGCTTTTCTGCTTCTCATAGTTCATACAGTGGAGACGAAGAATATTGAGCTGAAAATTGTACAGATTGACATGTCTGCTGCAGTCAGAATGGCTCCTCCCAGGAGTTAGGGCATACTAAGTCAGCCAAAAGAGCTGGGCAAATGCAGTTATCCAACCCACACGTAAGAGATGGAAAGATGTTCTCATGTACTTCTGCAAAGCTTTTAGGTACTTCTATTCCAGTCTAAATTTCAAGCTAAAACTTTCAGTTGTAGCAGGGAGGGGAAAGTAAATCAATGAAATATGTCTTCAGGAAGTTATGCCTGCTTGGGGAGTCTGAAAAGGAAATTGTAAGAACTCATCCACTCATATTTCTCTCCTTTGTCATGTTCTGAAGGAGATAGCCAGTTGTTAAAATGCTACCTTCGAACACTTTACTATAAATTCTGGCAATACACTGTTTTCTGAAGACCTGTAAGTCTTATTTGAAGTTCATATCTAAAATTCTCTTGTTTCTAAGTTTAGGTTATATTATGAATGCTAATTCTTACTGAATTTTATGTTCAGACACACTTTAGAAGATCTGGAAAATTTATTAGTATGTAAATAGTGATATAGCTCATTGTTTTTTCTCAAAGAGCCTAAAGCTTCTGGAGCCACCTTTCTCCAGTACCACATGAAACAATTTAAAGTAGTTATTTTTAATGTGCATGCTCAAAACTGAGCTAAATCAGTATTGAATCACATGACCCGAGTTTGAAAATGTGAATGTCCATCATATCTCATTGACGTTGCAGGTATGTTAGGGTAGAACTTGCTGTCTTTTCATTAATTCGTAAAGTTGCTTTACTAGAGGGGGAGGAATTTTTATGATTTCTGCCTTTTCCTCACCCTTTCCCTCTGCTATTCCTAAAATGAGTAACACTCAAGTTTCCTGTTTTCTTTTTTTTGTAAACAAGACCAATTTTATTTTCTTTTAGCAATTTAATAGAGTAAATGTTTGGCCATAATGCTGAAGAATTGTGTGTATAAAGATTTGTCTCTCTCCAGTTGACGCCAGGAGGGGGACTTACACTCTGTTTAGGCACGTGCAAGCAAGAGTGAAGAAAGATGTGTCCAGAAAGGAAATTATGAAATGCACCTGCTTTTCTGTTTTTTTTCCTTTGTTCATAGTTTTAGCTAGGTTCTTCATGGTTACAAACCTTTTCTCTCACAGAAAGGCAGGTTTCAAATGAGAATACAGAAGTCTAAAATGGTAACAGGCTTCTGCTTTGGTACATGTCAGACTTCCTCTGTTTATTTTGGCTGATAAGTGTGCTTTGCTATCAATTCCGCATCGCATGGGTTTACAAAACTAGGATAAACAGCTTTCCACAAATAAAGCTATATGTACTGTTTCATGCTGTGGATCTGGTGCACGCACTTTGTCATGACTTCTAATAGTGTTTTATCATCAATGAATGTACAAACATGCTTGGATCATGTAAAGAAGGAAATGACACAATATTTCCCTTATGTTGAAAACTTTTTGCCAGGTAGTTATGATGAAAATTCAAACACTAGGAATTCTAGGCTTCCTCCTGAAACGTTATGTAATGGTTTGATTAATGTTGAAGTTAATGTAATTTGTTGAAATAATTTAAGCTGTACAAAGAGGTTTTTAATTAATTATACTAAGCGGTCGAGAAAATGAAATTTGTACAGGTACTGTTTTACTCGGTTGTTATTCTCTCCTTGGTTCTTTGAAAAATGTTTGTTTAAAAATATCTGTACTTGTTCTTGCTCTTATCTCTTTCTCTGTGGCATGAAGGCAGCAAGCGGTGTGAAGTGAAAAATAATGTATTTACTAACCAGGGAAAAAAAAGTTGTGTCTTCCCAGTAAAACTTTTTTTCATTTTGTACGTATCAGACTTCTTTATCATATTCCTGTGTAATTGTTGTAAACACTCTTTTATTTTTAAGGTTATTCTTGTGCAAGTTAATCCAGGGGAAGCATTTACAATAAGAAGAGAAGATGGACAGTTTCAGTGCATTACAGGTAAAGCTGATAAATTCATTTTAATATTTCCTGAGTCTGCATCAAGATAAATAAAAGGTACTTTGTAGTGTTAAAAGTGAAAGACTGACAGAAATTATTTTAAATACAAGAGCCGTTTAGAGACCTAAAAGATTAAGTGCTAAGGATTTAGATTTCCCACCATAAACAAAGTACTTTTTCTTATATTAGATGAAATTAAATTTCTCGGGGAGAGAAAGGGGGGAACATTTTCAGTTTGCAAAGCAAACAGGGAAGTGCTGCGGTAGCAACTTTTGACTAACCTCATTTATTACATAGACCTCAAATTAAAAGATGCAGTTGCCAATTTGGTTTGAGTTTTTTTTTTTGTTCTTTGCTGTCATGTGGACATTGTTTGCCCATCCCAACAGTAGCTGTCTGTTATCCCACTGCTGGTTTTTCATTATCTCTAGGGGCCTATTTGTGTCCTTTCTGAGTTCTAGCAAGTTCAGCTTCAAAATACAAATGCTTCATCTAAGTGTAGCATCCCCATATGTAGTGGTCAATTTGGATATTGTTTTCTGTTCTGAATGAAAATAGCCTCCAGTTAAGCCTATCTACAGCTGCAGGAAATAAGCAGTCAGATATTGTGGCTGTTTAGAATACCACTTTACTGTGTTATAAGAGAGTATCCACAGGTTCAGATACGGCGTCAATTTTTTGCTGGTTATCTTCTGGGCCAATGAATCCTACCTTCTTTTTGTCTGGATATTGGCGCAGCTTCAACAGATACTGTTCTGGGAAGTTGAAGCAAGTATTTTCCAGCTCCTTCCCCTGCTCTCTCGAGTCTGAGAAGAGATGAAAAGTCTGGTTTCCAGTGTCACAGGCAGGTCCTTTGGCTACAAAATAACTGATTAAAAGGAGGCCTTGGATTGTAATTAAATTTATATCGACAATTCTTAAAGTTTGCATGTCCCATTAGCACCATTTTTCAAAACTTTGTGCTGGTTGCATAGTATTGTTGCTTCCTTTGAGCCACAAATGAATCGGTGTTACAGCTCACAGTTCTATAGGGCTTATTTGAAATACACCTGCATAATAGTTACTTGGCAATATCCGAGGGCAACATAGTGATTTTTGTCTTGCAATTTAAGTTAAAGAACAGATAAAATGTATTTTACTTCTGGTGCACAAAATACTGAGGAGGCTGGCATGCATTGCATTTTTGGTTTTAATTTTGATTTATCAGATAGACTTAGTGGCAGGGGGGAATGAATTGACACTTTCCTTGCATGATCATCTTGAAAGCAGGAAGTGTGTGATGAACTGCAAAAATATTGAGATCATATCTTTATAGATACGGTTCTAACCTTTAATGGTACAGCTTTTATCCTTGCCTGGTCCCTCTTGCTTTCCGAGTAGGCAGCTCACTGTTGTGATTTGATTCAGCTGCTGATTTCTTCATGCTTTAAATATGAAAGTGAGTGTGAGCAGTTATGAGACAATTGTTGCTGGATCTCACTAAGTTTAAGCTCAGGTACGGTTTTTACAACTTTCCTGAAAAGGGGTACCGGCTGTTTAGGAACCTGCATCCCAAATCCGTTCTACAGCTTTTGCAAACCTCCTGTCATACAGACATTCTCCTGGTCCTTCCCCCTTCCAGGATGTGAAAATATGGCTTATAGTTGGTAGTAAAACAGAGGGCATAGAGGTTTTTCGTATCTGTACATTCACTAATCTTAGAATAGAATCTGAGTTGCACATGATCTTATGAATGTTGCTTTTCTGGTCTGCTCTTGCCACTCCTGAGACATTTCTGTGTTTCATGAGTGGTATGCCAATGGATCTTTCTACCTTTTGCCTTGTTGGGTCTGTCTGGCTTAAAGAAGAAATTCCCTTGGTAATTGATGCTGTACCTTTTTCGTTGTATGTATTGCAACTACTGAGGAATGTCTGCTTTCCTGTGTCCTGTGTGTAGATTTGTATAAAGTGAACAATTTCAGATGGTGCACACTGTAGAAAGTAATTTGGTATTGGTCGTCCTTTTTGCTCTGCCACCGCTTCTCAAACATAGGTTGCGCTTGACTTGGCTACAAAATGGATGACCAGTCTGCAAAATGGGTTACAGCCACAGGAGGCTATTGCATTGACTCTAAAGAAAGCAAGCTTGCATCAGCTCCCTGTTCTTTTCTTCACTGTATGCACTCATTTATTAGGTCAAATCAAAGTTAAAGATGTGGAAATACATAATGCGTATAGTTTGGAGGAAACCTCATAAACGTGCAGAGATGCTTATTTTTAAAAAGGCATGAAGAAAGCAAAGATGGCTGAAATTCAGTGGAGATGCAAATTCAGTGGAGATGCAATCAGTGGGAAGTTAATTTAGTCATTATAATGTTTCTTAATACTTTTTTCCACTCTTTAGTTTTTCCTGTAAATACTTACCCATCTTTATACTCTTTTCTGACTGTACTGACTTAAAAGTCTTTGCAAAGAATGCATATTCAGCTTTTTCTGTGATGTACTATGTAAAAAGAGGTAGTATTACATACGTTAAAAATGTGTATCTGTATACTATTCTGCAAAACCGCAGCACGTATTGCCCACAGAAAAATTGTAATCATATACCACAAATATAGTGCAAATTGCATATTGCAATTAATGTTTTTGTCTGGTATCACACTCGGAATCCACCTGGAGGCAAAGCATTCGTACAACCAGAGATTTTTTGTGAAATGCACTTAATGCTTTATTACAGGCATTCCCTTATTCCTTTCAAAATGAGGCTTGTAAAGCTTACATGCATAATTCACAACACTTACGTACTTGTGATAGAATGGCAAGTGACCACCAAACAAATACCTCTTCGTTTCTAATGTTTGCTTTCTAAAATGAACTGGTTCTGAGAACTTCATTTACTTTATATTTTGTGGGATGTTCAATATTCTACAAATAACAAGGAGTTTAGTTCAGTGTTGAACATAGTACAGTTTTTTATAAGGAACAGAAAATTTTCAAGTACTATTTTTATAAGCCTGTATTCTAATTTATACTTAGCAAAATGGTGGCTAACAAATATGTTGTCTCTTTGGAGCAGTCTTACCAAAAGATATCCAAGGAAAAAGAGAAACAACTTGGGATTACAAAGGGTAGTAAGAATTTGGAATGTTACACATTGATCAAAGATGAAAATGATAAAATGTAAATTCACGTTCATGCAAGGCAGTTTGCATGGGCATATGTTTAAATTGAAACTACGTAAGTGTAATACTAAAATGAAAGAATGGAAGTTGAGAGGTAGCAAGCTGCTTCTGGATGGATCCCCAACAGAAGTGCGGATATGCAGATAGAGTAGTTTGGGTGATTTGATAAGTCACTGTTCCTTGGATAATTTTAGATCTCTCTTGTGCTTTATTGCTGGTCAGTTCACCTTGAGATTACTCTGTCTGCTGAAGTCAATGTGGGTTGTTTATAAATCTGACCATAAAGTTAATTGTATTTTCTTGCATCACATTCCCTGTCTGTTGGAAACATTGAGATGCTCCATCAGTCTTTGTGCTGCTCTTGTCATAGTTATTTTATTTGTAAAGAGAACTATCCTTACTTTGGATACTCTATGCATAGGGTAAAACTTCTCAACCTGAAAAGGAGGAGAGTCAGTGACTCTCCAGGAGAAAGAAGAGGTGTGCGTAAAGTGACTATTTTAGAGCTGTCCTTGAATCAATGAAGTAATGAAAACTTAAAGCACCAATTAATGGAGAAGCTGCTTCTGTGAGCTAAGCTTCTGAAGAAAATGCTGCGATTATACCCAGGTCTCAGTACAGACTTACCATTTGCTGGCATAACTCTCAGAGATGATCTGTAAAGCTTCGACTGTTTTGGAGCTACGGTGAGTAGTGGCTTCTTAATGTGGGCCTCTTCCATGGCAGTCAAGATAGGGTGAAAAGGCTCTTAAGATTATTTCCTGGTTTGAAATCTCTTAAGGTTGGCAAAAGAGCAACGGTGGTTAAGGGACCTTTCCTCCTTGGTGAATCCCATTCCTTTATTTTGGTGGAGTTTTGATGACTTAAAATAATTTGTGTATTTTATTCTTGGTGTCTTACGCTTATGTTTCTGTAAAATAAGAAGTGTGGGTGGTTTATATTTCTGTATTTAGCAATCTTGGATCTTAGTTGCTTTTCTGTTATACATGTTTTGACTTAAATACAACTTCAAATGAGCACTTCTGTGTGCCAATGGCCATTTTTCTGATTTTATAAAATTATTTTTTTTTGGCTGCCTACTGGTTTGTCTGATAGTAATGACTTCTGCAGCTCTTGGCGCAACTTCAATTTAAACCATTTGTCAGTCTCTTACTTTCCAAAGACACTGTGCTTTTCTTGCTGGATAGATAGGAAAATATCTGTCTGTGTATCCATGTGTTAGACCAAAAAGTTTATTTTCAGAAATGCTCTCTTAAATCTATGAAACTGTTCTCACATATACTCAGACTTCTGTGGAAACTTTCCTTAAGCCAAAATTTTCTTCTGTTAGTGAAATAATCAGCTACATTACAGTGATTCAGAAAACCAGGTTTGAAATGTATGAATGGGCTCTCTTTGTAGAAGTGAATTACGGCAGATCACTCATTCATGAATTCTTCCTATTGCAGAATAAATGAATGAAGATGACTCATCTTGAGCACATTTTATAACAGTCCCAAGTTACAGCTAAGGGCTATTAAATGTTACTTGACATAATAAGAGAGACCATGTTCTGTATGTCTCTGCAAAGGAAAATTGCCATTTTTATAATAAAATAAGAAAATTTATGTAAATTAGAATGAGTCATAAATACTTCATGCCTTGAAATGAGATGAAGTATCAGTATTAAGGTTAGTCTCTGGGATAAAAGTTAAGCAATCTTAACCTCATTTTTTTCCTCTTTAAAATAAGGAATAAAATACTTCTGAACAGTGTTTTCAAGGAAGTCAAGAGGAAAAGAAGATCACATCAATTCTGAGACTACAGTAGTGAAACACAAAGTTTAGTTCATTCTAAGATAAACTTCAGCTTTGCAACAGCAAACCTGCCCATTACCCAGAATATTGTGTGAATAAAGCTGTTACAGAATCATAGAATGGTTGGGGTTGGAAGGGACCTTCAAAGACCATCTAGTCCAAACCCCCTGCCATCGGCAGGGACGTCTTTCACCAGATCAGGTTGCTCAGAGCCCCATCCAGTCTGACCTTGAATACTTCCAATGATGGGGCATCCACGACTTCTCTGGGCAACCTGTGCCAGTGCCTCACCACCCTCGTAAAACATTTCTTTGTTATGTTCAGTCTAAACCTATCCTCTTTCAGTTTAAAACCAGTGCCCTTTGTCCTACTGCAA